>CM077909.1:57682109-58346719 GCA_039720435.1 Amazona ochrocephala | reverse complement strand
ATTCACACAGAGAGTATTTGGAAATGTGACAACTAGTCAAGACTGCGCAAGTTAAAAAAAACCCAGAAGCTTCAGAAAGGAGTTCAGCAAAAAGAATGTGCAAGACAGTGAGAACACCATAAGTTGCATATGCCTCTGCACCTACCTTATACAGGACAATGTCAAATGATAGTATGCTTGCTTTCAAAACAGATTAATTAAAAGTGAACTGGGAAGCTAAAGAACTCAACACAAAATCTGCAGACACAAAATCCAACAGCTAAAACTTTTGGAATTGAACTTTAAGTTGCAGAAAAGCCTTTAGTAAATTTCCACAAATTGCTTCTAGCATGGTGTAACAACAATGTGCAAGGCAGCTTGGAGGAATATGTGCTACAGAGTATTTCAACAAAAGCAAGATAGGAAAGAAAACAATAAATGGCCAGAATACAGCAAGCCTTTTAAAAATTTAAGAAGATGGTGGAGAGGGAAGAAAGGAAGGGAGGGAATGCAGAGAACTAAAATATGATTAGCACCTTTGCTATCATTTCATGGCTGCTATAAATTATATATTTACATTCTCCTTTCCCTTAAATATGAATCTTCACTGCTATTTTGATTTCTCCTGTGACATTAAGGAGGTTTTAATGAAATACTGTTGAGTCTCTTGATACAAATACACAAGAACACCCATCTTTAAAAAAAAAAAAAAAAAAAAAAAAATGCCAAAATTTTACCAAAATTTTCCTTCAACATTATTTAAGGCAGAGGAAAGGCATGTGGTTGTTTTAAAATTAAAACCTCTATAGTAAATTGTAAAGGCACAATACCATTCAAACTCGTTTTGCAAACCTCTGACTTGTAAGGTTAAGCATAGTATGCTGGCCTTTAGAGTTTCCTACTGCTTCCATCATAGCAAAGCCTGATGTTTTCCCTCTTAATTCCAGTAAAAAGTGCATAACCAACATGGCTATTGTTATTAAACAGCTGGAAAAGGAAAGTGCGTTAATAAAAACAAGATTCAGGAAGACATAATTAGGTTAGACTCTACCTACATTGTCAGTCTTCACTGTCTCACATATGAGATAAGACTTTAAAAAACATATTGTTGGTGTGGTGGCCCAAGAGAAAACTTGCTGGCATGACCACATGTCCACTGAGTAGACCAGCCAAATGCAATTCCCAGATGATAAACACTTTGCATCTCAAAAAATTTCCTACTACATAGTGCACAAACACTGTTCTTGGTACACGACAGTTTTGCACTGCACACGCCTATTCCTGTAAACCCTCACAATAAGCCAGCAATGAAAGAAAACCCATTCAGGAAACACATTGCTAATAGCCCTTACAAGGGCTCTGTCCAACAGGGTAAAACAACATAACTGCTGACCTAAGAGTGAGCTACAGTGATTTTAGCTTAGGCAAAATGTCACAAAGCATACAACACAAGTGAGTTTCTTCACTCTTGTTCTAGACAGCTCATGGCAGATAAAAGGTCTGGAGCAGCATAGAAACATGACAAATATAAAAGCTGCACATCAAACTAGATTTCCTCACAGACATGGCACCATCAGAGACCTCTTTTTTCAGCTTTGAAAGCCAAACAGATGATCACTTCATAGATGTCAGAAGGAGACATAATTCCCAAGGTGCTGGCTCAAAGGCAGTCCTAGGAGACTGCAATGAATATCGCAGAGTAGCTATGCTTGCTATACTTCACAACAGATCACAGCATCAGGTTACCTCAGCAATGAAAGCAGCTCATTCGTTTAATCTCCTCTGCACCTGCAGCAAAGCAACATACTTAAAACAAAATACTGCTCTATATTATAAACTCATTGTCAAGCAAGCAACATTCATCAGTCCTTTCCTTCACCAGGGAAAAACAGCTGCAGCAACTGAAAGGACCTTGCATGTGCCAATAATTCAATTTCTCATATGTTAACATTATTTTCCTGGTACCCAGAGCAGCACACAAGCAAAAAGCCTACCTTTTCAAAAGTAGATCTGGTATTCTTGGTCCAGTTTTTGTTGGGTTTTTGTTTGGTGTTTTTTTTGGACTAACAACTGGCCTTATAATACTCTTCTTCCTAGGACCCAGCTGTGTCTCCAAGAATGTTTACTGAACACAGAGCCTGCAGGATTTCTACTGTGAGAAGCTAACAATTAATTAACTCCAGCGCTCTTACCTCCTCCGGACTGGCTGCTCAGACTCATTCTCACTGCCACCTGATGGGTTGCGCCGCCGAGAGTAAGGAAACTTTGGTGATTTATTGCGGTCACTAGGCGACTTATACAGCCCACTAGGGTTAAAAAGGAAGAGCAAACAGTTGGCTTCAAAATTTCCAGGACAGTTAGGACAGGTAACTGAGATTCAGCCTACATAAATGTGAAGACTCAAACACATATGCAAATACAGATGGTACTGCTTTCCAGTAATAACTATTTTACATTGAACCTTGAAAATGCAGAGAGAGATCTCTTAGCATTGCAAAGCCAACAGCTTTAAGCTTACAAAATACATAACCAAGCACATATATTCTTTTAGCATAATAAAATTTCTGTGCTTTAGAATGAGTTATCCAACCCAGAATTAGGCAATCAAATGTACCTCTATTCTTTCTGTTTTCCATAGGTATAAATATGAAAACGGTATTCCCATCATTATATACATCTTCATCACAGAATAATGCTTGGGACCATGAAACAATTTTAGCTCCAGCTCTCTGCTGTTCACCCACACAACCCTCTGCCAATGGTGTGGATATGTTTCACGCTTCGGGTTATGTATTTTAGGCTGTGTGGGACCCAATAATTTGGGTGGCTACTGAATTAGATGTAGATTGTCAAATGCCTCTATGGATTACCCTGCAATATCTTCCTACAGAAGTGTAAGGGCCTCTTCCAACACTGTAACTGAGCATTTCTCAACCCTTTAAAAACACCTCTAATAGCTTCATTTGAAAATCCCAAATTCTTATGCTGGAAAAATACAATCCTGATCTCCTTTCTCTGCACTACTCTTGATTTTCCAGACCATATCCCCTGACATACCTTTTTTCCAGACTGAAGGAAAAGTCCTGCCTGGCCTATGCTTTTGCTCCTTGTGCATATTTCCTGCACAGCCATTCACACCTTTGACTACCCTTGCTGCCCCACTGCAAGCCTTTTCCTGAGGTAAGGACATCCGAATTGCACTCATAATTCATGAAGTAAACACATGATCCACAAATTCATGTAACGTCATAATGCTTTCCTAATAATTGCAATTTTTTTTTCCTGACTGCTACATAGTTCATATTTTCATGAAGTTCTCCATCATAGCTCCACAGCACCTCATCTACTCAGAAATCTAGATGTATTTTTTTGCCATTAAGCATCTCTTTTTACAATTACTGACTCGGAGTCATCCACCATTAAGCAACTCACCTTTCATACTGTAGGAGTCTTTCTGCCACTCTTCACAGACAACTTTCACTCAACTACCCTAACTCTGTCCCATCACCAAGTTGTATCACCCCTTTTCCAGGTCTTTGAGAAATATACTGAATAGCAGAGACCTATGAACAGGTCTCTGTGGAAAGCCAATGGTGACTTTTAGCCAATACTTCCTCCTATGCCTACTTTCCAAACTTTTAACTATTTATCCATGACAGGACCTAACTTCTTACATACAGTACAGATTTATTATGACCTGTTAATAAATTATCAGTATCTTTCAACCTTTTGCTATGGCATGATATTTATAACTGCACAGTACCTAGGACATAACAGAATCATAGAATCACAGAATCATAAAATCATAGAATAGTTTGTATTGGAAAGGACCTTAAGATCATCTAGTTCCAATCCCACTGCCATGGGCAGGGACACCTCGCCCTAAACCATGTCACCCAAGACTCTGTCCAACCCAGCCTTGAACACTGCCAGGGATGAAGCATTTATTCCTTCCTTGGGCAACCCATTCCAGTGCCTCACCACCTTCATGGTAAAGAACTTCTTCCTTATATCTATCCTGAACTTCCCCCGTGTAAGTTCGAACCCATTATCCTTTGACCTATCGCTACAGTCCCTCATGAAGGGTTCCGCTCTAACATCCTTGTAGGCCCCCTTCAGACACTGGAAGGCTGCTAGGAGGTCTCCATGCAGCTTCTCTTCTCCAGGCTCACCAGCCCCAACTTTCTCAGCCTGTCTTTGTATGGGAGGTGCTCCAGCCCCCTTACCGTCCTTGTGGCCCTCCTCTGGACTTGCTCCAACAGCTCCATGTCCTTCTTAGGCTGGGGACATCAGAACTGTACACAGTGCTGCAAGTGAGGTCTCACAAGAGCAGAGTAAAGGGGCAGGACTGACCTGCGGGTCATGCTTCTTTTGATGCAGCCCAGTATACAGTTGGTTTCTGGGCTGAGAGCACACACTGAAGCCAGCTCATGTTCAGTTTCTCATCAACCAACACCTGCAAGCCCTACTCTGCAGGGCTGCTCTGAATCAATTCTCCGCCCAACCTGTAGCTGTGCCTGGGATTGCTCCAACCCAGGTATAGCACCTTGCACTTCACTTTATTGAACTTCATGCCTTGCCTTACCTCTGTGGGCCATTTTCCTCCCACGGTGCACTTGTTTTCCTTCTTTGTGTTTCTGGGCTGTTTTCATTTTTCATCTTTTTAAAGCTAAATAAAAGTATTATTTTTTTAAAACCGATAGTATATAGATCACATGTTCTCTCCCCCTGACCTCTTAAAAATTAATCGTAAAAGCATACAGTTGTTACAGAGACCCATCCTGATTACAGGTATTTCGCAGCTATGTGAAGAGGGCAAACAGCTGCTGTGTTGAAGAATTTAATCTCTCCTAGGAAGAGAGATTGGAAGGAAGAGGGGAAAAAAAAAAAAAGAAAGAAGAAGGAAAACGAAGGACCTGCAGATTGGCTGTATAGGCTCATAATTATGGCAGCATTCAGAATAAACGAGAGCAGATGCTTAGGCAAAAAGTCTAACAATAGAGCAAAAATACAACATGCTCTCACAGTCTTCCACAATATTCAGTTAACCAACTACTGAATCAGAGGCTTTATCTGCTTTTTATTCTACATAACACTTGATGCCACTTTCTTCCATAGATTTTCTGAAACACCACTTGAACATTTTCAATTTCTGGCATAAATAGTGCCTGGTAACAGTACGCTCCAGCATTTAACTATGTCACAAACACGTATTTAATTTTAGTTCAAAAATTCCACCTGGTTCAAAACTTCCATCCCATGTTCTTCACTAGTTCTGTGTCTATAGAAAGAAAAAAAAAGCCCTGTGAATGATGGCTCCCTAATCACAAACTTCAGTCCATAATTTTTTTAATACATTTTTAACAACTGTTTCATCTCTTTTTCCAAGTGAAAAATTACAGACTATTTAATCTCTGTCAGTATAGGACACATCACACACCCTTAATTATCCTTATTATCTATATTTCTTTACCATTTTCCCAGGACTACAGTGCCTTCTTTAAGAGAGGAACAACAAAAACAGCAGGGGTGGTAAGTATTCAAAACGTGACAGAACACAGGTTCATAGAGTAGCGTGTTCTTCTCATTCCTTCCCCAGTAATGCCATATGTTTTTATTTTGCTAGACACTGAGCATAGATTTGACAATGTGAAAGAGCTGTCTTTACTGACTGCTGCAAGTTAAACTACCAGGACAGTCAAGATAGTCACCTGGCTTACGAGACCTACCAATCTTTGTAACTAGTATTCCATCATACTTATTGGAGATGGTTGGGGGAAACAGCAGAATGCTCCAGTTCTGCCTTTATTCCTACCATTCTCACAGCGCCAGGTTTTACAACTTCCAACCCATTAAAGCAGCCAGATAGCCTACTCACTGCCACTCCAAGTGCTGGAAGGTGACTTCCTGCTGAAGGATGCTTTTGCACCCATCCTCTCACCACTGGCTAGTCACACATCATCATCTCTAGAGCTCACTTTCTGCATGAACAAGCAGTTCACCTGATGCAGAACTAGATAGCCACATTGATTTCCACTAAGCTCTTTGAGAAGTATTACTGACAGCAACCCACTACAGGTATTACTATAACGTATCTTTCCAAGTGCAACTTAAGCGATCAAAAAAAAACCTTTACAGATGCTTACAGAGTTGAGGACATAAGCCAGAGCTCTTTGCCCAGAGCAGGAGGTGACAGACTTGACTTTATGAAGGAATCATGACTAATTAACTCACTAATCTACTTTTAACCTCAGCCTTTGGTTACTACATGTCACTGAATTAATCATTTAATTCACACGTAGCAAACACAATGCAAAGCTATAGTAAATCAGCAGGAAGGGAAATTAAATTACACTTTATCAGGCAAATTATTGACTCAAGTGTGCATACAATCTATTCCCAAGCTTAAAAATACGTGCCTACTACAGACCAAGCAAGTAATTCAGGTAAATATATTTCCATCCTGTATTGCCAAAACCAATTGGTTTTGCATAACATGAACTATTGAACAATACTTAGATTGAAGCCGTGCTTGAAGAAATTTAAAGGGTGCTCTCAAATCTTAAAAAAATGAGAGACAGTGAGGGAAAATATCCCAGGAGGTGATTTCAGTGCTTTAGATTACTAGGCCATTATTCATTCAGAGCAGACACACACTTAACAGGTAAAGAGCTACAGCATGGCAGCTCTTCAGACACTAGTACTATCTCCAGGAATACAGCTGCAAAAGGAACTGAGTTCATTCAAAGTACTTGAAAAGGTTAGAATCTGGATTTCATGTGAGATTATTGTTGTTGGGGGTTTTTACAGTTTACCTTGCATTTATACCACTTACACAGAAGTGAACAATTATGTATTTCAGCTGTGAATGAGATGTTAAACTACAAAAACTCCACTTCTAAGAGCTGCAGAAAGCTGTTTTGCGAACCTGACCAACAATTAATGCAAGAATTACATAGGATGGAGTAAACTACCAAGGTATGAACACTCCACATAGTATGTATGCTACCTGTCACGCACACTAAGGCTGGCAGAAATGAAAGGTGTTTTACACGTGCAGACAGAGACACAGGGAAAACAAAAAACTTTCAAAATGCAAGAAAAACAACTTCCAACACTTTTTTGATGGAAGTGATTAGCACTGTTAAAAACTGTGACTCAGTGAGACTCTGTGAATTGCTTTTAAACTGTCAAGTTTAAAAGGTAAGAAACTAAATACTTAAACCTTGAAGGTGCCATGTTGAGAGCCCCTTATTTTGCTTCTTGCTCTACAACAGGCCTATCCATTTCTTTTTAACTGTTCATTGCTAAAAATTTATACACAGTATTTGTACCATAAGCTGTAGTAAAGGGCTATTATTCCTTCCCAGTACAATAATCTGCACTATGGTATAAAGGTACTTCTTGCTTTGTACTTCTTGCTCTCCCCTAACAAATCACAGAATGGTTGAGGTAGGCAGGGACCTCTGGAAATCACTTTATCCAAACCTCAGCTTAAGCACAGCCACTCGGAGCCAGTGGCCCAGGTCCATTCCCAGACGCTTACTGAATTATCTCCAGGGCTGAAGATTCCATAACACTTCTGGGAAATCTGTGCTCAGTCACCCTTACAGTGAAGAGTGCCTCCTGATGTTCAGAGAGAACCTCCTGCATTTCAGTCTGCGCCTGTTGCTTCTGGTCCTGTCACTGTGCACCAAGAGCCTGGCTCTATCCCCTTTGCATCTTCCCTGCAGGTACGTACATAACTTTGTATTGTTTTTTTCTCAATGGCCTAGGTTCAGCATGACCAAGTGGCAAAATTATAATCTTTCTTTTAACCCATGATCAGTATCATCTTCTAAGGGTTAGAATTTTTGATTGAATTTCCCTCTTATTGAGGAAGCAATTCAACTCAGCAATTCTTTTCTGTGTCAACTGTTCTAAACATTAGGCAATAGCAAACACTATCCACCAAGAATTTGCAGTAGATCTTAGATCCTTTCTCAGAGGTCAGCCCAGCTACCCAGTATGTGAAGCACACAGCTTCAACATAAAGATAAGGATAGAATTATTCAGCTCAAAAAATATGCCAAGGTATGAGGCACGAAGAGACAAACATTCAGGCAACTAAGCAAAAAACTTAGGTGCTGAGGTTTTTTATTCACTGCTGTGTCAAATCACTCTTTTTTTATTCAGGCACCCGAATTTCACATAAAAATTAAGGGTAGAGATATAGATAACTTTCTGAATCTGAGCCTCAACTCTTTCTCTGAAATATGAGCAATAAACAAAGATGCATTAAAGACAGTGTCATGGTTTAAGCACAGCCACAACTCAGAACCACACAGCTGCTATCTCGCTTCCTCCTCTTCCTCCCCCCCAGCTCCCAGAGGGATGGGGAGGAGAATAGAAAGAATGTAAGTCCCACGGGTTGAGATAAGAACAGTACAGTAACTAAGGTATAACACAAACCACTACTGCTACCACCAGTAATAATAATGATAAGGGAAATAACAAGGGAAGAGAATACAACCGCTCACCACCGGCCAACCGACACCCCGCCCGAGTGGTGATCTAACCCTTCCGGGTAACTGCCCCCAGTTTATGCAGTGGGCATGAAGTGTTGCGGTAAGAATACCTCTTTGGCTAGTTTGGGTCAGGTGTCCTGTCTCTGCTTCCTCCCGACTTCCTCTCCTCCCTGGCAGAGCATGAGACTCAGAAGTCCTTGGTCACACTAAACATTCCTGAGCAGCAACTAAAATCATCGGTGTTATCAGCGTTGATCCCAGGCCGAATGTCAAAAACACAGCACTGCACCAGCTACTAAGAAGGAGAAAAATGACTGCTACTGCTGAACCCAGGACAGTATCCACCCCTTATTCCATACCATTCACATCATGCTCAGATCCCACATTTTCAATACACCATCACTCTTATCTCATGTATATACATATATACATACATCCACAGAGAGAGAGAGAGAGAGAGAGAGAGAGAGAGAGATCATTCATTAGTGCATGGATCAATCCCTATAAAGCTGCTGAGTCCATTCAGTCCATGATGTCGAGCTCCATCTCTTGTAACAGTCATTCAGAGCAGGGGAGACTGCGTGCAGTGTTGGATCATTGTCTGCTGATGCTGATCGCACCTTTACCGCAGAACTAGTCTGGTTTCATCAAAGTTCACTCTTTGTTGGGATGATGGTCAGAGGGAAGTCAGGGCCAGTCGCTGGTGACCTCAAGACATCTAGTTGGTGGGCTATAAAAGTGCCACATAGCAGGCAACAGCATACAATTGAGTTCATTGGCTGTTTGCCCTAAAATCAAATCCCCTTGGGGTACGCATCGGACTTCCCCATCTTCCCGCATTACCCACCAAGTATATCCGGGTCTCTGAGCAAACCAATCCCATGAGTGGGTTTGCCTTTACCTAAAGCAGGAATAACCCAGACTGTCTTCCCCAGCAAATTCTTTATGCGCACCACAGGAACTTTGTCCCCTTCTACAGTATGTAAATGTTCTGACTGGGCTGGACCAGCCCCGTTGACAGATCCTCTGGTGTTGACCAACCAGGTGGCCTTAGGTAAATGTGTATCCCAATGTTTGAAAGTCCCACCACCCATTGCTCTCAGTGTAGTTTTTAACAGCCCATTGTACCATTTGATTTTCCCAGAGGCTGGTACATGGTAACGGATGTGATATACCCACTCAGTGCTGTGCTCTTTGGCCCAAATGTCTATGAGGCTGTTCCGGAAATGAGTCCCATTGTCTGACTCAATTCTCTCTGAGATGCTGTGTCTCCACAAAATCTGTTTCTCAAGGCCCAGGATCGTGTTCCAGGCAGTGGCGTGGGGCACAGCGTATGTTTCCAGCCATCCAGTGGTTGCTTCCACCACAGTAAGCACATGGCGCTTGCCTTGGCAGGTTGGTGGGAGTGTGATATAATCAATCTGTCAGGCCTCCCCATATTTGTACTTCAGCCATTGTCCTCCATACCAAAGAGGCTTTAGCCGTTTAGCTTGCTTAATTGCAGCACATGTTTCACACTCATGAATAACCTGGGCAATAGTGTCCATTGTTGAGCCCATCCCTCGAACACGAGCCCATCTGTATGTTGCACCCCTGCCCTGATGGCCTCAAGTGTCATGGGCCCACCAGGCCAAAAATAATTCACCCTTATGTTGCCAACCCAAGTCCATCTGAGCCACTTCAATCTTAGCAGCTTTATCCACTTCCTGGTTGTTCTGCTGTTCCTCAGTGGCCCAACTTTTGCGTACATGAGCATTTATGTGGCGTACCTTGACCACCAGGTTTTGCACCTGGGCAACAATATCTTGCCACAGTGCAGCAGCCCACATGGGTTTACCTCTGCATTGCCAGTTGCTCTGCTTTCGTTGCTGCAACCACCCCCACAGGGCATTTGTCACCATCCATGAGTCAGTATAAAGTACTGGCCACTTTTCTCGTTCTGCAATGTCCAAGGCCAGCTGGATGGCTTTCACCTCGGCAAACTGACTTGATTTAAACTCTCCTTCAGCAGTTTCTGCAACCTGTTGTCAGGGACTCCATACAGCTGCCTTCCATCTCTGATGCTTTCCCACAACACAGCAGGACCCATCAGTAAACAAGGCATATTGCTTTTCACTTTCTGACAGTTCATTAAACGGTGAGGCCTCTTCAGCACGCGTAACCTCCTCCTCCTCTGGTGACATTCCAAAATCTTTGCCCTCTGGCCAGTCCATGATGACTTCTAGAATTCCTGGATGACTGGGATTTCCTATTCGAGCTCGTTGTGTAATTAGTGCAGCTCACTTAGTCCATGTAACATCGGTTGCATGATGTGTAGAGTAGACCCTGCCTTTGAACATCCAGCCCAGCACGGGCAACCGGGGTGCTAGGAGGAGCTGTGCTTCAGTGCCAATCACTTCTGAAGCAGCTCAAACCCCTTCATAGGCTGCCAGTATCTCTTTCTCAGTTGGGGTATAGCTGGCCTCAGACCCTCTGTATCCCCGACTCCAAAAACCGAGGGGTCGACCTCGAGTCTCCCCTGGAGCTTTCTGCCAGAGGCTCCAGGTAGGACCATTCTCCCCGGCTGCGGTGTACAACACATTTTTCACATCTGGCCCGATTCGGACTGGTCCAAGGGGTACTGCGTGAACTGTCTCTCGTTCAGTTTGCTCAAAGGCTTGTTGTTGCTCAGGGCCCCATTTAAAATCATTTTTCTTCCGGGTCACATGATAGAGAGGGCTTACAATCAAACTGTAATTCGGGATGTGCATTCTCCAGAACCCCACAGTACCCAAGAAAGCTTGTGTTTCTTTCTTGTTAGTTGGTGGAGACATTGTTGTTATCTTGTTGATCACATCTGTGGGGATCTGGTGACGTCCATTTTGCCATTTTATTCCCAAAAATTGAATCTCCTGTACAGGTCCCTTGACCTTACTCCGTTTCATGGCAAAACCGGCTTTCAGCAGGATTTGGATTATTTTCCTCCCTTTCTCAAAGACTTCTTCCACTGTATCGCCCCACACTATAATGTCATCAATGTATTGCAGGTGTTCTGGAGCTTGCCCCTGTTCCAGTGCAGTCTGGATCAGTCCATGGCAGATGGTAGTGCTGTGTTTCAACCCCTGGGGCAGTCAGTTCCAAGCGTACTGGATGCCCCTCCAAGTAAAAGCGAACTGTGGCCTGCACTCTGCTGCCAGAGGAATTGAGAAAAATGCATTGGCAATATCAGTTGTGGCATACCACCTGGCTGCCTTTGACTCCAGTTCATACTGAAGTTCTAGCATGTCCGGTACGGCAGCACTCAAGGGTGGTGTAACTTCGTTCAGGCCACGATAGTCTACTGTTAGTCTCCACTCTCCGCCAGACTTTCGCACTGGCCATATGGGGCTATTAAAGGGTGAGTGGGTCCTACCAATCACTCCTTGACTCCCCAGTCTATGGATCAGCTTATGGATGGGAATCAGGGAGTCTCGGTTGGTGCGATATTGCCACCAGTGCACTGTTGTGGTCACGATTGGCATTTGTTCTTCGACCTTCATCAACCTCACAACAGAAGGATCCTCTGAGAGACCAGGCAAGGTGGACAGCTGCTCAATTTCCTCTGTCTCTAAAGCAGCAATACCAAAAGCCCATCGGTACCCTTTTGGGTCTTTGAAGTACCCTCTCCTGAAGCAGTCTACGCCAAGGATGCATGGAGCCTTTGGGCCAGTTACAATGGGGCGCTTTTGCCACTTCCTCACAGTCAGGCTGATTTCAGCCTCCAGAACAGTCATCTCTTGGGATCCTCCTCTCACTCCAGAAATACAAATGGGTTTCACCCCTTGACAGCTTGATGGCACCAGGGTACACTGTGCACCGGTATCTACTAGAGCCTTATACTTCTATGGGACTGGTCTGATCCACACAGTCCAGTAAATCCAATTGTCCCTTCCCTCCACCTGGCTGGAGACAGGGCCCCTCTAATAGCGATCACAACATTGGACACTTAAGTCTTGTAGAAAGGGATTAGTCTTCTTTATCACAGGAGCTAGAGTAAAATCAGCTCTTCCACTCCATCTGGGAACCTGCTCACCAGAGACTGAAGCCACAGCCTTCATGGGGTGATCATCCTCGACCTTTGCTCTCCTCTTCAATTCACGTACCCATTCCTCCAGAGCTGAGGTAGGTTTTCCATCCCACTTCATCGTATCTTCTCCGTGATCGCCCATGTAAAACCATAGGGTGGCCCGTGGTGTACACCTTCTATATCTTCTCTCTTGAGCAGTAGGATGCCTTTTGTTAATAGCTGAGACGTGTGTTGGTACACATGGGGAGCTGGATAGATCGGATAGATCATCTCTCAATTGTTTGAACTCCTGAGACACTTTTTCCACAGCTGAGATGATGGAAGGGGTGAGACTGTCTTTGAACTCTTGGAGTTGACAAATCATTTCATCCACTGTGGGTGGTTCTATATCATTCCAGGTTATTGCTCCCAATGAGTGGGCATATGATGACGGTGCATTCTATGTAAATTTCCACCATATGGGTTGTGTACATTTGACTTCATCTGGATCTATGGGTCCTTCCCCATCATCCTGCTTGAGATAGATCATCTCTACAATGGCTGATTCCCTCAGAGACTAGATGCCTTTGTCTAGAATAGGCCACTTGGCTGAATGACTCATAACATTGTCCTTGTATGGAAACCTCAGAGTTTATCAATCATTTCATCCACTGTTGGTGGTATTATGTCATTCGAGGTTACTGTTGCCAATGAATGGGCATATGATGATGATGCATTCCCTGTAAATTTCCGCCACATGGGTCTTGTACATTTGACTTCATCTGGATCTATGAGTACATTTCTGGCATTTGGCTTGATGTGATAGATCGTCTCTACAATGGCTGATTCCCTCAGAGACTGGATGCCTTTCTCTAGAGCAGTCCACTTGGCTGAACATCTCGTAACATTTTCCTTGTATGGAAACCTTTCTTTCACAGGTGTCAAGAGCCGCTTCCAAAGGCTGAGGGACCATTTCTCTCTTGCAATTGCTTTGTCAATTCCTCCTTCCCTAGCAAGTGATCCCAGCTGCTTGGCTTCCCTATCATCTAGCTCATGACTGTTGGCCCCATTGTCCCAGCATCGGAGCAACCAGGTGATGATGTGCTCCCCTGGGTGACGGGTAAAATCTTTTTGCATATTCCGTAGCTCAGTTGAGATCCGAGGTCAAGAGGTCACCACTTCCTCCTTTGATTCACATACTAATAACTCTTTGTCAGATGCTGTTCCGGGTGGTGAGTACCTTGTTTCTCCATCTTGCTTCATCTTCCTTGCCTCTTTTTTGCTTTTCCCCTTGTGTACAGGAGCAACCGATATTGGCACAAATTGGTCCTCTGGTGTAGCTGGTGCACTTTGAGTTGGATTAGCTGCACTGTCTGTTGCAGGCAAAGTTTGAGTAGCTGCTGTACTTGTCGCTGGGGCTGGTGTAGCTTCTGTGCTTGGGGCTGGAGTAGCTGCACTGTCTGTTGCTTTGCCATCAGATCCAGGGACATTTTTTTCCTTTTGAAGGTGCTGGGTAGTGTTGAACAGGACTCTGTAAGCATAGGCCAAACCCCAGCACGTTGCCATGATCTGTCTCTCTCTGATATGACCAGAATGACAACATACCTCATTTAAGTGTTTTACTAATTTTTCTGGATTTTGCACTTGTTCAGTGGTGAAGTTCCTAAGCATTGGAGGGGCCCACTGGCCTAGATACTTTCCCGTACTATCCCACACACCCTGCCACTCATAACTGTCGAGCCTCAGGAAAATCTCTTGGTCCTCCTATATCATCCTCTAACCCTAGACAAGGCCCAAACCCGACTCTGCTTAACACTCGAGATCAAACAAAATGGTCATGGGTAAAACACACTCTGTATGCGTGCCAACATGGTCAATCCCCATCACAATCCCTAAAGGCCATTCAAAACCTTCAGAACTCTCAAATGATAATGTAGTTGGTCTGGTGGGGGGGCTGAGAACATAAGGGAATGTCTCCTTCATGGGTTGACCACCCGAGGAGGTGAAAAAAGATGTGTAATTGCTAAACACTTCTATTATATACCTCCCAAAGTATAGAGGTGGTGACCACACTGGGAACACAAGCCAGATCAGTTTCATGATCAATGAGTCTATTGTATTATAAGTCATTACCATAAAGTACAGTGAAACAAGAACCTTAGCCCAAGCCTCCCCCCAGCTGATAACACTAACACAGCAAATACCAGCTGTAAGTAAGGTACAACATGCTGAAACTCCGAGATCAGGAGCAACGACTTTGAGAGCCAATAAATCAGTATTGTGACGAGTGACTATTAATCTGAAACAATGAATGCTCATCACAAATACGATTAGACACCCTCTGGTCAGATCTGTCATTATCTCAATCCTTCATGCCCCACATTGGGCGCCAAAAAGAACTGTAGTGTTACGGCCCAGCCGTAAGTCAGAACCACGCAGTCACTCTCTCACTCCCCACCTTCTTCTCCCCCTCTCCAGGAAGGATGGGGAGAAGAATCAGAAGAATGTAACTCCCACGAGTTGAGACAAGAACAGCATAGTAACTAAGGTATAACACAAACCACTACTGCTACCACCAGTAATAATAATGATAAGGGAAATAACAAGGGAAGAGAATACAACCGCTCACCACCCGCCGACCAATACCCACTCCAACCTAGCAGTGATCTAACCCTTCCGGGTAACTGCCCCCAGTTTATATGCAGTGGGCATGACATGCTGTGGTATGGAATGCCTCTTTGGTCAGTTTGGGTCGGTGTCCTGTCTCTGCTTCCTCCCGGCTTCCCCTCTTCCCTGGCAGAGCATAAGACTCAGAAAGTCCTTGGTCAGACTAAACATTACTGAGCAGTAACTAAAAACATGGGAGTTATCAGAGCTGTTCCCAGGCCAAAAGTCAAAAACACAGCACTGCACCAGCTACTAAGAAGGAGAAAAATGACTGCTACTGCTGAACCCAGGAGACACAGCAGACCATGCAAATTCAGAGGAGCGCTGGCAATTCACTGCTCCCATGGATCAGCACAAACACTCATGAGCTTTGTTCTGGATTTAATAGTGCAACAGCAAATGGACTCCAAGAATAACAGCACTGCTGGAAGAGAGGCCACGTCCAGCTCTTCCCTGCACAGATCTGAAGCAGCACCTGCCCTGCACAGAGGCAGACCTACACCCTGAGGGCCCTGCCAGCCAGCCCACAGCTCCTGGGGGAGAGGCACATCGCAGTTCACACAACTATCCTGACCAGTGCCAGTGGGTCATTGTCTGTTTTTTCCTGTTTAAAACTAAGTCTGTTTATTTTCCCATTAACTTGCCCCATTTTGTGGCTTTCCAAAATCTTTGTCACCTGAAATCCCTGTTCCAGACTCATTAGAAGATCAGAGTTTGTTGAAATTAGTTACAGGGCAACACTCTCCGACCTTTGTCAGTAGATCCTGAACTTAAGGCCATGATAAACTGTTACTAATGATTACTAAACGTGTTCCTCTATCCAATGCAATACACAATGTCTTTAAAGCTGGAAGGGAAGTGCTGGTCTACGTACCTTTTCACTGGGGAAGGTGCAATAATTTTGGTAGTTCCTTCATCTTCCTCATTTGTGGTAATCTGGCTCATGTTCTTAGATCCTGGAACAAAAAAAAAAACAACACAGAACAGTCCTGTAGCAAATATCTTGCACCCCTATTCAGTATCTTGCACCCCTATTCAGTATAATGACATAGTGAACACAGGGCAGCATGAGAGATAAAATGATACACAAGACACGCAGTACTTACTAAGGATGTATAAAGATCACACTTTTATGTCTTACACTTCTAAGAAAGTTTAACATGCTTAACATGGGGGAATTCATTAGTCTTGCACATAAGACAAAGGGGTTTAAAGCTGTTGTTCTCAAACTGAGTCTATGACTTTGCCACCAGACAGGAATTCTCTGCTTAGTCAATGATAAGAAGAAAAGTGTGAGTAGAACACAGGCTATGAAAAAGCTTGGGGATCCCCAATAACTATAGCCTCCATAACAATTGTCAGATTAGATAGTAAAGCAAAACTAGTATGCTTGCTCTAAGAAACCATTTTAAACTGATGTAGCAACACAGTGAAACACAATACAACACGAACATATCCTAAGTTATGACCAGGAAAATAATAACTGTAAATCAATTGATTATGAAATTAATAATGTAAATAGAGACAATAACGAATAATACTCTGACAGAGACAGCTACACATCAGTTTCAATGAGTCAGAAACTTTCAGCCAATATTTGAAAGTTATCTGACTAGTGTCCAATTTTGTGCAAAACGCTCTTTCCATTTTGACTCTACTTTTCGCAGTGTTGGCACTGCAGTCCCCACCTGCACCACAGAAAAACCTGGAGAAGGAGGAGGAATGTGCACTTTCCCCTCTTTCTGAGCCCTCATACAACAGGCTTCAAATAGATTTGGATATTCATGATTGAGGAGCACTGAGGGTCAAGGGAATCTGTGTATTTCATACTGGGTTTAAATCAAAGTCCATGATAATATGCTCTACAGATGTATTTGTTCAGTATCATGAACAAAAAGCTATCTGCTCTGCTCAGCTTGTTATGTAGTAATATATTAATCATCAAGACAAGTTTGCCCTACTGGCACTTTGATTTTAGTTTCCACGGTGTGATGTTAATATTAGTCTGTAATTCTTCTTCATATCACACATTCTCTTTCCCTATAACCAGCAATTTTGGTCATTTCTTACAAAATTGTTACCACCTCCAGAAACAACTGGTAAGTAAAACAACAAAGCAACACCACTGACGATGTGTATCAGCTCTGAACAGGATATACTCTAAGCATGTTCATGAAGATAAACAGATTGATTGAAGCCTGTAAGACTGCTAACGAGAAAATATCATGTCCTCTGGGACAAGCAAACAACATCATAGTGTTGTTAATATAGTTGTATAAATTCAAAGCCTTTTTGTTTGGCTAAACAATCTTAACATCTTTAACTGTGATGGGATTTTGCACTGTAAGCTTTCTCTACAATCTCAGAGAAAGATCTCCACAACCTCCCTCAACTTTCCATATCAACCCTTTGACATGTAAAGTCTCTGGACTCCCTGCTTCAGCACAAATACTTGAGATATCCTAAGGCATCTTGTCTGGCCATCAATTGCCTTTCCTGCAGGTTAAATCTGCCAGTCTTCTGCAGATGTTTCATATGCTGCAGAGGGTCTCAAGTGGCCTTTGTCACCTTTGCTTAAGCAACTCAGTTGAGCTCTTTAGGTGCCTGACCTTACTACTTTTCATTATGTAGTTTGCTCCTTTCCCTACTTAAGTTTTTCAGACTAATGCCTGGCACAGGAGGGAAGCAGCTTGGGTCTTGTCTTGTACAGTATTTGCTCCTTCAAAGCACTTTCTGTTGTTTATAAAGGCATAAGCATTAGCAAGAATGTGGAATATTCTGAAGAAGGAAATGCAGAATGGGCAGAGATTCTCAGACAGAAAGGAAAGGAAAGTTTTGGCATTCTCATTGAATCCTCTGTTTTACACAGTGAGATACAACCAATTCTCCAGACTCACTGAAGAACTGTTATTTTCTGTTTTCAGGAATGAAGTAATTGCTACACTGCCACTAGGGCCTGCTTGGTAATAAGTTCAGAATTACTGAATGAAAAACTTTCTTCAATTAATGCGGACCAGAGAATGATCAGAAAAAGAATCGCCAATCTTCATTAAAGCCATAGAAGACTGTACAAAAACTCCTCCTCTGACCTCTAGAAAGAGAAGGATGCCAGCAGTCAAAACCACAAATAAATAAAGATGACATTCCCACCTTTAGGTTAGGAAGGTAGTGAAATGAAAATGGAGTAGGTTAAAATGTTAAACCACAAGGATATCTCATGGTTTCTGACCATACCGTTTTGCACACAGATGCATTTAGTTCCTACGCCATCAAATACATAAGATAAAATAACACATTATAATAACTTAGTCCACAGAAGTAATGAAACCATCAAAGTTATGACTTTTCAAACAAAGGAAATAATTTCAGTACTCCACACAGTACTATGCAAATGAGGTAGCTTCCAATTTTGAGGTCATCAGAGTGCTCATAACTTGATGGAGCAATAAGAACTCATTCTCCAAAATATGTCATAACTATGAAACAACTATCAGAAAAAGAGCTAAGAGTCAAGCACTATGAAAGTAATAGTCACCTCCAAAACTGACCCTTTGCTATGTCTGGCAACAGCATTACCATTCTGCAACACCAAATCACCTCTGGGTGCCAGGTGATGGAGGGCTGTGAGACACAGAGTCAGTCCACCCGAGTGCAGAAGGTCTGTGATGCTTTTGCAACTCCCTCGAACTCTGCAAAAAGACTGGTGCTGCAGAGCCGATATGCAACACCTCAGCTTTTGGAGCAGCCAGCACCAGCAAATCCTTAAAATAGGGGCAGCTGCTTCTCACAATTGAGTTCCCTGGTTACCATTCTACTATTTTAGCATTTACTTAGTTGAGGGAAAACCAAAGACAACATACCAATGACTTACATACAAAGGCTGAGATACAAATAAAAACATAAATACAAAATAGGTTTCTACTGAGACAAAACCTCATGCTAGCAGTGTTTGACTCGACCACTGCCCAAAATGACCTTTGCTTTTCTTTTTAAAAAATAAGATCTTGCTGTACAATTCTGTAGAGCAAATGACTAGCTTAATTAGGAAATTTCTCTCTACACTTACAGAAACTAACAACTGTCTTCACCTACGTTCCACTTCATGTATCTTTTACTAAATACAGTACTGTTTACCAACATACACCTCTGTACGATACACTACCCCTAATATAAAAGAACAGACTCCAGAAAAACTGTCTAAACACAAACCACATTGCAACAACCTAACTTCGCCACTTTTTATTGTATACCAAGGTAATAGGACACTCAAAAATACTGCAGATAGCCAGAAATCTTGAACATCTCATTTGTAGCAAGTATTCCTAGTTGCTGCTGTCAGCATTTCACTGCACTGAACTTTTCCAGCAAGGTGAATGCACACAGTTTGACTCCCTTTTACAGCCATCTTGATGCTGATTTGTGCATTCAATTTAAATAGACCATTACATTTTCAAAAACTCAAATGACCAAAACCTCAGGAGACTGGCAAGCTAATTAACTTGTCATGCCTGTTTATCAACTAAAACCATTTCACTGATGTTATCTGAAAGTACTGCTTGTATTTAAATCTATTCATGAAAACAGTAGATAGTATGACCAAAAGGAAAACATGCAAGAAGAGTTCATGCTTTGCACTGTGTGCTACTAAAAGCCTATAAAAATTAATGGACTTCCATATGCCTACACCAGCATCGCCTTCCCTTTGATAACGTCTATTTGCCAAACTAGTTTCCAATCCTGTCGCCTCAAGGGTTTGCGCATCTCACACCACATGCATGAAATGCAGAAGCAATAACATCCATCCTTCTACAAAACCTAGGATTTAAAATAAATTTTAAAGTGTAAAGCTTAAGGTAAATAAATAAGTAAACAGATAAAACTACCCCAATTCTAAAATTTAACTTTCAAACCCCAGCTCAAAATTTTCTGGGAAAAGATGTGAGACTCTGAATGAGCCAACCAATGGTTCTAGCTACAGTGACTGAGGTTGGCAAAGCAGGGTCTGTGGTAATATGTAAGTCAGTGGTAATATTTAAGTTAGTCACGGCAGGGACTGTGACTGCCTGTGATCACTAAGGGACTATTATAATACAGACAGTACTGTAATTTTAATACCCGTTCCCAATTCTCAAGCTGGCTTTTAAATCAGAATGGTAGCACATACTTTACACTGGTTTATACAACTACCCTGTGCGTACGGCAGAGACAAATCAAGTCCTCAGCCACCAAACAACAAACTCTAAGCAATGTGGTTTTCACTACTGAATAAACTCAGACCTACAGTAACAGATGTGGTCACATCAGTGTTTGCCCAGAAAAGACATTCCCAAGAAGCTTCTCACACGCAGAATTCAGCCAAAATAATGAAAGCTTTCACACAACACATTGTTGAAAAAGCTGAACATTACCAGTCCTGCCCTAAGAGGGTAAAACAGAATAATGAGACATCCTGTTCCAACACTGAGTTTTTAATTTGCAACCACAACAAAATGCAACTGTAATCTCCTGTCAGTGGAAACGAAATAGAAGAATAAGCAAAGAAAAAAAGCTATGTATATCTCACATATAAGACTTTACAGAACAAAACAAAAAAACCTTTCTCCAATTGAACACCAACCTGAACACCAACCTAAACATACACAAAATAAAAAACAAAAAAAGCAAAAAAAAAAAAAAAAAAAAAAAAAAAGTAACAATATAAAAACATTGGTTGCACAGCCATTGAAGTTTCCTGATCTGGTTTTTACACTAACCATAGAACACCTGAGATGTGAAGCATATTAAGCAAATGACAAAAGGGAGGTTACTGCATTTTAAACCACTGTAATATGGATTCTAGGAAAACAATCTTCCATGCTAAATCCAAACTGTCTGCGCTGTCTATCCTATCAGGGGAATCAGTCAATGGCAGTGACTTTTATACAAGAAAGCTGCTTTTTCTCAGTTCACAGTATCATCTCCATCAATCCCTCTCTTAAAGCACAAATATTTTTACTGAAAACATTAAAGTATGTATTTTCTGTCACTGTCTTGGCATCTAGTCCAACTCTTAACCCAGAGTTCACCAAGAGGCTGCAGTCCTAATGACTTGAGCATACTTTAATTGACCAGTGAGACAAGCATTAGCTGCTCAGCTCTGCAAAAGATAGGCAACTCCCACCTTCAGGTGACAGGAAAAAAAAAATAAAAACATACACTATGTAACTGTTCATAACACCAGAGCATGCATACAAAGAGGAAAGGAAAAACACTTTAATGAGATGCCAGAGGTTAGAGGCTGTAGCAAATTCACACATACCTTACAATGGAGGCAATGAAGACTGCACATGCTACAGCCATGCTTTTGTAGCTTCTGGTTCATGCAACTGCCCCCTAAACCACTGCTGTGGCTAGTCCCATTACTGGCAACAACACATAAGAAACAAAATAAAACTAAACTAAACTAACTTTGTCAGACAGCATCCAGAATAAACATGGCAAGTTTCCACATATATATATACCTGCTCTCTTTTTAAAATGGTGACCCTCAGAAGTTTATAATGACGTATTAGCCCATGAGAAAGAGAAACCTGCTTACATTTTAAAGGCCAGACAAGTTTTTTCTCCAATTGTTAACACACCGCACTTACACTTAACTCCATGCATAAGTTCAACTGAAATCCATGTGACTGCTATCATAGATGAAGTTAAGCATACACACATAGTCACGTATAGAACTGGAGCTTGACTTTAGTAAAGCTTTTTGCCTCTATTACTATATTTCAGGAAGCACCCGTTATTCTGGGTGTGACTCCCGTGATCTGTGTTTAGCCTTGCATGTTTCTTCTAACATCCGTAAAAACTTCCAGCTTCCCTTGAAGCTGCAATCCCAAGCATCTTCCGCATGCAGAATGGGTTTGCAGCTCACACATCTAAAGCATGTTAAAATCACAGAGGGCACCTCACTAACTTTTGTTCCACTTAACATCAAAATAAAGGGGTACTACCCTTGAACTGAGAAGAGGATGTATGAGACAGACACCTTGGGTCAAGCAGCTGAAAAAATGGAATACTAACCGAGGTATAAAATTCTTTAGAGAGAGGCAGGACTGCTGAAAATAACAAGTTCTTGCTGCCTGTTTTCAAACGTCCCTTTCATGCTTTGCATTAGACCTACAGAAATGGGGTTTATTTATGTTTGATCGACACCACCTCTTTTACCCACAGAGTTGGAGTTTGTAGATCCAGTTAATGCCAGGCATAAAGACTGACCTAAGGCAAATGAGAGAATCCATTCTGAGAGAATCTTAAGGACACTGCAGCAGTTCTGAGACATGTATCGAAAACTAAATGAACCAAAGACTAAAGAAGACACCTCTGCACAGGCCCAGTAGAGAAGGACTTACCTGTTTGCTGTGTTCTTTTGGGGTAAGTCTTGCTGCGACTTCTTTCAATGCATTGGTCAGGCCGCGGCAGCTGCACAGAAGGGTCTCTGATCATTTTCAAAGATGTTCTGCCACTTGAAAACACAAGGAAATCATGAGAAAACACTTGGAAAGTTATCAAAGAAACAGAGGATCCTTAGACTGAAAAAAAAAAAAAAAAACAAACCGCGCAAAAAAAAACCCCACCAAAAATGCATGGGGTTTGGGCAGCATGTTTTGTTAGCTTTTCACATCTCATTGCAACTCTGGTTCTCCTGCTAAGCAGCACTACCCTGACTTTAGTTTTGAATCAGGCACTGGCAAAATCATTAACAGACTGCGCCAACTTTTTCTATATTTGTCATTTTCAAGAGAAGCTAAGCAACTAAAACAAAATGCTGGTTTATTGGGAATAGGAAAAAACAATGTGAGCTTTTGTAACCTCAAATATTCTAACATACAATTTTAAGTTATTTGATTACTTTCTGAATTCTTCTAAGTTTTCACCTCAGGAAAACACATACTTAACATTGCTCAGTTCAAGTCAGTAAGGGGCCTACTTCTCTGCCATGTACAATGACAACCTAAAGAGCACAGAAACCAGCATGCAAAGCAAGCTGTAATAAAGGAGTCTCACTAGCACAGGCCCGGATGACAATAAACCATGTGGAAGTGCTGATTCCCATTTATAGTAACGTTCTTCTTCATTGCACAAGTTAAATAAGTTTAAATAAATTCATTTATGTTCATTGTGATGTTCATTTCCATGTGACTAAGTAGAATACAGTGTTCATAACAAAATTGCAAAGCAGGCATTGTATTCCTCCCAAAATTCCATGCCTGCTTATGAAAATTTACACATAAGAGAAGTGATTGGTACTATTAACTCCTTGAACACCTGCAGTTCAAATATATAGAAGGAATTACGCATTGTTACTAGCAAGTGCCAAGCAACCACACAGGCATCACATATGTAGATTTTCTGAGTTATGCGAATACCTCCATTAAATATGGGTTGCATTTGCACCAATAGCCCCAACCAACACTGCAGAATTTTTATCTTCTCAAAATCTGTAAAATAATTTAAGGAAAAAAAAAAATCCAAAATTACATCACAGCAATGCTGATTTTTGACCAGTTTAATGGGGTTTTTTTCCTAAGTTATCCAGAAAGCACTCCTGCTCATTGGCAAGCATGCCAGTCTTGCAAATTTCAGAAGCAGTTTTAACAAAACATCTAAAGATAAGACCTTCCACGAACACTAACACTTCCATGTATTAACTAAAGCATCGGATCTTAAGAGAAGGAAATTGCTTTCCTGACTGTTTGATGTCTAATGAGAAGTAGAAAATTAAAAAGCAAAAATATAGTAATGGTCCCCACACATGCACAGTCAAATGCAATGTATTTAAGAGCTGGAGATGTGTACAGATACACAACACTGTCACTGCTTTGCTGCTAAAACAGGGACCAAAGGTAAAGAGGGGAGACAATCAAAGCTGATGGATAAGCAAAGCACATGTAATTGTGTTACTGCTCTTCTGAATTTTAAGAAAAAAAGTTAACATGTCAATCACCAATTGATTAGAACTATTTATCATTAACGCTGTATAACCAGTAGGGTGCAACTAGATGTCACAACCAGCATTTCCTAGAAGATCAACTCAGGTCAGGAAGAGTTCTCAAGAATCACTGCAGCAAAATAGGGAACAATTCATATTAGAAAGAATATACATACTTTCATGTTTTCTAGACCAAACTAACATTATAAACATAGCTGTCACTAACAACCATCATCCCAACATGGCAAGTCATATCACATATTGTCCTTGAAACTGATTAAAAAAGGAAGAACTTAAATACACCACCACAAGGAATAACACAAATGTAGTTAAGTGCTTCATGGTGTTTTTGAAATTTTTTTAACGCCCTGGTCAGGACAAAACCTCTGTCCCAGCACCAGTGCCCTGCTCCAATCTGCCAAAATGGTCCAACAGAAGAAACCGTGATCCTCAGTACTTCGTCCAGAATCCAGAATTCCTATCCATTTTTACAGATTGGATAATGCGGGTCTGGATCCAACTAGAAATTTGAAAGGCAGTACAATCATTCCCCTGTCTACAGTAAGGAGGAGGTTGATCATGCCAGATAACATGGTAATCTTAAATAATCTTAAATAATCTTAACTACCATGAAATACTCCGAAGAAGAGAGAAGAGGTGACAGAAACACATCAGTGATCCTTGCTGGACACAATCCAGACTCAGTCACATGAGCTCAGACTCAGAACTTGTATAGCCATCTCTCCATTGTCAACACCCATCTTACAAATGACATCTCACATCCAAGGGTGAATTCTGACTGACTGAGGACACCAGACTTAAAAATATAAAGTCTCAGTAAAACTCAGTAAAAACTACTGGGCTTCTGACATCTTACAATTTTAACTACATCCTTTATCTACTAGTCCTTCCTGACACAGCAGCTAGATCTTAAACCTACTCTCCCTGCCAATTCAGGCTAAAATTGAGACCAAGTCCTCCCTATATACCCTTAGTCTGAAGTTACTGCATCTTTTAGAGCTTGCAGCCTTGAATGCTTACTCCAACTTCCCAGCAATTTCAGTTAAAAAAGGATAGCCACACCTGCTATCAGGCCTGGCCTCATTCATTCTTGACTCAACAGCACTGCACCAGCAGGACTGCTACAGGATTAAATACAACCATTAGGATCAAGAGCACTTGCTCGACTGCAGCTGTAAAGAGGGGCATCACAATTGCAGACTTCACACACTTCCTTGCACCAACCCTTTGCTAATTTCCGGAAGAAAGGTGGGAGCAACATTCTCCTTGTCCTGGTATTTCCCAGGTTTCATGAAAACCTTTTAGGACATGAACATAATTTCACAACTCACAAGGAGATTTTGACTTAAAGCATTGCCAAGGCTGCTCGCACTTTCACTATGGGTTACAGCAGGCCCAAGCCAACTCTGGGGATCTGGAGAATGAGAAGTAACCCACATTTACTCACAAACTGTCAGACTCACAAAGGGAGTCTGTTAAAATGACCCTGATTCATACTTTGTCAGAACTGCTCTGACTCGCAGTCTGGGTGGGGTTTTTCTTTTTTGTTGAAGAGGATGAAAGAAGGAATGGAGAAGGAACAAACTGGAGTTTAAACAATGAAATAAATTTACCTGTACCGATGTTTATAACCTACGGATCCAAACTTGCTGAATTTTCTTGACAGAGAGTTTGATTCATTCTCTGGCATTCTAAGTAGTTTGAAAAATAGAACAACAAATTACATAGATAGATCTCAATTACAGTCCCCTTCCCAAAAAATGAAAAGAAAAATATGGACTTCGGGTTCCAAAAAAAAATATTTTTCTGCTAGTTCCTCTACATTCCTACCTACAGGCACACTCTTATGGGGTTGAGAACTCCACAAAGCCATGTATATGTCCTCCTCTTTTGAATACACACTTCTTTATTTCAGGGTCTACTATAAACTGCTGGCAATAGAAATCTTTTGCTTAATATTCCACAGGAGCAGGCAAAAACACCATCCCACAGTAAGGAGCTTGCAGGAGGGATACTGAGGTTACTCATTTACAGCACTGATAGATTCAGGCCCAAGCATCCCATCAATCAGTTCCTAGCTAGGCACCTTTGCACATTCCTATTGGTGTTTTTGCCACAGTGAAGAAAATGTTTTTGACACGTGTAATACTGGAAACATTTTATACATTTCAATAAGTAACATTATGGAAATTCAACAAGACTTTCTATTAAAAAACAAAATTTCTGTAAACTGTAGAAAATAGTAATGTCTGAAACCCAAAAGCCTCAATCAAGTAAATGCTGCTACAGAAAATTTTATGGTTAAATATTTAAAAATGTGTATGTCAGCTTAAATTCTGCCACATACATTTGTGGATACTTCTGCTAAAGGCTACTTCATGCAACCTGAGACACTGTTTCGAAAAGAATTCTAAGACAAGAGAAACAACCAAAATAAAAAAACCCAATGAAATAAAACAAAACAAAACAAACATACAAAAAAAAGACAAACAAAGTTCAAAATTACTGTTTCACATTACTGAAAAAAAGGGAAGGCATCGCCTTTTCAAAACATTCTATAATCAAGAGCAAAAATGTGTTTCCAGGCAGCAAGCCTGTGTTACACCACCTAGAGTGTAAACAGGTGTAAGTACTCAACCGTGCTGAGCAAAGCGTTCTTAATAAACACAATAGCCTTGCTTCTGGTTAGTGAAACTGAAGCTTCTGCATCACTCACCTGAAGAACGTATGATGCTCCACACAACATTTCCAGAGATGTTTGCATGTGATCTTGTTACATGCCTCAAAAAAGAAGGAAGTTTCATTGCACTATAATGAAACAGAGCAAATCAGTATTGCTATGAGGGATTCTGACAAGGAAGTGAACCTTTACTTACTGAACACAAGAACTGACCATCTCATATCAAGGCACATGAGAAAAGATACCAGTATGAAGAAAAGCAGGTTCTATAATTCTGTAGAAATCCTCACTTGAAAGAGGTTTTCTTTCTGGTTTCTCATTGCCTGAAAATAATTATTTACAGAATCAATTCCTTAGTGTTGTGAAAACAAAAGAAAAAGGAGAAAGAGAAAACAAAATAAAAACAAAAGAGAAAGGAGATTATTGAAACACTGCTGCTCCTTCATTCTTGTTCATAGATATCACCTTTTTTTCTAATTAAAAAGGACAAGGACTTTTTCAAATAGTATGTTTTTGATGTTTACTGAAACTGCACCACAGATGTCAAGCAAAAAATATATTCCCAAGGCTCCATTAAACAGTACAGAAAAAGGCAAGAATAAATAAAAGAAAGAAACTCAAGATTTGTGGTAAACTAATAAGAAAAAGCAACACAGAGAGAAAATGCACGAAAGATGTAGAGACGAACAAAGGTGAAACTGGAAACAAAAAAGACGAGAGGAAGGAATCATAGAATCATAGAATCATAGAATAGTTAGGGTTGGAAAGGACCTCAAGATCATCGAGTTCCAACCGCCCTGACAGGGGCAGGGACACCTCCCACTAAACCATGCCATCCAAGGCTATGTCCAACCCCGCCTTGAATGCCGTCAGGGATGAAGCATCCACAACCTCCCTGGGCAACCCATTCCAGGGCCTCAGCACTCTCACAGTAAAGAATTTCTTCCTCAGATCCAATCTAAACCTCCCCTGTTTAAGTTTAAACCCATTACCCCTTGTCCTCTCACCACAGTCCCTAATGAAGAGTCCCTCCCCAGCATCCCTAGAGGCCCCCTTCAGATTCTGGAAGGCTGCTAGGAGGTCTGCACGCAGCCTTCTCTTCTCCAGGCTGAACAGCCCCAATTTTCTCAGCCTGTCTTCATACGGGAGGTGCTCCAGCCCCCTGATCATCCTCGTGGCCCTCCTCTGCACTTGTTCCAACAGTTCCATGTCCTTTTTACGTTGGGGACACCAGAACTGCACACAATACTCCAAGTGAGGTCTCACGAGAGCAGAGTAGAGGGGCAGGATCACCTCCCTCGACCCGCTGGTCACAGCAGAAAAAGATAAAAAAAAAAAAAGAACAAAACCAAAAACAAACAAACAAATTTAACTTCAAAATAATTACAAATACTAGGAAAAAGATTAAAGGTAAAAGGCATAAAAAAAAAATCTCCTGAGGAAGATAACAAAAAAAAATATTGAGAGCTTAAAACCTCATCAGTGCAAACTGGCAGTCAGTACAGCAGACATGAGAAAAAGGCAGGGAGAGATGAAAGAGAAGTCCAACACATACAAACTATAAAACACTTCCAGTAGACAGGAAAAAGCAACAGACACATCACACTGCCTGTTTCCAACAATAAAGATTCATATATGGTCACATAAATTACATTTCCATATATCTGCCACTCTGAACTTCAGTGTGCAGTTTTGTATCCATGATTTGCACAAAGAGTGGAGTAGTCCCACTGGTATTCCGTGGTATGATACCATCTATAATAAAACTCAGTCCATTTCCCTGCTATGTGAATTACAAAGAGGGTATGATTCGTACCACTTTCAGCAGCTGATTTTAGGAAATGGATGCCCTTTCATTAGTTATACTTCTGCAGTGCCATGCATACATAGGTAGAGTTCTGGCAAGTTTCTCCCACTCTTCATTTGATGAGGTATACTGACCTGCAAGCATCTTGCAAACTGTGAACTAATTCAGTATGTTGTCTAGAATTCAAAATTTCACCTCTAACAAAAATCAACTATAGTAACAGCTGCCAGGCAGCTTCACAAAATCACAAATTACCTGCCTTTCCTCCACCTTGAAACAAGTAACAGTGAAAGGCAGAACTTTGCACCTATGATTGGAATAATTGAGATTTCATTTCCTCACAAAAACAAACAAACAAACAAAAACCCAAAAAACCCAATACAAAACAAACCAAACTGGAGACAGAGATATGTTCTTATTTTCTGCCACGGATTATTTCATTTAGCTAAAATGGCTGTCTGGATCAGTCCCATGAAACAGCCAAGGAATGAAAATCATCATTACTCCTACAAATATTTTATAAATATAAATACACAGTCATTTATAGTCCTATAAATATATTCCTATAGTTCCTTAAAATACCATTTCAGGCTTGATAGGGCTTCTATCTCTCTGCAAGATTCACAAGGGATTTAACTTGGAGCAAAAATAGGCTGAATTTACAAAAAGTAAAACCAGAAACCAGAAACAAGAGTATACCCACTGAAAGACCATACTGTGTTTTTAAAATTTTTAAGCAGACATCTCAAGGGGCACTCTTAATTTGCTTATTTTACACATAACATAAACGTAGCTTCATATGTTATGATTCAATTTACATTACAATTTCTAGATCAGACTGTCATCTGATGTGATTTCATATAAACCCACACAACTGTAGTCACCAGTGCACTTTTAAAGAATAGTATCAGATCAGGCCCGTGGTACTGCAAACTTTATGCAATATGATGAGTCAATTTAAATTCTGCTAGGAAAGAACTCAGTGACTCACTTCAAATACACAGGATCCTGCTCCTTTTTGTCCACTCTTCCTTCTTGTCCACTCCTAAACTTGATTTTTATCCAAAGAATCCTCTGCTGCACTTAAATTTATTTAATTACATAACCTTGGAAGCCAGAGTTTGTGAGATGGGAAAATAGAGGAGCAAAGAAGAAGCCATGGGTGTTTGAAGGATTTAAAGAGACTTTTTAAACAAGGCATTTCTGCTGTACCTTATTATTATCCTAGTTCAAATGCCACTGAATTCTAATTCAGGAAAATATTCCCATAGGTAATGTTTGTCCATGTTTTCTTCTTTTTTAAGAAAATTTTCCCGTATACAGAATAACATATAACAAATCAAGATCAGTAAGTGACTAAAAGAGGGACAGCATAGGGACATTGCCATATGCTTGAAATATCTGACCAGCAAACATTAGTGAATCCATCATTTGAAGTCATTATTTTATAAGGTGGAAGAAAGCTCATCTCAGCCGGTTAACAAAAAAATTTTTAAATGAAAGTGCTGAAACATCTATACTTGGTACACTGCAATCAAAAGCACTCAGGGAAATACAGCATAGGCCTATAGATCCAACTTACCAACAAGTTATGGGATTCATATCTGGAAAACTGGAACTGTCAAAAAATCAGGGGATAGACCAACAAGTTTTTTGATAACACACTGAGGTTTATTTGTGGTCAGGCACTCGAATGGGTTGCCCAGGGAAGTTGTGAATGCTCCATCGCTGGCGGTGTTCAAGGCTGGGTTGGACAGAGCCTTGGGTGGCATGGTTTAGTGGGAGGTGTCCCTGCCCATGGCAGGGGGGTTGGAACTAGATGATCATAAGGTCATTTCCGACCCTAACTATTCTATGATTCTATGATTTAAATCTGAAGGAAAACCATATCTGAAAACTACTGCCTCAGAATGGATGCTTGGAATAATTCAAATAACACAGTTAAATTTTACTAAAGGGAGAGAAAGAAAGCCTAGGACATTCATCTCCAAGGTCTTTCAGCAACAAAGAAGACAATTTATAATTCTTTTATAATTTTTCACTTCTTTTGTGAAGAATTCAATAGCTTACTGCAACTAACTCCAATGTGACACTGCACACAGTACATCTAGGTTTAGGACTTCCTCCATTTACTTTTTAAGACTAAGGCTTGCATAAGCACTGTGATTACCCTTACAATTTATAAATGCACATATATAAAATAAGCAGTACCGAAGGCAATAAAGTCTTCCAGGTACAGCATTTCTTCCCTAAGAGAATAAATTGATTTCTACAGGTAAAGCAAGTACGACCTTACCTGTTAACACCATGGCACTGGTTTCAAATAAAAGGCAACATGTTTGGCATCTTGAACAACTGTAATTTCTTACAGACAGTAAGAGTTACCTTATAATTTTATTATTCTTATACATCTGAACCAAAACCACAAAGATCTATTGTACTTTTACTAATGATATATAGGAAATGACAGTTCCAAACTCATTCAGTGCTGTTTGGCACCTCACAAGCTACTCCTGGCTACTCATCCTGCTGCTTACAGAGTGTCCAGTGTACTAAAGGCAAGGCACTGTGAACCAGATTATCTGCACACTGAAGATCTTGCCTCGCCATGAAACCAGCTTTGGTGATTATCTATTCTTTCAAAAAGTTGTGCTCACCAAACAAGCAGAAAAAAAGTTTTGTATGGTGATTTTTGATCACATCTGTAACTAGAATCAGAAAAGGAGAAAGCAGGAAAACACGGACAGAGGCTGCAGAAGGACAGGCATAACTCTTGCAGCAGTGTCTAGCTGTTCAGCTGTTTGACTACCTTTTCCTAATCCTGAAAAAGGTAAGACACCAAAAAACTGTGAGGACAAACATAAATATTCCTCTAATTTAAAATGCTTTAAAAGCTTGTCCTGCATTCTTGAAAACAAGGTAAAGCTCATACTGCCACAGCCTCACCACCATTTTTACCCATGTAAGGAGAGAGACTGGTACGAGGGATGTAGATATCTTGACTGTAATATGAGTTTAGGAATAGACAGTCACCCAAACATGTAGCCACAGCCCATGCCACCTCTCAAATCAGCAAGAAGACTCATCTGGCAGGGCCTTTGATATCTCCGCTAACAGGGGGTAACTAGTAGAGTGCTCCACCATAATGCCCCTCCCTAACACTTAACTGAAAGATTGAAAGCATGTTACTAATGCCTTCAAAGGAGATGTGTCAGAGGGTCGCTGCTCTACCTAACCACAAAATGCCTCTGGAACTGCCAGAGCTGACATACTAGCTCAGGAGTGCCTGTGCTACATTTTGCAATCAGCTTCCAGCTTGCTCTGCCACACCAGCATGACTACACGGCTTCCAAGATCAGAGCTGCTCTGCACACAGCTAGCTCAGTGCCCAGGCAGAGCAAGCTCCAGTCTGCCTGAAAGACCAACCACACACTTGGAAGTTCTTGCCACTGGGGGCCAGAAGATCCCTTGTGTGTGAAGTTCATGGATTATTCCAGAGATAAAAGGGACACTGACACTAGACTTAGACCTGTTCTGTGGAGCGCTGCGCCAGTCCACAGATCAAAAACATTCTGAAAACCTGTGATTAAAGCAGGCTTGAGCTGCTACAATTTATGATAAGACATATACTGGTTCCAACCAATCCTGGCTCAGAAAATGAAAGAATAGAAAAACCCAGACCTAAAACCACAGCATGAATCTTGCCAGCCCACATGCCACTCTTCATAGTCACACCGAATAGTAACATAACATAAGGAGGGACCTTGCCCCACTACAGTGCACTCTGCATGTACATGTAATACACGTGCATGTACATGTAACAGAAGTATTAACACTAGCTCTGAAGCTACTGCTTCCCAACATTATTCTTTGCTGGGTTTGGCACATCCCCAGATACTATCTAATTGTTAACCCTAATAGGAAATATTCTGTCTTTATATATTTACATAATGCATACCAATCATAGCTTATATGTATTATTACTGGTTATACTAGGTCAACAATGCTATCATTAAGCAATCATAGCTTCTATGTATTCTTACTGGTTAACAATGTATTATTACTGGTTGTACTAGGTCAATCTTTTAGAACATTATAAAAATCAGGAATTAAAAGTAATAATGCTGTGCCAGTTTGCATAAAGCATGACAATACTGAAGCAAACATATCTCACCCTCATATTATACCAATTAAAGCTTAATGAAGAACTTACCAAAACAAACCCAAACCTGACAGTAACACCTCAGTGGCAACAGATCTAAGTTTATGCAGGAATTTTAATCTTAGTTCTCCTTCAAAAATATTCATTACTGATGATTCTGCTATCAAGCTTTGAACCAATCTTACAATCCTTCTAAGATGGCTCAGGAAGTGGTTAAGAAAAGCCAAGAAAACCCCCAACCAATCAAAACAAGCCCAAACCATACCATATGATGTATTAACAGTGCCTGCTCACCTCCACCCTCCACTACCATTCTAGCTGAAGTGGATGCAAACGTAGATTACATAAAAGTAATTTGTAATTCTTAAATCATATTAAAGATCAAAATGTTCGTATTTCCTGGAACTGAAATCTAAGTTAAATTGCACTTTAGAACGGGAAGAACACCTTTTCAAACCCTGCTCAATCTTCCCAATAAACTGAGAGGAAAAAACAAATAAAAAATTTCTGCCTAGAACTTGTAATTCAAGATGTAATATAGTTGTGACAGAGCAAGGAGTACAACTGAACCACCCTACTAATATCATTATTTTTCATACTTCTGACATAAAAAGCAGATTAAAAAAATAAAGCATATTTAAGGGTTTTCTAAGACTATTTAAAAGAACACAAAAATCTTCCATCTAGACAAGTTCCAGCCACCAGAACGGCAAGCATTATGTGCCTTGGAATTGCCCTGAAATTCCTCTAGCATGCATCAGTGGCTGGTAGTGCTCCTGAAAACAGTCTTTACTAACTTCACTTTCTGAATTCTGAACTGGGCCTCTTCATCTGACTAAGCAAAACTACTGAGGAAGGCATGTCTTGAAAATGTGTAAATCATTCTTAAGTGCACAGTTGGGGAGTTTGCTCTGACTTGAAAGAACCCAAATGTCAAAATCCCTCAAACTGACCCTTCTCTTATAACACAAAGGTAACAAAAGCAAGTGTTTTGCACATTCACCACTTTGTGGCTTGGTGAAAGAGAAAGATGAAAAGTAATACAGACGTTTTGCATGAACTCTGCAAAGGAGTGAAATCATTCACTTGCATGTTCAGACACAGCGCAAGCAAAGTAAATGGCACTGTTACAAATAACAGTATGGGGTTGTGAGGAAGAGCCCAGAAATACTTGGTACCTACAGGCAAAAAATCTCCACTTTGTCTCTTGCATATTATTACGTTTACATTCCCAATCTACACAATTTATCAAAGCACATTTTTCTCTTATTTTGTTTCATGTCCACAGCTGAGAGAGAAGTCTAGGAAGCAATCCTTGTTACTCACAGGGGGAAAGCATGGGAGGTGTGCTGTGCACCTCTCTGATTACAATTACCCATGTCCACATCATGCATCCACTGTGACTATACTGTACTTTGCTGCGGGGCGGCAGGGACTTTGGCAGCCACCTGCATCGCTGGATCATTTCCTGATACTAGGAACTGTACACAGGCATCAGATGGATCTCCCTGTTGTCTTAAAGGAAACTGCACAGAAATATACTTATCTTCAAAAATTCTTTGCAATTGTTTGTTGTGCTCAGGGAATCCTTCTGTGCAGATCTCATAGAGGAAGAGCTCCTAATTTCATGCTGATACTTAAGGGGTTTTATGAAAAGCCTAACATTTTTGTAGAACTAAATTCACAGCATGGAACTACTCCAGGGACGGTGAAATATCAATTCAATGATTAACACCACCGAAAAAGAGTTTCTGCCAGCTGGTCCAGGTCATTAGTCTCACATGTGCGGATAATTCACAGATGGCCGTATCTCAAGGGCAGTATTTTGTTTATGAAGGGGAATAGCAATAGCCTTAGGGGGAAAACACATAATACAAGCAAAGTAGTGACAGATAAAACATATAACACAGGGAAAGTAGTGAAAGATGGTCATGCTTGCACACAACAGCAACAGGTACACAGGAAAAATAGAAAATTAAATATACAGGAAATGTTCTCATGGAAGAGGTATGAAGTACAAAGATTACACTGCGAAACAGGAAAGGTGAAGTATCTTACCTGATTAGTAGACACTAGGCATAAATATCTTCTGCTCAGTAAATCAAGTTTATGAAAAGCTAAACAATGTAAACAACAAACTCAGCTGACATAAGTATGCCTGACACAGGCACCCCACAGTGTATATTTGAGGCAGCTTAAGAACACAGACTTGTACACTTAGCCTGCCATGTCTGCCATCTGTCAAGGAGATCAGGATGTCCAATTCCATCCTTTAGTGGGAAGCACACATTAAAATTATTTTGGTAGGTTGAGAAAAAAAAAATCTCAGCCAAATTTATTGAAAGGGACAACAAAGAAGTTACCACAAGTAACCCTATCCCACACAGGGGAAGAGCAACACTTCATCACTAATAAAAGCACAGACAGCTTTCCCTTGATGAGCAGGTTTACCCCTGAAAGGTGCCTGTCAGTGTGAATAAACATAGGCAGTGTGTGGAAACATAAACAAAAATTCAGCCTGCACAGCATTTTCACTACAATATGGAAAATGTTATTCACACAAAGCACTCGATATACTCAGAAATAATCTGCTCTTCTTATTACATATTAACTCCTCTGCTATATGCCATAAAACTATATGTAAGGCAGGGTAACATCTCCATTACTTCTTATCTTCAAGAATCCTTGCTAGCATTCTTTCCAACTACCTGGAAACACCTAATATGTTCCAGACATGGAATACACATGTGAAACAAGGCAAGTATTAATTCCCTGTGCTATAAACTGATATCCTAGGAGGAAGGATGAAGTAAAACTGGCACATTTACTCCCTACACTGCAACCTCATGTCCACATGGAAGGACTAAGTGATAGAACGTATTTAAAAAAAAAAAAAAAAAAATCTGTGAATTAAGTTTTCAAGGAGCATTTGAACATACAGTCATGTAAAGACACTGATGAGCTTTTCCTTCTCTGGGTGAAGAACAGCATAAATTATCATGACATCTTTAATCTAGGGATTAAGGCTAGTGTTTACTTATGCTGATACATAATTTTGTTCAAAGTGATACCACCAGAATGCTTAAAAAAGGGGGAAAGATGAAGATCTTTCTGGGTCATTTTGACCTTTCCTGATCTTGTTCGGATATGAAGCCCTGTAGAAAAATTTCAAATGAGTATAAGTTGCAAAAGAGATTTTAATGACAGTACACGCCCTTGTGTTTACTGTTCTCTTGAACAATTTCCTAAAAGTACCTGTTGAGACTTGAAATTAACAAGTGCCATCAAAGCATATGCCTTATGATCACAATAGTAAGCGTTCAACAGCCACCAACATCCACAGTCTCAACTTATGCACATTTTGCAAAGCTTCTATATTTTCTGCTCCAGATGTGAAATCTTTGCAATTCCACATGGTTCAAACAAAAACTACACATACGTAGCATCAAACAGAAAGTACAGCATCACTTCAATGCAGTTGATTCTAAGTCAAACTCAGACTTGTCTATACCTGAACAGGCATTCACCCTTCACATGGAACATTGAGAAAAGTTTTCCCAACCTTCACTCAGCCTTCAAACAACTCTCCAATTTCAACAAATACACCATAATGAATAAACTTCCCACAGATTATCACACCAAACAGAAAAAAAAAACACTTGGAATAACAAAACCAAAACTTGCCAATACATCTGCAGAGGCACAAGAAATGTCCAAGACAGAAGTAAGACAACCAGTCAGGAGTATGCTTATATTTCCCAGAATATACTGAATGTACCAAATGGTCTCATGGAAAAATCGTGGGTGAGACTAGCAACTACTACACAGATGAATGAAGATACACAGATAATCAGCAGAGGGGAGTGTTTTTAAGAAGTTAATACTTCTTCAAAACTACAGATTTTCAAACCCGATATTCCAAAGAGACCTACAAAGTATTTTCAACAACTCAGCAAACTAACCACATAACTCAACCACATACCAAAAATCCCAGGCTGATTGAAACTATTTGTTCTATGATGCTTACCATTTTCCCTATATCCTCGACACCCTCCTTCTCCTTTCCCTACCCAATACGCTTCATAGGTTGTACGTATCTTAAAACCTCTTATCTGGCTACCAAACTGCTATCCTTGCTCCACTGGAACCAACGTTGTTTTCTCTCAAATGGTCTAACAGCACAATGAAGTTAAACTCTGACAAATGAGTTTCAAGCTACATTATTTGGCTGCTTTTGTTTCCAAACTACAAAATTACTTGTGCCTAACAGCTTTGTGAGTTTTCCTCCATCCATATTTTAGTTAAGATAAGCATTCCCTATAGATGTAGCCTAGTTTAAAAGCACTATTTAAGATCATAAACAAGACACTGCAGAAGTAGTCTAATTTACAGAGCAAAATATAAAACTACAATGGTTTGTTATAAAATTCCTACTTCCTACTGTTCTGCTGAAGTTCTCTACACTCGCTACATAACATGAACAGAAAATCTTTCTCCCTCCCCTTTCTGCATGCAACATCAGGAACATACATTTGAGGATAAGGTAATATTCTTGCAGTAACTATCAATAAAATTAACTTCACTTTGATGGTTTCTTGCAGTAAGTTTTAGTAAAATACATTAGGCTTTGATGAACACACAAAAATTCCCACTTCATCAGACCTGAGATTAATCGTGTTTTTCTTTCAGCCCTAAAGAAAAACTTACATCTTTTCCAAGGACTCTAAGCTCAAACTGTGTTTCCTTGAAGTGAACTTTTGTAATTCTAGGCCTGTAAAAGGACAGACAGAACTTTATGAGCTTCTAATTTAATGAATAATAAAGTTGTATATATTTACAAACAAAGACAAAAAATAATTCACAGGTAGATTTTTTTTTTTTTCAGGTATGCACCAGATAACAACAGAAAATTAGCAGTATTCAAACATTTTAACCCAAGTATGGTAAAGGTGAACTATTTTTTTCAATACCTGGATTATCAAAGAAATAAAAAATAGTATAATCCAGACAAATATTTGGAATTCCAAGTATACTTTTTTCTATTGATACAATTAACCTTTCAAATTGATACCACAAACCATACATTTCCATACAACATTGTTATTGTTTTTAAATTATACATACCAGAAATATTTTCCTACTTGTTTTTTATTCTTGTAGACAACAACTCCTATGGGTGTTAATCCTAAAAAATATTCAGATTTGTTTTCACCCTAGAAAATAAAAATGTATGTCACTCATACAGTTGCAAGATGTATCACTGAAGCAGTGAGGTCTAGTGAGAAGTCAGCTGGACCACAAAATCATAGACTGGTTTGGGTTGGAAGGGACCTTAAAGATCACCTAGTTCCAAACCCCCTGCCATGGACAGGGACACTTTTCACTAGACCAGGCTGCTCCAAGCCCCATTCAACCTGGCCTTCAAAACTGCCACAGATGTGGTAGACACAACTTTCCTGAGCAACCTGGCAACTTCTTCCTAATGCCTAATGTAAACCTACCCTCCGTTGGCTTAAAGCCATTCCCCTTGTCCTGTCACTACACACCCCAGTAAAAAGTCCCTCTCCAGATTTCTGGTAGGCCCCTTTAGGCACTGGAAGCTGCTCTAAGGTGTCCCCAGTGCCTTCTCTTCTCCAGACTGAACAAGCCCAGCTCTCTCAGCCTGTTTCCAGAGCAGAGGTGCTCCAATTCTCAGAGCTTCTTCATGGCCTTCTCTGGACTCGCTCCAACAGCTCCACAGTCCCCTAGTGTTGGGAGCACCAGAGCTGAATGCAAGACTGTGTGAGGGTCTCACCAGAGCAGAGTAGAGGGGTAGGTGACTGACTTGAACATACAGTTTCACTCTGCATGCAAATGGGAATACAATACTTGCCCTACTGACACTCCTACATGAGAACTTGTAGGCATGGAGGCAAAGAGGCAAGAAAGAATGGCAATAAGGGAAAGACTGGGAGATTCCACTTGCCATTGTGAAAAGCAAAAATAAGTTTATTTTTAAAAAAGGAATTACTTTGGGATATTTGGCAAATAGCCAAAACTCAGAAACTAAGCTCTTTATTCAGACATGAATGCAACAGACATTTAACTTTCAGATGAAGGTGAATACTGATTTTCTGATCTATTCTATTATAATATAACCTCACAGCTCCCTTCTCCCTCCTAAAATATTATCACCTGCATACTGCTACAAGTGAAGTAAGTCCTCTGAGAGAGTCAGAGCGTTTTTTTTTGTTCAGAATGGGTAGCAACATGCGAAGAACAGCTGCGCATATCATCTCCAAAGGAATCCCATTCCTGGGTTCAGTATTCAAATTGCAAACCATGTCAGGAGAGAGCAGGGTGAATACCCTGGTGCTAGTTGCGGAAGGCCCCCTTTTCCCCAGTTCATGGTCATTAACAAAAATCAGATGTGCCCTACACTTGAAAGAGTGCAAATCTTACAGCAGGAGTTTAGAAGAAAGTCAGTTGCAAAAGCTTGTTCATCTGCCTATTTGAGGCAATGAAAAAGAGCGCTGCAAGCTCTAAACAAGGAGAGCATGAGCCACAAATATCAACTGTGAGATAGACTGACTAGAAAAGTGTCCTTCTGTGTGACTACTGATGTAGTCACTCATGTGACATCATGTAGTCACTCTGTGACTACTGATTTGAGAAAGCTCAAGCACGCCTGGCAAGCTCTTCCTGCGCTCCTCAGTGAGCTAACTGCTAAAGGCAACTTTACTTTCAATATGACCAAGCAAGGAAGAGAATTACATCTCTTCATGTGTCTCAAATGAGGGCTTCTGTTGCTGTTGCAGCATTAACAGAAACAATAATATTCATGGGTTAGACTTGGGCATATTACAATCAACCCCTCACTACCCAGAGCAGTGATCTTATTGCACAGCAAAAGCAATTCTAGGCTCTGCTAAGTTAACAGATTGTGTTGGATCATGTTCAATCTTGTTCCAGTAACTCCCCCAGCTTTCTATGGGTGGGACGGTTAAATGGGATATGAATACAATTAAGCTATAGCGTGCATTAAAAAACACTTCATATTGTGGGCTACACAATTTTCAGCAGAAAATACATACTTAATCTTCTGTTAGTACCTTGATTTCTTTATTTTCTCTCAAGTAATTTTACAAAGTACTGACATCTAACTCAGTGATCTCTATTACAATTCTCTATCTGAACTTCTGCTTTTTCTTTTGTTCAAAAAAACCTGCCACAAGCGCAGTTATTCAAACAAGACAGGATGATGTTTCCACCAGCAGCACGTAGCCTCCAGGTGATAGATTGGATCCAATCCCATCACAGATGCTGTTTTACAAAAGAAGTGGAGGGTTTTGCTGAGGCAATACAGACAACTTGCAGTGCTGCACAATACAGTAAAGCTGGAAACATATTCTCAATCTTCCGCAAAACCTTCACAATAAGTATATTACTCTGCTCTCGTGAGACCTCACTTGGAGTATTGTGTGCAGTTCTGGTGTCCTCAACATAAAAAGGACATGGAACAGTTAGAACAAGTGCAGAGGAGCGCCACGAGGATGATCAGGGGACTGGAGCACCTCCCATATGAAGATAGGCTGAGAAAATTGGGGCTGTTCAGCCTGGAGAAGAGAAGGCGGCGTGGAGACCTCATAGCAGCCTTCCAATACCTGAAGGGGGCCTATAGGGATGTTGGGGAGGGACTCTTCATTAGGGACTGTGGTGAGAGGACAAGGGGTAACGGGTTTAAACTTAAAGAGGGGAAGTTTAGATTGGATCTGAGGAAGAAATTCTTTACTGTGAGGGTGGAGAGGCCCTGGAATGGGTTGCCCAAGGAAGTTGTGAATGCTTCATCCCTGACGGCGTTCAAGGTGGGGTTGGACATAGCCTTGGGTGGCATGGTTTAGTGTGAGGTGTCCCTGCCCATGGCAGGGGGGTTGGAACTCGATGATCTTGAGGTCTTTTCCAACCCTAACTATTCTATGATTCTATGATTCTATGAAAAAAGCTCGACATGCTGCTGCTACCCCACCCTAGTTTTCGCAATGGCATTGAAAAGGTTTCATGACACACTTGCTGTTATTTACACAAGAAAAATGTGGAAATTCTTGAGTCAAAGCCAAAGATTATTACCCTCTCTCATCTCTCCTTATACTTGCAGTCATTACTTCTTATTTATTTAAACTGTTTTTTTCCAGAGTTTAACTGATTGTCTTTCATAGTTATTATACAATCACAGCCTTTTATCTAAAACCAATAAGCTTCTGTAGGTAGAATGGCTGAATCCCCTCAGTCTGTAAACATGTATTCCTTTGCATTTCTTAAGTACAGTGCTTTCTCTCAAGTTATTCTGTGGCAAGTAAACTACATAAATACTGTCCCCCACTTAAGTAAAAGAAATTTTTTTTCATTGTGACCATATTTGAAATATTTAAAAAATACTTACATAAACAGGATGGAGATCCACTCCATACATTTCCAGGGACTTGGCCACCCCTAAGAAGTTCAATTCTGCCTCAGCAGGAACTTGACCCCTGTAAACAAAATTCTGTGTAAGAAATTCACATTTTCAGTCAAGATATTAAAATTGATCACATTAATAGATACAGTACGCTGGACATGCATGCAACCCTTTCTTCCATTTGTTTAGACTGTCATTGTACTTTCAGCACTTCTGAAAGGATACTTTCGGTTATACTTCTGCTTGCTCCAAGTGAGACTGGACAGTAGGCACAAATTTTCTATAAGCTTTCTATTTCTCTTTCTACTAAATTCTCTGCTGTAAGATGCTACCACAGATATATGCTACCATATATACAATGCATGCCTACTACAGTGGCTAATCTTTTCCCTGTTGTAACAAACACACTTCAGACATTTCATTTTTAGGTTTGAATATGCAAAAACCTTTTAACTCAGTAACTATACATGATAATTAATAAAGCAGGAATAGAATGACTGACTGGGGTACTATTTCCCTACAGCAGTTTCTGAAAGCAGAGTTCATTACTTCAGAGAAAATATTCCTTTCTTCATAAAATCTTGCCTATAGGAAGTCACATGAACTGGTAATAATCAAGTCTGCTATGGTGAAAACATTTGGAGTCTAACTAATGAGATTACCAGTGTCAAAAATCCAGCTTACCTTCCTATCAGCAAATATCAATTCACCAAATTAAAACTACCATCAGCAGCATGCTGGCTGGAAACAACAGAGGAAAACTGTTGGGGAAAAATCCCGTGCTATTAGGAACATATTTGACATCAGTGACAAAGGATTTCTTTTCAAAAAGAACAAAATGACCAAATAAATTCAAAGTCATCAACAGACTCATCCTCAGAATTTAAGCTGTTCTTTCCTTAATAACTGCCATTGGTACAAGAGCGAAACACTCTGTTTCAAGCCTGAAATATGTGAAACTACTTATTCATCTTCAGTCCTTTTTAATACTTCTGTGAAAGTTACTAAACTGTTATTGAGAAAGTGCAACACATCTTGTGAAAATGTCAACTCAAAAAGATGCATTTCCTGATTCACCCTGTGATTGCTGTCTTGGGGAAATCACTGCATTTGCTACCTTTCAAATTCAAGATGTGAAGCAGAGCTCAACATTTTGACTCAAGACCTGGAGAAGTCCTACAATATGCACATTTTTGCTCTTTATCTCCAACCTAGCAGCTCCTATCCAGGTTTTCCCAACTTTGTGCTATGCCTGAGAAGATAGAAAACATATCTAACAAGAAAGACTGAAATAGTGTGCTAGCATGAATGCAACACAGTGTAGGTATTTAAAATGCTCGCCTATCTGCGAGGTGGGCTGCTTCAGCCCACCTATTCTGCATAGTAGAAATGATACTGTTTCAGGCAGCAGCCCTTCTTCCCAAGGACTTATAGAGAAGCAGCAGACCTGAAGCTTGTAAGAGAAATATCTTTCTTCCAAGGGCTGGATCTCCCAGTAGATCTGTGATTCATCTCTGTACTCAGAATAAGCAGAACACTGGATATTCAGCAAATCAGTATTGTCACATCTGACACGTCTTTTATCCAATACTGCCTTAAAAACCTACTCCATAAGTTGTTTTTTGTTTTTGGTTTTTTTTTTTTGTTGTTGTTGTTTTTGTTTTGTTTTGTTTTTGTCTTTGTTTTTTTTTTTAATCTTATTGGTAGCTCTCAGAAATGTAAAGAAAACATTCACTGGAGCAGTATTGTCTTTACTGAGTTCCCAGACAGAACGTCAGTCCTGAGCAAAGTGGATTATGCCATTACTGAATTACTGCTAGAATCCAACACCAATTTAAATACTGCTAGTACCATTTCCTTACTGACTACACCTGTGCTTATCCCACTTTGTCACTCTGAAAGTACCAAAAGTCTCAAATGCCAATAAGTGCATGCACGCATATATTTTCACAATAATGCATAATTCGTAAGAAATTCACAGAAGTTTTAAAGGAAGTAAAGATGTGAGCTGGAGCTTCTGAAGGAAGCAGATGGAAGCCAGAGGAAGAAGTCCTCCCAAATACAAATGAAGAAGACAGAACATAGAATCATAGAATCATAGAATAGTTAGGGTTGAAAAGGACCTCAAGATCATCGAGTTCCAACCCCCCTGCCTTGGGCAGGGACACCTCACACTAAACCATGCCATCCAAGGCTATGTCCAACCCCAACTTGAACGCCGTCAGGGATGAAGCATTCACAACTTCCCTGGGCAACCCATTCCAGGGCCTCTCCACCCTCACAGTAAAGAATTTCTTCCTCAGATCCAATCTAAATCTCCCCTGTTTAAGTTTAAACCCATTACCCCTTGTCCTACCACTACAGTCCCTAATGAAGAGTCCCTCCCCAGCATCCCTAGAGGCCCCCTTCAGGTATTGGAAGGCTGCTATGAGGTCTCCACGCAGCCTTCTCTTCTCCAGGCTGAACAGCCCCAATTTTCTCAGCCTATCTTCATATGGGAGGTGCTCCAGTCCCCTGATCATCCTCGTGGCGCTCCTCTGCACTTGTTCTAACAGTTCCATGTCCTTTTTATGTTGAGGACACCAGAACTGCACACAATACTCCAAGTGAGGTCTCACGAGAGCAGAGTAACATAAAGGGAAGAGAGAAATATCAGGGACTGAAATAATGTCCACAATTACAACGGGTGCCTCATTTTTACCACGTATGAAATTACAAACACTCCTCCTCATCATATAACCTGACAATGCTCCCCAAAATTAAAGAGTCTTTGCAGATGGTTATGGCAGAGCAGGCAATGTAACAGCCATGCAGCTGACAGGCACTGCTCATTGAGATGGACAAAGAGTGCCACTGATGACCCTAAAAAATATTGAGAGATAGTCTTAAAGCTAATTATCCCTAAGGATGTGATATCAATTCAAACTACTTGACTTGCCAAGTATCAGTTAGTCCCAGATCTGCAGCAGACTGAAACAGACAATGTCAGAGGGCCAAGACAAGCTATCCCATTTGCACTGATATCCCTCCTTCACCACCACAAGTATCTGCTTCCTCATGTGCAAGCAGGGAAACTACTGCTTGCTCCTCCAGATGTGCCTGAGAACATAAGGTCACCTCATCCAACTGTCTGACCTTGGGATTGTCATGCTGGTTTATAGGCAGGTCAACAGCAGTACGCAGTCTGCAGAGTCTTGATGCAGTCAGAAATCCACTTCACCTCTGAATTCCCTCACCTTACTTTATGTAGAATGTTGCTCAAAACTGCATCATGAATTAATTCCTGAATAGCTAGTATGCCATGTAAAAGAACAGACAGAACCTGCAACCAAAACCAGTTTACCTGGAAGCAATGTACATGCAGGACCACAGCTGTCCTGCAAAAATCCCCACGCTTCCATGCTGAGCTCCAGAAAGGATAAAGTAGTTCTTCTAAACCATATCACAAACCTGTCCCTAAAACGTTTCTGGTGAGATAATCTAGTGTATGTCCTCAGCCATTACAGCTTCAAGCCCCTTAACTAGAGACCACTGTTTCCTGTGCAGAAGTCATTGACGGCAGTGCTGATCATGACAGTCAGGCTCAACTAGCAATGGGTACACCTTACTTTCACTCTCTTTTCTGATGCTGCTAAATCCCTGACACCTAACTGCAGCCAAGCAGCAAAAGAACTTCAGAGCTCTAGGTCAATAAGCTTATAAAAACACTAAAAACAGTGTCAAGACAGTTATGACCTCTCTTTGCAACCACTGTTCCCCCAGCTCCCTCAAGGTTACAAACTTTTAGAGACAAATGGGTCTTAATCTCATTTACTACACTAATGACAACAGAAACTTGAGAGAGACGAATTAAGGTTGCTTAGTATCAGCGGCCTGGTACATAGGACTTCATCTCAAGCTTCATTTCTGAAACACAACCACCTCTGATGTTGAACCAAACAAACTCTCTGTTACTCAGTTTCCAATCTCCGGAACAGAAAAAACAGCACTTCTCTACTTCACAAAAGAACCTGTAGTAAGCTTCTTTGTAAATCACTGATTCATAGAATCATAGAAACACAGAATAGTTAGGGTTGGAAAGGACCTTAAGATCATCGAGTTCCAACCCCCCTGCCTTGGGCAGGGACACCTCACACTAAACCATGCCATCCAAGGCTATGTCCAACCTGGCCTTGAGCACCGCCAGGGATGAAGCATTCACAACTTCCCCGGGTAACCCATTCCAGTGCCTCACCACCCTTACAGGAAAGAATTTCTTCCTCATATCCAATCTAAACTTCCCCTCTTTAAGTTTGAACCCGTTACCCCTTGTCCTACCACTACAGTCCCTAATGAAGAGTCCCTCCCCAGCATCCCTAGAGGCCCCCGTCAGGTATTGAAAGGCTGCTAGGAGGTCTCCACACAGCCTTCTCTTCTCCAGGCTGAACAGCCCCAATTTTCTCAGCCTATCTTCATATGGGAGGTGCTCCAGTCCCCTGATCATCCTCGTGGCCCTCCTCTGCACTTGTTCTAACACTTCCATGTCCTTTTTATGTTGAGGACACCAGAACTGAACACAAGACTCCAAGGGAGGTCTCACGAGAGCAGAGTAAAGGGGCAGGATCACCTCCCTCAACCTGCTGGTCACGCTCCTTTTGATGCAGCCCAGGATACGGTTGGCTTTCTGGGCTGCAAGCGCACACTGCCGGATCATGTTCATTTTTTCATCGACCAACACCCCCAAGTCCTTCTCCACAGGGCTGCTCTGAATCTCCTCCCCGCCCAACCTGTAGCTGTGCCTGGCATTGCTCCGACCCAGATGGAGGACTTTGCACTTGGCATGGTTAAACTTCATCAGGTTGGCATCAGCCCACCTCACAAGCGTGTCTAGGTCCCTCTGGATAGCATTCCTTCCCTCCAATGTATCAACCGAACCACACAGCTTGGTGTCATCGGCAAACGGCTGAGGGCGCACTCAATCCCACTGTCCATATCACTCACAAAGATGTTGAACAAGACCGGTCCCAACACCAATTCCTGGAGGACACCACTCGTTACTGGTCTCCAACTGGACATTGAGTCATCGAGCACTACTATTTGCGTTCTGCCATCCAGCCAGTTCTTTATCCACCGAGTGGTCCACCTATCAAATTGATGTCTCTCCAACTTAGAGACAAGGATGTCATGTGAGACAGCGTCAAAAGCTTTACACAAGTCCAGTTAGATGACATCAGCTGCTCTACCCCTGTCCATCAGTTCCGTGGCCCCTTCATAGAAGGTCACCAGATTGGTCAGGCAGGATTTCCCCTTAGTGAAGCCATGCTGGCTGTTACCAACCACCTTGTTGGTTTTCATGTGCCTCAGCGTGCCTTCCAGGAGAATCTGCTGCAAGATTTTGCCAGGCACAGAGGTGAGACTCACTGGTCTGTAGTTCCCTGGCTCATCCATTTTCCCCTTCTTGAAAATGGGGGTTATATTTCCCTTTTTCCAGTCATCGGGAACTTCACCTGACTGCCATGATTTTTCAAATATGATGGACAGTGGCTTAGCAACTTCATTCCCCAGCTCCTTCAGGACCCGCGGATGGATTTCATCCGGTCCCATGGACTTGTATACGTTCAGGTTCCTAAGATGGTCTCGAAGCAGATCCTCTCCTACAGTGGGCCCAGGGTCTTCATTCTCACTGTCCCTGCATTTGCCTTCCAATACTTGGGTGGTGTGGTCAGAGCATTTGCCAGTGAAGACTGAGGCAAAGAAGTCATTAAGAACCTCAGCCTTCTCCAAGTCCAGGGTAGCCAGTTCTCCCGATAGCTTCTGGAGAGGACCCACGTTGTCCCTAACCTGTCTTTTATAGGCAATGTACCTATAAAATCCCTTCTTGTTATCCTTAACATCCCTAGCCAATTTTAATTCTAAGTGGGCCTTAGGTTTCCTAACCTGGTCCCTAGCTTCCCGGACAACATCCCTGTATTACTGTAAGGCAGTGAGGCAACTACATAGAAATAGTTATGGAACAACAGACTTTTCACTGAAAGAGAAAGCTCAGGTCAATGTGGCAACTGGCACTGATTTCAATTACAGGGGAACTTCCCAAACAGAACAGCTGTGCCTCTGGGTTAATACCTATTCTCATTATACAAGGCATAAATAACACTAGCATGCAAAATGACAGGCAAGAAATTTCCTTATCTAGACTGTGGCTTCTTTATAGCAAAAGAATCAAGAAATCTGAACCTACATGTAAGATGGTTAGCTCCGATTATTATTACTTTAACAAAAGGTATGATGAGCATACTCATAAAAAGTTTTTTATTGCTCCCATCTTAATGAACGGCTGTACCACAATTGCATCTCACTTGGACTTGTTAGAACAAGCTTCTTTACACTTACCAGGAATATGAATTTGGAGATAAGCAAGTAAATGTTTAATTTGGCATTGTGTACAGTTGAACTTCTGGCATACATTTTAATTTCAAAACCAATTTCATGTTTTGAAGGCACTGTAGTCTAATACTTGGAATAGCAGGTTGGGAAGCCAAACCTCTCTACCTTGCAGTGCTTTCATACAGCAATTGGCACTTCAGGCTCTGTACCAGGAGTACTTCAAGTCTAAAACTAACCTCACTGAAAGTATGTCATACATAGAAGGCCACTTCTAAATATGAGTAAGTGGGACAAAAAGTGGCTCTAAATTGCTGGGGATTTTTTATTTTATTTTTGTACACCTAGAGGCAGTGTAAACCTCCTCCAAGAAGATTACTTACACAGCTGCTGCAAATGCATCTAGTAGTTAACCTATATTCACACAGAATCACTTTATAGCTCTGCCGCCTTCACTTGAAATTACATTCTTTGCTCCAACATTCCTATGAATTTACTGGTTTTCCTCTCTATGTTGCTGCTGTTGTTCATCTCTCAAGCACTGACAGAAACAATGGAGCTAAAGCCTACTACTAGTTCTTACCTCGCTTATCTGTTAGACAGCCCAGTTGTGGTACTACCAACTTCCTGGTTGTCCATACTGCGGTTTTGCTTTTTTGCTTTCCAAGTAATCAAGGGAAGGCACTTCATGCACAAACTGCAGCCTGACAGAAAATCAGCTGACTCCTAAAGCAGCATCTTGGGATCCACCATCAGGCAGAGATTATCCAGAATGTCAATGACAGTACAACTCACATGTTTTGTGCCTAAGGTGATTATTATCTCAGTAACTGAAAGACAGAGAATTGAAGTTCTGCAATCTTTATAATGAAAATGAATCTGCCTTGTCAAACTTTTACGAAGGTTAAGTTGGGAATGCATGAATCTCCCTGGTCTGTTGACATACATGATCGCTGTAGCCCTCCTCTGTCGTGTCTGCAGTGTGCCTCACATTCTCCTCCTGCCTCTGTCAAGTACCATAACTCTAGCTTAATCTCACCTTTGAGCTCCTTCTCATACCTAAGAAATATTATCAGACATAGCTTCAATGCCTGTGAACTTTGATAGTACCTTGTTCAGTTTAAATAAAATTACTTCAAGGCCCGCAAATATCCTGCATTCCCACTGCTTTAAAGTCACACGCAAAGTTTCGGAATTTGTCTGGGTTTTGTCCAGAAACCAGCACTTCGAATGCCTTGTGTTACTCAGTACTGTCTGATGACTCTGCTTCTAGGTGCTGCTTTTTTCATAGAAGCCCAGAAAGCCAACCGTATCCTGGGCTGCATCAAGAGAAGCATGACCAGCAGGTCGAAGGAGGTGATCCTGCCTCTCTACCCTGCTCTTGTGAGACCTCACTTGGAGTATTGTGTGCAGTTCTGGTGTCCTCAACATAAAAAGGACATGGAACTGTTGGAACAAGTCCAGAGGAGGGCCACGAGGATGATCAGGGGACTGGAGCACCTCCCATATGAAGATAGGATGATAAGTTGGAGCTGTTCAGCCTGCAGAAGAGAAGGCTGCGTGGAGACCTCCTAGCAGCCTTCCAGAATCTGAAGGGGGCCTATAGGGATGCTGGGGAGAGACTCTTCATTAGGGACTGTAGTGGTAGGACAAGGGGTAACAGGTTCAAATATAAACAGAGGAAGTTTAGATTGGATATGAGGAAGAAATTCTTTCCTGTAAGGGTGGTGAGGCACTGGAATGGGTTGCGCAGGGAAATTGTGAATGCTCCATCCCTGGCGGTGTTCAAGGCCAGGTTGGACAGAGCCTTGAGTGGCATGATTTAGTGTGAGGTGTCCCTGCCCTAGGCAGGGGGGTTGGAGCTAGATGATCTTAAGGTCCTTTCCAACCCTAACTATTCTATGATTCTATGATTCTAAATCATATGTTCTTCCTCACAGTGAAATCCATTATATTGTCCACTGCCAATACGTTTTACGTAAGATATGTTGGTTAATAAAATGAAAGGACTTCATGCTTGTAAAACCAAACTGTCTCTTTAATTCATGCAGATGTTGTAGCTAAGATTATCACTTAAACCATGGGCATATAAACTGCTTTCCTGGTACCTCCTGCAATGTGAGCCTCTCCTACAAAGAAACGTTCATGCAGGTTGCTACAAGCACTCCTTCATTACCTTAGCTAAGGATCTGGCAAGAAAATAGAGGCTTCATTGTACCAAGTGCTGTAAATTATTAAATTAAAAGTGGGTTTGTCCCAAGCGTTCATTTGAATATGAAGCGCAGTACAAAGAAATGTCATCCCCATTTTACAGACAGTAGACTGAGGCATGGGCATAACAAGCAATATGCCTGAACAGGAAATATGTCCTGTAACAGGGAACTGAACTTGCAGACTTTATTTAACTACAAAACTAAAAGAAAACAGAAGCACTATTAAAACTGCTGGTTCTGAATCACCTATACGTTGGTCTGACATACATCGTATTTCCAGTTATCGCCCCATCAGTTCCTAAAAGAACAACTTTAATTATGTAAAATGTTTTCTGTTTCTGAGGGACATAACTGAACTCTGTGTTCTTCCCTTGGGTCTAGAGACCTCCACTCCGCAGCACAAGCTGCACCCTTCCCCATCTACCAAGCATCTCTGTATCTGATGTTACCTGCCAAGTTCCCAACAGTACTGAGTTCTTACATCAGAGTTTTGTGTATCCGCTCTATGGCTTCCTCCAGCTCTTCTTTCTGGTCTGGAACAAAGCGGTACTCCGAGACGTAACCTGTAGTGTGCTTATACGGGTCATAGTCCCCCAGCTCAGCTAGAGGATACAAGAAGAAAAGAAACGTCACCTATTTTCAACAACTTATGTTAACCAAAAAGTGTTATATCATCCACCTATTGGTCCCACGACACCTCTTTCCAACTGACTGCCAATTTACCATGTAATCTGTTAAAAAACCCAAAGACAGTACACAGCTATTCATATGAGCACGCAGAAAATGAAAAAATGTTTTCAGACATTTTAAAAGAGAAACTGAAGGTTCAGAGATAGAGGTTTTGACAGAATATGTACCACTTCTACAGGACTGAATAGAACTTTGTCCAAGTCAGCAAAGTTGAGATTTGATGACATATATTATTTGGCAGCATATGTAAAAGAAGTGTAGAAAAAAAGTTTGGGTTTTGGAATATCTGTTCCCTCCCACAAGACGTAATATTACAGGCAGAACTGACCCACCTTCTTGCTGGGTCTCCTAACACAGATGTCAGTGTGGGAATGCAAATGGAGACAAATATCTTGAGACACACAGAGGTATGCCCTTCTAAAAGTAAGCATTATTTCTTGTGAAGAAACACAAGACTTCATTTTTCAATAAATATCAATATATTTCCTGAACATTAAATTTACTTTCAAATTAAAATTATTTATTTTAAATAACTTTCTTGAAGAATACAATGGATAGCTGGTATAATTGTCTTTGAAACAACCTTGAATTTGCATACATTACTTATGTCTGCTTTCACAATGCAATGCAATTATAAAACAAATAAGCACCTTGGTCAGAACTCACTTCTACTGATCTTAACTATAATTGCATCTGAGAAACTGTGAAAATTAGTATTTCAATTTTTTAATAACCCTAAGTAAAATCTATATAGGCTGGGTTTCTCTGAAGAAAACTTCACAGAAGGTTTTTATCCAATGCTTACAAACTCAAAAACATAGCCAAAAGGAGGCTTCGAGACTCAAGAAGCAAAGGATTCATCTAGCAACTCGTGGTTCCTTCCATAATTTAATGATGTTTCTAGAACAAGACAGTGATCTGCTCAGTAGGGATGGTGAAAAGTTTCTCTAGAAAACCTCTGTCAAAGTAATATGATTTTTGCCCTTAACAGGAATAAGAACAGGAAGGACTACAACAGCCAGAACTCCAGCACTCTCAATAGGAAAATTCTCCAAAATGTGTCATGAGTACTGATTTTTCCACCATCTCCACTATAATAGTCTGCAATCTTTGACCACAAAAGAAGGAAAATGATTCATTTGTTAAAAACAGGACCTTCCCAGAAACCAAAGGTGAAAGTAGAGCTCGTGGCTAGAGCACCACATGGGTAGAGGACCCTGGGAGAACATCAGGCCCTGGCCCCTACTCTGGATCTTGGCAGCTGCTGGTGCCACCAGGCAAGACACCACAAGTATCATTACAGAAACAGATTTTCTGCTAATACCAAATTCCCACAAATGCACTTAATCTTAGTTTAGCAAAGAAAAAAGTACAGTCTGCTTGGCACACCATCTTCGGAAATGCTGTTGACCTCCATGCTGATGCCCTGGGTTCATGTTTTCAGCACCAGAACACATTTCTCAGGTGGTTTTATGTACTTTGAGCAATTGCAGGCTCTAAATAAAAAGACGAAGCTTTTTATAGTCCATGGGAATGTATTCTTGCTTGTTCCAGGACTAACTTTAAACTATATGTAACCTTTGCCATGCTTTAATTCTCCTCTCTCACATGAGCTTCCTCATTGTTTTCCAACAGAATATCTGAGATCAGAAACTCAGTTACAGGATTTATACCAAAACAACAGCTCCCAGTATTCTAACCACCTTACAAATGACTGAAGAACAAGAAACTGTTCTTTTTCACTCATTTCTATTAATACCATTGTTACCATCATTGTGTATCTTCCTGCCTCATTTTGCATCATTTTTTCAGGGAAGGCATATATGCCAGAAGAGCAAAATGTGCATTGCAAACAGTTCTTCAGAGTATGACATGTCACATTTCTTAGGCGGGAAAATATAATTGCATAAAAACTGCCTGAATTTTTTAGCTTTTTAGGAAGACGTACAACACACCATGAAATTCTGCATAATTCCCACTTCCATTTTATACACAAATTATTCTGCCTTGTTATTCTAAAATGGAAATCTAAGGAGGACTATTTTCTATGTTGTATTAAGAGTTGCTAAGTCACACATGGAACACCAATACATATAACCTTTGCTTAATACTTATCACTCATGGGAAATCTGAATTTAACATAGAAAAAAATTACAAATACAGGTCCCAGCACGACTCATCATATGATTCTTGGTTACCAGTTGTGTTTGAACACAGAGTTTGAGCTGTAATATGAAAGGAATAACTGGTAGACAGACATTTCCTTTCAAACTGATTGCTAGTTCTATCAAGTATGCACGATATAACATCCACTTCTGAAAAAGCTAACTACTGATGGGTGAATGCAGATAAATGACAGAACTAAAATTCTTCGCTTCAGGTCAAAACACATCCTCCCTTCAAGCAGAGGCACATTCATATTGACATAACCTAATTCTTGAAAGGCTCTTTGATTTGATAGACTTTGTTGGCTGGAGGTTGCCAACAGCCCGCCAAATCTGTGACCTCTTGATAAAGGTTCTGTCATATTCTATGTGCAATCCAGAGTAAGTCACAAAGACTTAAGCACACAACAAGATATTCCTCAGCAAGCAAAAGTGTTTGGCAGAATCTTCAGACTGACTTTTCAGTTTCTTCTTTACATTAACTTCTGTATTTCTTCCCTATTATCTGTTCAGAACAATCATCTATTTACAGTTCTCTAGATTAAATCAGTCATACTAGTTTTGTTCTGCTTTGAAATGAATGCATAAAATATTAGTGAAGTCTTCAGTCACCACTTAAAATTAATCCTAAAGCAGGATTAATAGAAACAAGCTCTCAGCTGGCCGGAAGAACTTACACTGAATTATATATGCTCCCAGCTGTGCTGCAGTGTTGCTTGGACAAGGTAAACGACCCTGTAAAACATCCTGCTTCACCTGTAAGAAAAACTGATACCTAAAACACAGAGAGAAAAAATCATTATTTCAACATTGAGTTTGATGCATCAAGTAATGTTACATCATATTCCATTTTACTGAAGACATGCCATGTACCATAACCATGTGACAGTCAAGAAGCTTCCTTACTGACTTTTCCCCTAGTGACCATGAAGTAATAAACAAGATGAATTTAGTGAAAGACCTTAGGTAGGGGGACCCGCTGCAGTTTTCCCACCTGCTCATATTGCGCAGATATAATTAATATTCCCCTAAAAAACATAATTTCTCTCTTTTCACTTTCATAGAGCAGTCAGGGAGTGGGGAAGAGGACGAAGAATCAGAAAAATTGAACAAGAAACCTATCAGAGGGCTGAAGTTTAACCTGGTCAGTGGATCTAAGTAAGGGAGAACTGGGTATTGAATACTTTTTTACTCAAATGTTTCCTTTCCACACACCCCAGCACCAACTAAAGCAGCCAGCAGATTTGACGGGAGTCCATGCCTCCATGGAAAGAACACAAGGGCATATCACCAGCAGCTAACTGTATCTGTCGTAACATAGAATCATAGAATAGTTCAGGTTGGAAACGATCTCAAGATCGTCTAGTTCCAACCCCCCTGCCATGGGCAGGGACACCTCACACTAAACCATGCCACCCAAGGCTCTGTCCAACCCAGCCTTGAACACCGCCAGCGATGGAGCATTCACAACTTCCCTGGGCAACCCATTCCAGTGCCTCACCACCCTTACAGTAAAGAATTTCTTCCTCATATCCAATCTAAACTTCCCCTGTTTAAGTTTGAACCTATTACCCCTTGTCCTATAGAGTACTCTCCCTCTTGGAATAGAAATAGCAGGGGTAAAAATATAATTTTCAAAGTCTACACTTTATGAAGCACATACTGAAACCACTTGCAGTGAAACAACATGCACAAAACAGACAGAAAAGACAAGAGAACAAGCCATCATAAAAAGGACCTGCTTGGTTTTGCAATTCCGTATAATCATTTATAGGATATCTTTCAAATGCTGATTGCATTTTGTTTGGCTTTACTACAACAGATGTTTGCAGGATTTCACGTCAGCCTAAGCAAATTTCTTGCACCAAGCTCCTACAACAGGTAACAATACCGAGAAGGTAACTTTTTAAAGTAAAAATGGTCAACCGTACAAGCATATAGTCTTTCATTATTCACTAATTCAACTTTACCTACATAGAGCCATTCCGCTACACTGCAAATAATTTATTCTGTGTTAGTACAAGTTACTTATGAAAGCACCTTGGAATGATGTGTAAGTTCAAAGTGCATTTACGCTGATTTCAGGGAAGTTCACAAACTGCAGGTTGCATGACAGCTGACTACAAATCACTTGAGATCCAATCAAATTTACTAGATTTTATCAGCCCAGATGAGCATCTGAATAAGGATAACAGTGTCTTTCTGGTTAATGATCCCCCAGAATTTTTGCTGTGACAGATACTACAGAAGGAATGTCCACCCTTAAAAAAAATGACTAATACTCTCTGCCTCAAAGGACCAGGGCACTGTGTAAGAATTTTCTGGAAGTGTCATGAGGGAAAAGCACATACACTCAGTGTTTCTTCATTCTAGGCAATAGCTCAGCAGTGCTTCTAGCTTATGTTTGCCAGTCCTATCTAGACAAAGCTTCTCTGTATGAATGGTGATAATGATAAAAATTATTTTACATCTACTGTGGACTACACAGCATCTTCTTTTTAACATGAAATGCATTTCTGATATGCACCCATCTTTCTGTTAACGCTCCTCCATCTCTACAGTGCTTCTGAGGAACTTCATATCAGATGATACTATAAATGTTTTCTCCATGTAGCAGACATATATAATTCTACTCTCATAGCAGTGTCAAAACAAAGCAGGATGGGAAACGGCAAAAAAAACCTTCTCCCTGAAAAAAAAAAAAAAAAAAAAACACAAAAAAAAAAAAACTATGGGAGCCAACTGTTAAGTGCTTAAGCGACTTCTCTACAGTGAACACTCTGAATTCCCACTGAAGCCACTAAGCTCCTCTCCCTTTTGCCACTAAGGATAAAAAGACCTTTTGTCCGAACTTGTAGATAAAGCACCTTGTGCACTGTCAAGTTTGTCATGTACATATGATAGTGGCTAAGCACTAATTTGCTCTAGCAAACACACACAGCAAACACCACAGCATTTGCTTTCGCCTACAAGCCAGACAGATTTTGCTGTGAAGCAATTACAAATTTGACATGTTTTCACTACTTGCAAATAGTAATCATGCAATGCCACAGACCACCAATATCTAATAACAACAGCGTCTGCTCTCATATCCATTAAAATAAACAAACACATGTTCCAAAGAAACATACTGGCTAGCACAAAACAGTTAACACTTCTTAATCATGGGAATTACACAGTTTGTCAGAAAATTATTGTTATAAAAAAAAGTAGGGCCTTTAATCTCTTCTAAGCAAGAAGAGGTTTCTTTTTTCTTTTTTTTTTTTTTGGGGGGGGGTGGCAAAAAAACCCAAAACAAAACCAAACCAACCAACCAGAACTATCAAAAAAAACCCCTTCAGTCCAAGATCCAAGGGTCTACAGGAATAAATGCTACGAAATGTTGAGGGCTATTGATTATTCAACATATTTTGTTAAGACTGTCAACACAAGCGTATCACTCTCTTATGCCATCCCTCTGTGCCTTCTAAGATGCAAATAATGCATACCCAAATACTGTGCAAAGATGAACAAAGGCTTAGTAATTATCCTAACATGCTTCTCAGCTAGAGCCACATACCTAATCAGCAGTGCAAATCACTGACTGACCTTATCACAAGGCAAAGAGAAGCAGTTCTTGAAAAACTTAGCCCCTGTCATTTCCCAGACAGAAATGCACCCTGCCTCCCAGGTAGCAATCACAACAGGTTTGGTGGCAAAAAGCTCCCTCCCCAGGGCCATCCATCTTCTCCTCTGAGCAGGGCTGAAAGTGCTTCTGGAAAAGTACAGGAAAACTGCATCAAACTTTCATGGTATGGGGGCATCACACTGTGGCCAGTTTACACTCTTTCACCTGCACAATCAGTGTTCATTACTTTTACCAGGCCAGCCTCTATCTTGTTATGTTGGATACTTCCATTCCTGCTGTACCAGTATGGAAACAAAAAAATTTTCTTACTCTGGTACAAGAAAAATATGCTGCCTGTTCTGTAACTGCCACCTTTGATTAAAGAAAATTTAAAATCCTGCATGCATCCTAATGAACTCTTATGTGCCATATTCCTAGGACATCAAAAGAAGTATTTTGTCATTTATTAATGCAAGCCAGAGCACTAATTTTGTCCATCTACCTATTCAAATCCTCTAATTTCCTTTTGACTAAAATAAGTGTCTGAGACCTTTCATAATTAAAGCAAACAGAAAACTCTGTGTGTAAGAGTTCAGGCAAGCATGTGTGTGTGTGTGTGTGTTTATGTGCAAGTGTGCTGTGCATGTGTTAGCATGTGTATCCACATATTTTGTAGAGGCCAAGCTTAGTTAAAAGAATCAAAAGCATGCAATTCTCCAATTTTCTTCACATATTTTTAGAAAGACCAAAAGAAATCCTCTTGCAAAACAGTTCCAGACTTTAAGTTATAATCAATAAAGAAGCAAATTCTGTGTTCGTATTTTATATCCAAGTAAACTCTAAACTCAATTAAAAGCACAACAGAAATGCAGATGTGACAATGCATTCCTTAAAAAACAGACAAAAAAGCCCCACACAACAAAATCCAGATGTATATCAACTCTCTTTGGGTTTTGATGCACCATAGAGCACCTTTTCATTTTGGGTTTCCAAATGGTTGTCCATACTGACCACTGTGAAGCTAGTCACAATTCTCTTCCACAGACACATCTTCAAGCAAAAACATTCAGATGTTCAAGTGGAAAGAAAACCAACCCAGACACACCACAACAATACGCACCTGGCTGGAATAGATTACTGCCCTGAAATAAACAGACTATAAATTCTATTCTTATGGAATCTTGTACCTTGTGATTTCTTCTTTAAGTTTACATGGATCCTCTGCATAGAATTTAATGCCAAAATACAGGGTGTACGGTGGTCCAGCTGAGGGAAAAAGTATTTGGTGCAGTTAGTTGTTATGAACTGTTAATTGTTATTAATTGATACTAGTTGACTACAAAACAGCTAATAAGAAGCATATTTTTATATTTTCTGACACTTGAAAGTTTCAGAAAAAATGTTACATCCACATCGCAAATCCATTACACATTTTCTTTCTTATAGCTTGTCTGACTACTTGGAGTTTCTGTTTATTTTAAGGATTTGACCTTGGATTACATTTCTAACTTATATTTTCTGCAAGTTTTTGATTATTTTTTTTTTTTTTTACTGCTTGATTTTGACTTCAGGTACTTTTCCACTGGAACTATTTGGAAAATGTCATTGTTCATGAAATGTGATTCCCTGTCATAACTAGCAATACTGAACACTAATGCCTTCCAAATTTTCAAATATCTTATGAAGCAACTTTAATTATGTGCCACTTTAATTAAGAAATATTTGGGAAAACTTTTCTAATTAACTTTTAAAATATATTATTCTCCCAAAAGATTCAGTTAACTCAATACTGAAATTCTTTTAGATAAATTTATCCCATGCATGCTCCACATAACATCTTTTTATAGAAGGTCTCCAAATTCTTAAGCAATATAATCTTATCATGTTCTTTAATTATAATAAATAACAGATCTTGCATCTGTGGTATCTGAAGAGTGACAGTAACAGCAGGCACTCTATTATCAATAAGAGGCATCTACTTTCAGAAGCAAAAAGGAATCTAATTTGGTTGTGGCATGGTACAGTACAATAGAAGTATCACAGCTACTATAAAATTAATTATGCAAGTTAAGAATAGCACCATATATTATTCTAAAAACCATAATTCTAATAAAGTATTTGGACAATAATCACACAAATTACTGGAAAATCATGGTATGTTCAATCTATGTGTGAAATTTTGATACAGCTATAAACTGCAGTAATAAACTTGTTCAAGAACTATCAATCTGTTGTGACTAGAATGTAAATGTTGCACAGCGGTACATATGGAACATTGCCTCTGTTACTCCATCTTCCGATATGTTCTTCAAGTTCAAATTAGATACATACTGTTTATCAATTCTTTATGTTCAGCAAGGGTCTTTGCAGGATCTAGCCAGTACTGTAAGAAAGATAATGATGGCAATTAGTCACTTAACATTGAAAATCAATACAGAACAATTGCAATTCTATATTTATTCTTATATTGAAATTTATTAGCACACTTCAGCCTGCTAATGACAAGCTTGTTCCAGTTTCTAATCAGAGAAACACTGTAGAAGTCTAACATTGCATATTTTCTCCGGCGGTAGGGATTTTCCTAAAAGGAAACCTGCTTGGTAAGAGTCACCAGATTTCAGGCTCGTAACAAGCTGGTTCTACAGAAGTATCACACTAAGTACCCTTTGCTGGCTGATCTGCTGGTATATGGATGTGCAACCTTGCTGTTTTCTTCTTGAGAGATTAACTTTAGTAGGGTAACTCTAAATAGCAACAACAAAGTATGTAAAACAGGGAAAATGAAGAGGCTTCACTTATGTTATGAAAAACAAAAGATTGCAGGGGGAGGAATAGGCATAACAGCACTACTGCAACACATGAGAAATTGCTTAAGAACATAGTGTTGATTTTTCTTCATGTCCATCAAATATGAAAAAATTCACTTAACTGGAAGCAAATAAAAAATCATTTCAATTTCCAGAAACAGTTTCTAGTAGCAGGGAGAGAGGATGACTGGAAATTGGCACTAACATATAGACTCTTCCACCAGACAGTTTACATGGCTAGTTCGACAAATGTGTCAGAGATGACTGAGGTACACTTTGTACCCGCAAAGGGATGAATTATTATATGGCTTCCCATACCATTTGATCAACAGATAATCTGCAGTATTATTTCTCACTGATTACTCTGCTCTTCCTCTATCAGATTTCTATTGGAAGTTAACCTGGTATTACTGCTAATCAAAGACCAGCTGTGCACTTTGCACTATGGCTACACAGGACACCAACATCCTGCCTCTGTATTCCTTTTAGCTAATTTCTTCCTTAGCTTGATATTTCTATGATTCAGATTTGGAAGAAACTGCAGAGGCAACTGCCACGACCATTCTTGCCTTCCTTTTCTTCAGTCCTCTTTCTTCACACACAACTTCAATACAATCACCGGAGATTGGCACCACTCTTTAGAAACTGGAAACAAAAAAGCTGCAGAACACAGCTTCTAGAAACAGCAAATTAAGGCAGATTGAATCTACTCCCTTAGCACCCACAGCCTTTTAACTGAGGAACTACAAGACCAATGAACAAAGAAACTCCTTACCTGCACCCCTGAATTCACCCTATAGAGAATAAACATTAAAAGATTAACCTAAAAATCTCCCCTTCTATTCACAGAACTTCTTTGGACTAAAAAAAAAAAAATAAATCACTAATAGAAGGAGAAACAAAGAAGGGACAGTAAAACACTACAAAGCATTTGCGTGGAAAATCTCAAGCAACTAATTTTACAAGTGGCTGTAAACAAGTATTATTCGACAAAACATGAAAACAAACTACTTCCACTAGCTGCTGATCTACCTACAACAGAAACAGCTGTATGCCTTGTCCTTGACCACTGCAATTTCAAATCCTGGAATGTTTCTACAGAAAATTTCCTAAATTTTGAAGGAAAAAAGACATCCAGTCCATGCTTGTATCGAATACATCCAACAGCTGTTAAAATATAAACCCTCTTAACCTCAACAGAAGGTGGAAAGAAGAGAAAAACTCATCACACTTGTTCAAACCTCCCACTAGAACTCCAAATCAGCAATAATCTAAGCCAGCACAATAGGCTGGGACGGAGAGCGGCGAGAAAAAGGAAAGATTCTCATCTGTCTTCTCATTTCACCGGGACGTATTTAACGTTGTGGCAGTCCCACAAATCCGTGCTTAAAATCACTCTGTAGCAATTTATTATTGCAAAGGCTGCCAAAATTTTCCTGAAAAATGCAAGGGGGGGGGAGGAGAGGGAGATTTCTAATATTTTATTTGCAAGCCAAAGATGAATGGAATTTCATGGATAACAAAATGGCATTTTCAAGCCAACATTAGACAATGAAAATCAGAACAATTACAAAACCAAGAACCCCAACAACATAGCCCTCCAAGTATACATATGTATGTATACATAATAATGTGTATTAGATACCTGTTAAATATTTGCGTATACCTATAAATAGTGTTAAGTATAGTTACAATTTTGAGTTCACATGTTCAAATGTCAGGAGAAACAACAAAAAAAAAAAAAAAAAAGAGAAAAGAAAAAGCAAGCTCTCTCATTAATCCAGTACACTTGCAGAGCAGGTGCCTACAACAAACCTTGCATTTCTGAATGCTGAAGTAGCTTCAACACACAGCTACACTCTTTTAATCTGTTTTGGCAGCCAGCATGCCACTTCTCAGTGATTTTCCACCTGCACCTCTCCTGCACAGACAGCAAGGGTTATCTGACTAGTAAACATCCCAGCACTACTGCAAAGAGGCATCAGGCCCAGTACACACCCATCCAACTGCAGGGGATAAATTTTGTAAGTCTGAAAGGGGAATGCAGCATTTACAGAAGAAATGGGGAAAAAAATGGTTTCAAAATAGTCCTAATCAATGCAGCTATCCAACTACTATTGTGATGATTACTCTTTTCTTAATTGTTATTTACAAAGACCATAGGGCATTAGTTTAATTCAATAATTTTTTATTTACTAAAACTGATTATAAATGAACAATGTTAGTAAAGAAAATAATTCCATCTAATTTTTTGGTAGAAATTATATTAAAAAAATGTTTTAAAGTACAGAATATCTATCTAAGATGGGCTGTATTGTCCCCTGTACTTTTACAAATCTGTCTTCCCTATGAGTCAGATGTGTAAGCATTATGCATCCAAGTGCCATGCAGTACTTCCCATTTGCCCCTTTTAAATGACTGCAAGCATTTTTCCATAAATCTGGAATTTTCATTCCTTGTACCTGCAGAGGGTTAAACCTGGGTCAAATTCCATGAACATGTTTGAAACAAAATATTAACTAGGTTGAAATGTTTGCTGAGATATCAATCAGCGAAGTGTCTTGTGGAGAAAAACCTATCAACTTCAAACTAAATCCTGGGCTGCCTTAAATTGCATTCTTACAAAGCTGTACCCATCATGTCACACATGCTGATTTCTATTAACATCTGCAACAGGAAAAAAAACAACTTTCAAGAGAAAATACAGTATTTTGTGATTATAATCAGAAATCTAAAGGTTTTTACATAATCTAAACCAACACTAACAACTGGAATTATTTCGTAATTTTTAATGCAATGTTCAGTGCAAAGAATCTAAATCTAAGCAAAAAAAATCCTTAAAAGAAATATATAAATTATCAGGCAATTCCTACATCCAAGTACGCATTAAATACTCTGTCTTTATTAGAGTATGAATTTATATTGATTATATTTAGTATTAGGTCACCAACGCGAATATCCTGTTGATCCTGCTACACGCTAAAACCTTACTCTTACTGGCTTTAACATGCCTAACCATCAGTCTTCGTTGTGTTAATCCATTAGCAATCTTCTAAAATTTCTAGCTTCCGATCAATATCATCAGTTTGCTTTTCTTTTTTTTTTTTTTTTCCATTGGCTATGCCATCTATTTTTAACAAGCACAAATCTTTTTCTTTCTAGATAATTTAGTACACCATGCTTGTGGGCAAAGGTCAAATCCATACAAAAACAAAAATCCACATAAAAAGAAAATACAAGCTAAAAACAGTTTATCTGTTTTTATAAGAAACTGAGATGAAGATACACACTACATTATGTGACTAATTACCTACAAAACAGACTTTTGGTTATATACAAACCTTCTGTTAAAATCATGCCCTTCTTTCTACACTTAAGTTACAGCTTGTTCAATCTGTTACCCTACCCAATTTGGTACAGCAACCTGGCAATATAAGTACACCGTAGTTACCTTCTTAATTACACAGGATGGATCAAGAAACAACTTTCTGGTATATGAGCTTGTACAGCAGGGATATGTAGTTCTTGATATGATTATATGACTTCTGTTTCAGCTTTGTCACAGCTGATCTGATCTACCAACGCAGCACAGCAACTCACAGCAGAAAGTTCAGTTTCACCAGGCACTGAAACATGCCCTCTGGGCTATGCAGCTGTAGAATAAATTGCCATCAGCTACCTCTCACCTACTGTGCTCTCAGGTCTGTATGCTCAAAGCCCGACTTTACTGCAGCAGGAAAATAAAAACACACATCCATACTACAGAGTAGATACATGGTACAGATACAGAGTGCTGCACATCTCATGTTAGCTCCAGATTTCAGCTCAGTACACACACGTGCACACAGCACTGCACCAGAACTAACAGCCTGGGGAAAGGAGCTTGGCTGCTATACTGAATTAACATGGTGATACAGCTTGCTGTGTTAGTGTTTCTCCCCTCAGAGCCCAGATCAGCATTATACCAGATAAGAGAAGCGTATTTGCATCACAGCCTGCTGGACAATGCATACATGCCTCCTGCAGTTAGGTTAAGCAGGTTTAGCGTGAGGGATGATGAGGGGGCAACCTGACCAATGTGAGATAGTAAAGTACAGCCAGGTTTCTGGAATTAGAAAAAAAAAAATATATAGGTTTTATTATCAACAGACCTTTAAAATGCTTTTGGTTGTCTAGTTTTCTGCACTAAGGAAGTTCAAAAATCTTTTTTGTAGAAGTTCTAATAGCATGACTCTTTTCAGCACACTTCTGTGATTTGACAAGGGAATATCTTTGGGCTTCAAAAGAACCCTTTCCTTCATCAAATTCTGCTCAGCTGTTCCTGAAATATTATGCTTGAAAATTGCCATTTCCATTCTCTCTTTTATGTGCCTCAAGAAAATAATGGCTTCTTGCCAGAACAGTAATTAGCACAACTACCCTAAGGCACACTGGAGATACCACAAAGGCAGCACAGTACCACAGGGAGTGTGTCCGGCGCACCTGGTAGCTGCAGGACAGCAGGAAGAGAGAGGGGCAGGGGACCTGCATGGCCCTCCCAACAACGGCTTACACAGTATTTGGGCCTTCTTCCACTAAAGGAGAGGTACATCATTGGGCCACTGTTTTCCGCACATACTAAAGCGATGAGAGGCTAAAATGTGGAATAGAGTTTTCTAAAACACCTTTAGCTTTTGCAACAGAGATTCTGATGATCATGTCCTGACTGAAAATACCAAATGGAGCATAGCGTCCCACATTTCTGGCATATCAGGAAGAAGACAAAAACGCCCTGTCAATCAGGACCCAGCTGACCATCCACACTAAGAAGCATAAGGACTCTATCTGGTCTCAACTTAGCCTAACCTGATTGTCAGCAGAATCTGCAGCAACACAAAAGGCTCAGCTAAAAGGCTGATGATGAAGGACAGTGACAGATTCAGTGGCACTCAAAGGAAACTGGTCTTTCTTTCCAAGTATCTCTGCCAAAAAAGGTACTCGCTACATTAAAAAACACCATGTAGTTTGTAAAACAAAGCACTCCGAGGTGCTTTGTCCCTACTGACAACATACAGTTTGTTCAGGTGTAGTTTTATATTACAAGATTTTTAATTCATGATTAAACATTACATCTCGATTAATTATTGTAGGATACTTCTTGTTTTTCCTTAGAGTCCTGTCTTATTCAGGGCACAAGATAGATACAGCTTCTGGCAACTTGTAAACATACAGAGCTTGATTTTGCAAATTAAATACCATCCTTTGACCATGGAAAGTTTGGGTGAACCTGGAACATCAGTGAAGTGAAATTTGTGTAATACAACCAAACTACTGCACTAGACACAATGTCATCTAATTTATGCTTTATCCTACTGTTCGGGGTCTTCCCAGGGCCATCCAGTACTGTCGCTCTGTTTGCTGCATCCAGCTATTCTCTTTTTACATGCTAGTTACTTTGTCGGCTGTTCCCAAAGAGGCTATTTTGATGTTATGCATTCTTATACTACTTAGCACAGTGGAACCTTGTTCACTGATTACAGCCATTAGAGCCTTACTTGTACTACTAAAATAATTATGATACCACCCACCAACATACCAACACAGCTCTTTAAAGACTTCCTGGAAGTGATGAGGCATGCAAAACTAATGGGGAAAAATAACCAGACAAGTTCTTTCAAACTCTTGATAACAAAAAAAAATGTTTCTTTAGTGACTGGGTTGTGCTCTTTAAAATTCACAGTTTTGTCCATCTTGCTCTATTCGTCATTCAGTTAATAGTGTTATGCCCTACAGCTCATGCGCTCTACCATAATACAAAACACAACCATATCACACAATTGAATCATCTAATCTCTTAGTATGATGCCTCCTAAAACGTGGCTTTATGTATTAAGTCTTTCATGGAACAGATACAATTTTCTCTTTTCATAATGCCATATACACCATTAAATACATCATGTGTATGCCTCTGGAATTGTTCCCAGTAATAGCCATTTCTAATTTATTTGCCTCTACAGGAAAAAGGTAAATACTTTTGAGAGCAGAAAACACCTACCTGTTCTTCATTCATACCTCAATTTCCTCAGGAAATCAAAATACTGTTTTTAACAGCCTACCTTTAGTTCACAGCTGAATCTAACTTCCACCTCCATGGAATGAAACTTGGTTAGAAGCTTAACAAGGAACTGAATTCACAAATGTCTAGACAATGGCACAAAAATAAAGAAACACTGAGTAGAGCAGTCTGTAGCTCTCAGCAGTGATCAATCTTTTTCTGCTAATACTGTTCTGACTCCAGTCACTGCATGTTCAAATTCTCTAAACAAAGGAAATTGTCAAATATTTAACCAATTCAATGACATTATTATTTTTAGATGAAACATGACATCTTTTGAGGTCAGGGTCTTGTGCAGTACTCTCAGCACAGAACAGTGACTTTAAAAGCATAACTGCTTGACTTAATTTAACTGTAGGCCTGGTATTATCCCCTTTATAAAACTATAACAATGTGATTATCACCCTGTGAATACAGTGCTGGTCTCACCTCCTGAGCATCCCTTGCTCCTCACCTCCGACTGCAGGCTCTGCACAAGCCATTTGGAGGAATGAGGAGACAAGGTACTCCAGACAGTTGCTGTCCCAAGCACTTCCTGCCTTGGCTGAATCAGCAAAATTTCTATTTTCTTGCATATTTAGGACTGTAATATCGTGGTGGAAATAGCTCTCAGATGTCTGTGGAGTCCCTGTCGGAAAGGCTCAAGAGGGCATGGGCTCAAGGACACAGTGATGGTTCAGGCTGAGTGAAACCATCATTGTCAATGTCCTGACTCCTGGGGCTTTATCAGTGCAGCCACCACACCAGTTATACAATACACTCTGCAACAGGCATTCGGCCTTTGGTCCAAGCAAAGCACCCTGTGACATGCTTAGGGACATTGCCCCCCTGACATCTCAGGGTCAAGCAAGGCCAGACAGCACAGTGCACCAAGCACTGCTTTCGTGACACAGTATTAAGAGGGAAAAAATATTAATCCTCCTTTCATATCATAAGTTTGTACTATTTATACTTCCTTCATTTAGTTTTCAACAACATTTAGCATTTGATTCAGTTCTATCTAAGCTATTAATAGTTATTCCAAGACTTTATTGCAAACAAACACAAAGAAATTATTACCACAAACCTAAGCCAGGAAACAGTGAAAGTTAGTGAAAGTATGACAGTCTAATGCTTACAGGCAAACAGTGCAACAGGGTATATTTTAGATACAGAAAATCCACTCTGCTGTGTCTTTTGCTCACCGTTTGATGACTTCGGTCACAGTAGCGCAGTCCAAAGTAATCTATCTCCACTAGGTTTAAGTGACGAAATACGTAGCCCAGGACAACCGACCCTTTCGTTGATTTCTGTGGGAAAGAATTTACAGAGGCTTTTCACAAAGATGCTTTGCCTTTGTCAGCTGTGTGCAGTAGCATTCATGCATTCTATTAGCTTTGTCTGAAAAAAAACAGGAGGCAGCTCCCAGTGCCTTTAACAAAAACTTCAGCTGTACAGAAGAAAATATTCTGCCTTCACACATGTTTAATCAATCATTCTGAAAATACTATTAGGTAGCTGTCAGGTCAACAGTTATAAAATACAAAATAAACAAAAAAAGCTCAAGTGTACTTGCATAAGACAATGCTGGTGAACCCAGCATTTTTCCAGAAAAGTTCAGTTCTCTGATCAAAATTCTAATTCCCATGATATATTTTAATTCTAAAATCATCTTCTTCCTTTCAGCATGGGCCTGTCACTCAAATTCTGACAACGAACATCAGGAAGCAAAATTTTGCCCTTAAGATCGAAATTATACATCATTAGCTGCTCTGCTACTACCCTTTGTAAAGAAAGTTAGGTTTTATTTGTTTTCTTCTAAAATATTTTTAATAGTAGAAGTGGGAGCAATCCAACACCCTGAATTAAAATAATCCTGTTGATTTCTTAAACGGTTTCCATTATGAGTTTAAACCAGTATTTGCAAACAATGCTGGGGACAACACTGAAAGCAAGATTGTACTGTTAAGACTGTTATAAAAAGCTCACTTCCACCTGAATGCCTCTTACTTGTTAGTTCACCTGGCAGCCAATAGCACACAGACTAGGAAGACTGAGAACAATTACACAGAGTGATCCTCCCTCAGAACCAATCAGAACCTTTACTATTACTGTCCTAAATTCCACAAGAAAATATGGATATAACTCATAATTAGTTTTTGGTTACTTGCTTCACATTGTATGAACTGCTAGACTGCAGTAAAATCAACGGAGAGAAAAGATACTCCAAGAGGAAGATGTGGGATATTGTTTGTGCTATTTCACTTATTAGCTTACAAACAGGTAATTTCAAAATTAAAATGTCAAATAATACTGATTTAAAAAGAAATTATCTAATTCAGCTTTGCTGTTGAAGTACCAATCACATAACAACTGTGAAGATGCATTCATTTTTTTTCAGCAGGTACATTCATGTGGTCAGGATTTGTCCCCAGTAACATGGGCAGGGCCAATACAAGAACTTTGGATGGCCACTCAAACTCTAAGCAAGCAAAGACAAGGTAAATATCCCTGGTGGACTGAGAATTGTGTACCCATGCTATTCACCGGATTATACTGTATGTTTGCTTAAATCAGGAAATGTTCTTGAAACATTCTCGGCATGCAACAGTCTAAAGTCACCATACAGATTGTTTGCACTCAGTAACTGTAGCTACATATTCCCTCAGCATATACAGTGAGACTTCACAATCAGCCACAAAACAGAAAATCATTTCGGGAAAAAACATGATTAAAGTGAGCAGCAATTCACAAGGTCTCATTTTAGCATTTTGGATAAAGCACAGCAATACAGTGATTTTATCAACAGTGATTTTATCATCAGACTCCTCAACAAGAAACTGAACTTGGGTTGTATGAACACATGGGACAAGAATCAGCCCCTCTTAGCTACAAAGTGACTATAAGGAGCACCACAGCAAAAACACAAAAAAACCACCAAACCATACCTTAAAAAATGCATTAAATTATTAAACTATTAGACAGCAGGGATTCAAGACTGAATCAGTAATTGTCTTGCCTCATTTTATCTTTGAATCACTTGTTATTCAAAGAAGCAGACGAGATGCCCCACTAAAAAGCACAGTTATCTCATGATTAATATGCCATAAGGCAAATTACCTTCAGCAGTGGAACCATTTCTATGATCATTTAAACACTACAACATCTTAGGAACCTAGGCTTGGACAGGCATCTGTAGAAACAGACACAAGAAAAGCTCAAAATAAACAAGCAGCCCTGATTACAAACAACCTGCACAGATGAATGATGGCACCAGTTTCAGATGGGTACTATACATTAAAAGAATAGTACAAACAGAAGGAGCTCCACCATCAGCTGATCAGAGGCCCAGCGTTTTCACATGGCTAACCAAAATGTGGTTAGCAAACCCCTGCGTAAGGCATAAAAGGGATTGTCTGAACCATGGCCAACAGGGTACATCGACTGGTCTCCACCAAAGGCATGCTGACCTTCTGTGATCTTGAAGCTCAAATATGTTTTCAGTAAGCTTTCTACTCTTTGACTGACCAGTAATGCTCTTGATAGCATCAGTTGAGCTTTCCCAGAACTGTGAAACAGTGGCAAAGATGAAGCTGTAAATTTTCATAGGATCATAGAATAGTTAGGGTTGGAAAGGACCTTAAGATCATCTAGTTCCAAACCACCTGCCATGGGCAGGGACACATCTAACTAAACCATGTCACCCAAGGCTATGTCCAACCCCAACTTGAACACCGCCAGCGATGGAGCATTCACAACTTCCCTGCACAACCCATTCCAGTGCCTCGCCACCCTTACAGTAAAGAATTTCTTCCTCATATCCAATCTAAACTTCCCCTGTTTAAGTTTCAACCCATTACCCATGTCCTCTCACTACAGCCCCTAATGAAGAGTCCCTCCCCAGCATCCCTACAGGCCCTCTTCAGATACTGGAAGGCGGCTATGAGGTCTCCACACAGCCTCCTCTTCTCCAGGCTGAACAGCCCCAACTTTATCATCCTATCAATTTTCCATTCAGGCATCTTTCAATGCTAATGCATAACCCTGGAAGTAATCAAAGATACTGGAAGTAATCAAAGATACTGGAAGTAATCAAAGATACTAACTTACATTTTACAGGAGTTTAACCTTTATAAGTCTGTCCCAGTTCAGGATTTGTCTAGCCTCCTCAGTTGTGAGTCATCTTCTTCAGTCAGCTGAGGACTGCAGTGGGCTTTACACAGAAAGCCTTGGGTGACCTTTCCTCCCATGAAGGCTAAAGCTAATGTTATCCCCAAGAAACACACACATTTCGTACCTGGTTTGGCTGAAATTAAAGACTCCCTTCTTTCCTTTCAGAGATAAATGGTAACAGTGCATAACTGGCTTTCTACCAGAAGGTATCCCCACACTCCTCTAACCTCACCTTCCTTAATCTCCTGTTTTCCCAGGACTGAGAAATGCTCTTCAAGTAAACACTGACCCTTGCTGAAACTACTGCAACCTCATTTTAAATTAAAGTTCTCATTTGAAAGCCCCAAGACATCAGGGTTTCATGCAAGCAAACTGGCTCTTCAAATGCAGTTAAGAAAGCAGTTGCGCTGAGGAATCCCTAAGTGGCTGCTTCTCAGTTGTGAAATATGTGTTTACTGCATTTGAAGAAATTTGCTAAGAAAAGCCATTTTATTTCCCCTGATAAAATTACAGCAAAATTCAGCAAAACTGCAAACTAAAATTATCAAAGATGTTAACAGGATTACGTTCACATCATATAGTACTGCAAAAATTACATAATCTGCCTTGCATTAAGCTCAGACTTGCTAGAGGCTTGCATTCTTAGGGGTAAACCCAAGAACATTTGAAAACATCATCAACTGTTGCTTTCAAGAGAGAACAAAGAATTGTTTAAATGAGTCATAACATCTTGCTTTACATGCTAGCACTCTGGCTTCCTAAACCAGAAAGGCAGGTTTGTACTGGCTAAAGAAAATGACAGCCAGAACATTCAGGACAGATTTAACTGTATTTTCTTAATCAAAAAGAAATACTTTTTCTAAAAATGGTACGCACTGTACTATATTTTAACATATTCACATTGCTGTATATTAGTCACAAGGAATTCTTACTTTCTATGCTCACTCCTTTTTAGCTCTAGTGAGGTTTTTCTAGTTCAAAATTTTTTAATTTCCTCTTTTCTGCTGTACACAGCAGTGCAGGCCAAATCAGATCCATGATTGACATTAAGTGAATTTAAATACAAAGTGCAGCAGCGTCTGCCTCAGTAGGATGCTAATTCTGCTCTTGAAAGAAAAGTCATGTAAGTAGTGAATCCTCTTTGTATTAAAAATAAAAAACACAGCCTCTTTTAGTTCAAGCACTCATCACAAAACCTGCCACTTGAAAGTAACACAGTACACGAACTCTACCTCTTACAACCTCACAAATGTTAAGGAAGATGCAGATAAATTCATGATCCTTTGTTTAAAAAAAAAAAAAAAAAGCCTTAAAACTTTGGTTGAACAAAACTGCTGCCTTTTCAGATGCCTCCCCTCACCACAACCACCATCTGACTCTATTGAAAAGTCACACCTGATGTTGAATTAGTTATTTGGCTTATATACTGACAAGAGATAACAGTACAGAAGAAGAGAAGGTTTCTAAATGAGGAGTTTAGAGTGCGGAAAAACAAGGAGTATGCTACGGGGGACAGCACATAATCATGCTGAAACATTCAGAAACACCCGTGTAACATCTCCACGTCTCCCTGTCAAGTACAGGACGTGGAGGCTGTGTGGGTAATGCTTCTAGCAAACCCTCCAAGTGCAAAGTGCATTTGATCTGCTACCTATGTGCTAGACAGCAGCTAGGACGCATGCAGCTCAAGAGGTGCTCTGTACACGCTGGCAACGGAGCATGGTCACCAGCACCTGACCTGCCAGTGAGCAGGGAAAGACAGAGAGCAAGCACAGCTCTGGACATGTTGCATCAGCACCCCCCCACATGCAAGCACCAGTTAAACAGCATCACTATGTTAAGGCGGACATGCTCCAGACAGTAATCTTTGCACAGCATTTTCTCAGAATCATAGAATGGTTTTGGTTGGAAGGGACTTCAAGATCACTCTGATCACGCTGAATGTAAGAAATACAAATAAAAAATGAGTAGCCCTCTCCATCAAACAAGACTTCCAAAGCACATGTATCTTCAGCAATTTTGCATCTTTCCCTTCATGAGATGCACAACTGATGGTGTAGAGGTGACCTTTCAGTTGACTAGGCTCCTTAGAGGCACTTCCGAAGGCAGCTCAGGGTGGGTGCGAACCAGAGCTGTCCTACAGAGATGGTGCCAGTCAGAATAAAGAGGCTCGGCGTGCACTAAGCTTTGATCTGCAGAAAGAAAGCCCACCATCTCAATACTTGCAGGGTTTCCCATATTGTCTGGGTTTGGAGCAACAGTGGTTTTGTGTACTTCCTTAGTGGAAGAGTGACAGAGCCCCATTGTTTTACCGCTGCAGGATTTGCCAGTGGGGGGCTGTGGCAGTGCACAAGGTTAGGGTGAAGCAGCCTCCACAGGCTCCTGGGTGGGCAGCAGGATCTTTGCCCACCCTGGTCTCAAAGCCCATGGCTGGGATGTGAATGTTCACTTTCCACCACACACCTGTGGGAGCCCTGCTCGGACACAGAACCACTCACAGCTTCCGAGACTAAAGGGCCTTCTCCTATCTCACAGCTCCACAGTGCTTGGTGGGTCCAAGCGGATGTGTCTTCCATATTTATAGGCAATTATTTAAAACAAATCTGTGACAGTACAAGGGAAATGCATGCATTATAAATTCACATATACTTGTCTTCTGCCTCGCCAGGTGCTTGCAGTCTATTTCTGGAGCATCCCTAATCAGGACACAAAGGATGCTAAGAAAACATTATGACATTTCCATTTGCTGCTCTCCTACACGCCAGTCAAGCTCTTTCTTTCCACCTGTCAATTACAAACTGTATGGCTTGGTACTGAATTCAATGCAGTCTATACTGCAACCACGCAACAACAATTTTTTTGTATATATAAACTTGTAGTTCATATATAAGAGTGATTATTTTCTGTTTCAACTGTTTGAAGATATTTTCATTGAAACACCTACTGTCCTTTTACAGTCTATGTAATGATGATTAGCTGCACCCCCAAAATACTCTTCCAAAATGTTGCATCATTTTCATTATTTAAAAGTTTTATTTCCAGTGTGATGGAGCTTAACTTCTCATTTTGACTGACATATAAAATTACATACTCTTGCAATGTTGACTGAAGTCAAAAGGATGCATTTGTTATCCTAAAATAATGTACATGCTTTTTCTGTATAATAATGTACAGCTTTGATAATCTGATTGCCACAGTGCTTCCCATAAAACTGATTTCGTTCTACTGGAAAATTCATTTGCACTAACACTAACTATCTGGAATTGGGTTTGAAAAAAACAGATTGACATTTTTCAAATTTTTATATTTATTTTTAAACCGACATTCCTCATGAGTGCAATGGAAGGCACACTGCAAGAATTTTGGTTTTAAAAGTACTTTTCTAGATAGGTTTATTAGCAAACCCCCCCCCAAACAAAAAAAAAAAAAAACCCACAAAAAAAAACAACAGCCAACATGTTTGCACTGGGACAGGAGTAAGTTATCCATTAGCAGGCTGTAGTGACTGCTAATGGGGAACTCTATACACCTGCATTCTCTCCTGCCCCTTCTAGAATTTCTGACAGTCCTGAAGAGCTGCTACACAGTGCCATACACTGCACTGGATCACATTACCATTTTACTGGTATTGGACTGCATTCAACTCTAACAACCTTGATTGAGAAAGACAAAAAAGCCTCTCCATGGGAAAGGAAGAACTATAACAGACCCGCAGCAGCGGAGAGGGATGAAAAGGACCTATCTGTCACAGCTCCAAGCTGCTCTTCACCCTCTGACCAGTGCTATCTGCCCCCTCACCTCCACACTCACAGCAAGGGTGCCTCATTCAGCTGTCAATCAATTCCTGAATCATTCAGCTGTCAATCAATTCCTGAACCACTGCATACTGAAGCCTTGCATATTCAGATAAACCAGAATTTGACATACACTTTTTTGGAAGAAAGTACATGAACAAACATCCAAGGTAAATGTTAAGTTCAAGTAATAACACGCAAAATAAAAATTTAAAGCATTAAAGCAACATGCAAACTGCTGATTCAGCCTCTTGCATGTACGTACTGCGCCAGTGTTACCATCAGTTACTCCCCCCAGACAACTTAAATGGACCATCATCATCTTCTTGGCATCGTTATTTGCCCTTGCTTTCCAGTCCTGATCTCCTTAGTTAGACCCATCTACAATGTTGAGCCGGTTTTTTTTCCTGTTTTCCCTAACCATTCCAAGTTACTTGTCCTTTCCTACCACTTGTCTCTTTCCAGATAGCAACCTCCATGTTCACAGGTCCTTTTCACACACATTGCCACTTCCCTCAGCTTTTCCACATGTTATATATGGTTAGGCAAGAGAAAATTCCCATCTGCTCCTCACTCTGTACTGGCTGCCTGAGTGTATCACATTGATTAAGTCTCCTCTTCTGAAAAAACGGGTTATGAATCTAGCCTCTCTACTGTACAAAACTCCAAATAATTTTTAAGAAAACAATGATTAAAGCTACCCAGGTAAGAAGGATGCAACAAGGCACATTTTTGCTGGCTGTAGGTTGCTCTGATACACCAAAGAACCACCCTTCACTGCTGAGGAGTGATTTTCAAGAACAGAAAACACAGCAAGTCTCACCAGTTTGAGCTTCAGTAAAGTATCTGGTGTAGTCTCACCCAAGACCTTATTAATTAAATTAGATAAAAGTATTGTTTCGTAGAGAAACTGTAAAACAGACTGGCTAAAGAAAAATGGCAGCAGATTATTCATTTTTTAAAGTAATACTACCAAAACAAGTTCCTCTAAAGTTGAAGATGGAACGTATGCCACTTCAATTTTTTGCATTTCTGCAGTTAACACAAATGGCAGCCTAAAATTAAGAAGTATGAAGGAAAACAATAGACACACATTACAGGAAGAAAACTACCTGGAGAATAGGCTCAATAGAAACAAAACAAAATTCAACAAGACAAAATTGCAAGGATATGCTCTTACAGATCAAAACCATGCATTTTTGTTACAGCTGGAACATCACTAAGCAGAAATAAATAAGTACAGGGGACAAAGGTGTATTACTCAAACACAGCACCACTAGCACTTGTCATGAACACCCCGAGTTAGCAGTTTAAAAGATAGTTTGAATTAGCTTCAGCGAAGGTGCAACTCTCCACCTTTTTGATATTTGGTTGAAGGGCAGAGTGCAGTCGAGTGTTCTGGTACCTCAGTCGCACAGCTTGCCAAACCAATAGAAACCCAGCACACCTTCTGAGTTTACCACTCAACCTGGGGTTTCTTTTATGCTACACCAGTGATAATGTAAAACCAAGGTATGTTTGCAGATTTTTGCAGTCATGAATCAAACATATATCCTAGGTGGGCTAGGGACAAAAGAAAATTACAGTAAATTCACCCAAGTCCTGTACAAACATAAACTGGGATGAAGTCCAGCAGAGGGCCACAAAGGCGGATAGGGGCTGCAGCATGTAAACATACAAGTGTCCAGGATAACCTGTTTGTTACATTGCAAAGAAGTAGCCAAAGGAGGAAGCAGTGGCAGTAAGGTATGACCAAGCCAGACTCTCATCAAAGATGCAAAGTAAGAAGAGGAAATGCTCACAAGATGCAGTAAGGGAAACTCCTTACTGGAGAGAAGTGCAGAAACAGGCTGCCCACAGCTTATGGAAACCTCTGCTATCAGCTGTAGTCAAAGCTCATCTGGAAAGAGGTCCTGAGTAATCTGCTCTGACTTGGAAGGCAGATAAACTATGTGACTTCCAGAGGTTTCTCCCAACTTAAATTAACCTATCACATAACATGCACAATAATCTACCAAAAAGAGTAGTGTCTTCAATTCAGATAACACTTTACTCGCATTCAGCTGACACGAACACTTGAACATACATTGATGAAAATAGTAGTTCGGGGTAAATAAGGATGTCCCCCCTATCCCTGGCTTTAAGGGATGTTGTAAGAAACCTCTTCCTCATACAGAAAAAAAACACCAGAAAAAAAGAGTATAAAACTGATACCACTATAAAAACTGGAGAGAAAAAAAAAAACAAAACCAAAACCCACAACATTGAAAAGTGATCTGAAAAACTCCCAGCTCCGAACAGAGCCTGTACAGACATGTAGTCAACACGTATCATCAGAATTTTGTATTGAAAAGTTTTAGAACAGCACACTTACTGTTATAAGAGAGTAAAATATTGTTTAGCCATTTTTATATTGCTTACATTTATAACAAATGAAAGCAGGAGTTCAAAAGTTATCCAAAGCTCTCAGATATTAATTGCAACTCTTAATGACAGTGAAATATTCTAGTGTTAACCAGCAACTCTGTTTAACTTTAAAAGCAGACTGGAAGATAGATTATACATGAAGTCAATCATATCAGTAATCTCTGTTTACCCTTAGCACAATATCTAGAAATGTTACCTCAGAAGAATTTCTAAAGAGAAGACTTAGAAAACTCTAGTCCAGCAATACTTGAGAGTTCCTGTAAATAATTATTAACAGAAGTCTCTTAGCTCAAGCAGTTCACTTCCAATAAATTACTGAGCTGCTAATAAGTCCATTTGAAACAACACCACAACATCTCAGTGACCCACGGAACCCACATAGAAGCCATTTCAAGCACAGCATGATCTGATAGCTTAGCATTAATTACAACATAAACAACTGAGTTTACAATTCTAACATTTACTTTTGTCTTTTATATTTTTTTTCAATTTTCCTTCCACGCTATGAGCATTTGTCATTGATTCTCACAGCAGTCCTCATAAGACAGGTATCTGGGTATTACCACCTTACAGCTGGAAAAACAAAATAAGACATGCTGAGTTTTAGGCAAAGCTAGTACTCTATTGGGGTTTAGACCAGTTTCTAGTTTTCAGTCTGCTCAGTTTGCTATGGACCTTGACAGTGTGACCTCCCTCCCGCACTTGCTTTTTGTCGTGTCTTTATTCTACCACATGCAAAAGAAGAGGTGGAAAAAGCGGAACGTCAGTAAACACGTTTACATGCCAGTGCAGCAGAAAGGACTCCACCATCTTAATGTCAAATAAACATGAGTACATAAAAGTATACAGACTATACAAATAATGTGTAAATGTTTATATATATGGTTTAGTGTGACTTGTCCCTGCCCATGGCAGGGGCCTGGAACTCGATGATCTTAAGGTCCTTTCCAACCCTAACTATTCTATGATTCTAATTGATATAGCTATACATGCTACTCCGAACTATTCCTGTTGAAAAGAGAAAACTGCTATGGACAGCCTATGATTATAGGGCTAGCTATAATCACCTCTATTGTAACAGAACAATGCTTTGACTTTCCTCTGGAAAGGCAATGTAACATTGGATTTGCTTACACTTATTAACTTACATATATTATGAGGAAAGCAACCTAGTCACAACAGAAAATGGAAATCAAACTGTCAATCGTTAGCAATTACTGCTAATGAACTGGCAAAACTTTAGAAAGAGCGCTACCATTATGTACAGCAGGTATGTCAGAACTCACCATTGAACTGTAGTTGGTACTGGTGCCATTTCTGCCATCTACATCACAGAGACAAATTTGCTATGTTTTGGAAACATTCTGTCAATATAGAAAAACAACCCTCTTACATGTAACTTCTGCTAAAAGAGTTTTCTTACTATAGCATTATAGCTCAAGCATTTCACCGCCAAATCTGTGGGTACATCAATTTTTATTAAAAAATTAATTTTTGTTAAATATTTTTAAGTTATAGGCATTTTTACATCTATATACATAACTGTATAATGTATACATTTTAATATATAATTTTTATACAGTTATACAATTTTTTCTAATGTTTTCTGTATGAGGAAGAAGTTTCTTTCAACATCCCTTAAAGCCAGGGATAGGGGCATCAGTACTTACCCCAAACTACTATTTTCATGAGCGCATGTTCAAGTCTTCATTTTTTTATTAAATAATTCATTTTTTATTTAATAAAATAATCAAATAAGATCATTCTTCATCCCTCATTTACATATAGAAATAAATTCAGTATCTGAAAAGTACTAAGCTGAACGCAAACTTTTAAGTACCGTCATCTGAACTCTTTCTTTCCCTTCTCTTTTTTTTTCCTAAGGGAGAAACAAGTGCTATCCGCCTGCAACACTCAGACAGATAATATTGCACCCTCACAGTTCAAAAGTCATCCCCAAAACAACATTTTCAAGTAATTTAATTTTTTTATTGTATTTTAAGCTCAAATTTGTTAAAAAGTCATTGTTGTCAAGGCAGTACATGTTTCTTACTTGTAATAAGCATACGAATTTTAAAGTCCACCTTTTAAATTTAAAGTGTCTCACCTAATGTGCTAGGTACCACCAAAACTATGTAAGATTAGTATTTAAAAGTTTCTTTCAAGACAGTTTACTCCTTAAAACTTTATACCTATATGCTTTTTAGAGAACATTCTTAATAATTCTTAATTTACTATTTCATATAGAAAAAATGTAAGAAAACATTCTAAGCTTACGTAATTTCATGAATCAAAATATCAAGTTAATCTACCAGGATGAAATAGTATTTCATAACCTCTTTCATAAACTCTGATTTATAGGCAGATGGCTAACTTACATCTTCATCAGGTTACACCTACACACTCATTTAAATAGGTGCCATTAATTAGCATGCAAGATATTTATGTTTATCATGAACAAGAAGGGATATATATCTTACTGGTCCTTCATTTTCTTATCTTTATAAAGCTCTTAGAAATAAAATAAATTAACTCAAAACTTCAGCCCGAATCTGTGGTACTGCAGCCCAGGCACTGTTTTGGAAAAGAAAATTCAGCTAATTGGACCCCACACAGATATGCCAGCAAATCTTGATTTAAAGCTGTTGCATTAGGAGTTGGTCTAACTCCTCTGTAAAACAAGAGAACTGAATCAGGCCTCAATCCACAAATTATGCTGTGGATGAGAAGGTCATCTGTTAGTTGAAATTACACCATTTTCTATCGGAAGCTTTCACAAAAGAAACCCATTTTAAACATCAGAACTTACTTCCAAATGTTTCAAATCATCTGTTTTAATAATATAGAAAACTGGCATTAATGAGGACTATTGACATTGTTGGCTTATTTATCCATATGATAACACACCTAAGGATTCGGATGCTATTGGCTCATTCAGACCTCCTGAATTCTTTGAAATCCAGCCCACAAGGTCTACGAGACAGACACATCTCGGTGGCATCTCAGGATGCACAAGTCCTCCATGTCCTCCATCCAGTTCCTATGATCCTGGCAGGCCACAGAACTACCTTGAGGCTGAGGAAAATGCAGCAAACCTGTTGCGAGCTTGAGAAGGCCATGGCCAGGCACCAGCGGCTGCCAGTTGCCTTTGGCATGGGAAGCTGCCGAGCTGCTAACATGTGGGATGCCAGTATTGCAACAGAGGTGTTTGTTACAAGCAGGGCAAGAGCAATTTTACATGACTAGCGTGTAAAATCAGTCAAGTTTGACATCAGCCAGTGTTTGCATCATCCATTCAGAAGGACAGGTGAAGCAATCCTAGGCTATTTTACCTTTTTGAAATAAAAGGACACAACACGAGGTTCCAGGACCCAGTTAATATGTATCTCAATTAGCAACTTTCAGCTTCTTTGAGAAAAAAATAAACATTACATCAACTCCAGTACAATTTCATTCCTAATTTGCTGGCCTTTAACCAGTACAATACTTCAAATGGAAACAAAATCTTGACTGTGTATGAAACCAAAGCCATAATACTAGGTGTCAGTATGGTAGCCCAGGCTCCAGGAGTGCATTTGAAAATACACTGTCCACTTTTAAATATGATATACATGGTATTAGTTAAAGGAAACACAAAAAGAAAATGTTGCTTTGTAAAGCATGAAACAAGTGTGTGCTCCACACCTTAATGTATCACAAATTTCATGGAAAGACCTGGAGATGTCTTCATGTCTGCTACTCTCTATCCATGCAGTAATAATGAAAGCAGATCTTTTCATTATAAATTACTAGTAGCACTTTGGAAGCAGAACACTAGTAGCACTCTGGAAGATCTCAACATACGCATTTTACTTTTAAGCCCACTGAAAAAATTGACTGTACTAGGAAGAAGATTCAACAGAAGACAGTAAAGGGTACTCAGCTGAATGGGTGATTTCAGTGTTCCCACAACTACAGTGATGTTTTAGAACTGGAAAAAACCCACATGCTTCTACAGATAGACTAATGAAGCAGACAGAGGACATACTCCTTACAGCACCCATGATACATCTGTTTCTGTTAATTTAAATACAGCAAATAAAGTTATAGTCAAAGAGCAAGTCTATGTGGGGCATGGAATTAAGAAGAAAGCAAAATCTCAAAAAGTATATTTGAAGAGCAGACACGTCAGTGTTCAAGGTGCTAGCAGATAAATGCAAACACAACTTAGGAGGTATTGATTTTTTTCCATATATTAATTTACCACCCATCCTCTACTCTTTAAGAGCTTTAAAACTTTTTTGTTGGTCACATTTCAAAATAAACAACTAGTAACGCATTATCAGCATTAATTTCTCATATACTTTTCCAAAATCCACTTACGAGAGCTTGCAGTAAAAAACAATTACAAAGATCTCCTAAGAATAATAAATGTTGACATTTTCACTTCCTTTCTTCATTTTCTTTTTTCTTAAGGAAGAATAGCATTATAATGCACCAATAGTAAAAAAAGTAAAAGAGAATTTATTTTACACCAAGTCTATGCCACATAAAACCCTAAAAAACGAAATTACCGAAAGCGTCAAAAAGCTATTTATTCTGCCGCCAAGCTAAGGAGATTTGTAGTAGAAATGTGACAAAATAAAGATTAACAAAACAAGCATAAATAGCTCTTAAAATTAGTTCATTTTCACATACAGAAAAGTATTTTTTGACTACATACAATGAATAAAACAAAATCTGTCAACTCAATGCTACAACTGGGGAGGGAGAGCAGCTGTCCATGATGACAACTGCCAAGCATGTTTATGACTTAATTTTTTTAATATTTCCATTTATCCATGTCCTGGGTTCAGCAGTAGCAGTCATTTTTCTCCTTCTTAGTAGCTGGTGCAGTGCTGTGGTTTTGAGTTTCAGCCCGGGAACAGCACTGATAACACCAATGCTTTTAGTTACTGCTCAGTAATGTTTACTCTGACCAAGGACTTTCTGAGTCTCATGCTCTGTCAGGAAGGAGGGGAAGCCAGGAGGAAGCAGAGATAGGACACCTGACCCAAACTGACCAAAGAGGTATTCCATACTACGGCATGTCATGCCCACTATATAAACTGGGGGCAGTTACCCGGAAGGGTTAGACCACTGTTTGGGTCAGGCTGGGTATTGGTCGGCGGGTGGTGAGCAGTTGTACTCTCTTCCCTTGTTATTTCCCTTATCATTATTATTACTGGTGGTAGCAGCAGTGGTTTGTGTTATACCTTCGTTACTGGACTGTTCTTACCTCAACCTGTGGGAGTTACATTCTTTCCATTCTCCTCCCCATCCCTCGGGGAGTGGGGGGAGGAAGGGGGAGAATGAATTAACGGCTGCATGGGTCTGGATTGCTGGCTGGGCTTAAACCACGACAATCCAATACTGTTATTCATTAATATGAGCAGCATTATCATAACCCCTCACAATAATATACTACTGTTCTAATTCAAGAAATAAGACTGCTAACATTTTTTGTTGAAAATGTTTATTGCTATGATTGGTTGACTTGGCTGGCTATGAGACGCCCACCCAACTGCTCCCACTCCCCCTAAACAAGACAGAAGCAGAAAATAAGATTAAAATCAATCTTATCAAGTCAAGGACAGAGAGATCGCTCATCAGTTACTGTCATGGGCAAAACAGACTCAACTTGGGGAAAATTCTGATGAAGTTCTCACTGACTAGAAAAGGTAAAAACATAACCCTCATTTTTAAAAAGCTAAAAAAGGGAGACCCAGGGAACTATAAGCCAGTCAGTCTCACATTAGTATCCAGCAAGATTATGGAGCAGATCCTCCTTGAAACTATGCTAAGGCACATGTTAAATAACGGGTTGGTTGGTAATAGCTAACATGGCTTCACTAAGGGCAAATCTTGCTTGACAAATCTGATGGCCTTCTACAATGGGGCCACGGTGTTAGTGGATAAGGGAAGAGTGAATGACATCATCTACCTGGACTCATGCAAAGCATTTGACATTGTCCTGCACAGCACACTTGTCTATAAACTGGAGAGGGAGGGATTTGACAAGATGGACCACTTCCTTACCCAAATGGTCAGTAAGGAACTGGCTGGATGGTTGCACTCAAGGAGTTACAGTCAACAGCTCGATGTCCACATGGAGACCAGTGACAAGTGGTGTTCCTCAGGGAATTGTGACTGGTGCTGTTCAACAGCATTCTCGGCGACATGGACAGTGAGATTGATGCACCCTCAGCAAGTATACCAATGACACCAAGCTGCATGGAGCAGCTGACATGCTGGAGGGAAATCTCATCCAAAAGGACCTTGACAGGCTGGAGAGGTGGGCCAGTAACAGCCTCAAGAAGTTTAATAAGGGCAAGTGCAAGGTCCTGAACCTGAGTTGGAACAATCCCAAGCATAAATACAGGCTAGGTGGAGAATGAAATTGAATGATGAGAAGCTCAACATGGGTCATCTTCAGTATGCACTCACAGCCTGGAAACCAACTGTGCGCTGGGCTGTATCAAAAGGACTGTAACCAACAGGTTGAGGGAGGAGACTCTGCCCTCATCACACCCCACCTTCAGTACTGTGTTCAGCTCTGAGGCCTCCAGCCCAAGAGTGATGTGGACCTGCTTGAGCAAGTCCAGAGGAAGACCACAAAGATGATCAGAGGGCTGGAACACCTTTCCTATGAAGAGAGACCTGGAAGAGAAGGCTCAGGGGCAACCTCATAACAGCCTCCCAATAGCTAAAGGGGGCCTACCAGAAATCTAGACAGAGACTTTTTACAAGAGCCTGTACTGACAGGACAACAGGGAATGGCTTTAAGCGGCAGAAGAAAATGAAGATTAGACATTAGGAAGAAATTCTTAAATAGGAGGGTAGTGAGACGCTGGCACAGGTTGCTCAGAGAAGCTGTGGCTGCCCCATCCCTGGCAGTACTCAAGGCCAGGTCTTTGACCAACCTGATTTAATGGAAGGTTTCCCTGCCCATGGCAGGGGGTTGGAACTGGATAAACTTTGAGGTCCCTTCCAGCCAAAACCAGTCTGTGATTCTATGAAAAAATATTGACTTTATTGCCAATTAATAATAACAGTAAGATGGTGAGAAACAGACAAAACTTAAGACCCCTTTCCCCATTCCTCCCAGGCTCAAATCTATTTCCAACTCATCTACCTCCTCCCCTCCCCAGGCAGTGCAGAGGGATGGGGAACAGGGGTTGTGATCAGTCCACAACAGCTCCTCTCTTATACTCCTTTTCAACTTTTCCTCTCCTCCTCTCACAGATGCCACCTCTGCAGACCCTCACTACAAAAATCTTGCTCTGTAACCTCAATACAGTTGTGTAAATAGGTAACAGAATAAACCTCTTGTAGTCCAATGATATGGCTCAATAATGAAGTAATTCTGGATGTTGGGAGGGGGAAAGACTTTTTTAGAGGTTTCAAAGTATTTCAGCTCTAGCACCAGAAGTTTCACATGTAACATTTCTTTCCCCAACACAGCTAACCATAGTCAAGGGAAAAAAATTAATATCAGCAATTTCCTTTGTAAAAAATAAATGGGCATTATGATAGGCACACTCAAAATTAGGAGCCTGTTGTAATTACAACACTGTACTGGAAAACTCTAGTAGTTATAAGAAGTAAATCTACCACAGCCAGTGTTAAAAAGCAACACTATAAAAAAAACCAGTAATTAAATTATATTTAAAAAAGGGTGAATTACAGACCCCAAAACATAGTTTTCAGTACTGTCTTCCAGTTTCAGGCAGTGTTTTGCAATATTTTATCTATGACCTGTCAGATAATATAAAACTACCCTATTAATACTTGTAGGTATCCCAAAAACTACTGAAGTGAGAAATAATGAGGTAAGCCAGTTATTTGAGAAAATAACCTGAGTCACTTGGTAAGACAGACTCTTCTGAAAACATCCATTCTAATAAATGCAAAGGGCAAGATCAACAAAATGATGACAATTTTATGAAGTAAGGTTTGTGTCCTGAATAGCTGCAGCTCTGAACAGGACTTAGGCATCACCATGAATAAGCAAGTGAACGTGTGATCATAGTGATACAGTTCTAAAGTGGGGACAGAGGGAAAATGCAATAGCCCTATAAACAGAGAAATATCTGGGTAGGAAGGCAGCACTGCTTTCATTTAATTCTAGTGAGTATATGTGAGTAATAGCGAGTTCTTTGCATCTATTCTTCAAGAAATAAAAAAAGGTTCAGACCACAGTCTAAAATACACAGAAACAACAAAGAGCTTGTCATTTGGAAAATGGCAAAAGAAAAATGACATTCAGACTCTCAGAAAGAGACTAAAGCGGTGACTTGGTCAGTGCCTCTCAGTATCAACACAATGAAGATACCTGACAGATAGCTTTTTACCAACAAATGACAGATTAAGGCCAAATGGATGAAAGATACACACATATAATTAAGTTAAGCATAATTAAAAAAAAAAAAAAAAATAACAAACATATCAAGCAACCTAATGATGATACTTAATTTAATTCTTAATTTGAAAGCTTACATTCTCATCATTGCCTTCTAAAAATTGAGCAAAATTCCTGGAGAGGCAGTACTGCCTGTATTTAAATTATCACCAGTGAATGAAGACAGCATGGTTTCTGGGTCAGGACTGCTAACACGATATCACTCTAAAGTAAAGGATGTACTTATCGTACTTCCAGATCACAGTTCCAATGAAGGATGTGTGCTGTCTACAGATATATCAGAATCCTAAAAAGGAATATTCTAACACATTTTGTTTGAAAGAAGATGAATGTCAATTTTTAAGCAATTAGCTTTCTTGGGCTTCTTTCACCTGACAGGCTGCTCTGTCACAGCTGGCTCTGCAAATCTATGGAAATATATAAGCCAGTAAAAATGAGCTAAAGGATGGGTATATAATGATTGCTCCAAATTTGAAACTGCACTGTAATTAGCACTTAAAGCAGAAACAAAATCCCTTTTCTTCACAGTGATGGGGAGGATTCACTTCAATTTGACACAATCTGCCATTAAAAAAAAAAAAAAAAAGCCCACTGTATTTACTTTTTGCAGATGCTGCTTTTTTAAGAATGTAAATAATTACAAAATTCCTTAGCTGAAACAAACAAGCAATTTCTAAGCAGATTTTTTTCAGACTTCACCCTCTCTGTCAGGTTTCTTTATGTTTTACACTCACATTTATCTACATTACACCAGACCCCCCAAACTCCATGTTCACAGTTGCCTTCGTAAGTGGGAAATAAAGTACTCTGAGCTTTTACAGTGTCACACTGACATATACGCAAGACACACATGCAACTTAACTTGGCATAACTGATTTAATCTACACCAAAGAGCAGATAATACATACTTAAAAATTGCCCTCAGTTCCCCTCCTCAAAAAGAAGTAAACAACCAGGAGGAGGATGGATTTATTGGATTTATTTTTTAAAATGATGGAACCCAATTGTACAAATGCTAATTGCATTTATTAAAAGGGATGGCTTTGTTAATTCCCATCAGCTGCAAGCTCCTTCCAAACAATTCTGAACACAGCTATGCCACAAACCAACCATACCTCTTTCACTCTGAGATACAGGCATGGCTATACAACTCACATGCACACACCTGGCTAGTGAGACTCTAAGCTGAGAAGCCCTACATATGGCACCAACACACCCAATATTAGCCCTTTTTCAGCCAAGCCTGTTCATTGATGACTCTTATGTGATGTTTAATAGCAGACAAGGACTCATTTTGAAAAGACTAAAATGAAGAGTTCCCTTAATTCTATAAATTTTCTCTACCAAGGAGAGAAATTTGCAGTATTTTCTTCCTGCTTGAAAGCCACATGCCTGATACCAAAAGATCTCAAGCTGTACTGAAAGCAGCCATGCATTAGGCTTCATGCACCAATACGCAACATAACACCTAGCAGTTTACTTTCAACACAGTTGAGCAACAAAATAAAGATTTCAACCCTGCAGCCTGTTTTCTGAAAGCAAGTGGTTTTTATCCCTGCTACAAATCTGAAAGAACACAGGTACCAACTGGAAGGATGGGCGTCCCTGAAACTGCGATCAGGAAGGAGAAAGCCACAGACATATTAAATGGAGGCAGAGCAAAAAAGCAGAAAGAGCCAAAGGGACAGATACCACAGCACCTTTCTTTTTCCAACTGCACACCATGCCACATGGGAAATAAGCACTTTGTCTAGGTCTGCCTTCTCCTGACTAATGAAGGGAGCAGCACAAATGTCTGTCTTCAGGAAGCAGGACATGAGCTTTGCATGTCCCCTGTGCTCTGTTCTCCCATCCTTACACTGTTGAGAGATTCCAATTGTTAAATTGCTGGCTCTGTGGAACCATCATCTGATCATACACAATGCAGTAAGAAAAACTACACATAACTAGCACGTACAAGCAACCAAGGAGACAGAAAGAAAAACCCCCATATACTCACAACACCTAATAAAAACAGAATAGAAGTAAAAAGATAAGAAGACAGCAGGATAAACTAGGAACCCAGCAGCAACCAAAATGCACTGCATAACAAAACGCACAGAAAAGAGCCTGTCAGGCATCAATTTACTGTGCAGTTTATCCCTAACTGGTTTTAAAAGCATAATTTTTACTTCCTGTTGGGTATTGCACGTAAGTCTAATTACAGAATTTTACAGCATACAACTGGATTTGCTTTATATTCCCATCATACTATTCATCATCTATGAGGCAAAAATCCCATGCCTTCCCCAGTCCCTACCTTCTCCATGGCTTGCTGCTGCATAACTTACAGAATTCTCTGAAACAGACCCAGATGTGCTGGTAAGATTTGTTGTTTATTCACTTTAAAACTAGCCAGGACTGTGCTCACTTGTGACACCATCAGAAGCACACCTGACTTTATCAAGCCAAGACTGGCATCCTGCAGCCATGTCAAGACAGATTACTTCTACTGTGACGCTCCACAAAACCTGTCATGAATCAGGAACTATAATACTGCTATTTTCTTCACAAGCCCCTGAACTATTTCAGATCAGGGAACAGCTATAAACCCACTTCTAAACATGATACTAACAGAAACTCAGAAACTTTGGGAATACTCAGATCATATCCAAAGGCTTCCCAATCTGGCCCCACTTCTATCCAGAATACACTGTTGTACACAAACCAACCACAAAAACACACCTGGGCTACTCAGGCAATGCATTGTAAACATCATTCAGAAAACCAAAAACAAATGAGTTCTTTGCTTCCAGGGAGATTTCATGCCCCTTGATACTGTGAAGGTTTAGCCACTGAGGCAAGCAACCCTGCCTCCAATGACCTGATTTCCCAAATACCTTGTTTTATCATGTCATACAGAGAAATACCAGGAAATGCATCTCAATGTTAACACTACATTGCTAGAATCATATCTAGGATCCAACGCAAGCAATAGGAAGAGAGTGATTAACAACATTTTAAAACAGCCAGTAGCTGAATTGGAAAAGAAAGGCTGCAAAGAAAAAACACTGGAGAAGAAACTAATGTAAAAAATCCCAGATAAAACATATACAAAAACATAAACCATACAAAAGATCTGTTCCAGAACATTTACAACCTCCACAGCTTACAAGTTGAATGCACAGTAAATGGACAAAGATATTATATATGCCACTAACACTTAAAAACTGTACCTGAAAATCCTGGCCTTATTTTTCCTGGAAAAGATAGCAGAAAATATGAAAAAATACACTATTTTTTAGCATTTAGATGGCTAAAAATGTGAATTCATGCAGTCACATAATATTATATCACGCTTTTTTATAAAAATATTGTTTGTTCATGTCAAATGAAAATCCTCTTTGTCTCTTGACAAAGAGGATTAACACATGAAGAAGTCTTTATGGTATGCATTACATGCACAATTGCATCTAAAATTAAATTACCGTAGTGAACACTCATGTTTTGAACCTTTTTTCACCAATTCTAATTCTGCTAGAGCACTAGTTACATAATGCAAAGAGAGTTTTTAAAATTTCTTTTGAGAAAACTACACAGACACATTTTTTTCTACGCCACTGTCAAGATTATCAAAGGTCTTTTTCAATAAAGGGGGCAGTGACAACAGTCTAACCCTCAGCCTTTTGAAATCAGTGGAAAAATTTCCATTGACAAAGCAATTGTGCGCCTAACTCAGCTCACTAAATAGACAAGCAAAAAAAGAATGCAAGGAGGTATTCACAAACATGCTCTCATGCACATAATAGAGAAGTGGAGAATAAAGCCAGAAGTTGTGGAAGGTGAGGTTTTCTTTTGGTAACTCACTGGGTTGTCACAACACTGAATGCCACATTTAACTAAGCTACAACTACAAAGATAGAATTCCAATTCTTTAAATTCACAGCACAGAATCATGGAATAGATAGGGTTGGAAAGGACCTTAAGATCATCTAGTTCCAACACCCCTGCCATGGGCAGGGACACCTCGCACTAAACCATGTCGTCCACCTGCAAAGAAGACTAATTCCACATTTTACAGGGACAACACATCTGTAACTTTAATCCCATCATCAACTAACTCACACAGAAGTAGTGAGCGCCCTCTGTTCCTTTATAAGGGGTTCAAAAACCTTTTCCAGACTTTTAGGAATGGCACATGAGCTACAACAGTTCAGCAGTCCTTCAGCACACTGAGCCTCTGTGCTGCCAGTCTCATGGAAAAGAGCTCCAGCCTTTCAATTGTTTCTTAGAGAGATAGGTGAAGATTTGTAATTATATAAACTGTCTATACTTTAATAATATTATATACTTTTTATATATAATACATAATATATAATACATATAAGCTTACATATATACACACACATGTATATAAACCACACATACACACAGAGCAGTGCTTCACTTGCTCATCTACCAAGAATTGCTACTTCTAACACATCTGATTAGGGAATAACACTATCAACAACTAGTGCTGGACTTACAGAATACTAATTCCTGTAAATTCCTGTAAAATGGAGAAAAAACGATCTAACATGACTGAGCAGCCACCATTCAGCCTAAACCTTATTACAAACTGCCAAGGCTTTATTGTAACTCCACTCTAAACTGCCCACCAAGCAAAATACCGAACTTGCCATATCAAAGGGAGTAATTTAAGAAATAGGGACACACAACTCAATAATTCTATATATGTTAGTAAAATGTTTGAGTCTGTTTTTTAGGAAAGCTTAGCCCGTCCTTTCATAAACTCAGAAAATTCATATTTTATAGGCTTTTTGCCAAATACTGCACAATCTAGCCTGGAGCTTCAATACAGTACCAATTAAAACAATTACTTCACTTTATCAAAAATGGATCAGCATAATTCCTCCATTTTGACACTATACTACGAATGGATAGCAAATTTACTGATGATAACTTCTAGAGAAAGAATGAAAAATAACTTCGTGAACAAGCTGACACTACTTTGGGGCAACTTGGTGTGCTGCGATCCAGTGGTCCAGGTCCCACAGCTCATTCTGAAGGTGAGGAAAGGGAGCAGCTGGAATAAACCCTGCTCCAGCCATAGCCAGGTAGCATATGACTCCTCGGGAATCACAGCCAACTGGAGTAAATTAAAGTAGACCTCAGGCTATACTAGATAGTGCTGGGACAAGTCAGAAGAGGAGAAACATGCAGCTGAACTTAGGATAGAGCTCAAGGAATACATACTCTCTCAATAAAAAACATTTTTCTTCTCAATTTGGTCAAGCATTAATAGTTTTACAAAGACCTTTGTAGTGTACCTCCTGTCCTTGCCACCTCTGCAACCACAGATACAAATACTAGCAAGTCTAGGAGGGAAGAAGCATGAATGCAAGGGTTTATTACCTCTGTCGTGTTATTTCTGTTTCTACTGCACTCAGGATTTCTGGATCCCAGAAGGAGCTGCCAGATGATAAAAAAACATCTACAATGTCTCTGAAGACAAGCATCTCAGCAAGCCAAGAGACAAATCGGTGACAAACACAAACTGTTGCTCTAAAGTTCTACAAAATTTTAAACGTAAAACTGAGCCCAGTGGAACAACACTGAAAAATATTGCTTCAACACCCTTTTTCCGCTTCTGCAATTTGTGCCTGCACAAAACCAACCTGCAGTTGGTAAGAAAAGTAGTTAATACTATTTACAGATTCAGCCTAATGTTAAAGAACACAACCAGAGACACTGGAGAGCTTTTCAAATATGAAAGATGAAAACTGCCTAATAACAAGCCACTACACATTCAGGCCCTTCAAAGCCTGAGACCAAATCCCAATTTGGCTATGGGAAGACAAGTGTCCACTTCGAGGAACTTCCTGAAAGTAGAGGTCTCTTCTAGAAATCATGAGTTTTCTAAAATATTTCCAAAATCATGGGATTTGCCTTTGGGAAGTGAATTCATACAAACTTACAAATGGGAAGGGACACTAGAGGCAACAGTGTCATGGAGATGTCAAAAAATCAGATGTATAAAATTAAGCCAACAAACTTGAAAACTAAACTGGCAGAAAATCTGTCTATGGCCACCAGCATTTTTTTTTAAGGGCAGAGGGGTCAGGAAGTTGGTGGTGAGGCTTGTTTGCCTTTTTTTTTTTTTTTTGCTTTTTTCTATTTTGGGGGTTTGCTTTAAGTCAACTCCTGCTCTTTGAGGTTAAATAAAACCCCAGATTTTTGCTCGAACACACTTTCAGCCTTCAAGGTCCTCTCAGATTCCTTAACAAAGAAGTGTATGAGAATTCGTATCTCGTAGAAGGACTTATATCTGATTAGATCAACTTTAATTAAAATATGAAGTAGCTGTTTCACACCACAGTGCTCATTTCCCCTCACATCACTTGCCCCTTCTGCTCTATCATCATCATCATCATTTACAGAGACAAGACACAGAGAGACTGAAAAAATACTGTAGTTACCTGTGGTAGGGATTGTAAAAAACGACATCTATTAGTCCCTAACTCCCAAAATTTTGTCAAAGTAATGAAACAAAACAGGAAAAAAAAAAGGGGGGGGGGTGGAGGTGGGGAGGGGGATAGGAAATACAATTTTTTACATGGACAGACTTGAAGACCAGACCGTCTCAAGGGGGTGAGACTGGCAGAACTAAGAACTGCACTCTGCTCATTTCCATACCATCTCAAGCCTTTGGCTAGCAGACCAATCTTACCAGCTTTCAGACTCTTCGTCATCTTTCAGAATACTGTTTCATATCACATATTCTGGATATCTGTTGTATGCCAGCCTGGCTCAGTTTAAAGCTCTCTTGGAATGGGCAACATTCTGCCAAGCAAATAGGTCCAGGGACAGCCAACATGAAGCAGACAGACAATCCAACATGAAGTGCAGAAGCAATTATACACATTCAGAGAGTGTACTGTGGTTTGATGCAGGGGAAGGAGAAGCTAACAAAGACTTCTACGAAGTCCCAAGGTTAAGTCCTCCCTACGTGGTGACTCTCAAAAAAACACAGCAGAACAATAATCCTCAGAGGCAGCTGCCTAAAGACCACTGCTGATCAGCCTCTCAAGTGAGAGTATCCATACAGGAGCATAAAAGTATATGCTGTTCAAGATGTGCTAACAAAATTAGTTTATTTGCTTCACACAGTGAAAAAGGGAATCTGTGCACAAGCTTCTACCCATGGATGAAACTGCTGCTGAAAGGTTTTTTGTCTTTAGTATGTTTGTCAGTGCAAGGTACATGGTGTCATCTGCTTGCTGTGAAGCCTCCATCTCTCACTTACCATGCTGGGAAAAAAACAAACAAAAGAAGGTGAGGGAAGACTAAGAAGGTTAAGGAAGGGTTAGGAAGGCTAAGGGAGGAAATAACAGAACAAGAAGAATTATTCAAGAAAGACAAAAGAGAACTTCCAAAGCAGGAGTTTAGGGAGGACACACTGCAGAAAAAAACCCATGAAGTTTAATAGGGATACTCAAAACTCCGGGCAGGAGTGAAAGAAAGCCAGTCCTGGTATTTTCCCTATGCACATGAATATGAGAAGATAGTAGAAGACTATAATAACATACCTAATGTCCCACACATGTATAACCTCCCTCAGCTTGGGTGCCAGACGATTGCCTGAGCACCTGTAGCTGCCCAAAGTCAAAGCTTCCAGCATTTCTTAGCATTAAGTCTCCTAACATGGTATGAAAAAGCATTTTAAAAAAGATTCAGGATCAAATGTACTCTCCGCATAGACGCACAGAAGTTAGGAAAAAATTGAAGTAGCTTAACTAAATACAAACGTGACCCTGGCTAGATGTCAGGGAAAGCTTTCTAACTAGAAGAGTAACAAAGGACTGCAGCTGAGCTCCTGTGAGGCTCCTTTAGTTGAGATTTTCAGAGATCAGACCAAAAGAATCTGTAAAGAATGAACCACATTTGCAACCATCCCCTCATGTAATGTAATTAACTATAAATTGACTACACATCCTATTCATCTAATTCCCTTCTATCGTTGCTCTACAGAAGCAATCCTAGCCATTGACAAATTATGATTTACCTTTGGGGGGGGGGGGGAGGGGAATTAATCAAAACATCCTAACGCTTTAATTCTGAGCTTCCTCACAGAAATACGCAGGCTTAATGGTTTTAGAAGTCAGCAGGGCTCATGCTTTTGAGTTCCTCACTGCAACCATGACAACAGAAAGTTAAAATTATATAAAATTAAAGTAAGAAAGAAATTCCAAGACTTTGCAATCCACTGCAAGACTCAGACTGTAGCATTGCATATTTGAAGCCTTACAGAGAAATCAGAGACCCTTGAAGATACCGATGTAAGCTGAACTACCACTACCACAACCTGTGCAGGCTCCTAGCCAACAGCAAATAAAAGGTAATGCAACTAAATCCTCTTACTGCAACCCATACTAAACTGAATTACTAAATAATTGCTATTCATGCATGATGATAGCTAACACAGCTAAGCACTTACCAGCCTGATCACTTGCCCAAACCTTTACAGAGAAACTTGTAAGAATCAGCAGAGCCCACAAATACTGCATGCAAATGAGATTTAGATTCTTTAGTCCCAGAACTTGATATTAGTAGGGTAACACACCTATCTGAACCGCAGAACATTCAGCTCTATATCACTACATAAATGACTCTGTGACAGTCAAACCTTTTAAACTGCAGTTTTAATATGCACCTATGTGAAGAATTACAGTATTGCTTAGGGGCAAACATTTATTTGTGTCAGCAGCAGCTGTTCCTTAAAACTCTTAAATCCACCTTTAATTATCTGGGATTGTTTGATTATTAAAAATACAAACTGAACAGCATAAAATATTTCCATGTTTCTGGCACTAAGAAAATGCCAACTCATAATGCTAAGATGCTGCTTTCCAGTTTCAGCTCATGGGTCTAGCTCTCATACACCAGGCATCATAAAGGCAACTCGATATAAGTGATACTGTTAAATTTATATTTACTCTGTAACTGGTACTTCAGGCCTTGAGACAGTTTTTCAGAATTACCCAAGTGCCAAGCACAATTTGTAGAAAAGACTTTTGAAAGAGTCTTTTTCAATCATCAGAATATTTTTGAAAACAACTATCAAGCCTGTATCCTTTCAGCACAATTCCAATCCTTCCTACAATTATATGATACAATCGCCACTGACATCGACAGGATCTTCCTCACTAAGATCAGATTCTTCCAAATTCTCTTTTTTCATATGCAGCATTTTTTTTCTGGTTTGATTTGAATTTTGTTTGCTTTGATGCATTATTGCTTAGAAGACATTTGAGTTAATCAAACAAAGGATAGTTTGAGGTTTTTTCTCCTGCAGCAGGATGTGTGTGACCTGACTACTTGTCAGGCATGTAACTTGTCAAGTCAGTGTGTAACCACTTACTTACTTAGGCTTAATCAACTGTCACTGGAACATATAACTGACAGTTGAAGCAAGACTCCAAAACTAGAACAAACCTTTGCTCAAGATAAAAAAATCTTTCAAGCAGATCCAGCCGTCTATCTAAGCGAAGTAGATTAAGCGGGAAAAAAATCACAAAAATCATCTATTCCACCAGGGTTCAAACAAGTCTGTTATTTCACATATTTTTTTCTGCTCTAATCCTTAGCATAGACAGATATATATACCTGAAAGTTAAAGCACCTCGAACATATATATATATATATATATATATATATGTTTCAATATACATGTTTTCAACATTGTCCAGTGAAGTTGCTGCTGCTCCATTCCTGGCACTGCTCAAGGCCAGGTTGGTTGGGGCTTTAAGCAACCTGGTCTCGTGGAAGGTGTCCCTGCCCAAAGCAGGCAGTTGGAACTGGATGATATTTAAGGTCTCTTCCAACCCAAAGCAGTCTATGAGCACTTCTTTTTCCCAGAAGTGAGTAGGTGTCCTGGGTTCAGCAGTAGCAGCCATTTTTCTCCTTCTTAGTAGCTGATGCAGTGCTGTGGTTTTGACTTTCAGCCTGGGAACAATGCTGGTAACGCCGATGTTTTCAGTTCTTGCTAAGTAAATGACTGCTACAGCTGAACCCAGGACAGTAGCCTATATAACATGAGCACTAGCATAACATGCAGACAAATAGACTACGTGGGGGTTGCATTTTTTTTCCACATGAAAGCACATCCAGTTAATCAGAAAGACAATTTCTGCATGCAGAGAAAATCCTGAGGTTGGGGGTCTGATGGGCTGGCAGCACTGATGGATTGATTAAACACGTTTCATAGACTGTGGGTTCTGTGTTTTCATAAGGTCAGTACTTACTGTGGGACTACCTGCTAGCCTTTGGCAGATGAGCTACCTTTGCAGCTTTTTGTGAGAGATGCTTAAAATTGCCAGGCTTGCCTAGAAACCTGCTTCAATTTACACTGCTCCTGGAACTACAGTGTATCTCCCTCTCAGCCAATTCTAGGCAAATGCAGACAAGCTGCTAATGCTAACCCCTACTATCATTCTCACTGAAGAAAAGGTTAAGCTAGGGAAGTACAAAATTATTTCTATTGCCATAAACTGCTTCCATGCTAGTTTACCTTTACAATTTATTTATTTATTTATTATGAAACAGGACACCTTTACTCAAAATCATGACATCCATGCAAGAACTGGATTCACATCACTCCAGAGCTACCCATAATATGCACTTATAATTTGGGGCAGACACATGGTGCAATTTACTCACAGCAGAATTCTGCACATTTATACCACCAGAGAAACAACCCCAGCCTTAATCAGCTATTCAGCTATTTTACTATTTGAGACAATACTTCCTGAACTGACTGCTTGGCCTCTTTTCTCCTCCATCCCAACCAGCATTCCTCCCACGCTTGTGGATTCGCTCACTGGTATACTGCTGCAGCCCTGGGCTGAGATCCCTTTGGGGCAGAGGCAGCTTTCCTAGGCTGTTAGCAGAGTACTTTGATGTTTCATGGGTGTGCTCTAGTGCTACTACAACTAAACAAATGCATGGCTCTACAAAAGCTCCGGCCCAAACCTTATGCAGGAGAAAACAGCGTACAGTTGAAAACAACCTAAAGTCTACATGTATCATGAAGGCTGGAGCATAAACTGAGAGAGTCAAAGGCATTGTTTAATTAAATGTTCAGTTCCTTCTTCCAGATTGAAAATGGGCAGCGTTCCTGACAGAGCCAAGGCTTCCTTTGTGTGCACTTAAAACAATCACTACTGCAATTTCCTTGAAATCATTCTTCTGTTTCCCCGATTCAGACTTCAAGAGCTAAGAAGAATCATGCTTTTCCCTGCATTATAATTTTTTTTTCCTTTTTGCAAGCTTGTGGTGAATAGAAAAAAGGCTGCATCAGGCTGATCAGGTTTCCTGTTCTTTCGTAACTGTTTCTAACCAATTCAAAATCAAGCACATTTCTGCGCAGTCAACTTCACAGCCAATACCTGATTCTTAAACGTGCTGTACCCTACATTAGCTTCTGTAATTTACTGCCTGAGTACATTCTTTCACTTAATTTTTTGTACACTCTGAAATCAATGTTCAAAATTCAATTACACCACTTTTCTACAGTTAAAGTGATTTTCCTTATCTCATATTCCTTCTGTATGCAGGAAAAGGAATATGAATCAAAGCAAGCTTGAGAAACTAGGTAATAAGCAGCAGCCTGACAGATGTTCTTCTTACAGATAATAATACTAAGTCTATGCTCTATGTGGTAAGATTTGTACAGAAAAAAAAGCATATTAAGATAAAGAACCTTAATCCACTACAGGCAAAGGCAGAAGAAACTTTGTGCAATTTCTAAAGAGTTACATCAATCCACTGACAGAAGGCATGTAAAAATCTAGCTGTTTTGAATCATCGAGAGAAGACACATGGTAGGATTAAACAATACTGAAGAGAATTCCACTTATCCCTTTAATTTTGTAGCTTCTTTTGGTGCATTATTTGCTAATGAAAATTTCTAGATTCATCTTCTTCGAGAGTTCTAAAAGCACACTACATGTATGTCACATGCAGCAACAGAAGTATTTCTGTATACTTATACAGAAATACGAGTATATATGATGTATATATTCGGCATACTCATATACTTCTGTATATACTCATGGACAAAGAGTAAAATTAAAAAAAATCAAGAAAATCAAAAATGTCGTGGGCGTAGATACATGACATTCTGAGCAACAAGCCAAAAAAAAAAAAAAGAGAGAGAGGAAAAAAAAATCTGTAATAAAAAGCTGGGCTAAATTCATTTTCAGTGAACTCAATGCAGGTGGTTTAATTCCCTTCCACTCAAGCCTTCCCATCAACAAAGTATGCCAAGCCAGAAACACTTTTCCTGAAGGACTTCTGCCGCCTTCTGGAGTTTCTGACTGCTACAGTAAAAATTTCGAACAAATGCAAACAAGACAAATCTCTGCAAAAAAAGATTAACAGCAAAAGAAACAAAGTATTGAGAAACTTCTTTGCGTCTGAGATTTTATATACTCCTCTCCCCAAACATCTTAATTTCACCAAGACCCCTCCAATTTCCATACACACACACACAGAAAATAAACCTATTATTTTTCTGACCATCTGTGCTGACTCTTGCTCACCTGTTCAAAAAGCAGCAGACATCACAAACAAACATGGCTGTCATTGCAGCTTGTTTGTAAACAAAGACGTCAGGGGACAGTTCGTGAAACCTGCTTTTACAACCAATTTTTTTCAGTAAAGTACAAACAAACAGATCTAAGATCATGGAAGAACAAAAATTCAGTCATGAAAGCAACAAACACAGCTTTCATGCTTTAACCAGTCAGTCCAGAGACCTGAATGCAGATGAAAAGCCAAGGATGACTAAGAAAAAGTTTTACTTTTATTTAAAAGGTAGAAAAAATACGTATTTCTTTCATTTCAACATCTAACATCTTCTTACAAGATCTAACACATTTTCTTTTCAGTTTCATCATTAACTAATTGAGCCTGCTAGCAGAAAAATTTGGTCCAATTTGGCTCCTCTTTAAGTTGGTGCCAAAGCACACCAAAACTCCCATTGTCTGCACTGGAACTGAAACTGGGTCCATAATTTCAAGTATTTGCAAATCAGAGAAAGGCTCTGGTAACTCACTATTGCTTTCACAAGAAAAAAAAAAGTTAGTTACCAAACTGCTGCCTTAGAAAGAAAATTGGCCTTTGCAAGAGTAGCCCAGGGTCACTGAAGGAACAGCTGAAGGAATCAGAAGGCCAACATAATATTCTTAGTAGTAAATCTCGTTCGTATCAATTTGAAGCACTGGGAGAGCAGAGAATACCCAACATTTTTGTAGAACTGTCCTGGGTTCAGCAGCAGCAGTCATTTTTCTCCTTCTCGGTAGCTGGTGCAGCGCTGTGTTTTTGACTTTGGGCCTGGGAACAGTGCTGATAACACCAGTGTTTTCAGTTACTGCTTGGTGATGTTTAGGCTGGCCAAGGACTTTGTGAGCCTCATGCTCTGCCAGGGAGGAGGGGAAGCCGGGAGGAAGGAGAGACAGGACACCTGACCCAGACTAACCAAAGAGGTTATTCCATACCACAGCACATCATGCCCAGGAGGAAAAGATGGAGAAGAGAGACCCGGAAGGGTGGTGGGGTGTGCACTGGTGGGGGTGCACTGCATGGTCGGGCTTGATATTGGACGGTGAGAAACTGTATTCTTTTCCCTTGTATTTTCTCTTGTCATTATTATTATTGGTGGTAGCAGTAGTGATTTGTGTTATACCTTAGTTACTAAACTGTTCTTATCTCAACCTGTGGGAGTTGCATTCTTTCAATTCTCCTTCCCATCCCTCCAGGAGCAGAGGGAGGAAAGAGTGGGGAGTGAGTGAGAGAGCGACTGTATGGGTTTATAGAAGCTTAAACCACGACAAGAACACAGTTTGTAGAGGTGTTTTTAAAGGCAGTATAGTTTGTCAAGCTTTAACACAGAAGAACAAAAGACTACTCAAAATAATCCAGAATAAATGTGGAACCTTTGAAGGACACCAAAAGCTTTTGTGTGGGGTATTCCAATCAAGTATGACTGGAATTGCAGGCTTTAGAACCTGCAATGTTCCAGGTGAAGAACTTACATGCAGAAAAGAGAACTGAAGTGTTCACCCGACTTAACTGTTATACACAAAAAGAAAAGGAATATAGGCAGATGATTGGGAACATTTAGGTCCTGCTGAGGGACTTTGAGAGAAAAACAGAATGGGGGAAGAGTATGGCTGAAAAATTTGACATCACTTCAGAACTGAGGCAAAATATTTGATCTTTTGAACTTAAGGGCTGTATTTCATCCTGAAAATATTATTAAAAAATAACCTCTAAGCCCAGTCCCTCCTCCCCTAACTGAAGCAGCCAATGCAAATTAAACCTGAAAAGCTGAGGGCAAGTCAGGACATTCACACACCTCTTCAAAAGATCCCACTGCAACATCTTGTGGCTTTTTTCCCTTCTTTCACAGAGGAAACAGTGATAGCAGAAAAGATTTTTCAAGAGTAACCACACTGTCAATTTGCATCATTTTGTTTGTTCGCCCAGGGCCTTTTTCTCCTGATAACCATTGCTGAACTGAAACTACCTCATCCATGACCCCTTCTAAACTCTCCCAGTTTCTGAATCTCTTCTGAAAGGAGATCTAAGACAGAGCTCTTAGGATCATTTGCTGCATGGTCTCCGATACAAACATCTTGGTTTCACTCATCCAAGCCAGCCTTCAACATTACCCAGAAACACATGCGCCTTCAAAGCACCCCGATACATATCACTCACCCCTTACAGTCATGCTATGATAATCAGAATTATGACTGCCTGTGACTCAGCTTTGTTTTGGCTTACAGAAGAAACAAACCAACCATACAGATAAAAGATTATCTGCTGGCATCAAGCAGACTTAAAAGGACCCTCAAAGAGGAGGTCTGGGCAGTATGCAACACAGCATAGATGGTGGCCAACTGCACCACTCAGTTGAGGATGCAACAGGCTCCCTGCACTCCCCCATATTGTCTTCCCAGGGAGTAAAGACACAGCCACCGAGAACTACAGGAAATGAGAATCTGACAGTTCCTCAGCATGAATAAAACCTGAAAAAGCTTTCCAGTCCCATTTGTTCAATTGCCTTTTTGTTCTGCAAGTGTTAAAGCATGTGCTTACCTACATCAGTAGCCATGACAAATTTTACCACAAATTACATATGGAAACTGCCATTTTCGACCTTGAAAATACTTTTCATGCAATTAAGATATAAAAGATCCTCCTTTTCCATTACTAAAAGGCATTCTGTCTCACATAGCCAAAGAATTTATCCCTCAGTCAATTCAGTACTCATTTTCCTGAGAACTCAGGGAAGATAGTGAAGTGCTGAGCCACATATTATCAAACTGGCCTACCCAACACATACAAATTTTACACACATACCCAAACCTCCAAGAACTACAGGAAGACAAAATGTTTTCTTGTGTGGCTTACAAAGGATTATTTGTAACCCTGCAAAGACTAAAGGTAAATACTGACAAATAAGTAAGTTCATGAACCATACAAAATATAGCCCACTTCTTACACATGACTAACTATCCATTACTATGATGGCTTTCTTATGTATTTTAAATGCACATGGAAGGAGCAGTTGGATTTCACAGAATGTAAAAGATCCCCCTTATTCAGCATAAGTAATACAAATACCTGATAGGAGAGAGGGTTTGCCAGTTGCATACACTTCCTTATTTCACGCCAAGACAGAATAAAAAAATTCACCAGGGTGATGACAAACAAGGATGTGTTTAAAAGAAATCCTCACAAACTACTGAGACTTCTAACAACGAAGCTTTAACTTAACACCCCTGGTACTACAGGTTAATGATGCGTTCAGCTCACTAAAGACATCCATGAAAAAGAATGAAAAAGTCCCTGCATTGCTATTTTTAATTTATGGTCACAAACCAAGCAATACAGCCTTCTATCAGTGACAAAAAAGCACATTTTCTGCTTGGCAAAACAGGCAGGTGCCCCGCTTCATGCTGCAGCAAAACCAAAGAATAAGCGCTCTCATTTTCTATTGTTTCTATTGGTTTTCCACTTCTAAATAACAGCATGGCTTGACCCCAAGCATGTCCCTTTGACCTTAGTGCCTACAGTGTTCAACTATCTCCAACACAGGATATAAAGAAAAAAAGGGAACAAAAGTGCAATCAGTACTGAAATTACAATCTTCATTATAAAGTATGAAACTGAACTGGTATATAGCAAGCACAAGATCTGATCAAAAGGCAGCATCTAAAATGTGTACTAAAATTGCAGCCCGCAAAATTCTACCCAGGTATTGATAATATTTGCTTGCAAAGATCTCATTTTTGAGTAAAATGCAACTAATTCAACTGCTCTATCATTACAAAAATAAGAAAAATATGTTTAAATTAAAAAAAAAAAAAAAACACGGATAAGAATGAAAAAGGACAATGCCCTTTTCTACCAAAAATAGGGCTATTAGTAATGATGCAACATGACCAATACATAACTTCTCATTTGCTCATACATGTTCAGCACCACCTTGGCAACAGATTTCACATTATGAGGTGACAAAACCTACAGCTTTTAATGAACTTCTCTTTCTGAAGCACCTCTCAAATTATTCAGTCTCTTCTAGAGTTCGCTGCATATCATGTGGTAATTTTTAGCAGTTTTCTTTCTTGAGAGGAAGGGTTCCAATTCTGCAGCTGAATTTTGGTTTAGAACTTCAATAAACTAAAATGAATAAAGTATCAAGAAATGGTATGAAACTGTACTCAATACACTAGTATAATAAATGCTCAATCCAAGTTACAGAAATCCAAAAGCACTTAATGAAAAGCCCATCCCACACAGCTTACATTTGCCCTGGTTATATTAAGAAATGATTGCTCATTGAAACCACCAAAACAGTTCCCTCTGACAATATTATTGCTTAAACCTCAGACTGACTAAGAGGTAACTGCATCTAAAAATCGATGAATTTCCTTCTTGCTGTCATTCTCGTTTCATTAATTTTGTTACGTGCACCCAGGGAAAATGAAGTGTTTCAGTGTTCATTTATTTTACGGTTATTCCCTGGGGTATTTTAAATTGTTGGTCTCATCTGTAAAGATACTGCTGAAATTAGTAATCTATTTCAAATATGTGACAGTAATTTTGAGAAGAAGCTAACAGCAAGGTTTGTGAGCCCTTTTTTTTTTTCTTTCCCTCTTTTTCAATTAGAACAATGGTCCACATGCACCATCTTGTACTTACTCTGCAATCCAATGACTACTTTATGCCCATAATATAAGAAAGAACAGCATCTTTCTAATCGGAAAGTGTTACGGAGTATCATTCATTTACATTTTTGTTTAAAAGATACCGCTTTTGCTATAAACAATTCCTAAATGTACTGCATCTATGACATTAAAGAAGAAAACAAGCTCTTACCTACACTTACAGTTTGACCATATTTTCTAGTTTCCCTGTGCAAAATATGTACACTTTTTCTAAATACTGTTCTCAATATTAAAAAAAAGCAGCTGTATTTCAAGATTATGTCCTTTTAATGAATTCACTTTTTATTAATTATTCTTTTCAGAAGAATACTCTGAATATCTAGAATAATCTGCCCTGAATGTATTATAAACAATACCAAACAGGGCAAAGGAAAGAATATGATTCCAAAGGCTTGAAATCAATACAAGGCTTGAGCCTTTGTATTACAGTTTAGTAATTACTGTAGATGATAAGCAAATAACCATAGATAGCAACTGCAATTTACCATTAAAAAGATTTTTAGGATTTCTGAAATAATGTACCTGCATGATAAATGAAAAAAATGTAGAAGCATAAAACAGCAGAAATCACTGTCGCAAAGAACACATTCCATATTCACACAGCAAATGACTACTAATTTGACTTTTAATGCCCAGTCTCAATCAGAATAATTAACACAATGTAAGATCTTTGTATTCATAGTGCTTTTCTGATATATATATATATATCTGCTATATATATATAGCTATTTCCTGCTGACATGCGCATTCATTAAGCATTTCACCATGGAAAAAGATAGGAGCCTACTGTTCCCTTATTGACTCCTTGGAGTCCCTAGAGCTGAATTAATTTGATCCTAAAGTGCATACTAAGTTTTGAAGGCATGACGCCTGGAACATTTTGAACTGCTTATATTATAAACAAAAAAAAAAAAAAAAAATCAAACCCACAAAAATAAAACAAAAACCAAACTTCACTGGGGAGTGGAAAAAAAGAATAATAATGCCAGAATGATCCCCAGAAAACTCTACAAAAATGGTATGTTTACCTATTTCTATAAATTTTACTAAATCATAGTCAATTATTCCATAACTTTCTTAACAACATGTATCATATTCTGATGAACCCACTCACGTCTTTTATATAGCAAGGCATATAACACAGTTCCTAACCTCAGACACTATTTCACATATTTTCGTGGGGTGGGGGAGTATTTTATTAAGTCATGTGAGATGTTGAAGTCTGCTTTTAGACTGTTGTATCCCATCTTGTTAAACTCTCAGTATATCATCATCATCAAGAAAAATCTGTCTGCTTATTTCCCAGATGAAAACTATACTCTTCCTTTGGAGACTGAGTATTTTATTTAAAAATTCAGCCTTAAGTGTAGCTTACAAACCATGAAATGCCACATCTAGATAGCCTGGTATATCACAGAACTACCAATTAATACCTTAAAATACCAAGGAAGTGGTATGGTGGCCAGAATATCATGATTAGAAGGTACTACCTAATAAAATGTTAAAAAACACAGTGCAAGCAGTCTTCCAAGAAGACTTAGTTTATCTATCCTATTCATCACTTCTCTTATAACAAAACCTTGTGGTTGGCCATGTCATGTCAAATTAAACAGCACTTGGCATAAAACATAGTGCTCAGAGAGAAATTTCAAGGAATACTTCAAAAGTGCAATGACCAGATGCCTTAAGACTAATTAGTGAACTTGTTCACTGGAGAAGTAGCTAATATATTGTAGCTAATATTTTTTCCAACCAAACAGAAACACAAAATAGAGATGTTTCACGATATTTTTAACTTCTTCCGGAAAAAGAAAACAAACATTTGCTTTAAATAATGTTTCCAAGATGAGTAAAGGCCTATTAAATTGTTACATGCACATTACAGGATGACCATTCTTTCTGAAACAACAAAGCACAAATGGGCTTATGAAGCAGCATTTTCTAAGGGCCCACAGAGGTTTCCTTGACCTTCAGTAACAAGTCTGTGCAACAAGGCACACCAATCTCCTGCAAGAACAACTATTCCAATCTTTGAGAGACCCAAAATATGCAATGCTCACAATTCACCAGTCAGCTATCATGTCAAAACATTAATGACATGTCTCGTGGCATCAACAAATGAGCTATATCTACTTAAAAGGTAGCACTGTACCATAAAAATGCCTAAATCATTGTTTAATCCATGTGAAGATAAGTCAATGAGTTACTAAGCAGTCCTGGAGAAGTGATTGTTTTTCAGTTAAGAGCTGACTCTTATATTTGTAGCAAAAGTCTGTTAAAATCCACTTCTGAATTGGCATCTTGAACATCCTTTTTAGAGGAAAAGCCCGAGACCATATACTTTGATTAGACAAACTGTACCACAACCTGGAGAATAGCATGTTAATCCAAAATTGTTTGGACTAACAACTGTCATTATTATCTCAAAATATGTACTCTCAAAATTATGTCTCATTGTTAATGTACTGTAGGAAAACATAAAAATTTAAATTATGAAATATTCGATACCCTTTCCTGATTATCCAGTTATAATGATATATCCTGTAAATCTGCAAGCTGAAGAGCCGGATACCACATTTCCATACAACTGTGCTCTGACCTTAAACCATAGAGAGATAAAGGAAGAACAGCAAGACAACACTGGTAACAGTAAGAAAACAAAAATGAACTATTAGAGGCAAAAGAGAAGAGCGTGCAGCAAGCTCACTGCCCTGGACTCCAAGAGAGCAGACTTTGGCCTCTTCAGGAACCTGCTCAGTAAGGTTCCATGGGATACAGCCCTAGAGGGCAGGGGGGCCCAAGACTGTTGGTTGATATTCAAGGCTCACCTGCTGCAAGCTCAGGAGCGGTGCATCCCAACTAGAAGGAAGTTCAGCAGGAGGGCCAGGAGACCTCCTTGGATGGATAAGGAGCTGCTGAGCAAAATTCGAAAGAAAAAAGAGGCTTATAAAAGGTGGAAGCAAGGTCAGGCGGACTGGGGAGAATACAGGGATGTTGTCCGGGAAGCTAGGGACCAGGTTAGGAAAGCTAAGGCCCACTTAGAATTAAACCTGGCTAGGGATGTTAAGGATAACAGGAAGGGATTTTATAGGTACATTGCCGATAAGAGACAGGTTAGGGACACCGTGGGCCCTCTCCAGAAGCTATCAGAAGAACTGGCTACCCTGGATTTGGAGAAGGCTGAGGTTCTTAATGACTTCTTTGCCTCAGTCTTTACCGGCAAATGCTCTGACCACACCACCCAAGTCTTGGAAGGCAGACGCGGGGACGGTGAGGGTGGGGACCCTGGGCCCACTATGGGGGAGGATCTTGTTCGGGACCACCTTAGGAACCTGAATGTATACAAGTCCATGGGACCGGATGAAATCCATCCGCGGGTCCTGAAGGAGCTGGCAAATGAAGCTGCTAAGCCACTGTCCATCATATTTGAAAAATCATGGCAGTCAGGTGAAGTTCCCGATGACTGGAAAAAGGGAAATATAACCCCCATTTTTAAGAAGGGAAAAATGGATGAGCCAGGGAATTACAGACCAGTCAGTCTCACCTCTGTGCCTGGCAAAATCTTGGAGCGGATTATCCTGGAAGGCATGCTAAGGCACATGAAAACCAACAAGGTGCTTGGTGACAGCCAGCATGGCTTCACTAAGGGGAAATCCTGCCTAACCAATCTGGTGATCTTCTATGAAGGGGCTACGGAACTGATGGACAGGGGCAGAGCAGTTGATGTCATCTACCTGGACTTGTGTAAAGCCTTTGACACTGTTTCCCATGACATCCTTGTCTCTAAGTTGGAGAGACATCAATTTGATAGGTGGACCACTCGGTGGATAAAGAACTGGCTGGATGGCCGCACGCAAAGAGTAGTGCTCAGTGGCTCAGTGTCCAGCTGGAGACCGGTAACGAGTGGTGTCCCCCAGGGATCGGTGTTGGGACCGGTCTTGTTCAACATCTTTGTGGGTGACATGGACAGTGGGATTGAGTGCGCCCTCAGCAAGTTTGCCGATGACACCAAGCTGTGTGGTTCGGTTGATACATTGGAGGGAAGGAATGCCATCCAGAGGGACCTTGACACGCTTGTGAGGTGGGCTGATGCCAACCTGATGAAGTTCAACCATGCTACATGCAAAGTCCTCCACCTGGGTCGGAGCAATGCCAGGCACAGCTACAGGTTGGGCAGGGAGGAGATTCAGAGCAGCCCTGCGGAGAAGGACTTGGGGGTGTGGGTGGATGAAAAAATGAACATGAGCCGGCAGTGTGCGCTTGCAGCCCAGAAGGCCAACCGTATTCTGGGCTGCATCAAAAGGAGTGTGACCAGCAGGTCGAGGGAGGTGATCCTGCCCCTCTACTCTGCTCTCGTGAGACCTCACTTGGAGTATTGCGTGCAGTTCTGGTGTCCTCAACATAAAAAGGACATGGAAGTGTTAGAACAAGTGCAGAGGAGGGCCACGAAGATGATCAGGGGACTGGAGCACCTCTCGTATGAAGATAGGCTGAGAAAGTTGGGGCTGTTCAGCCTGCAGAAGAGAAGGCTGCGTGGAGACCTCATAGCAGCCTTCCAATACCTGAAGGGGGCCTCTAGGGATGCTGGGGAGGGACTCTTCATTAGGGACTGTGGTGAGAGGACAAGGGGTAATGGGTTTAAACTTAAACAGGGGAGGTTTAGATTGGATCTGAGGAAGAAATTCTTTACTGTGAGGGTGGTGGGGCCCTGGAATGGGTTGCCCAGGGAAGTTGTGAATGCTTCATCCCTGGCGGCGTTCAAGGTGGGGTTGGACATAGCCTTGGATGGCATGGTTTAGTGGGAGGTGTCCCTGCCCATGGCGGGGGGGTTGGAACTCGATGATCTTGAGGTCCTTTCCAGCCCTTACTATTCTGTGATTCTGTGAAAAGTCAATGTAAGCAACTACAAGGAAGAGATCATCACACATGCCTCCAGCCCACGGGAGACTGGTCAGCTGCTATCTGCCTAGAGGGCTGAGAACTTCATTCCTGGCTCTTGGTGCACAACCTTGGAAAAGTTACTCAACCTCTTCGCACCTCAGTTTCCCCACTAGGATGAGAGAAAAGCAATCCTTTCCTTTCCCTAACAAGCTCTATGAAACACACGAGGAAGAGACAAATTATCTCTAAATTGCAATAAAAGTCTTAGTCATGCACCACCTCTACTCATTGTTTTAATCTAAAGTACAACTTAAAGCCCACTGTAGTACCAATAACGCATTAATAAAAACTGTAATTCAAAAATGTCATATTTTGCTACGTTTAGCTGCTATCAGGCATAGCAAGCCAGAAATAACTCCTGTACGAACTAAGCAACGCATCTTCAAAACTCTACCTTAGCTCAGAAATAGGTTTTCTACCTCATGCCTTTATTTCAGAATCACTGAAGAAACGAAGTTGCCTAGGACTCCTAGAGTCAGAGAGCTCAGTCTTGCACACTTCAAAGCAAAAAAAAAAAATGAAATCCCCTTATGCCAAGTAAATAAACAGATGGTAAACAGTTACTAATTTGCAGGTTTTATTTCTAGCAGACTGTTTGGCAAAAAAGAAGGGAATGAAGCTGCTTGCATAACCACTTACAATCTCTTCTCTTTCAATAGTTCAAGATTTGTGACACAGTACCAAAAACGTAAGTTTCCTTTGTAGCTGTGACACAAATTAAGAGTGAAGACAAATGAGATCACGTCCAGAATCTGAAGTTCTAAGTAAATCTTCGTTTTAAAATAAAACACATAAGAACATTTATAATCTACACCTCAATGCCAAAGCTGAAATTCTATAAAAACAAATATGAGACTCTACATTTATAAATGTGTACATGAAAACAAAAGAATCAAAGCAAAACATCCATAGTTCAAGGTTAAACTGCCAAATGACAGATGATGGCAAAATTTAAGTTCTTTTTTAATAAGAAATAATCATGTAACTTCAGTGGAAACCTGTAGGCTAAAAACAACAGAAATGCTCCCTGAGCAGCTCAAAACGGCATAAGGACTCAGTTGAAAGAGTTAGTTCTGCCCTCTTCCAGCAGTGAAGTGTTTCAGGGCACCAATCTAGCTGAAGACTAACCCAGCAAAAGGAAAACCTGTGGTTAGCCTTCAGCTGGACACAAGCTGCACTTCACACACAGCTGCACAAACACTTGGGCAAGTACAAAGGCAAGGGAGAAAGCAATGGTGGAAGCCACTGACTAGGGGAGAGCTATGCAGTTCTCTGTCGGTTTTCAAAGGCTCCTGGAGCTACAGCACTGGGCTGTGGATTTGCATTATACAAGTTGAATCATTTAAAAAAAAAAAAAATCAAACCAAAACAGCAACAGGCTGCTACAAAAGGAGACATTCTCCTTTGCCTCAAGTTCCCTGCAGCCCAGTTTCACTGCCTACCCAAAAATGTTAACAAACTGCTACTTTTCTGCTAGGTCCTCCCACTGTTCCAGCCAACTCTATGACTGCTCCATGGTTAGAGTCAAGACAGAGAAGGAGCAAATGGAAGGGGTGAAACACTTAGCATCATACCACATTCATATCACACTAAGAATGGCAGGAAACCACACCTTCATCTTAAACTGGACAGCTCCCAACACTGTAAGCCACACGTTCTTAAGAAGTTACATCTTCAGACACTTTTTTTCTCATGAGACATTAACTTTTATTAGACACGGTAGAAACCCATCACCTTTCAGGGTTTGGATTCATGAAGCTAACTATACAACTATCTTCGCAGATTATTTAATATACTTCTGTGATTGCACATTTTCAGGCAACAAAAGCATATATACATGCACAACACACATACCCACATCACATACAAAGGTACATTTTTCAGAAGTGTCTCAACTTAGACTTCAAAGACCCTACATAGGCACTAAGTTCCCGTGTCAGGATGATACTTTACTCCTGTGTGTTAAGCGTGGATTTATGAGCCTATTTGCTGGCAGCTGATTCAGCAAAGCTGGACAATTCCCAATACATGTGGAGCTGGTAGTGTCACAGATTAAAATTATACTGTTAAAATTAACACTCACCCTTCCCTTTTGGGCTTTCCCTTCCCCAGTTTTTTCACCAAACTTTAATCTTTCAAACTGAAACATACAGGCACACAGATAAAACAGATCAGCCCTTTCCAAGAATTAAGTTTAGAAGAACTGTGGGCTTTTTTTTTTTTTCCTGAACCAACACTGAAACCATGTTCTTATATTGCTAAAAAATTCAAGTCCCAAACTGTCTGAACAAAGGCTTCCAGTGTTTGAGACATGTTGTCATCAGGCTTAATCAAACAGGACCAATTTAAGGGCCTTTAGAAAAACCTCCCGTTTCTCAACCCTCTGTCAGGGCTCATTTAGCATTTGGCAGATGACTACTTTGAAGAGTCTATCCCTACCCGGCAGGCTGCAGCAGCGCAAGACTTTCTCAATGAGCAGGCGACCGAGCACAGGCTCTAGAGGAGGCTGAACCTCTAGCCCCTCCACTCGGCAGGGCAGCAGCTCTGTGGACCTCGGGGCCGGGGGGAGGCACCCGCTCTGCCCCGCTGACCGGGCAGGCAAGCAGAGCCAGGGGAGAAGGCTCGGCAGGGAGCAGCGGCCGGAGGCAGAGGGCAGTGAGTCAACGTGGGTGCGCAACAGCCCATACACACAGCTGCCGTTCTGTACAACAGCCTCCTTTCCCTCTTTTCTCTTTTTACTTTGGTAGCATGTATAGGAAAATACAAGTGTCCCGAGTGCTGAGTGTTTGGCACCTGCTCATTTGAGCGAGTACCTCAAACCAAAGCTTCCAAAGCCAGCACCGGCACGCGTCTTGCTCGTTCATCCGTCCCATGCGCGACCGGCAACCAAAGTTACAAAATTATTTCTTCGCCTTCCGCAGGACCCCGAAAACCCTTTTTCCTACCGCCGATCACTTCACGGATACAGCAAGGGGCGGCGCGGAGCCTGACCCCGGGGCCCTCCCGCAGTGCACCCCGCAGCCCCGCCGGCCTCTCTTTACCTTGATGCCCTGCTGCTGGGTAGTCAGGGTCAGCTTGGACTCATCCAAGAGCAAAACTTCGCAGTAAAATTCCTCCGGGACCGCGCAGAAACAGCCCATGCCTGCTGCGATGTCCAGGGACGAAATGGGGAGGAGGGAAGTAGACCCGAGCTACAGCGGAGGTGGGGGCTGAGACGAAGCCGGGGTTGGGCCTCGGCCGGCTCAGCGCCCTGCCGCAGTGGCTGGAGACCGGAGCTGCTACGGCGAAGCGCCCAGCCCCACGGGGCGGCCTTCCGCCGCCATCCCGCAGAACAGCCTGTACGGGGGCTGCCGGGCTCCCTGTGGGAAAAGAGGAAGAAAAAGACCGGCGGCTTTTCAGGAAGGAGCGCAGGGCACAGCCTTTTCCCGCGGCTGGCTGTCACGCTGCCCCGGGGAGGTACCGAGCCGTCTCCCGCCCCGTCCGCGCACGTTTCCGCGCCTCCTCTTTGTGTAGGGAAGGGAAGTGGTCGGGGGAGCCTACGCCGCCGCGGCCGGTGGTGGAGAGGATGTGCGTGTGTCACCGCCCGGCGATGGCGTTGCCTGCGACCGCGGTCCCCACTACTTGAGCGGGGCGGCGGCTGTGCCCGGTGGGCGCGGAGCTGCTGTGCCCCGGCTGCCCGCGGCCATGCAGGGACGGCGCCGGCAGTCGTTCGCCTCCTCCCTTCGTGGAGGGGAGGAGGAGTGGGTGTAGCCACCCGGCTTCCTGATGTCCGCCGTGCAAGGCTCCCTCGGGCTGCAGGACGGAGGCCTGCAGACGGCACCTGCCAGGCTGAAGAGCGGCTGCCGCCAGCGGGCTGGCTGCTTCAGCCCTCCCCGCACCGGCACCAGCAGAGCCCGGAGCTGCCGCGCGTCACGGTACACCACTGGCACACCCGGATCCTGAGCCCCGCCGCTCTCCGCCTGTGCCGGTTGCCGGCAGCAGGGCGCTTGTCCTACCCCCGGGTCCCCCGGCTCCGGCTCCTCTCGCCGCCGGGTCCGGCCGCCGCGGCAGCACTGACCCCTGCTGGGCCACTGGAGGGAGCGCCGGGGCCACGCTACCCGCAGGACCGGCAGCCCGGTCCGCGGTGGGGCGGACTTTGCCTTCTCCCTCCTCGCGGAAGGGCTTCAGGAGACGCCGGTGAGTGTGTGGGAAAGACTGACTTTACAGGTAGCCTTGGCAGGAAAATATTTACTCCAGTATGCTGTTACATAGCGGGGCTGCTACAGATATGTTTAATTTAAAACCCTACGCCCTACGGTATTGAAGAAAAAAAAAAAGAAAAAAAAAAAGGTAAGACAGAACTTTCAACGTCTTTTGCCGTTGCTGTCTATAGTTCTGGAGCACACACACCAGTCCCCCTTATTGTTTTACTTGCTACACACGTATGATTTTTCCCCCTCGGGCAGAAAGTGAAACCCTGATCCCGCAAGTGCGTCTGTGTTTGCTTGAGTTTGCCTGCGTGAGACGTCCTGTTGAGGATCATACAAAATTTGCCTGCGCAAATTTAAGAATATGCATAAATGTTTTTAGGATTGTTTACTTGCTCACATTGCGTAAGAGAAGGGCACAAGATTTATCACTTGAGAAACAGTACTAGGTATATACCTAAGTGGCACAAAGAATGATACCTCTGCTTTTAAATCCCTGTCTTAAATAAAACCTTCCTATTCCCAGAAAATGCCACTCCTATGTTTTCGTTTGGTGTAGGTAGTGTTTAAACTTGTTCACTGTGTTCTGTATCCATCCTGTAGCTGCAAAACCAGTGTTTCATGGGCACTGTGAAGATCAGAACAAAAAGCATTTCAATGTATATATTCATAAAATACAGCCTTCTGAACAACTTACATAATATGAAGCATTGCAAGATCTTACAAATTCAAGTTCCTAACCTTGTTTCTTGGTCGATACATACCCATTGAGAACGTCATCCAGACAGCACAAGAAATTCAGATAAACTTATTTTTGGTTTTCTGAACACATTTTTCAAACAGAGCTCTTGAATTCTTCTGACATTGGACAGTTTTCTAGAGAACAGATGGTTCCCTTTTCCCTCTTGTTAGATCCATATATCATGCACATCATGACATAAATTACCCCCTCAGTCAGTTAAAGTCATTATATATGCATAAATCACTTATTAATCAAGTGAGAGGGAGGGCTCAGTGAACTTAAAACCTTCAATTGTAATTTTAAAATGGCTCACAGAGCTACATTACTGTCCCACACCTGATCAGTTTAAATCAAGACTGGTCTTGGTTGTAAGCAGCCCAAGTGAACTCTTTCATGTGTCCTATTTTTGAAGATCTTGAAGATCCATTTCACGCCGCTGCACACTATCTGATTGGTCCATGGGGCATATATAAAATATGCACTCATGTTCAGCTGATGCCAATGTTTGGAGCACAGAGCCATTAACATAGGAAATTGTCTCCTAATCAGCTGCTGCCTGATTAGGAGACAACGAACAGATAGCTGTTTGATTGAGCAGCAGTACCAGAATGTACTATTTGAGGTAAAAACCTAGGAGTGGATCCTGGACTGAAGAAGTGGGAAAATTAGCCAAGGGAGTAGGGGAAGAAGGGATAGGATCTGTACCAGAAACTAACATGAGCCCTGAGGAACTCAGGAAAGCAAAACAAAATTTGAGCTCCATGCTATATAAGACCAGCCCTGCCTCAGTATTTCATGTATCAGGCCAGCTCACAACTTGTGAGAAACATAAGATTGTTGGAGTGTTTCTTGTTGAGAGTGGACATGTGAGCAATCCGACCTTTGACTTAGCCTCACTCGAGTAGTGAGCGGAGGGCTTCATAGGCTACTGAAAGGGTTAACAAAGGACGCCTGCATGCCAGATCAGTTTACCACAAAGCAAACCTGCTTGCTAAGCGGCAACCAGTCATGAAGCTCTTGCTAACAGTTGGCTAAGAGGTGTTAACCAATCAGATGTTATCGAATGTTCCAGTACTTTGTAACTTTTCTATAAAAGGTGGTGCTTGCGTTTAATAAATAGTCAACTGTTGGTCATATTGGTCGTTGTTGCGTTGTCCATGATCTCCCGCATAAGATACTAATTTTTTTTCCAGATCTATCAGGAAACTGAGCTCCTTTTTACTTCTCTTTACAAGGAAAACATAGGTCAAACGCTGCAAAGGAAAGCTTGCTGACATAAGCTCTCATCACACAAACATTTATGGGCATGTTTAATTCAGGCATGTAAGTACAGGACCAGGGCATAAAGGCATTTTTGTCCATTGCCTGTTTGATGAGGTATCCAGCACAATTCACTGCAGCCGTTATGATTCAGTACACTTTCATTAAAACGATCAGTTTTAGCTGAAATCAAATCTCTTCACTGAGGTCATACGAACAACACACTGAGCACCACAAGGATTTTGTATATGAAGTGACCTGCATCCATATTCTGACACATTGGCAATGATACTAACTGCCCAAAGGAAATGGGTTAGCATATCTGGTTTCTCACTAATTTTTATACAGTTTTGCTCGTGTTTGCTGACAGTAGCTGAATATGTAGTAAGAGGCATGATAATCTATTTTAGCCATTATCACACTTACCAATGTGTACAGATGCAATTCCTATATCTTATCCATGTGAGCTTCCAGGGGATAAGTGAAAAGTTAAAACTACAGAGCAACCTCTTCATCATCCTCCTCACGTGAAGAGAAACTTCCTGGTGAGCAGAGAAAAGCAGTGAGGTCTAATGAAAGAAGTTTGAAATGAAAACAGAAAGCAACAGCCCATACTCTCTGGGCTAAATGTACAACCCTGAATGCATCTTCCATTAAAGAAAAAATTCTTACTGAGAGTACTGTCCAGCGTGTTTACAGGAAAAATAAGGTACAACTCCTGCAGCAGCACTGCACTGCTCTGGTTTGACAGCTGCTCACTTGTCCATTTATCATTGACCCCAATGCCTGTAGTCCTTCCAGAGAAGTTCTCCAGATGTTCAACATGCTACTGGGAGCTATACTTATCTGTGTCTCCTCCACCCAAAAAGAGGACCAAAGAAAGCAATGGGACAAGTCATTTCCACATAGCATTTTACAGCATTGAGAGGCTGAAGTTTGTGTGTTATAAATGTGCATGAAATCACATTTCTCACTTCACTACTGAAGGTTTTGCTTAAAACACACAGGTGGATGCCATCCTAACAATTACGCTGGACTCTCCGTTACTACTACACATTACACACATAAGACATATGTGCATCCACTGCACAACAACAATCATTGTAAACATGATTTTGCTCATATATTGATCAGTTTTGTATTTCCTCCAAAACTGTAGTGACTTGACATTATACTGTATGCCATACACTTAGAGAGCCCTTAAAGAAAGACATGCCAGGCAAGACCACTTAAATATAAGAAATGTTAAATTAAGGTGAATATTCAGATCTGTAATGCAGTGATGACAGAAAAAACAAAAACCAAAAAACAAACAAACAAAAAAGGCAACAACAACAAAAAAACTTAAAAGACCCCAATGTACTGTTGAACAGCTGATTTAATTTATTGGTATTTCTATAGCAGTAAATGCCTTGAGGACCCCTGAATTTGCATGGCATGGAGGGAAAATCCATTTTTCTTTTTGTTTGCTCATTTAACAAGATCATAGAAGATTGCAGCACTGCAAACACACAATAATTAAGGAAATCACAAGGATCTCTCACTTTATGATATTTTAATAAGGAAAATATGCTATTAAGTGCACTTTCTCCATCCAATATATAAAACAAAGCTTTTGGAATGCTTATTGTAAACTGTAGAGCTAAAATGAGAAATTGCAAAGTCTGCATACTTCTGTCAAAGCAAGAAAGATTTCTGTCTTTAGCTACTGTTTATTGAACCTAATTTTGTGTGATGTGGTTTTACGAAGTTTCTCTCAAGATTTTGACAAGCTACCCCTACACAAAGAAGAACCAGATGATCCTGTTTTATTTTGCTTATGCTCAGCTTCCTCAGCAGAACTTAAATATATTCTAATACTAAAGAGAATTGAATGGCAAGATGTAACAATCTAACTCCAGGAGTTTAAGTCATGCTGTGACAATTTGAATTTGTACCTTGTGCCACCAATCAGCAGAAAAAATAGAGGCTATGAAGATCCATGGACATGTAGGTGAACTTCCTGTGAACAAAAGCGTACCTTTTCAAAGAACACTACCTAACAGATAAACTGGCACCTTCCATAATAAAACAGGATGGAATACACCTATGCTTAAGCACAGAAGAGGCTATTGTCGCCAAACTACTGCACTCTTTCCTACCACGTTAGTGGAGCTTTGTGGTAAGAAAATAATGATGTGCCAAAACCTTCATGGCCAGGGAGCTGGTGCTATGCCTATTTCAAGGCACTACTTATACTGTGATGTTCTTGCAAAAGGCAGTTGTTCTGAATACACTTCATGAAGCGTATTATTTTACCCCAAGGGTAGGCTGGCCATGCTGACTGGAAAATTAGGAGGAACTCAGGTATCAGTCAGTCTGTTGCTGTTGTAAACAACAGCCCTATGCTATTCAAACACAACAGAAACCATGTTTATCTGTATCTATCATCTCTTGTTTTCCTCTCCTGCACTTTCTGCATGCGAGTTTCTGGGGGAATCATTGCCAAGGGATTCTTAGTTCTGTTGCCCAGAAGGTTTTAGACCTCTACACACCATGGAAATATATTTAGGGACATACTAAACCTAAGCACTGACTTAGGCAAGCCAAACATAGGCTGAGAGGATTCCCCCAGGCAGAATTCCAGACCATTTCAGGGAGGTGATCAGTCACAACCTTATTAAAGTGACACAGATCCCAACTGAGATAAAACATTTTAACAGGGAATGTCTTCCACGCATGAAAGTAAGAGTTTATGTAGACAAGCCACCAATACGAAGCTCTGATAGAGAATACTACTCACTACTCTTGCAAAGTTTATTAAACTCCTCACTGTGTACCTTCATTTTAAAAAACTGAGGTCCAATTTTTTTACAGGTATTTAAGTTTGTCTTCTGATGTCTGGATATTACAGCCACATTCATGACTGAGATTTCCAGTGCTAACCTTTAATTCTGTTTCTACATTAATGCCTTCATTCTTGTATAGCAAACTCAATTTCTAATATTGTGTAATACTAAAGTAATCTTATCTGTAGTCTGCGGCAAGATTTCTAGTTTTGAATAATCTGAGAATCTAGAGATTTTCTAATACAGTTTGTACAAAGGATTGCCCTTCCTGGAAAAGCTGTAGCTTGAATGCAGATAATAAAGTCATCTGGAGACCATCCCCTGTCATCAGCCATGAAGAGATGGGATGGTGATGGGATGCTGTAGGTAATCAGAAGAAATAAGTTTTTAATGTCTACACTGGAGATGCCAAAAGCAAAAGGATTTCAGCAGCTCCTTGCAACTGATCAAGGAAATAACCAGCTCATCATGTATCTTGTAGATTCAAATTCTAAGTGAAAATACAGACTGAAGCATGTTACATGTATCCTGCTGTGACTTCGTTTCAAGTTTTCTTTCTGTACTTAGAGGCTGCAAATGATTCCCTCAAGCTTTTACACCAATCACTGAATCTGAGCAATGCTGAGCCTGCAGAAGGATTTGTTCCAGTTCAAAGTAAGACTGGAATGCTGAATCACCTAATTGATTTCCTGCTTATCACATCCCCTTGAACATAGGGAACATTTCTTGCTGCAGAGATGATAAATTCACTCTAATAAAGCATTATTTTCTGCAATTTTTCAGAAAGTCAGGATGAGCAACAGGAAGATCTGCAAAGTGTGCCCCTTTTCTGGGAGTTTGCTTGTAAGTGTAGTTACACCTGACTGGCATGATTGTGTGCGCATCGTTTGATGGCCTTTTATTCTTCCCTGAAAAAATGTAAACCAGAACTGCATGGGACAGGAAGTCCCTTAATAAACCAAAGAAATTAAAGAACTTAGCTTGTCTTCAAAAAAGAATTCCTCAGCCCCTAAAGTAATTTGAGAAACTGGATGAGGTAAATAAGAGATTCACAGCATTTTTGAAGTCCTGGTACTGCTGCATTTCACATTGCTACAGCGTAAGTCTGACATGGCCTTTAAGAATATAGCAATACTTATTGTTCTTCTTCATTCTGTTTAGCTAACAGTCTAACTTCTTGCTACCCCACTTTTGAGTTCAAGTTCCTTGTTCATGCTAACCTCAGCTGGCTGAAAAAAAACTCAATTTCTAGTATAGGGAAGGAGAGAAGAAACTAAAAGGCAAGGGCAAAAGGAAGGGGAGGAGGAGAAACAAACTGATCTGTTTGTTATTGGGATGGTAGGAACTCCAAAGTAAGTACATAATGCAGAGGTGGAAGGTAGAAAAATGAAAGAAACAGCAGGAGGTACATCAGAGAAGAGAAACAAAAGGCAGAAAAGTGGAGGGGAAAAGCGTATAAACTGAAAAACCGAAAAGAAATATAGTAAAAATGCTCTAATTGGGAGACATTTCTGTAGGAGCTGGGCCTGTCAAAGGAGGACAGAAAGACAGGATCAGACTGGTTCATGAAAATGTAAACAGCTTTGATGGAATTGAAGTGCAAATGCTGCTTGCACAGGTCTTATCCTCCAATGTAACATTCTGCCTTGAAGGCAAATGGAGTGTGGTCTAAGCGCCATGGGTGTTCCTCCCCATTATCTGCTCACACAGCCCTTCTGTGCTCCTCACAGTCCCAAGCTGGCCTCCTTGCCTGTATTCTTATTTTGCTACATGATGCATCACAGTTTTTAAACATGCGCTTCTGGTGTTTCAGGCACATGTGTCTCATTATAGTTCCTCCTCACGATGTGGGTTAAACAGCAAAGCATATACTAGTTGCTCCCATAAAATCTTTTTGGCAATTGCAAGGCTTTTGGTTTTTTTTTGTTTTTTTCATCACAGCTGAATGTACAATGCAAAGCAATTGCTGCTGAAGTAAAATATATTCCTGTACCTTGAAAATAAATAATTTTGTCACAGTCTTGGAGGACAATGCATCCCACGTTACATGTTGGTAGGTGATCCTGAATATCTGATTATTAAATTATACATCTCTATGAATAGCACTTATATATATTTACATACAAATTGACTACAGCATGGACATTCTTCTGTTTTCTAGGACACAAAAGTAGGAATGTAGCTAAGCTAATACAATATGTAAAATATACTGCTGTTCTAATATATACATGTTGTCAAACCCACCACATTACAGAATAGCACAGATCGCCAATATATTATATACCTTTTATCAAGCCTTGATTGTTTTGTACTGGAATGAACTCAGGGCAAAATCATTTGGTCTGTGTAAATGTACCTGTTTTGATTAATGCTCCTTGGTGTTCCAAAAATTGGTTCTACTTGTCCAGTGCAGAAACGTAACATCACAGGATGATGGACATCTCAAAAAGAACATTCACATGTAATGGGAAGAAGGAAAGAGAGAGACATTAAACATCCGGCATGGTTTAGTGGGAGGCGTCCCTGCCCATGGCAGGGGGTTGGTACTAGATGATCTTAAGGTCCTTTCCAACCCTGACTGTTCTATGATTCTATAACCACAGATCGACTGATATAGCAGTGCCCCAAGTAAGACAGCATGTGTAAAGAGTAGATTAATGAGATTAAGCCATTCCTTCCCTATTAATACTTCTACAGGAAAGCTTATTCTTTACTATGTGATAGTCATCTGTATTTGTGATACCAAGTTCACTGAATGATCCCAGTGAGTTCTTAATTTGCATGTGCATGCTTTTTATATCATGTTCATGCTGTTTTGGTAGGGTCTGGATTCCTAGCATCTTGCTTCATTGTAGGAAGAGCGTACCTGAAATACTCTTTTGAGTGGTTGCTTATTTATATCTTCAAGACTGTTAACCCAACTGATGCTTATAGCCAAGTTCTACATCATTTGTTGACTATAATGTTACTGAGTGTACCAATTAAAATTTAAGCCTAATTATGTCATACTTCTCTTCTGCCTGTGCCATCAAAAATAATATATCATTAAAAACTAAGTAAAAGTCTTTCATTTAAACTGCTGTCTTTATAGAATTGTAAAGAAAACCAAGAAGGCAATATTTACTGCATACTAATCATTACCAATGCTTCAGCTCTTTTGTAAAAGGTGTAAGGAGTGGCAGAGAGCCAGTTGAAACAATTTCGACCTTTTCAAGAGTAATAATTGGGTCTTCCAAAGTAATTGTTTCATCTACTACTTCAAAGCTTTGAAAAAAGGAATTACACTACTCAGCTTGATATCAGCCTGAAACACCAGGATCAGGATCCTAGTTCAGCAGCCAATTTTAGAAGCTCGCCCTCTTTTTGTTACTTCCTGTGTAATCCTTCTGGCCTTTGAGCAAAAAAGTTTAGAATTATGTTCAGCAGAACTTGTACTGGGTAAAGGCACCCAGATGCTGCTGAGTGGGGGCTGCAGATATGGCCTCCATGGGGAGAGGATTTGCGTGGCCCACACACAAGCAGTTCCAGCCGGCTCCAGTGGACCCACCACACAGCACAGCTGAGTCCCTCAGCTGAGAGGGTGATGGCTCCATAATAACATATTTAAGAAAGAGAAAAAACACTGCACAGCAGCTGTTGGAGGACTGAGAAAAATCTGAGAAACAGCCCTGCAGACACCAATGTCAGTGAGGTACGGCGAGCGATACTCCAGCAGCTGGAGGGGAGATTCTCCTGCAGAAGGAGGTAGAAGAGTTGGGAGCTAAGGAAAGTAGCTAAATATGGGGGGGGCGGGGGGAGATGCATTTTAGGTTTTGTCTTTGTTTCTCACCATCCTGCTCTATTTTTAATTGGTAATGAATTAAACCCATTTTCCCCAAGTCAAGTCTGTTTTGTAATTGTAAAGTAGTTGATAAGAGATCTCCCTGTCCCTATCTTGATGTACAAGGTTTTCATCTTATTTTCTGCCCCTGCCTAGTTGAGGAAGGGGAGTAAGAGAGCAGCCAGGTGGGCATCTGGCACTTAGTCAAGGTTGACCCTGATAATAACTCAGTTGAAGTCAAAGTGAAACCTTAGGATCACGTTATCAAACCATAAGCTTGGAAGGGGTCTCAAGAGGTTTCTAGGTCAAATTTCTACTCAGAGCACAATTGCCTAAAAGGCCAGACAAGGTTGCCTCAGGACATTATTCAACCTGGTTTTTAAAACTTCGAAGGGTGGAGACTACACATCTTTATACTCCTACACAAGTTAATGACAGCCATCAAGGCAGAAGATTGTTTACCTCTGTATAAACATGCACAAAACAGCCACCAAATCAGACACCATGTTAGTTTGCATGAGTGTTTGAACATAAGAGGGCTCTCTGACCACAGAGTATTCACTTCATAAGATTCTTCGACACAGGTATATTTGATGCCCTTTAGACAAGCCTTGTACAATGTTAATAATTTGGCCATAATCACGAAGAAAACTCATTAACAGTGTGAACTTTCATTTTACCTTCTACAAGAGTGTAAGCTCTAAGTTCATGAAGGAAATCTGAGCAGCTGAACTGTTACTGGGATTTGAAGTTATTCAAACACCTACAAAGTTAGCCACAATCTGCACAGCATTTGTGGGATTATCCTGTATATTTCTTAACAAGCAGAGACATACCATGTAAAAGAACACTGAGAAGTTATTCAGTTATAATTTAATTATTAGCCTTGTTGAGAATTTGATTGCTGTTCTCCAGCTTATTTGGAACAACACTTAGAACAGTTCTTCCATACAAGCTTTTTCAGGATGTCTGTTCACGACATCAGCTTGCTTTAAACAGCTTGCTTTAATGAGGAATCTTTTTGGTTTTTGTCTTCCTCAAGGGCTGGATGCATTGACAGGTCCCCTACCATCTAGAGGAGAGCTAGCCAGAGGACACAATCCTTGAAGCCAACCTAGTGCCACAATCTACCCTCTGAAGGCTGGCTTTAAATAAGGCAATAACCGTGCATCAGTCCCAATCATAATGAATTTAGGTTTAAACTCATGAACAGAGAAGCCAGTGATTCCTTACATGTGGAACTGGTTCATAACATCTAAAGCCATTCCTAATGCTTGCAGCTGATCTTGCCTGAACTGCTGTTATACCTCCTGATATTTCATTACTCAGTCTTCTGAAGGGCAGCATGTGTTTAATGCCTTACTACGCGTAGGACAGTAGTTACACACTTTGCAGAGGGTATGTTATGACAGTACCATCAGCAAAACAGTAAATTAGGCCGTTTCTGTTCCTATGATTTTCCTCCCTAATACGGCAAATTCACTGAAAGTGTGTTTTGCTAACTACGCCACTTTCAGGTAGGCCTGATTGTTCCAGGTCACTCTCCCACACATTGCTTTGTCTGAAATGGGTGCATAAAAATTGCTTTCAAACAAATATGATTTCTGAATGAAGAATGTTGTTTCTCAGGAGTCTCCTGGCGCTCTTCATTCAGCAGCAGCCTAGAAAGAGAATCATGAGGTTTGGTTTTTCATATGCCATTTGGAAAAGATACTCCCTTTTTTCTACTGTGGTCTTAATCAGCTGGCAGAGAAGATCCTAGGAGCAGCAAGGTGCCTATTGCTCTTCTTGTTTATCCAGCAACCTGTGTGAGTGGTGAGAAGAATAATTACTGATTTACGTGGCAAAGTCCTTGAGCCATGGCCTATGAAAGCAATTGTTTTCTTCACAGGATGAATTTCTTCTGACATCCAGTATCAGTTACTGCTGCCTCTAGCACCAGCATCTGCTGCACGCTAATTTGCCTTCAAGTTTCTTTTTCCTTAAGTATCCATTATTTCCCATTATAATACTAAATCAAAGGCTTTTAAACACCTTGAAAGAAATCCAAAGGCAACACCGAAGTCAGAGGTGCAGAAGAATCATAGAATCATAGAATAGTTAGGGTTGGAAAGGACCTCAAGATCATTGAGTTCCAACCCCCCCCGCCATGGGCAGGGACACCTACCACTAAACCATGCCATCCAAGGCTATGTCCAACCACACCTTGAACGCCGCCAGGGATGAAGCATTCACAACTTCCCTGGGCAACCCATTCCAGGGCCCCACCACCCTCACAGTAAAGAATTTCTTCCTCAGATCCGATCTAAACCTCCTCTGTTTAAGTTTAAACCCATTACCCCTTGTCCTCTCACCACAGTCCCTAATGAAGAGTCCCTCCCCAGCATCCCTATAGGCCCCCTTCAGGTATTGGAAGGCTGCTATGAGGTCTCCACGCAGCCTTCTCTTCTCCAGGCTGAACAGCCCCAATTTTCTCAGCCTATCTTCACACGAGAGGTGCTCCAGGACTGAATGATAAATGCCAGTAAACTATATTAGTAATTCTGGAAGCAGATCTCATTAACATAGCTTTCTAATAGCATTTATAGCATGTCTAATGAAGCCTTCTGACACTCCGCATCCCGTTCCCAGTTATTATGTAGTTCTGAACTATGCCACTATAATGAAAATAGAGTATGCCACCATTTTTACGCCATTAGAAAAGAAAACAAGAAGTGTGTGTTTTCCTTGTTTTCCATAAAAGCTGGAAAATGGCTCCAAATAAATGTCCAAGCCATGAGCAGCCCATTTCTCGAGGAGAATGGTGTGGGAAATGGTGTCAAAGACTTTACTAAAGTCCAGGTAAACAACATCCACAGCCTCTCCCTCACCCACTAAGCAGTTCCCTTGGCACAGAAGATCAGGTTAGTCCAGCAGGACCTGCCTTTCATAACCCATGCTGACTGGGCCTGATCACCTGGTTGTCCTGTATGGGCCATGTGGCAGCACTTCAAGATGATCTGCCCATAATCTTCCACAACACGGAGGTTGGACTGACAGGCCTGTAGTTTCCTGGATCCTCCTTTTGGGCCTTCTGGTAGATGGGTGTCACATCTGCTAACTTCCTGTCAACTGGAACCTCCCCAGTGAGCCAGAATTGTTGAAAGTGGCTCACTGAGTACTTTCACCTGCTCTTTCAGTAGCCTTGGTTGGATCCCATCTGGCCCCATAGACTTGTGTGTATCTAAGTGGTGTAGCAGCTTGATCACCATTTTCACTTGGATTATGGTGGCTTCCTTCTGCTCTCTCCATCACTGTGTTCCAGCTCAGGGAACTAAGTACTCAGAGAACAGCTGATCTTACTGTTAAAGGCTGAGGCAAAGAAGGCATCAGGTCCCTCAGGCTTTTCTTCAGCCTTTGTCGCTATGTTTCCCCCTATATCCAATAAAGGATGGAGATTCTCCTTAGCTCTCCTTTCGTTGTTCATGCATTTATAGAAACATTATTTACAGTCTTTTATAGCAGTAGCCAGATTAAGTTTCAGTTGGGCTTTGGCCCATCTTATTTTCTCCCTGCATCAACTTATGACATCTTCGTAGTCTTCCTGAGTTGCTTGTCCCTTCTTCCAAAGGTCATAACCTTTTTCCTGAGCCAAGATGGTCTGTCACAGCTGAGTTAATTGCCAAAAGCAACTGACAAGAAGACAGTGTCACCCTCCCAACTAAAGGGACATTACCAAGATGAAAATCTAGTCTAGAAAGAGATTTTTCCTTTGCTTGTCATGTTAACACCACGTTGTGTCACTGTGCTTCAAGGAGACCAGCCACACTTTCCAAGGAAGTTTCTGGTTCCAAGGTCTAGTTCCCAGTCTCACAGCTGCTAGGCTGACAGACATTTGCTTTTGTTCAGTAATTTTCCCCTTCTCATCAGGCTGCCTTTATGGCTGCTCGCTCAGATCTCCAGAGCCTTGTCTTCTCCAGGCTGAACAGTCCAAGCTCTCTCAGCTTTTCCTCATTGGAGAGGTGCTCCCATCCCTTCATCATCTTGGTGGTACTTCAGTGGACTCTCACCAGTAGCTCCGTAAATAAAGGTGATCGACCTCAAAATACTTAGATCTAATTTGTCCAGTTGATTTATGTGTTACACATGACTTTATGTGGTACATATGGACTCTAATGGTATACTTGAAATTAGGTAGCATTTTTGAACAAGGATATATGGTTTGGATCAGTTAGAGTCAGTAAGATTCTCCACTATTACTGTGATCTCTGATTTTGGTCTGGTTAAGATTTTAGTAGATAGATTACAGACAGGAAAAGATGATTAATTTCAGGAAAAAAGAAGCACACTGAATCATTCTTTGTGAGGTGCTGTTGACTCTCTTAAGGGGCAAGATGACTTGCAGAGAGATCTAGATAGACAGAAACACTGGGCAGTCATTAAAGACATGAAACTTAACAAATCCAAGTGCACCTGGGGTGGAGAAATGCTGGACACAAGTATAAACTGGGAGCAGAGTGGCCGTGGAGTAGCCCTGCAGGAAGTGATCCAGGGAGCTGGTTGCCAGCAGCTCAGGGTGAGGGAGCAGTGTACCCTGCAGCCAAGAGGGCAAACTGCTTCCTGGGGTACATCACACGCAGCATGGCCAGCAGGCACAAGAGGGGATTACACTGCTGTGTTCAGTGCTGGTACAGCCTCACCTTGAGTGCTGTGCAGTGCTGGGCCCCACAGTTGAAGAAGGATGTGGAGTGTTTAAATGTGCCTAGAGGAGGGCACAAAGCTGGTGGAGGGGATGGAAGGCATGTCCTGTGAGGAGCAGCTGAGGACTCTGGGTTTGTCTAGTTTGGAGACAAGGAGGCTGAGGGGCAACTTCATTTCTCTCAGCAGCTTCCTGAGGAGGGGAAGTGGAGAGGGAGGTGCTGAGCTCTGAACCCTGGAACCCAGTTGTCCTGGGCTCAGTAGTAGCAGCCATTTTTCTCCTTCTTAGTAGCTGGTGCAGGGCTGTGCTTTTGCATTTCAGCCCGGGAACAGCGCTGGTAACACCGATATTTTTAGTTTCTGCTCAGTAATGTTTACTCTGACCAAGGACTTTCTGAGTCTCATGCTCTGCCAGGGAGGAGGGGAAGCCGGGAGGAAGCAGAGATAGGACACCTGACCCGAACTAGCCAAAGAGGTATTCCATACCACAGCACATCACACCCACTATATAAACTGGGGGCAGTTACCCGGAAGGGTTAGATCACTGCTCAGTCGGGCTGGGTATTGGTCGGCGGGTGGTGAGCAGTTGTATTCTTTTCCCTTGTTATTTCCCTTATCATTATTATTACTGGTGGTAGCAGCAGTGGTTTGTGTTATACCTTAGTTACTGGAATGTCCTTATCTCAACCCATGGGAGTTAAATTCTTCCGATTCTTCTCCCCATCCCTCTGGGAGCGGGGGGGAAGAAGGTGGGGAGTGAGACAGTGACTGCCTGGTTCTGACTTACGGCTGGGCTTAAACCACTACGGTTCTTTTTGGCGCCCAACGTGGGGCATGAAGGATTGAGATAACGACAGATCTGACCAGAGTGTGTCTAATCGTATTTGTGATAAGCATTCATTGTTTCAGATTAATAGTCACTCATCACAATACTGATTTATTGGCTCTCAAAGTTGTTGCTTCTGCCCGGCACAAGCAATCCAGAAGGTTCCTCGATTGCGTGGAAGACAACTTCCTTCTGCAAGTAATAGAGGAGCCGACAAGGAGAGGTGCCATGCTTGACCTCGTCCTCACCAACAGAGAAGGGCTGGTTGGGAATGTAACGCTCCAGGGCAGCCTTGATTGCAGCGATCATGAGATGGTTGAGTTTGAGATCCTCAGGACAGTGAGAAGAGCGTGCAGCAAGCTCACTGCCCTGGACTTCAAGAGAGCAGACTTTGGCCTCTTCAGGAACCTGCTCAGTAAGGTTCCATGGGATACAGCCCTAGAGGGCAGGGGGGCCCAAGACTGTTGGTTGATATTCAAGGCTCACCTGCTGCAAGCTCAGGAGCGATGCATCCCAACTAGAAGGAAGTTCAGCAGGAGGGCCAGGAGACCTCCCTGGATGGATAAGGAGCTGCTGAGCAAACTTGGAAGGAAAAAAGAGGCTTATAAAAGGTGGAAGCAAGGTCAGGCGGCCTGGGAAGAATACAGGGATGTTGTCCGGGAAGCTAGGGACCAGGTTAGGAAAGCTAAGGCCCACTTAGAATTAAACTTGGCTAGGGATGTTAAGGATAACAGGAAGGGATTTTATAGGTACATTGCCAATAAAAGACAGGTTAGGGACAATGTGGGCCCTCTCCAGAAGCTATCGGGAGAACTGGCTACCCTGGATTTGGAGAAGGCTGAGGTTCTTAATGACTTCTTTGCCTCAGTCTTTACCGGCAAATGCTCTGAGCACACCACCCAAGTCTTGGAAGGCAGACGCGGGGACGGTGAGGGTGGGGACCCTGGGCCCACTGTGGGGGAGGATCTTGTTCGGGACCACCTTAGGAACCTGAATGTATACAAGTCCATGGGACCGGATGAAATCCATCCCTGGGTCCTGAAGGAGCTGGCAAATGAAGTTGCTAAGCCACTGTCCATCATATTTGAAAAATCATGGCAGTCAGGTGAAGTTCCTGAGGACTGGAAAAAGGGAAATATAACCCCCATTTTTAAGAAGGTGAAAATGGATGAGCCAGGGAATTACAGACCAGTCAGTCTCACCTCTGTGCCTGGCAAAATCTTGGAGTGGATTCTCCTGGAAGGCATGCTAAGGCACATGAAAACCAACAAGGTGCTTGGTGACAGCCAGCATGGCTTCACTAAGGGGAAATCCTGCCTGACCAATCTGGTGACCTTCTATGAAGGGGCTACGGAACTGATGGACAGGGGCAGAGCAGTTGATGTCATCTACCTGGACTTGTGTAAAGCCTTTGACACTGTCTCCCATGACATCCTTGTCTCTAAGTTGGAGAGACATCAATTTGATAGGTGGACCACTCGGTGGATAAAGAACTGGCTGGATGGCCGCACGCAAAGAGTAGTGCTCAGTGGCTCAGTGTCCAGCTGGAGACCAGTAACGAGTGGTGTCCCCCAGGGATCGGTGTTGGAACCGGTCTTGTTCAACATCTTTGTGGGTGACATGGACAGTGGGATTGAGTGCGCCCTCAGCAAGTTTGCCGATGACACCAAGCTGTGTGGTTCGGTTGATAAGTTGGAGGGAAGGAATGCCATCCAGAGGGACCTTGACACGCTTGTGAGGTGGGCTGATGCCAACCTGATGAAGTTTAACCATGCCAAATGCAAAGTCCTCCACCTGGGTCGGAGCAATGCCAGGCACAGCTACAGGTTGGGCAGGGAGGAGATTCAGAGCAGCCCTGCGGAGAAGGACTTGGGGGTGTGGGTTGATGAAAAAATGAACATGATCCGGCAGTGTGCGCTTGCAGCCCAGAAAGCCAACCATATCCTGGGCTGCATCAAAAGGAGTGTGACCAGCAGGTCGAGGGAGGTGCTCCTGCCCCTCTATTCTGCTCTCATGAGACCTCACTTGGAGTATTGTGTGCAGTTCTGGTGTCCTCAACATAAAAAGGACATGGAAGTGTTAGAACAAGTGCAGAGGAGGGCCACGAGGATGATCAGGGGACTGGAGCACCTCCCGTATGAAGATAGGCTGAGAAAGTTGGGGCTGTTCAGCCTGGAGAAGAGAAGGCTGCGTGGAGACCTCATAGCAGCCTTCCAATACCTGAAGGGGGCCTATAGGGATGCTGGGGAGGGACTCTTCATTAGCGACTGTGGTGAGAGGACAAGGGGTAATGGGTTTAAACTTAAACAGGGGAAGTTTAGATTGGATCTGAGGAAGAAATTCTTTACTGTGAGGGTGGTGAGGCCCTGGAATGGGTTGCCCAGGGAGGTTGTGAATGCTTCATCCCTGGCGGCGTTCAAGGTGTGGTTGGACATAGCCTTGGATGGCATGGTTTAGTGGTAGGTGTCCCTGCCCATGGCAGGGGGGTTGGAACTTGATGATCTTGAGGTCCTTTCCAACCCTAACTATTCTATGATTCTATGATTCTATCTCGCAGTTTCAGCATGTTGTACCTTACTTACAGCCGGTATTTGCTGTGTTAGTGTTTATCAGATGGGGGCGCTTGGGCTAAGGTTCTTGTTTCACTGTACTTTATGGTAATGACTTGTAATCCAATAGACTCATTGATCATGAAACTGATCTGGCTTGCGTTCCCAGTGTGGTCACCACCTCTATACTTTGGGAGGTATATAATAGAAGTGTATAGAAATTACACATCCTTTTTCCCCTCCTCAGGTGGTCAGCCTATGAGGGAGACATTCCCACAAGCCCTAGTGACAAGTACAGCAGCTACTCAAAGTCTGACTACAACAGATAACGCAGCTACTCCTACCCCAAGCACAGCAGCTGCACCAACCCCAGCAACAACTACAGCAGCTACTCAAACTCCAGCCACAGCAGACAGCGCAGCTACTCCAGCTTCAAGCACAGCAGCTACGGCAGCCCCAGTGGCAAGTACGGCAGCGTCATTTGAGATTTCTGAAGGTTTTGAATGGTCTTTGGCAGCCCTTGAGACCTGCCTGCTGATTCTGATGGGGATCAGCATGTTGGCACACATGTAGAGTGTGTTTTACCCACTACCATTTTGTCTGATCTTGAGAGTTAAGTGGAGTCGTGTTTGGGTCAGACGACAATATAGAAGGACCAAGAGATTTTCCACAAGGCTGGACACTCATGAGTGGCAGGGTGTGGGGGACAGTATGGACGAGTATCAAGTCCACTGGGCCCCTCCAGTGCTTTGGAAGCATCGGAGATGGAAGGCAACTGTATGGAGTCCCCAGCGACAAGTTGCAGAAACTGCTGAAGGGGGGGGTGAATTACTTTGAGCCTGGTGGGCCCATGACATTTCAGGCCATCAGGGCAGAGATGCAACATACAGATGGATTCATGATCGAGGGGTGGACTTCGCAACCGACACTATTGCCCAGGTTATTCACGAGTGTGAACACTGCACACAACCTCTCCTGCTCTGAAAGACTGTGACAAGAGGTGGAGCCCGACATCATGGACCGGATGGACTCAGCAGCTTTATAGGGATTGGTCCATTTACTAAGGAATGATCTCTCTCTCTCTCTCTCTCTCTCTCTCTCTGTGTGTGTGTGTGTGTGTGTGTATGTATATGTATGTATATATATCAGATAAGAATGATGGTATATTGGAAATGTGGGATCTGGGCATGAGGTGAATGGTATGGAATAAGGGATGGATTCACTCCTGTGTTCGGCAGTAGCAGTCATTTTTGTCCTTCTTAGTAGCTGGTGCAATGCTGTGGTTCTGACTTTCAGCCTGGGAACAGCGCTGATAACACCAATGTTTTTTGTTGCTGGTCAGTAATGTTTAGTCTGACCAAGGACTTTCTGAGTCTCATGCTCTGCCAGGGAGGAGGGGAAGCCAGGAGGAAGCAGAGACAGGACACCTGGCCCAAACTAACCAAAGAGGTATTCCATACCACAGCACGTCATGCCCAGTATATAAACTGGGAGCAGTTACCTAGAAGGGCTAGATCACCACTCGGGCTGGGTATCAGTCAGTGGGTCGTGAGTGGTTGTATTCGCTTCCCTTGTTATTTCCCTTATCATTGTTCTATTGGTGGTAGCAGCAGTGGTTTGTGTTATACGTTAGTTACTGGACTGTTCTTATCTCAGCCTGTGGGAATTACATTCTTCCGATTCTCCTCCCTACCCCTCTGGGAGAGGGGGGGGGAAGAAAGGGGGAGGTTGAGAGAGCGACCGTGTGGCTGATTTGCCGACTGGTCTTAAACCATGGCACCAGTGCAGGACATGTGAGAAATGTCCTAACATACCCTATTCTATTCTATTCTATTCCATTCCATTCCATTCCATTCCATTCCATTCTATGTGATGGGGGTGAAACTGGGTTACCTTTAAGGTCTCTTTCAATCAAACCTTTATGTGATTCTATGATTTTAAGCCGTCATTGAAAGGCTCCTCTCATGAAGGCAAAGCCTTGCTCAAAAACTGAATATCCATAGACTGGTAACTCATCCTTTATGTTTGATCTATGCAAGGTAAAACTGGTTAAGATGTTCAAAGCAAAGCTATGCCTTTCACACTGAAGTTCAGGTGCATGCTAGTTTTTACTGGAATCTCTCTTGCAAAAACTCTAGATCATGACACAGAATTCCTGATCTGCTTTAAGATTTTGTAAGTAACTTCATAGAATTTCATAGTAAATGGCTAGTAAAGAAGGCAATCCCCATCCTTGGTTATATATAGAAGATGGAAGGTGAGGATATTCAGTATTAAAGGACAAAAGCTCAGAGAAGCATTAGGGAAAGACTGATGATCTGTGTCATAGTAGCTGTGTAATGATGTCATCATTTGTCACCTTCTGCACTTCCTCTGCAGCAGAAAGATCTGCTTGCATCATTACAGCAGTCAGCAATCCAACAGATACAGAAAAGAAACATCATGTTCAGAGCAGATGGAGGCCAGAAGCAGTCAAAAAACACAGCAACCCGGGATCCAATGTTGAACATTTTGGTACCTGAGCCAAGATCTGAGCAAGACTGAGCGGCTTAGTCAGCAACAGCAAAGGGGACACTAGAGGCAAGAAACAAGAGGAGAAAAAAGAGCTTAGACCTGTAGTAAGGATCATGTTAGCAAGATAGGTCAGAGCAGAGCTCCTACAGAGGCCAGAAATCTCGGATGAGCTTGCTAGTTAGAAAGATGTACATGGCATGGAGTGCATGCCCCACAAGTATGGTAGCCTTTGCCAAAGTCAGACAACTGCTCTTTACAGATTGTCAATTGCTTTTAGCCAGGAGAGAATGGAACAGCTGAAGAGGGGCTAGGGCTGCACTGACTTTCTGCAGATTGAGTTTCATTTGCTTGTGGGACAGAAGGATTAAGGCAGCAAAAACTAGCAGTCCCAGAGATGCCATACTCTGCTTTGTCCTCATTCCCAGTCTAGACAGACAGTGTAAAAGATTAAGGAGTGAACAATCTGCCTTTTGCAGCTGTGCAATCAAATGTAGAGGTTTGCCCACTGTAAATAAAACCATGTTGATGATTTGTTCTAACTTCTCTGAAGTGTGACATTTTGAAGATTAGTAAGAAAAATTTATAGTGTATGTGCATTGTAAAATACAGGGAGAAGAGAAAACTTGCTGTGTAATGGTTTCTGCAAATGGCTGTGTCAAATTTAATAATCATTGATATTCTTGCAGAGGCTCCTGAATCCTTGTGAGAACTGAATAAAGAAAAGCCAAGCCAAGCTTTATTCCTAGTTGTCCCAGGGCCGTTTAATCTTCTTCCACTAATACCAACCCATCACACCGTATGTGTTTCAGTTCATCACAGGTATTCCTGGCTCGTGGTTAGATGATTACAGACATGAGAAATTGCTCGCTTTTAAACGCTGCTGGGGCAGCACAAATCTTCACACCACTAGATGGCATTCAAAGCACGCGCCATAAATTTCACCACAGCCTTCCCAGGATTTCCTTGACCTCATTAGTAATAAATTAAGGGAGGCCATTACGTGCCCAGAAGACCATGAGATTTTATTCAATGAATTAATAAACAATGACATTGATGCCTCAAGGGAATCTTGAGACAGTGAAACACCAAAGTTATCTGGGCTAAAGGGCATTTCTCTCTCCACAGTAGTGTAGAAAGCAGGAACTTTGAAGAAGAGGACAGTATGATCCCTGAAGTGAAATACTATATAAAATATCCCAGAAATGTTCAGATGAGATAAAATAATTCATAAAAATGGCAAGAAAATTAGAAGTCTATGGAGACGGAAGCAAGCCACTACCGACATGCATGTGCAAAGTGTGTATATACATTTTATCCCCACATCTATGCCTCTTGACATGGCCAAGAACTGACATCCTAGCCTCCAAACAAAACCAAGTCCAGCCAGACAAACCTGAGCTCAGACTTCTTCATCTATCTGAAACTACTTTATCAATTCATACACAAAGGCAGGCTTATTAAAAAATACAGGTAACAAAGTTTTAAAGTACAAAGAATAAGGTCTTAATTACAGTGTAATATAGAAGAATGCCTGAAAGTGTTGGGCTGCTCTCTCTTGGCACACCTTCCTTCTGTTTCCTTCTGCAGGCTCACACAAATGTAAATACACCAACCTACTATTAGTTTCAAATTCTGAGAGTATATAATATGCATAGGTAGGCAGAGATATGCATTCAGAGGTAGTTTTAGGCTACTTTTGTGCATTTCTTAGAAAGACTTAGCAGCGTCCTGGCAAAAATGGGGGATGGTAGGGGGAAGCACCTCTCCTCATTCCCATTTCCCAAGAGTATTCTCAATTCTGCCTGTGTCAAGAGAACATGGAAAAGGAACAGGGTCTTTATGCCAACTCCCATAGTGCTTAGGGAAGATCAGTTAGCAGGTTTGGTACATGATCAGTTACAGAAAGTCTACAGCACTTACGCTGTAATAGTGTTTATGTAATGGAACCATAGACCAATAACATATTGGAACTAAATTTAAGCAAACTAGTACCAAGTCTTGTTATCCAAGCCCTCCACTCATAAGCTCTTCATGAAGAGCCTATCTTGGCTCTTCATTAGATTATATTCTTTGTCAATTAACAAATATGGGGATTGCCTTTTAAAAGAAAAAATATTGATACAATAGCAGACTAGGAGTCTGAAATATGTTTTTCTGTTTTTCAGGGAGCAAATAACAAAATGCTTGTACAACAAACCCTTGAGAAGGGAGACCTTCTCTTTGGTTTGTGAAAATTGTCATGCTTGTGATACTCCAAAACAAATCATGATAATAAAAATTGTCAGTCACAGAGAACAATCAAAGACATTTGGAGGGTCAGTAGATTAAAAATGTTAGGCTGACAATGTCATGTGGAAAGGGATGTCATATACTTAAGCACAATGTCCAGTGAAGCAATCAGAGAGCATGGTTAAAAGAATGCCAATATCCCAGCAGCTCAAACAAGACAGGGCACAAAGACGGGCAAAAGTACATTGTCTTGAAGGAGAATGAAGACATGGCAGTGGTCATTAAGGCCAGTTTTTAGTTTATTCAAAGTAGTCTTGACTGATGATGGAGTAAAAAGCAGACTGTTACGAGCTGAAGAGGAAAGGATGACTTCTAGGATGGTAGGAACATATCACCCTTTGGAGTTTATAGAAAAATCAGAGACCAGAGTAAGTAAGGAACTGGTCAGTAATAAGCCAGAATCTCTTTTCGTTTTTCAGAGGGTTAAAGCCCTTTGCCACATAAAGAACTTCAAAGTTAGCCAGCGAATGTTTACAGTGACAGTGAGCTCTCTGTGTTTCCCATATAAGTCTGACCTTGCTGTGATACACGTAACCTCTGCACAGAAATCAACAGCAACACTTTATATTTTATGACCTATTTGAAAGACTTCAAAAAGTCTGAAAAATTACAGCACATAATGGTAGAAGTATGTAAATCATCCTGGTATTTCATGTGCAGCTAATTATCTGAGCAAAGCATTACAGGAAACTCATTATGCTAATAATTTTTCAAATGCTAGAGGCATTGTTTTTGGTTGTCTGGATTCCCTTCTGAACTACCTGGACTATTCCTCAGCATAGAAACCTTCAGACACCATTTGAAATGGTGTGTTAAAAAAGTAAAGATGAAACATTCAATACGGTAAAGTGTAACACAGTGGTCTTTGTCGTACACTATTTATATTAACTATCCTCATTAGCTACAGGGGCATATGAAATTATATTGGACTGCTGCATTTACTTCAATAAAATGAACACCACCAGCCGGTTGTGGTGTGTTTTCTCTTAAAATGGATTAACAGGAGTAGAAATCACACAGCAAACCACCATGTCTGTAAAGGAAAAGCCATTTGGTTATTTTACGTAAGAAGTACAACAGAATACACAGAAACCTAATCCTTTCTCCTTTTTTTTATCTAAGGTGAAAATACTGACCGTGTCCTTACAAGCAGGTTCCAAGTGCAAAAGTGTACTATCTTCCTGGAATAGATCTAGTAGAATGTGCCTAATTTATTTCCACCCATTCATGTGGAATGTTATTACAGATTGAAAAATGAGCTGAGTAAAAGAAGTTTATAGCCACTTAATCCATATTTTTTTATTATTGTTATTTTTAGGTCATCCTATAAAGGCACCTCAAGGCTGAGGGAACAGAAATAGCTTTCATGCCCTTAGCATGATGTAAAATAATACCTTGAAACCCCACAGTCCTCACTAGATCTTGCTTTGTTTACAACGACATGTGTAAGGCATAATCCTCAGAGCAGGTTCTGAGGTTCATTGTGCACTACATCCAAGTTTCAGAGATGTTACTGTTCAAGCTGTATGGCATAAAGAAGCCCAGAGTTTTACTTCTGGCTGAGTTAGTGAATTAACTGATTCAGAAGAGATTGCTGAATGTGTTTATTTATGAGGTTAATTTTTACTTCATAACCCAATAGCTGTGTTTTCCTTTCTCCATTCCCTTGCCCCTTCCAAGCTTAACTTTTTTTCTTTCAGCCTTATCTCTTTGTTCTGTGAGTTTCCCTTTCTCTACTATTTCTTCTTTCTCTCTTAAGTACTCTCCCTCTCCACATTCCCACATATGCTGGCTCTTCTGACATTCACCAGAGGTCAAACAAGCCTGAATATGCATATCCCCTGATTAATTGGTTCTGGAGGGAGGGAAGGCTGCGCAAACAGCTGCACAAGCAGCTGCACAGATAACCCCTGAGCCATGGTAGCCGTTGCAAGCAGTTGTACTGGTGCTTCTGCAGCTTGCTTGCAGGGAAGGCAGAGTTTGTTTTCCTCAGCCTCAACATGTTTCAGACATGCCCGTGCTCAGATACCTCCACATGATTTGGTTTTGGCTGTTTGTTAGTACCAGAAAAATTAGGAGGAGTTGGACATCAAAGCTGACACTCCGTGTTTCTCCATCTGCCCTTAGTGTGGGCAAAATGGAAGATCTCGGGCAAAAGACTAGTGAGATCTTTGATGTGCCTGCCATGGGAAGCAGGAGGGAGCTGCCAGGCAGCACAGCAGGCAGCTGGGCTTGCTGCCCCCCTGTTGTCAAGGAAATGGCTTGGTACATGCATGCATGCATGCATGGCTGGAGCAGCCAGCTTTGAACAGGGGTAGTGATTGCTCAAGGGTAGTGATTGCTACATGCTGCAGCTTCCTCAGTCACAGCAACACATAGACTGTTTGTCTTTCCTGGTCTGCAGCATAGGCCAAATAGCTACAGCAATTTTGTTTCTCCCATCAATCTGTTGTTATTGGTGTCTTAGTCTAGGACTTCAGGCTGCAAATTTCTGAATGTCAGAAGATACCAGAATTAAGGTTAGCTTCAATGTGTACTGTAGGACAGCCTTTAGATACACCTGCCTTGCCTCTGCAGAGCATGAGTCTGCATCAATATATAGAAATTAATAAATTGCTATTTTTTCTACTTACTGGCAAAAGTTTGTGTTATAGACCTGTCCTGGGTTCAGCAGTAGCAGTCATTTTTCTCCTTCTCAGCAGCTGGTGCAGTGCTGTGTTTTTGACTTTCAGCCTGGGAACAGCGCCGACAACACCGATGTTTTTAGTTGCTGGTCAGTAATGTTTAGTCTGACCAAGGACTTTCTGAGCTTCATGCTCTGCCAGGGAGGAGGGGAAACTGGGAGGAAGCAGAGACAGGACACCCGAACCAAACTAGCCAAAGGGGCATTCCATGCCACAGCACATCCTGTCCAGTACAGAAACTGGGGAGAGTTACCCACAAGGCCCAGATCAGTGCTTGGGTCAGGCTGGGCATCGATCGGCAGGTGGTGCGCGGTTGTATTCTCTCCCCTTGTTATTTCCCTTATCATTATTATTATTGGTGGTAGAAGTAGTGGTTTGTGTTATACCTTAGTTACTGGATTGTTCTTATCTCAACCCATGGGAGCTACATTCTTTCAATTCTCCTCCTCATCTCTCCAGGAGCATGGCAGGGGAAGGAGAGGGAAGAGTGAGGGAGAGACTGCGTGAGTTACGGCTGGTCTTAAACCAGGACAAGACCTTAGGGTGGTTTCCTGTGAACTGTAAAGCCTTTCATTCAAGGGAATTATTAACACCTTTTCTCTGAGGCTTCTTGCAACAGTATCCAGCCACTTCACAGATAAACTCATATAGCACTTGTGAGATAAGTGATATCCTGTAGATAATCCACAGAGCTCATTAGCACTTCTGGAAGCTCTTAGTTTGTTGCACAAAACTGTGCCACTGAAGGTAACTGAGTAGCTGATTCAGTACTACTGTGCTTTGCTTTCTGCAGAAGGTGACAAAGTACATGACCAGTGAATGAACAAGATGTTTTGCTTTTGAGTTTCACATACATTTTTTGCCTTCACATATTTTTGGTAAAGGAATAGTAAAAATTAGGGCACATGCAGTTCAATCTGGCACAGAAATACCTACACAAGCGCTGTGTAAACTTGTTCCAGGTCTAGCTGCATCAGTGCAGGGCTTAGCAGCCCAGGAGCATCACCCAGAGAGGTAGCTGCTGTTCTGGGATCCAAGCTAGTATTCTGCCAAGAGATGCATGACAACCCACTGGCATCAGTTAAAGTTCATGTGTATCCAAGATGGGACTGTACAGTATCAGGCAGGGACATAGACTGGGACACGCAGATTTGTTGGCTCTGTCTCTCAGGTTTAACATACCCTGGTCTATTTGTTGCACTGTGTTCATCCCAGCTGCATTACTAAACCACCATTTTCTCTTTGTCCTGCTCATGTTCTCTTCTCCAATCTTCCCTGTGCAGGCTTCTGGTCCCCATCCCAGCCAAGAAATCCTGTGAGAAATTATGAACACCAGGGGTCGTTCCTGCCTCTGCTTCACGCAGGTGGCTGCCGGCCAACATCCTGCTCTCTGCTTCAAACCAAAGCTTTAACTTCAGGCCACATTGTTTTTTATGTTTTTTCCTGTTCATGTGTCCATCCTACTTTCCAGCAGGAGAGGCTTACTTACAGCAGGTGCCTCCCTTATCTAAGTGCGCAGCTAAAAAAAAAAAAAAGGAGAGAAATGAAATCACTAGAGTTCCAAAATCAAAGAAAGCACAATTGGTAAAGACCTCGAGAGATCATCTCATCCTTTGTAATTCATGTGACAAATGCCTGTCCAAGACTATTCTTACCTCTTTTGACACTCCCCCTCCCAGTGCCTCTTTTCCCATTACATCTTCCCCAACATCTAGTTAAAATCTCTCTTGCTCTGATTTAAACTCATTACTTTTTATCTTCTACACTTTGCACAGGTAGCAAAGTGGTGTGAGTTTATGGCAGCCTTTTGCTCAGCTGCAGATTATTATTGTTTGCCACATCAGTCTTCCTTAGGCCAAAGAGCATCCTCTAGTCTTTCTTTAATTGGTCATATTTGATCATTTTCACTGTCTTCTCCAGACTGCCTCCAATTACTTAACATCTTTCTTGAAGGTAGTACCCAAGCCTGGGACAGACTCCAGCTGAGCTTTACTGAAGCTGCATTGAAGAGATTAAAGCGTTTTTATACCTCATATATCCTGTTGTTGCCATGGGCAACAGTGAACAGGGCTAACCAGTGGCTGAACCCCCTCCCATTAGTGAGAACAGTATTTGCCACCTAAGCAGAATCTAAAGAGATAAGGAAGGTTGTGGAAAGTGGCCACGGATGAATATGGAAAGGAAAACACCAGCTGAGTCCAGATAAAGGAGCAGCTAAGGGGAGTGATGGCAATACAACATGTAAATGAAGAACTGAAAAACTGCAACATGACTGAGCAAAGAAACTGTGAGGACTTCATAGGCTCAGTAGCTGAAAGGAGATGGTTTCAGCTGTGTCCAGACCCCTGTCATGTGCCCTCTCCAGGTACACAGGACTCTAGGCTGGGTGGCCAACAACTTTGTGCTGCACACCTATGTCTATATCCATAATGTTTTTTGTGCGCAGGGGCAGGGTGCCCCTGTGGTGAGCTGCTCAGCTGGGCATATTTATTACCCATTGCTATTCTCACAGACACGCATCTTGGAATGCTGTTTCCCTTTCTCACAACAACTTGTTTTACTAAAGTTCGTATTGTAGTCCAGTGTTCTCCAGTTTCCTTATTGAAAGACTGCTGCCTCATGACTTTTCCTCATTTTTCATTAGTGACAACACTTACCTACCTTGGCCTTGTTCCTTCTGAATGCCATCCTAAATATTTTATTTATCAAATAATTTTGATTTCTAAACCCATCCTCCAGTATACTCACTATCCTTTGACCTTCATTTCATTGCAAATTAAACAAGCTTGTACTTTGTTTATGCAGCTCACTCACATTCTTTCTTTAGTATCAGACCTGGGAACTGGTACAGTTCAAAGTTCACAGCAAAGTTTTGCTTATTCTAGCAGCTGAAGCTGAGAACGGCAGCTTTTCAGCAAGAAAATATAAAGTTTTTCCCCGCCCAATTTTCATTATAAATTGAACTTTTAAGCAATTTTTAATAATCCTAATTCAAATTACTGAACTTGTTAGTCATATCAAATGGCACAGCTACTAAATATGTGCCTGTTTCTCCACCATCAGAATTTATTAATAACCTGAAATACTATTTCAAATCTTTTTCACTATGAAAAACAATAAAGTCCATATGTAAACTGCTTTTCATGCCTCCCTCTAATAATAAATCTATCTTCGAGTGTATTAAATATGTTAAGTATATTGAAGTATATTAACTATATTAAAACCAAATGGTGCAAATATATATATTAGGGTTAAATCAAAGCTATTTACTTTGAAATCAGGTTTTTCCCCATTCCCACTTTCAATGAAAAACAGTATTATTGCTTCTTCTTAAACAGATGCAGAAATCTCACTTTTCAATTCCCCCTCTCTGAATAAAATATACTATATGCAGCCTCAACGCTGTGGACGCAGCACTTACATGTTATTTCAAGTCCCCCTGTTGAGTCACTTGCTTCAGCATAAGGACAACCATCAGCATTTGCCATGGTGGGATGTAAGAAACTGTTCTTTTAAGTCTTTCCCTTTCTCTACGTATCTGAAGGTGTTGAGCCTCTGGCAAACAACTTTCCTGTTATCAAAGCAACAAGCTCAACTGCTGTGAAAACATCCTTATTCTCCCTGAATTTCTCACAAACTACTGATTTCCACGTCTGATTTGATGTGGACAGTTTTAAAGATTTCTCTTAGTATTTGATACAAAATGTAGATTAAAGGTGAAATAAAGGTCTGCTTTCTATAGCTGGTGATCCGAGGACAGCTAAGAAACCCCACAATGCAGCTACTGTTTCCATTGCATTGGTGCCATGTTCAGTGCTTTCTAGACCACATCACAGCAGCATTAGCCACAGTGAACAAACATTTCATAGACTCGTATCATTTAATGATTGGAAGGGACCTTGAAGCTCATCCAGTTCCAACCTCCCTGCCAAGGGCAGGGACACCTTCCACTAGACCATGTTGCTCCAAGCCCTATCCAACCTGGCCTTGAACACTGTCAGGGATGGAGCATTTACCACTTCTCTGGGCAAACCCTTCCAATACCTGACCACCCTCATTTCCCTACTGGTACCTAACATAGTAACAAAGAGTCATCATGTGAAATTACCAATGACTGGTAGTTCAAATTACTTTATCAACAATGGCATTAATTAATATTCTAGATGTTTTAAACAAACACTTTCAGAAATAAAGGGCTATTAGGGCACTGTCAAATACATTGACAAAGTAGTCTCTGGTTTTAAAGCCAAACCAAATTATTTGATAACCACGTGCAATTGGTTATAAATGCTTTCCGAATCACTAACTCTTGTTTGACACAGAGCATATTTAGCTACAGCCTCTGTCTAGTTTATCAAACACACAGCAAATATGTCTTTAACTTTTGATAACGCTCCTAGAGGACAGCTTCTCAGGTCTTATCCTACATGAGACTACTGTGAGCTGAAAAGAAAAAAGAGTTCTGTAAAAGATCATAATGGAATTTTCATGAGTACCCAAATTATGTAATACAGATGTCTACATTTCAAGTAGGTCTAGGAGTTCTACTTTAGTAAGTGTAAGCCCCCTTCATACCTCTGTTTATGCATTTATTTACAAAATGAGTTCAGGTCCCAAAGAATGCAGATACTTTTTTAAATTTTGCTGTTAAAGAACAACTCCTCAGCTGTAAGGAATGTGAAAAGATGGTCAGCATTGATTGCTTAATCCCATTTTTTGAAGCCTATCTTGTACATTCCTAATTAACTATAGCATTGGGATGCATCCTGCACTGTAAAAGAAACAGCGATATTTGAAGTGGGTGTCAAAAAACCCATAATACAACCTTAACACTCTTTTGGAACTTGGCAGTTCCCCTGTACATCAATTTGTGATGTCCAGCATATGTTACAGTAAACAACAGCTGATCTTATTAGCTGACTTTACTTAGTTGTGCTTCTAGAACAAGAAAAACCCTTTATGCCAGTTGGACAACTCATCTCCATAGCTTTTCAGAAAATGCTGCATATAGACACAGGTTAATAGGCACAGTACATGAGTGGCTGTGTTGCACTGCCTGCGTATAAAGACTAATGTGGCAAACAGCATTTATAAACTTCTGCTGACTCACAGAGACCTACAAGATCTCAACATCTTCCAACATCAGAGCATACTAAAGAGCATCTCCTTTGATAGCGCTGTCTTAGATGAATAGTGAGAAACTTATAAAGAGAGGTAGTAAAATACTTCCTATTGCTCAGATCCATGCAATGCAAGTTTCAAGTCCACAGCCAAAAATACTCCGCATCATCTATATGTAACTTCTTCAGAAAAGTTTCTTTCTAAAAATGACACTGATTTTCTCAAACTGTTGTTGCTTGTCATTTCTATATTCTATTGTAGGATGTTATTGAGCTGCATTACTTTCAAATTTTTTTTAAAGAAGTCTCTCCATATACTGTTTCCATTAATAGAATCACTACCTTCAGAAAGTTGTACAATTTTGACAAATCTCATTCAATTCTGTTTTCTTAACTTACTTTCATAGAATAAAGCTCAGACATTGCCAGCAGATCTGCTCTAGACTACTTCCTTCAATTTGGTAAAGAAATTCACTTGAAAGGTTGTTTCTGTTTTGAAGTGTTGTGAAGGATCTTACCAAGTCAACCTTTCTTTATTTTGCCTGAAGTTTCTCACTCTAAAATTTAAAAAAATCCATCTAAAACCAGGACCTTAAATATCAGTGTTGTTGTAAGTACGTAATCATATACTCATAACAAAACATAATCATTTCACTCATAACAAAAGGGCATCAAAAGGACTTTTTAAAAAAGACTATTTGGAGGTGGTTGCATGTATATCATTTCATCTGACTCAGGAAATGAAGATCAAATTTCTTACACTTAGCTGATTCTCCTTTATCTAACATGAAAAGATAGCTGCAAAGAAGTGTGATATGCTATAGTGGCATATTCATAATAAATGAATAAATTTATTATAAAAATGCAGGTATCTCATTTTACTTGCTTTCTCCAGTATTTTTATTCCAGGTAATAAGCATAAAGAAAATTTTCAAAGCTATTTTGTCTTTATATGTATGAATTTAATATGCTCTAGAAACACTAAGGTAACAACTGTAGAGAGCTAGATTTCTTCTTTTTAGTAGAAAGGGAGAGGGTTAAGCAGAAACCATTGAAACAGCATAAAAAGGGTCTGTTTTCCTGCATTTTCTATTTATTGTTTTCCTGCATTTTCTATGATTGTTACTGTAGTTACAAGCAGAAAAGTTTCATAATCAAAGTTATGAGCAGGGTCCCCATCATTGAGCACGGGTAACTATATTGTCAAATAAATACCAAAAAGGATTTGAAAAAAAGTTAAACATGAAAGCAAAGAAATTTGCTGATAATACTAAACTGTTCAGGATAGTCTAGTCTAAAGCTGCAGGATTTGGTAATAAAATATTAAGTTAAATTCAGTGCCAGTTTCCTGTGAAAACCAAATACCCAGTGATGGGCTCCAAATCAGAACATCTAGGTGAAATAATTTAGAGTAATTTTTCCCTGAAAATGTCAGCACCATGTTCAATTGTGCTTATAGAATCACGGAATAGTTAGGGTTGGAAAGGACCTCAAGATCATCGAGTTCCAGCCCCCCTGCCATGGGCAGGGACACCTCCCACTAAACCATGCCACCCAAGGCTATGTCCAACCTGGCCTTGGGCACCGCCAGGGATGGAGCATTCACAACTTCCTTGGGCAACCCATTCCAGTGCCTCACCAACCTTACAGTAAAGAATTTCTTCCTCATATCCAATCTAAACTTCCCCTGTTTAACTTTGAACCCGTTACCCCTTGTCCTTTCACTGCAGTCCCTAATGAAGAGTCCCTCCCCAGCATCCCTATAAGCCCCTTTCAGATATTGGACGGCTGCTATGAGGTCTCCACACAGCCTTCTCTTCTTCAGGCTGAACAGCTCCAACTTTCTCATCCTATCTTCATACGGGAGGCGCTCCAGTCCCCTGATCATCCTCGTGGCCCTCCTCTGGACTTGTTCCAACAGTTCCATGTCCTTTTTATGTTGAGGACACCAGAACTGCACACAGTGCTCCAAGTGAGGTCTCACAAGAGCAGGATGCTAAAAGATAAGTAACAAGCGAATGTTAAAAAAGGAGTAGAGGAAAATATCATTATATCACTGCATAAATTCTGCCTTTCCCGCGTTTTGAACATTACATTCAGGCTAAGGCATGTGGTGAAAATAAAAAAGGTAGAGGATCTGGTAACAGAGGTTATCAGAATTGTACAACAGTTTTCTATTTCTACATGAGGTTAATTCAAGTGTAACAGGACCCTGCAGTCTGGAAAAGCAGAAGAGAAGCAAGAGGAAGCTGAACAATTGCTTACTGTTTCTTGTAGTTCAAGCACAGAGGACACATAATGAAGTTACCAGGCAGCAAGCTTAAAACTAGTAAAAGGAACATAACACACAGCTAAGCTGGGGAATTAATCATCCTCAAATATCAAGTAGTCAGAGTAGGAGTCGATTAAAGAAATTGACAGCAGACAAATTCCAGGCGGGCTATGAAACACAGCAGATAAGATTCTACCTCCAGTTCAGGAAGTTCCTCAGTTCCAGATACTCCTTACTTCAATACTACATACTTTGAATATTACTATATAATTTCCTAAGTTACTCAGTAATGGACGCTGTCTGAGGTGGATTACTGGGTGGTCTTTGTTTTGCCCATTTCCACTATGCTCCTGTATTTTTTATGCAGTATAATCTAAAATATGATGGGTCTAGGGCTGGAACTGATGCAAAAGTAGCCACAGTATTGCTGAAATAAAAATTATTTCAGGCTTGAAGAGATCCTTGGGAGCAGCAAGGAGTCTATCCCTGCATTTCTATGTCTTTGTGAACTCAAGCTGTCAACCCCACAACAATGCCAGCTTTTAAAATGATCATTTATTAATGCAAAAAGCCAGAAGCTGAAGTCCAGTGTAAATGTCACTGGGATTTCCAATTAATTTCCCACAGGCAACGTGCAGTCACCAGATGCCAAAGACACGTGGCTCTTAACCAGCCAGAATCAAACTCTAAGCAGAGTTCCTGTTGTCAATGCTTTTGTATCCATGCTTTTGTTTTAATATTTTTGTAATGGTAGTAAGCCTTACTCTTAATTTTGGATGCAAACAGTGCCATTCTTAGCATTGGAAAGCATATGCCAGTAATCAGGTAAGAAAATAAACAAAAAAGTGTCAACAGCTAAGGTTCAAAATAAAATACCATTGGAAAATGGGAAAAGAACTCTGAGGTGATTAAAGTAAGATAATGCTGGAGGAGACTTAATTTTGGGAAGAAATATCCTTGGAGTTAATCTGACAGGCCATACCAGGTTACCGAGCTCTGCAGAAAAAGGTCACCTCACATCTCACTAATATATTATTTCTCACGCTGCTCACAGCAGTAACGTCTGGTACACAGAGATCAACAATATTAAGATCAGGAATCATGTCACTCTCTGGTTTCCTGTCAACTTCATCTCATGCCTCAAAATATTTTTTTAATTTTTAATTTTTTTAAACTAATTTTTTCCATATTAAAAAATCTAAACATACTGTAAACAACATGAGCAGGTTGAGGAACAGGAAGATAAAGAGGTAAAGATTAAAGAAAGCTAGACAATTCATATAGAAAGATGTAAATAAGTATCTTTAATAATATTCTTGATGATAATCGCGGAATTTTTTAAGTAGAATAACTTAGTGCCTTGCGTAATCTGTTGTGATAAGAATGATGATAACGAATTTCATAAAGAAATGGTGATACGTTGAACATCTGCTTTTACCCCATTATCCAGTCTTTGGTACTTTGGATGAAACAGCCAGAGCAGCAGCTGATACAAACATGAAAGGTACTTGCCCACGTGTATTTTACAGGTTATGCAGATGTGGTGCTTATTAGACAACCAGTTACTTTAAAGTTGGTGTGTTTACAGTGAGTATTTCTCAGAAAACACTAGTCTATCAATATCCCCAAATATGCTCATTGTTGTAAAATGAAATGAAATGTTGGGCTTACATCAAAACGGGTTGTTCTTCAATCATTTGTATAAAAATGAGGTCTTAAGAGAAAGTTAAAATCTTGGACTTCATTCAGTTGAGATGAAACTAAATTTTCAGACCATGAAATTCCCACAGAAACAAGATCTAAAGTTTGCAAACAGCTTTTAAGTAAGGTTCCTTTATTTCAGTTTGGAAGTTTTTCAGCTTTTTATCGAATGGTGGAGGAATGAAGTGCCCTGCCATTAAACCCTATCAATAAATGGGTATTTTTCATCAGTTAAAAAATATTCTTAGAAGTCATTCTTCTCATTACCTGTAGTCTTCAGATTTTCTCAAGTACTATCCTTGGATATTTGCCCTCCACAGTTTGAGGCAATCATTTTGGATGGTCAGCATTCCCTCTCAGAGCAACTACTGAGTTTTCCTGCCAGTTTAACCTCAAATCAGGAAAATCCTTTTGCTGGTAGAATAATCGTCTCAACATGACCTATGTTTCATTTAAAAGCTTTCTTATTGCTATTACTGTTCAATAGCTGGAGGGGCTTTTCTTCTTCGTTCATGTACGCACTTGTGGGATAAAATGAATTCAGGTGTCTTCTGAAACATTTGTCTCTATCCAAACTCACAAAAGAGGTTTGAATATACCCTCTTTCTAGTTAGAATAATTTTCTTCCTTCATTAGATGAAAACTCTTAAAGATTAATTACTCCATTACAATCATACTCCAGACTGACGCACATCATATGATAACCTTGTTGCAGACTTTCTTATTGAACTTCTAATCTCAGCGCAGGCTTATTTGCAGCCTCAACCCATAGCATATATGTCACCTTTATTTACCCTGTAATTGGACACCAGCTGCTTAGGAACGCAGCTAAAGACCCATCATGCCCTGTACAGTGCAGAAGTAACCTTTTAGTATCAGAGACCCGCAACATCACCAAAGCCCCAAACTGCTTCTAGAACTGCTTTTCACTCTCATTTATGGTAATAAGGTAAACCTACTATTTCACAAACAGCGTCTGCTCAAAGAATAGCATTTTGTTTGAGGTGACAGCAGCTTTTCTTAGAGAGTGAGATTTGTATTGCAAGAGAGGCAATAATTCACACACAAACAAAACTGACAGGCATTTTTCTCCCATGAAGCACTGGATTATGCCAATAACACAAAAAATATTAAGGCATCCTCACAGCACCAACTTGCAATGAAATTGTTGTTAGCATTTAGCCAGTTACTTTTTTTCTAAGAAGAATTCATTTTGTGAGACAGTAGGGCCTCACCAATTTGCATTATATTGCACAACAACAGGAGCATGCAGCGCAGGAAGATTGCCTCAATATAAGTAGGCCAGTAGTTTTATCTCTTTGGAGACATGAAAATTCATGGCTTGGCCCAACATCATTTTCTCTCACTCAAATAGTGGCCAATTATAGGTATTATGAGAATGATCAAGTATGAAAGACACCATAAATACAGACAGGATGCAGGATGAACTATTCCTAATTCCACACCGTTAGAAAATATGGTACAATACAGAATTTTGCTTTCTGCTTTTACAGACTCTGTTGCTAGGCTTCCATCCCTCATGCTGTCTATGAGGATGGGGCTCTGCACCTTCCTTAATTGTCCTTCGACTGTAGTGGAAATTCATCTGCACAACTTGCTAAGAGGAAGGACCCTAGCATGAAGCCTTCAAACCTGTGCTCAGTGCAATATCTGCTGCAAAGAAAAATAAACCCATAGACTACAGCTATGCTTTTTCTCTTTGTCACATAATTTCCCCTGTAACCCGCTTCCTTATTTTCTTTACTTCCCTTGGCTAGAAAGCTAATTAGAGAACATACTGACCAAATTTTACATACGAATTTCACATGTAGAAGGAGCAGAAATTTAAAGCTTAAGCTTTCACAGCAGTTTAAAACTGCGTTTATTCTAAGATGGAATAGTGGAAAGCTATATTTGCATGCAGAATAAGTTACAAAAATGACCTTTTTATTAACACACTGCAAATTACACTAGGGTCAAATAAAATTATATGAGTAAACTATGCAAATAAAACTAATCCCATTACAAGGAGTTTCAGAGAAAATATCAACCCTTATACTGGCTCCAGCAGAAAGATAAACAGTCACCGGCAGTATATCACCAGAAAAATTCATTTGCTGATCACAAGCCTGAGGGAACTACACTGTTACCTAGCAACTAGTGGGACTAGCCTTTTTTAAATAGATTAACCCCTTGATGAATGCCAAATACATAACTGGTCTGTGGGATTCACGGCTTACAGCTGATCTGAGTAAGAGTGCTCCTGACTGCATCAGAAAGATGGGCCTTTATTTTTTGCCATTTCAAATTGCCCACGATTGGCTTCTGAAGACATAAACTTCTTACACATCTCCCGTCATAGCCAACATCTCCCATAAAGATGAATCTGTCGCATTACATTGTGTCATGTTCCAAAAAGCCTCGGCCCAGAAGAGACCTTTGCATGCCTGAGGTTTCTGCATAGCCTAGCTTTGGTTGAGAAATCCTGAGCAACCATACAGGGAAACTACTGTGTATCTTTTAACACTTCTTTCTGCATTAATCATTGCAAAATTTAAATGTGGTGCCAAAGTAATGCTGCCACAGAGGATCCCTGAAGATCCTGTGTGCACTATATGTCTTTTGATTTGTTCTAAAATATACACAGTTTGAAGTTGCTGCTTGGCAGGTGTAAATTGAGAAATAGTTAGAATTTTCTGATAATTTAGAACAATTTATAATTATAATTTATCATTTCTGTTTAAAATTAAGCAGGGGAAGTTTAGGGTGAATATAAGGAAGAAGTTCTTAAGTGTGTGGGTGGTGAGGCACTCGCATAGGTTGCCTGAAGAAGTGGTAAATGCTCCATCCCTGGCAGTGTTCAAGGCCAGATTGGACAGAGCCTTGAGTGACATGGTTTAGTGTGAGGCGTTCCTGCCCATAGCAGGAGGATTGGAACTGGATGATCTTAAGGTCCTTTCCAACCCAAACCATTCTATGGTTCTATAATGGATATGAATAAAAGGCAAATACTTGGCAAGCCAGCACATACAGTGAGTCATGAACTCTAGTTAGGCACAAGAAACTAAAGGGTTTATTATGCAAATGACAGTATGTTTGAAATAAACTCTCAAATTACATGTTTTACCTAAATGCAAGGAGACAGTAGAAACTTATCAGCAAGTCTGACTTACTAAATTTGTTTCCTAGAATTGTATTTACAATGGACGGAATACCTAAGATCAGTCCTGATGACAGACATTAAAACCAATCACTCTCCTACAGTAACACAATTTTGGAGCAAGTCCACAGAAATTAATTGAGCTCCGGTACACTTGAAATCAGAGTGAGATCTTGGAGGTCACAAGCTTTGGACCAAGGGGAGGAACCCAACTGTTCACAAGGACTGTACTTAAAGATTTTTAAGTGGGTAAATACAGAATCACCACTGTCTGGAGTCAAACAACCTTTTTCTCTTCTGACCTCTGCACCCGAGCTGGTGAGAACTGAGCATGCCACATAAACTCATATAAAGCTGTCATGGTTGTAATGGAGGCAGCAGAAAAACTCAAAAGAAAGAGAATCAGATTCAGAGCATGAAGGGCACTCAGGATGTGGCGATTAGGAGAAAACTCCAAGAACAAACTCACCAACAAACTTTTAAGGTGACAAGAAGGTATTCTTTATTGCGGCGCTGGGAGACACGGAGGATAGCTCCTCTTAACGTGTGTCCCCCTATTGCTACACAAGCAGTCCTTATATAGGTACCAAGCACACATACATATTTATGAGGCTACGTATGGATTACGTCATGTTCCAGAAAGTTCCCTCCATGCGTACAAAAATGTGGTGGTGGTCTTTGGGGTCGTTTACTTCTTCTAACAATCTTCATCACTGCTGGCAGCTTTTGAAGCATGTGCAGTAGATGCTTATACCAGCTTAACCAGTTTGTTAACACCATAGACATAACAATCTTCCTGTCCTCCTACTTATCAGTTAATTTAACTGCAGCCCATCCTGGACCCCTGCCTTTCCAGATACTCGCTATCTTTACGTCCTGTTCTTCTAGCCTGTTTTTCTTACACTCATTTTGTACTAAGGCCATAAAGGCCTAAACTACGTCAGCTACAGCAGTTTATCTTGTACAAGAATTCTCAGCGTGTTCTCTAGCTGTACTCTATATTTTTCTCTGTATATCATGCATCTCAGTAATTTTCCATTACTACTGTTACAAAGCCATCAAACTTAACGTTACTTAACATTCATTCTAAAGGTTTATATATTTCATTTTGTAATTTTGTACCCCCCTTTGTCTCAGTGGTGAACAGAAAAGTCGACTTCTCACATGGCCAAGTCTGGCAGATGTTGAAAGCTGTGTAAATGTAAGCAAAACTGCAATTTTTCATAAATTTCAAATCTGTTCCAGTGAAAATACAGGCATGCTGGATTGCAAATGGTATTTTCTTTATATATTCTCTTGCTACACAACGAAAACTCTTATGTACAATACAGCCTCTTTTCCACATCACAATATTGATATATTATAGAGCTCTTAAAATGTCTGAGGAAAGATCTTGGATATACCACTTAACTGGTGGTTGGCCAGAACTTTCTGTTTGCTGGTTTTGCAATCCTTTGACAAAGTCCTTCAGACAGGTGACTTCTGCTCTGCAGTATGAATACCCAACTAGCTGCGCTGTTAGAGAGAAAGACACCTTCAGCAGGAAAGGTTGGAAGTGTCCCCCAAAAGGCAGAACATCTTAAGTAAAGACAAAATATGCAAGGAAAGAAAATATTAAATGTAAATGAAAACTAGATAAAATATTAGAGAACTGTTTACAGAAATCTATTAAAAAAATAAAAAGTACAAAATAAAAATTTTAAGGGTAGACGTTTTACAGGAAAAAATTCTGAACTGCTTGGTGACAAGCAAAAAACTAGAGTCAGAGAAATTATGCTTGAGCTAATTGGAGTGAAAAACAATTGCTCATGAAGCAATCATCTCTCTTTTAACAGCAGTTTAGTATTTCTCATTATTCTGACCAATTGTTTTATCTTAAATTGCCTTTTTTTGACACAAAATCACTCTATTGTCTCAACGGTTGCATAAATAAGCTTTTTTGTCTGACAGCTTGACTTCTAGTGATGTCTTTTCTGACCTTATGTTGCTATTCTCTGGGTGTATTTATTAACCTCACTTTGATTTGTTGCAAATGTGCTGACACAGCTCTAACTCTGATTTCAGCATATTAGCTGTAAACAGGAGTTACACCTGAGTCCTCTTAATATCATGAAGAAAAAATTCTAGCTCTCCTATCTCTTCAGCCCGAGTCCTTAAACCTGAGGATAATGTAGCAACCTGTGAAGCACATGCTAAAGAAGAATGTGATAAGTAATTAGGTTTTCTGATTTATAGTCTGTTTCTCCTAGATGTTACTTGCTTCAAAAGTACTAATACTTGATTAATGTGGTCTTTCTTTCAATATTTCAATTGAAAATACCAAGTCCTAAGGGAACAGATGGTGAACTAAATTGAACGATAAGAGGAAAGATGTGCTTTGAACAAGAAAAAGGCAGGTACGAAAGAAGAACTGCATTTTCATTCCTTGAAGGGGAATATCTTACTGGATAACATGTTATATCTCACTGAGCAAGGAAAGACTGTTTTAAATATTCCATTTCTTCCATTTGTATTTGTCTACATAATTTATTTTTAGTATTTTCACCATAGTGTATAAGTAAGCTGAGAGAATTCTCAGAGAATCTCATTCGCATCAATGCTAGAAGGAGGCTGCTTCCTGTTGCTATTTGTTCAGTCCTGGGAAATACTGTTCCACCCTGGGAAATACTGTTTTGGTGGGAGCATGCAGCACTGCCAAGGCACCTAACCAATGGGCTCCAGATGTTTGTTACCAACTGTAGAGGCAGAGAACAGGATATCTCTGTCCCTTTAGTGGAAGAGGAAGATGATTCCTCCTCATCATGAAGATTTCTGTAGTAGTCTGGTACAGTCCCTGTGGAGGCTGCATCTGTTACCACCACTATAGAGATGCAGCTGAAAAGACAGGGTAACTTCTGAAAATGTTCTGCTTCTGCTGACTTTCTGCTGCTTGTGTCACTAACACCTGGAGTTTCCAAGCTCATTGTAAGGCTATTATATTTCTGCGTTATAACATCCCGTGTCTCCCATGCAACATGTAACTGGCACACCAGTAAATCCAGCAGCAGATGTCTGTGTGGGTCTCATCTGTGAAGTTATGCCTGGTTGTGATAGCATTTCAATATATTGTGTTTCTACTGCTGGTCCACTTGAAGAGACTTTGTTCTTTCCTTTTGGTTGCTAACCTTTCTTCTCCAGCTACCATTGCTTAAAATAAAACCTTTGAACGGGAAGTTTAGACAGATTTACAGACATAAAAAGCAAGCAGATGAATAGAACATTTTTAATTCCTCTCTGTATCATTCTGGGGTAGTTCTTAGAAGATTAAAGAAAACTATTAAGATAATACAGATGTGTTCATTTTATGTTTTGCACTTCTGGTTTTTCAAAGTGAAACTTCTGTGGAGGTGCTGCCAAAAATACACTTTACATCAAATACGAGTACCACAACACAAGTGGATTTGTAAACAGCCACCCAGAAAACTACCAAACCCAGAGATTACCTGGAAAACAAACAAACAAACAAACAAATAAACAAACAAATGGCTTTAATATAGGGATTGATACATCTACACCAAACGCATATAAGGTCTTCTGGTTTGATCTAGCTACCCACCCTGACAATACTTGAAGCAAGATATCATACAACCATGATCTTTGCATTACTAACAACATATTGTTGGTCAAAATTTTATTACGCTCCTCTGTCTATTCTTTTCCATTGATTCTTATTGACAAGCTTGCAGGCAACTGGCCACTAAGAAACTCTAAGTCCTGGCACTTTGGTAGAATTGAAGTTATGTGAATATAATCCTCTTCCCAAAATAAATGCAGTGCAGATCCTTATCAAACATAACTGCACCTATGTTAGGCATCTGTGTACCCACCCTTGTTATGGCTCTAATCATAGCCTTAGAAGAAATAGGTTGCGCAGTTGGGAGTGCCTATTAAAAATCACATTAAGATTTCTCAGAATGCAGTAACCTGATTTTCAGAGGTCCTGAGATTTAGAATTAAAGCAGTTCACTATATATTTTTCAATCCTTTCTAGGTGGATACTTCAGCACTGTTAAGCATAAATAGCTAAAAAGCATGCATCCTTTGGATCAGTGGATTACAATATCAGTTGCAGAAAGCAGTAGAGATTCTTAATCAATGCCAGATAAAGCTAGATCCCACTCCAGTTTCTCTGTTGTGAGAATCAGAGGCTGCATGTTCCGCATATAATGGAAATACATGTGCCTCTACAAAGTGTTCCAACTATGTGTGCTCCAGTTCATTAGATACCGGGAAACCAAAATATCAAATCAGAATATAGGTGAAAATTAGCGTTGAATAAAAATGCTTGCAAATATACAGAAATCAAAAGATGGCTAGGCCTTCTGTACCAGATGGAAAAAGATGTGAAGAGAGAGAGATGCAACAAAAGGAACCAGTACATGTATTTCCTGCTCAGTTCTACTGATGCTAGCAACATGGCTGTGCAACACAAGCAGCTGCTTAAGCTATTTTAAAGATGCTTAATACTTGTTGGAGATTAAATTCCATATTTTAAGATCATGTCCCTTGCCACACTGTAATATGATGTCACTCCAACTACTGACAATACATGGTAATAGGGATTTAAAGTTGCTAAATGTTCTCTAGATCTATCTAAACTTAAATGCTATTTTAGCACGCAGCATGTATTTGGCTTACTATGATAATTCCTGAGTAATTAAATACAGCACGTAAATATTACAGTACTTGAAAGTTTTTCTTTGTATTTGATCGACCACATGAACTACCAAGATGAGAAATGAGCTGAAATGCATAATTTAGACTTTCAAATTTATTTATGACTAAACAATACTGCTTAATGATCTTCTTGTTAAATGTATAGTCAACCCATTTGAGAAAAAGCCATTCATAATGCTCCTGCACTATGAAATCAAACAATTTTCTCGGTTTGTAGTTTCTGGGGTTTTTTTGTTTGTTTTTTTAATTGGCGGAGGGGGCAGTTGGGGGTGGAGGTGTTTGAATCATAGAATCATAGAATAGTTACGGTTGGAAAGGACCATCTAGTTCCAACCCCCCTGCCATGGGCAGGGACACCTACCACTAAACTATGTCACCCAGGGCTCTGCCCAACCCGGCCTTGACCACCACCAGGGATGAAGCATTTACAACTTCCCTGGGCAACCCATTCCAGGGCCTCACCACCCTCACAGTAAAGAACTTCTTCCTCATATCCAATCTAAACTTCCCCTGTTTAACTTTGAACCCGTTACCCCTTGTCCTCTCACTACAGTCCCAAATAAAGAGTCCCTCCCCAGCATCCTTATAAGCCGCCTTCGGATACTGGAAGGCTGCTATGAGGTCTCCACGCAGCCTTCTCTTCTCCAGGCTGAACAGCCCCCATTTTCTCAGCCTATCTACATACAGAGGTGCTCCAGTCCCCTGATCATCCTCGTGGCCCTCCTCTGCACTTGTTCTAACACTTCCATGTCCTTTTTATGTTGAGGACACCAGAACTGCACACAATACTCCAAGTGAGGTCTCACGAGAGCAGAGTAGAGGGGCAGGATCACCTCCCTCGACCTGCTGGTCACACTCCTTTTGATGCAGCCCAGAATACGGTTGGCCTTCTGGGCTGCAAGCGCACACTGCCGGCTCATGTTCATTCTTTCATCGACCAACACCCCCACGTCCTTCTCCGCAGGGCTGCTCTGAATCTCTTCTCTGCCCAACCTGTAGCTGTGCCTGGGATTGCTCCAATGCAGGTGTAGGACCTTGCATTTGGCATGGTTAAACTTCATAAAGTTGGCATCTGCCCACCTCAGAAGCATGTCAAGGTCCCTCTGGATGGCATTCCTTCCCACCAGTGTATCAACTGAACCACACAGCTTGGTGTCATCTGCAAACTTGCTGAGGGCGCACTCAATCCCACTGTCCATATCACTCACAAAGATGTTGAACAAGACCGGTCCCAACACCGATCCCTGGGGGACACCACCCGTTACTGGTCTCCAGCTGGACATTGAGCCATTGAGCACTACTCCTTGCGTGCGGCCATCCAGTCAGTTCTTTATCCACCGAGTGGTCCGCCTATCAAATTGATGTCTCTCCAACTTAGAGATAAGGATGTCATGTGGGACAGTGTCAAACACCTTGCACAAGTCCAGGTAGATGACATCAACTGCTCTACCCCTGTCCATCAGTTTTGTAGCCCCATCATAGAAGGCCAGCAAATTGTTCAGGCAGGATTTCCCCTTAGTGAAGCCATGCTGGGTGTCACCAAGCATCTTGTTGGTTTTCACGTGCCTCAGCATGCCTTCCAGGAGAATCCGCTCCAAGATTTTGCCAGGCACAGAGGTGAGACTCACTGGTCTGTAGTTCCCTGGCTCATCCATTTTCCCCTTCTTAAAAATGGGGGTTATATTTCCCTTTTTCCGGCCATCGGGAACTTCACCTGACTGCCATGATTTTTCAAATCTGATGGACAGTGGCTTAGCAACTTCATTTGCCAGCTCCTTCAGGACCCGCGGGTGGATTTTGTCAGGTCCCATGGACTTGTGTACGTTCAGGTTCTTAAGACGGTCTTGAACCAGATCCCCTCCTACAGTGGGCCCAGGGTCTTCATTCTCACAGTTCCTGTTTCTGCCTTCCAAGACTTGGGTGGTGTGGTCAGAGTATTTACTAGTGAAGACTGAGGCAAAGAAGTCATTAAGAACCTCAGCCTTCTCCAAATCCAGGGTAGCCAGTTCTCCCGATAGCTTCTGGAGAGGGCCTACATTGTCCCTAGTCTGTTTTTTGTTTGCAGTGTACCTATAAAATCCCTTCCTGTTATCCTTAACAACCCTAGCCAAGTTTAATTCTAAGTGGGCCTTAGCCTTCTTAACCTGTCCCTAGCTTCCCGTTCAACATCCCTGTATTATGCTTGATTTGGTTTGGGGTCTTCTTTATTTGTTTGTTTGTTTGTTTTTTCTTTTGCCTGTTTCTTATAGATATCCTGATGCTACCTGAAGTTAACATTTCCTCTGACATCCATCTCCCATTTCTGTCCAGCTGCCACATGTTCTCATTCATGCCCTTTTTTCTGCCCTGGCACTTGCCAGACCCTTCACAGAGATGCTTTAACTGAGTGATAAAGCAACACCAAAAAACCCCAAAACAAAGACCAAGCATCCTTTTCCTGTTGCAATTTCTGCCATGTCAGTAAATTAAATCAGCTCCTGAAGGTCTAATTAGTGTCAGGGGCAAGTGTTGACAGAGCAGCACTCAGAAGATCACAAGAGACTGAGCAAGTGACAAACAGAATTGGCTTATGATTTAATGCTGCTCAAAACAGATCATTACTTACTTTTGCTATCTCATTGCTGCTTATATGATGAAAAAGTTTTAGCGTTCTTCCTTACAGTTTACAAAACTTTGCAATTTTTTCCTTCCCAATTTGTTAAATAGCTGTTTCACTTCTTCACACAAGGTCTTAACCAGTAACAAAAGCATAATAGATTACCAATGACAAAAGTAGGTGATTTATGCTGTGATATTTCTGAATTTTTTCCCCAGTTCTGTTTCCAAAATGTTAACAGAATGAAATACTCATGCATCTCGCCACTATGACATTCTCAGAGGATCATTTTCCCCATATATTTTACCTTTAATCTGAAGAATTTGTTAAATGATCCCTTTCTCATAGTAGTTATTATCAGGTTTTGCCTTCAAAAAAAAAAATCTAAATGTGAAATGAAAGACATTTATAAACATGCTATTGCAAACATGTTCAACATACTATTTAATAAATGCTTCCTGTGCTCACCACTATTTTGCAATTAAACTGAAGGAAAACATTTATTTTATGCCAATATTGCACTCACGCTAGGATCATAGAATCATAGAATCATAGAATAGTAAGGGTTGGAAAGGACCTCAAGATCATCGAGTTCCAACCCCCCCGCCATGGGCAGGGACACCTCCCACTAAACCATGCCATCCAAGGCTATGTCCAACCCCACCTTGAACGCCGCCAGGGATGAAGCATTCACAACATCATCTCCACCACATACATGTTAAGCTCATCCATTATTACATTACTTAATTAGGAAAAAGGAAATTAAGCAGTCTCCTTCTCCCTGCGTGATCAGTTAGACTTCCCTATTATTTTTCTCTCCATGCCTCATTATTAAGATCAAAATGAAATTACATGGATTAGTTCCTATTTCCATCTGGAAGCAGGAAGCTCTGTTACAACAAATTATTGAGCTAAAATGCAAAATTTAGATTAAGAAATAAAGCCATAGCACTGTAATAACTGCTGTTTAAAATGTGCATTTCAAGGGAAATATCTGTAAACTTATTTAAGTCCTGATAAGTTGATAGTCATACAGCAGGAGAACTGAAGATCGCAGTGAAGAATATCAGTTATAATGCTGTTCTACGTTTCTAATTATTCAGCAGAATGGTTACGTGATCTCGTAGTAGTACAAATTTTGTTCCACTTTAAACTCATTTTCTATGAAGATTAATGAAAAATTCTATTGGAAATGCAGTCAATAATTAATAAGCCTGATTCCTATCTAGTGCATATGTAATTAGGAAAGGTGTGATTATTCTTCTTCCATTAACAGTTCAGGAAGTACGTTATGCCTAATACATCCATCCAGACATCAGCACTTAGCATCCATATGAAAAAATGACTTAAAGATATGGCAAGAAGTTGCCTGGCAACAGCTTTTTTCCTTTGAATGGCATTTTTGGGGCAGGAAGTGAAGAAAAGAAAAGCTCTAAGCTAAATTCAACTTGAGAGGCCTGCTGCGATCTTGATTCTCAAGTTACTATAGAGCTCTGATTCTGCTCAATATGGATGTGGATCCCACATGGGACTGTTTTGCAGCTCCATCAGTACATACAACTGTGCACAGCTCCGCTTTCCCTTTGTGTCTAATTCAAGCTGTGTAGTTTCTTCTTTGACCTAGCAAAACAACCCTTATTAAGAGATACAAATAAACTGAGTTTATTTTATATTAGGCACATGAGGAAGAGCTGCGATGTCTAGCTCCAGAGAGTAGTGCTTTCTCTTTGGAATATATGTCATGATAGTCACACTGAAAAAAGGATCCTCATGCAGACCTAGGCTTAGTTTGATTGCTACAGCTTGCACAGCAGTCTTCCTACTCAGCCATGCCCAAGGCTGCTAAAATTTTCAGCTCTGTCCACATGGAAAGAGTGGTTCATTAAGTCTTGGGACTATAGGAAGCAAGTACACATTCAAACTACCCTTTCTCAGAATACTTGGGACCTATGTCCCCATGACCCTCAGCTGAGGGTAGAGAGGATAGCTCAGGCACCTTTTCGGTTTTTGCAGTGCCTTGTTCTGACTCAGTTATAAAGTAGCTTATCTTTAAATTAAAAAATAGTCCAAAGGAAAGGAAAAGGTGAAGAAGTTTGGAAAAACAGAATACACCAACAAAGCGATACACTGAGAAGGCAAGATATGAGCTTAAAGGCATGTTACTATTGCTGTGGTACCACCTAAAAAAGAACAAAACCAACCAAAAAAACCAAAGATATTTTTATATCAGATATTTTTCCATCATATGTCTGGACTGTCTACAAGTCCAATGTATTTCTCCACAAAAGCAGTGTAGCTTAGAAAAAAAATTGTGTGACCGACTATAAAACTTTCATTGGGAAAAGCAAATGAAGTCTTACAAAATCCCTAGATAATTTAATAGCAGCAAATCAAGGCAATGAGGTCCTGGCTGCGGCTTAGGATGACACTTTGTGAAGACTGTAATTTTCTTCCCCACTGTGCTGGCATTCTTTTCCACTTGTTCTCTCCAGATAGAGAACCACCAAAATCACTTGTTTCTGAGTTCACTCAAATCATTATCCAACAATTTCCTATATATTCTATTGGGTTCATATATTAAAACAGAGTGATTTTGAAACAGCATTGCTAACTTTCAAGCTTTTGACTGAGCTTGCTTTTGTCAAAAAATCCAATCTATCTTACTACTTCTGATTTAGTTTTTGGTTTTATAAGTAAATGTGGCACACATTAAAAGTGCTGAAAAGACAATTGCCTGATGTGTTAGCTTCCATATTATAAGGGGTCCTGCTTCACTTTGTGGGCTCTTTTGAAAACAAATTGTTGGGGAATAATATCAAGCACTTTTTTTTTCATACTTTCCTGTTAATGAATGCTGGATACAACATGGGAAGCTTTAGAGCCATTTTGCTGGTTTTGTTTTGAGATAAAACTAAAAAAGTATTAAAAAAATAAGGTGAGACAAAAGCAAAGGGATCAACATGCATACTGAGAGAATTACCTTACTATGAACGATAGGTCTGCTTTTAAGCTTACACTTTTTCTTTAGTTTTGTGCTCTTGCTTTCTCTTAACAGTGCTAGAGGTGAAAACAACAATGGGAAATATGAAAAAAATACCAGCTGCATGCAACTGACAGCCTTTTAATGCCATTATCAATTGGGCCTTCTTTGAAACACAGTAAAATCTCATCTACACTCATGTTACCACCATTTTATGTTTTAAAAGGAAAGGACCAACATGGATGTGTCTCAGGATCAGAAAGTGACTTGCTGCCAGTGCTTCTAAAATAAGGATTCATGAAAATGTTAACAGTTACATAAACCCCAACTTTCTAAACCATGGCCCTAATACTGGCAGGGAAGTTTGGTGTTTTTTTCAATAAGGAGAAACAGCATTCAATTTTTCAATGCAAAAAAAAATGTTGTCTGTTTTTTTTTTTTTTTAATGAGTCTGAATTCTGATACTGCTCCTCAGAGTTTCTGCAACATTTCTGAGACAGAAACCTGTCAGCCAGCCTGAAATTCTCTCTCTCTAACAGCACTTCATTCATAGCTAATTTCTGAGAGCAATCTTTCAACCAGTGGTATGCGAATGTACTAGTAATTTAATCTGGAACATGTTTTACTAGTTTGCTTTACAAAGTGTCAAAGGCAACAGTAGTAAAGGTTTTCATAAAAGGCAATAGCTGTAACAGCTGCTTTCCACTTTGTCTACTATAACTGTCACCACCTCAAGATTTGATGTGATTTATTCTTCATAAAATTACACAAGCTCTGCCTTATTGTCTTATTATAGAATAGCAGAATCATAGAATAGTTAGGGTTGGAAAGGACCTTAAGATCATCTAGTTCCAACCCCCCTGCCATGGGCAGGGACACCTCCCACTAAACCATGTCACCCAAGGCTCTGTCCAACCCCAACTTGAACACCGCCAGAGTGTTTACAGAGTTTACAGTAAAGAACTTCTTCCTTATATCCAATCTAAACTTTCCCTGTGTAAGTTTTAACCCATTCCCCTTGTCCTATCACTACAGTCCCTAATGAAGAGTCCCCCGCCAGCATCCTTATAGGCCCTCTTCAGATACTGGAAGGCTGCTACGAGGTCTTCAGGGAGCCTTCTCTTCTCCAGGCTGAACAGCCCCAACTTTCTCAGCCTATCAGTTTTTATTCAAATGTTTTGAAATGGTCACATATAAGTTGTTCCCATATCTTCCCAAGAATCAGTATCAAGTGGGACTGCCCTACAACTCTTCATGGCACCCCTTCCTCTTGCCTTTTATAAAGGCAAGTATCACAGTTGCCATTATCCTACTCCTTGTTTTATTTTGAAGAGATCTTGAAAATAATTGCTGAGGTTTACAGACTGCTGACTGGAATACACATAACTTATGACCGTATTCTTTCAAGGTTCTTTCTTCAACATTTCTTTAACCCTTAGTTAGAAGTTTGTTTTGTTCAGGCATTGATCATAAAGGTCCAACTGCCTTTTTGTGAAGAGAAAAGCAAAAGAGATAGCTGAACACTTCAGTCTTCTCTGTTCCTCCATTATTTCTTTTTCCCTTTGTTATGTTGCTGAGCTGTGTTTTCCTTTGTAGGCCCCCTACTGTTTTACTTTACTTTCCACATTTTTAGAGCTCCTACAACATACTGAAACTCATATTGTGCCCTAGTCTTCTTAATTTACTATTACATGCTCATCTTAATCCTTTCAATTCGTGTGCCACTTAATTGTACTGCTTCAATAAAAGTATAATCAAGGCACATCATCTTTCCAGAAATAATTCAGTTTAAGGTGAATTCAGTCCATGCTATTTCTCTATTTTCAAGCACAGGCTTTAGCAGCAGAAGCTTATCCATGCTGGCATAACAGTGTCCCCATCAGCAGCTGCAACACTAAGGCTGCAGTTGGACTGTTTTTCCGAGAACTCATACACTGCCTTGCCACCAGCAATGTGCCATGTCTCTCTGCCCTCACTCTGCCTGCAGGTATGCCTAAGTAGGTTTTAGAAGGGACAGGTTAGGAAACACACAAGTAGTTCATCCAGCAATTCTGACAGATGGAACAAGCCGACTGGGAGGAGATGATGGGCAGCAACTGTCTTCATCAATATGGCTCTTGGTAGAAAAAATGTCTGTCTGCTCCCTATTACCAACAGGAAAATACACTTCTAATGACATTTTACACTATAAAATGAAATTAAGGTGTAAGCCGGATCTGGGAATTCTACTGACAGAAGGTATCCCTCAAACTACTTCAGTCTAGTATAGAATTTGTTCTCATGTTCCTTCCTGCAAGAACTGCTACTAAATGTCTAACAGCCATCATGAGTATCACTTGACTGCAACTACAGATAAAGTGGTGGTGTTTTCCAATCTGCTATAACTTGGCAAAATTGAACATACATTAAAGTATTGACATTGACAGCTGAAGCAATTAGGAACTTGGCCAGAACGAACAGATTTCTACATGTGATCACTGGTGATTTGAGCTATGGAAACAACAAATTGATTCAAATAGTCAACTGGTACTTGTGTGGTTAAAAAAGAGATACCCCAATGCCTGCTCTGTTATTTTTAAGACAGAAACGAAAATGCTTTAGGAAAATTCAGAATAAAAAACGGAGACTGCAACCAAGTGGTTTGTTGACAGTAAGTACCATTTGCAGATGACAGTACTTACGTTAACTTTGTTAACCACTCTGTTACAAACTGAGGTAAAATGAAAATGAACTTTTGCTTCCATTTAATTCCCCAGCCCACACATTGAAAAATATACTGAAGTACAGGTAAGTACAACCAGATTTTGAGGATTGTGTAACATTTTTTTCTCAGGTATCACCATTGTTATGCAGGTAACGAATTTCCTATATTTACATATCTTAAAGCTAGATTTGGGCTCATTGTGCAGGAAATAAAAATAGATTGTTTTTGCCACAATCCAACAAAAACTAGGATATCCATCCTTTCCTTACATAGAAATTTTTAGGCAAAAAGTCATGTCATCTCTGAGACTGATGAAAGAGCTAATCACGCTGAAAGGATCTGATTCTATTGCACTCCAGCCCTGCGAAATGTGGGAATGCGGCAACATTGCAGTGAAAAGAGTCTTGCTGAGCAGCTGAACACTGCAGATTGATCAAGAGCTCTGCAGAACTGCAGCTCATGTGCAGCTCTGCTGATTTGCTGAACTCTGTGGAAGCAGAGAAGCAGAATCAGCAGCCTATGATGAAACTTTTCATCTCCCTGTAATTCAGAAAGCAAGCGCAGCAAGCTTTGAATTCATCAAAACTCAGATTGTGCACTTGGAGCAGGCCTTTTAAGATGGAACCTACTTTATCTGAACACTGTATGTTTTCTTATCATAAGTACAGACAGCTATTCAGAAATGCCAAATCTTTCTATAGTTAAACAGTTACCTTTTAAGCCTGACTTTTTATGCATGAAATATTCATTTTACATTCACAACGAAGAATCAAATATTTTCCCTTGAGGAACCTGGAAAGCTCTGAAAAACATACAGTCTGTCACACCAAGTTTAATGGGAAGGAATGCTATATTGTAACTGGCTCTTCATCATAACAGCATGTGCTGAGGTAAAAAACATCTGCATACAAATTAAAACCTTCCCTGGACATGTCTTTCCTCTTAGTGACCGACTGACTGGTTTAGGTATTTATTGTACCCACTTGAAATTACACACACTTAACTGTATGTTATTTTTAGAAGGATGAATGTCCCAGCTTTAAAACTGGCTCCTTAGTCCAGAGAGTTCACTATTTTAATTGTGTCAATGTCCTGATGTCATCAGTATATATATAGTTGACAACTAGAAATATATATGCAGTTAGCTATCACAGTTTGGGATTTATGCAGTGCTTACACTCCAGTAGAACTGTAATCCCCTTTGCCCTTGTATGTTAAGTAACTTCATTTTGGAAATAAATGTCATAAGGTAAATGGGATTTTATACATTAAGATACTAAGCTACTTTGTTCTTCCTTCAGATCTTCAGAACTGCTTGGCTGATGGCATCATGTGAACATCAAGAAAGATCTTTATCCTCTAAAGAATGTTAACACATAGAACTATGCTTAAAAGTGGACAACTTTACTGAAACCATACTACAGTACATTACATTAACTATTAACCAGCCATTCATTTCATAAGACTCTTACTTGTTTATATTGAATATAGTCTAATTTAAGCCTCATTTGGAATAATCACATGCATGCCACCTTAGAACAGCTTCACTACATAGTTGTTGTCCACACATAACTCAATAAACCTAAAGTACATTTAAGGAGATTTCCAGACAGGATCACATTGCAAAATAAGGAGTACCAGTCAGTAGACATTAACTAGATGGGTCTTTAGGAGTAACAAGAGAGCTTCAGTAAATGATTGGTGAAATACATATGGATTTATAAGTTGAAGGGCATCACCCATTTTTTTCTGCAAAACTATTACCATAGTCATGACTGGTTTATTGTTTCCTTAGTTATAGGAATATCTATGGTCTGCATTTTTCAGAGACACTGAGCCACATCTGGCACATGATGTCCAGTGCTTCACACATAGCTGTTCCAAATACTGAGCCTACCAGCAAATTTGGTTGCTGATGATGTGACCTCCATGGGTCATACTGATTATGGAAAAGTTGAAAAACATTGTTTTCTGTCTATTCTCCTTTTGACTTTTACACTGATATTTTCAGAGTAGACAATCTGCTTTTCCTCATTTGCAGATCTATGTTCAGGTGTAAGTGGGGACATGGAAACAAGCAGTTGTTGTGATGTGTGACCTATATTCTCTCTGTAATTTTTGGCAGGTCATTTAATGTCTTTTCTAGATTTCTTCCTTGGCAAAATAAGTGCTGCCATTTTAGTAAATTATGTGATATCATGATAAAAGGATTAAAAATGTGATTTCATTACTGTACCAGCAACTTCTGTCAGAGATCTGTGGAGGGACAATTTATAGCAAACAGTTTCAACAAATGGATAGCAGAATGAACAAGTAGAACAAAGTCACTGAAGAAAGAAAACTAACAGTATCTCACGTTGAAAAGTTTTTTGTTGTTAAACAGTAGTATGCCATAGTACTGCCAATTCTGAAAATTCAAAACTCAAAACCCAATACCAAAAAAACATAACACTGGCATTAACATACATTATTTGAGAAAAATAAATTACAAATATCTAATTTTATTTTTAACCTTTCAGACCACACTCAAAAAGTCTTCACAAATCTAAGGAAATTATTCCTATAAGAACAAAATCTAAAGGGGATAAAAAGGTCAATCAAAGTAGCAGTTAAAAGAGAGAACATTAAAATCAGTAGTGAATTATTCCAACACGCAACAAAACCAGGAAGTATACTGTAAGATTAAAATGGTTATATCTGAAGCTTGTTAATACTCTGAAAATCAAAAAAGAGTCACACAAAACTGAAAGCAATGATGCATTGCTAGGTTACAGTACAAGATAATAGCTGAAGTATGTAGGGATAAATGAGAAGTACCCAATGGCTGTTTTCACCCTTTCATTTAAAATAAAAAGTTCTCTGACCAAATTTTTCATGCATACAAAGATTAATTACAAGGCAATAGTAACGTATTTTGAAGAGGAAATGAACAAGGTATAGGATATTTAGATGTAAATTTAAAAATGTTTTTAAAGTGTATCTATTGAAATCAAAAGATCGACTTACAGCAACAATCCTCTGGTGAATTTTCGGCTTCCACATCTGACCATACTTGTCTCACAGACAAAGTAATTTAAAACAAAACTTTCTATTTAATTTTCTCAGAAGGAAAAAAAGCCGAGACAGCACTATGATTGCGAAACCTGTCACATACACGGGAAATATCCTTAATATAATATGCTCAAAGCAGTCTAAAATCTATTATCTAAACAGCTTACAATATCAAAGTTTGGACAGTTCTTTGACAAAAGCTGTCTCCTTGACAATTCTCCCCCAATAGCAGCTAAGTAAAATGTGCCACATTTTTGTCCTTCAAAATTTCTGTGATAGTTTTTTCCCACAAAATCTTATTTTAATATTGTAATTTGAGAGATTACATACATTACCACTCAAATAATTGAAGAAAAAACAATAAGAAGTGTCGTGGTTTGAGCCTCTCATGAAGTTCACTCACTCACTGCCCCCTCTTTCTTCCCCCCAGTCCCAGGAGGATGGGGAGGAGAATCAAAAGAATGCAACTCCCACAGGCTGAGATAAGAACAGTCCTGTAACTAAGGTATAACACAAACCACTACTGCTACCACCAATAATAATAATGACAAGGGAAACACAAGGGAAGAGAATACAGCTGCTCACCACCCGATACCAAGCCCGACCCAGCAGCAAACCCCAACCCTTCTGGGTTCCTGCCCCCAGTTTTCACATCCTGGGCATGACATGCTGTGGTATGGAATACCTCTTTGGTCAGTTTGGGTCAGGTGTCCTGTCTCTGCTTCCTCCTGCCTTCTCCTCCTCCCTGGCAGAGCATGAGACTCAGAAAGTCCTTGGTCAGACAAAACATTTCAGCAGTAACCAAAAACATCGGTGTTATCAGCGCTGTTCCCAGGCTGAAAGTCAAAAACGCAGCACTGCACCAGCTACTAAGAAGGAGAAAAAATGACTGCTACTGCTGAACCCAGGACAAGAAGTATTTTTTCATACTATAAATATTAAATTGTAGAAGTTGTTAATACCGGATGTTACGAATATCAAAATTATAAATGCTTAAAAATCAGTTGGACATACTCATGCAAAAAAAATCTCTGACATGTAGTTAAAGGCTTAGGAAATCCTGTAGTTCATAACTATTCAGGTTTGGAACAGTGCACTGGGAGAACTATCCCTATGTACTTCTGTCAGTCTTGGAAACTAGGGGCTGCATTTTTGAAACAAAATTAAGTATTAAATTGTGCATTCATTTAGTTCTCCAGCTACAAGTGCTCAAATAAGATGAAAAAGATTCTTTTGCAATCTGGCACAGGCAAGCAGCAGTCAGATATGATACATAATTCACGCCTGTTAAGCCAGTCTTCAAGCACAGATTGTTTAATGCAGAGGTAGAATTTTAATTTTTTTAAGACAGATATGTCTACAGATGCAGCAAACTCCAAAATGCACTACCAAAAAATTAATACAGATTTAATACTTACTATAATGAATTTTGCTTAAGTCACTTAGAGCAAAGAATTATCCGGTAAAGCAGTTACATGTGTTAACACTATGTATACGACATATTTACAACACAGGTGTGACTGTACAAAGCAAAAGTGACTATAGCACTTGAAATATTTAAAGATGAGAGAGCTGACAATCAATCTCAGCCTATGGGATAAAATCATTTATATCCAAAGCAAAAAACAAAATGAGTGATTAATAGATGCAGTTCCAAAAATAAGAACCCTTGAGACAGAATTGTTAAAAACCAAGACAAGACAAGCATGTAACATTTAAAATACTTGGTTTTGAATAAGTTTTTGGTGTTGGGTTGTTTGGGTTTTTTTAATTAAGCACATGTCTGTGTATTAGTGAAAATAATACAGTTTTGCAGCACTCACAATGTCAGGATTCCCTCAAGGGAGATGAGGTACTGCTTTATTCTACGTTCATCATACAATTTCCAATCAACCCACTCAGTCACCTATAAGTACCTTTTGTGTTCACTGGCATTACCACTAGTACAAGCTTAATCTCAAAATTGCACCAATCACAATTATGTGACTGCTTGGTCAAACAGGTAGAAAGAACCTGTATTTGTGCTAAGTATCATGCAGATATATCCTCCATATCTTAGTGATTAGTACTCTTTCTTTATCCTCCCAAGACTATTCATGCATTTTATGATGAACACTCAGCATAAAACTGAAATAACGCTCACGAGAAGTTCGGAATAGATGATCACAATGATTCCTTCTGGCCACTGAAGCTATTAGCTTATACATCTGCAGCAAAACATTGAACGTTCTTCTAGCAGGGATGCTCTTACAAATAATTCAATCTCTGAACAATGCTCTGCCAAGGGTTCAAGTAAACAGCCTCAGGGTCACTCATTTGAGGCTCTTCTTTTGTTCTGATCACTCCAGATGTCTATGAAATATGACTAGATGTTGTCCAAAATCCTTTTGGCTATTAATAAGTGTCATTTCTGGTTAGAATGGTGTTTTAGCAAAACCACTTCAAATGCTTTCATGCTATAAATAACACAGCTTAATTCCTGACCTTATTATTTTTCCATTTGACAGTCACCTCCATGACAGATCAACCCAGACAAAAACTGTGGGTAAAATATTGCTGTAAGCAAGTTATGTACTACATTTTTTAACCTTCACAAATCTTTTTTTACCCCTGTAACTCAAAAAAAGTGAACAAAACTTCAATGTCTTTTTCTCAAGATTTTCTTCACTATCCAGCTCTGATTAGAAACTACAGGGATACTTGAGGTTGAGCTAAACAAGTGAACAGCAAGCATTATAACAGCCTTTATATAAAGTTTAAATTTTGCAATTCTGAAGTACATGTAAAAGATAGTATTTCTAAAATGAATTTTAGAAATGGACCTCAACACCCCATCAAAGGAAACAGATTTATGATTTCTAGATTATGGAGGGCAGTAACATTCCTCTTTCAAGCACCTTGAAGCTGTCTCTATTGAAGGCAAAGCTCTCAGATGGATATAGCTCTCAAAAAGCTAAGTTAATGCAATGAAGCTCTTGTCACTCTTTCCCCTCATTCACTCACTGAATAATTTCCCTCATAATGCAGCTCTGTTTGTCTCCTATTTTACTTTCCTTTTCTCATGTAAAATAGCTGAGTTCACTTTTATTCTTGGAAGCATTGTATTTTATTTCTGTGCCATTCTAAGGAATGGCACAGAAACAAAATACAATGACTATGCCAATTTGCAGAAACTTGTAGAAAAATACAAGATAATGAAATGCTCCCTTGGTGCCTTTGTTTTTAAGATACAGGTTTCCTTGCTTTTATTTCTTTTCCCTTTTCCTTACGTTGTGTTTTTCATTTCCTCAGTCCATCCTTCCTCCTTTTCATTTGCCTAACCTCCCTCTTATTGTTTTTCCACTGAAATTGCTGTTCAAACTCCTGGTTTTCCTCATTAACTCCAATAAGAGGATATACTAAAAAATCCCCACACATCCTTTGGGAAATGACTAATCACAAAGGATGGATTTTCATTAATACCCTAACAAAAACAAAGGTGAGAAGTGCCTCTCCCTCCTAGTGAGTGTGTTCAGGCTGCCTGTATCAAAAATGTGGCTCTGAAAGTGGTTCATCTTCTGTTCTGATGCCCTACTTCTGAGCATCTAGGTGCAGGAAGAAGCATTCATTTGGCAGAGCTGTGGCCTTCTTCCTTCGACAGTCTTCCACACCAGTTCACAGAGAAGGAAGCAGACTGAAACACCCTTGGATAATAAGAAAGCATTAGGACTGACACACAGATGTTATCTACCTTGGCTGCTTATCTCTCCAGACTCTTTCAGTCAAAGTCAAGAAGGTGACTCTGAGCACCTAATGTGCTACACCAAACTAGGTGTGTAGCACAGAAGGGTCTGAACACATTCCTTACAATTCTTTTCCAGTGCTCCTTCTTTGGAAGAGGGAGGCTGTAGATGAAACCAGAAAGGACTGGACTGACTAAACCAGAAGGCTTCAGTTCACTTTCACTTCTTTTTAATTTCTATTTCCTTTGCAATCAAAGGTTCCTATATTTGTTTGACACCACAAAAGACTAAATAAATTCCTTGGAGTGCAGTAGCACTGCAAATTATTTATGAAGTATCCAACTAAAAGATTTTTTATAGGTAATTCCAGGTTCAATCCTCTGATTACTGCTGCAAGATGTGACCAGCAGTTTAGAGGGTTTCTATACAATCATTCTCACTGAGTTGCACAGTAATATGAGATACTGAATGTTTTCCCTTCAGACTAATACTTGAAAGTGATGCTGAGTTGCATATTTGTACTTACTAGAGTAATTCAGCATGCTAGGAGTTTTTTTAGGAACTGCAAAATGTTAGGGGCAATGCATAATGGAGTATTTTCATTATACAATATATACATATGGGGAGCCATTACCAAAGGACAGAATGGCAACACAGAACAAGCAAGAGGTGTGTACTTGAAGAAAAGCTGTCAGGAGATATGCGTGTGTCCATGCTGTATGGGCACAGCAATCAGCAGCACCCCAGAAAGTTCTTGCTATGCTGCCAGTGATTCTCTCAAAACCGAGTCGCCTAATGCAAGGCAGTATACTGGAAAACAAGATTGATGTAAACCAACATGATGATCATGGGAAATTAAAACACCATTTCCCGTTTTAGAAAAAAGATACCTGCTTTTCAGAGCAAATGTCACAGGACATTCAGGACCTTGCACTTGGCCTTGTTGAACTTTATGAGGCTGGCATTGGCCCTCCTCTCAAGTTTGTCACTGTCTCTGCCCGTGGCAGAGGGGCTGGAACTAGATGATCTTAAGGTCCTTTCCAACCCTAACTATTCTATGATTCTATGATTCTATGGATGGCATCCTTTCCCTCCAGCATGTCAACTGCTCCACACAGCTTGGTGTCATCGGCAAACTTGATGAGAGTGCATCAATCCCACTGCCCACATCACCAACAAAGATGTTGAACAAGACTGGTCGCAACACCAACCCTTGAGGAACACCACTCATCACTGGTCACAATTTGGACATTGAGCTGTTGACCACAACTCTTCACTTGTAACAATCCAGCCAATTTCTCATCCATCAAATCCCTCCTGCTCCACTTTAGAGACAAGGATGTCATGTGGGACAATGTCAAATGCCTTGCACAAGTACAGGTAGATGATGTCAGTCACTCTTTCCCTACTCACCAACACTGTGGCCTCATCATAGAAGGCCTCCAAATCTGTCAGGCATGATTTGTCCTTAGAAAACCATCTTGGTTGTCACCAATCACCTCCTTATTGTCCATGTGCCTCAGCATAGTCTCCAGGAGGATCATGTTTTTGCCAGGAAAAGAGTTGAGACTGACTGGCCTGCAGTTTCCTGGGTCTTCCTTTTATCCCTTTCTAAAAATGGAGATAATGTTCCCCTTTTTTCAGTCAGCAGGAACTTCACCAGACTGCCACAACTTCACATATGGATGGATAGTGGCTTAGCCACTTCTTCTACCTGTTTCCTCAGCACCTGCTGATGCATCTCGTCAGGTCCCATGGACTTGTGGACCTTCAGGATCTTTAGATGATCTTGAACCTGACCTTCTCCTACAGCAGGTGATTCTTCATTCTCCCAGTCCTTACCTTTGCCTTTTGTGACTTGGGCAGTGTGGCTGGAGCTCTTGCCAGTGAAGACCAAGGCAAAATGTGCCCTGCTGTTTTGTTCCTCCAATAGTTACTGGGGTGATTGAAGTCCCCATGAGGACCAGGGCTTGTGAATGTGAGGCCACTCCAGTCTGCCTATAGAGGGCCTCATCTGCTAGGTCTTCCTGGTCAAGCGGCCTGTAGCAGATTCCCACTGTAATGTCCCCTGTCCCTGCCCCCCCTTTAATCCTGATCCATAACCTCTCAATGGGCTCCTCCTCCATCCCCAGGCAGAGCTCTACGCACTCCAACTGGCCACTGATGCAGAGGATGTCACCCCCTTGTCTCCTCAGCCTGTCCTTTTCGAAGAGCCTGTAGCCCTCCACTCCAAAGCTCCAGCAAAAGGAGCCATCCCACCATGTCTTCCTGTATGTGTTTGCATAGAGGCATTTAAGTTGAGCCCCCAGTGAAGATGGCTTACTTGCTGGAGTGGCAGGAATTCCTTTGTGCTGCTCCCCAGGTGCTCTCCTGGTGACCTGCAATTCCTCTCACACTCTGGTCATCTCTCACTTGCGCTGACATCAAACTGGTAGGAGGGGGATGGACTGAGGTCACCTGTCCCCAGCAACTTTAATTTAAAGCCCTATTTCACGTTCTTTAACAGCATTGATTACTGTATAGAAGAACCTGGAGATGGCTATTTATAGAAGAGAAATAGAAAATACATAGAAACAGTTGTTGCAGCCTGTCTTTTCCACTTAGAGCTAAAAAAAAAAAAAAAAAAACCACAAAACCCAAACCAAACAGGAAATAAGGAAAACCAAAATACTAATTTTTCCTGTACACTTTACTAATTATGTTAAAGCAACAATAACATAGTTAATTCTGAATAATTTCTAGACAGACAGGCCAAAATCTAAACTACTTGTATCTGGAATGCAGTTTATGTTTCTAAGCGTGAGCTTGATCTTTTATACCAGTTTAATTGCCATTGCTATTTCCTTCCTGTGCATACACATTTCTGAATTTGGGGTTTATTCTTAAAAACTGTGACCAAAAAAATTCTAATATGTTTATTGCCAAAACACTTACTAAATTAAATGTAATCCTGATAAATTAAGGTATGATGCCAATGTGTAAGCAGTGGAGAAATGCAACTGAAGGAGTACAGGATTTTATGTTTGGAAACAGAGATACCTATCATACTATGCTCATTAATAATTAACTCCACCAGAAATCATGCTGACATGACAGTAAAACTGTACATGAGACACAAGCCTGTATGTTAACCTAGCCTCCAATGTAAATACAGCATCAATATACAGAGGTGTGTTGCTAATCCGTAAAAAGTGGAGTAAGTTGGTATCACATGGAGACAGAAAAAGTTAATCTTGAATAGAAAAAATAACACAAAAATAAATAAGTAAAAAAGTGTAATCACATATGCAAGATTGGAGTTAAAAATCTTCACAAACACCTGAGCCAAAATCAATAGGGACAACTGATGTCTCATTGGTATTATATCCCATTCATTTTTCCAAGAAAAGAACATAAAAATAGGTTCTATTTTGCTCCCTTTTTATTTTCTTCAATCTGAGGGAAAATACAATACCAGGTTAGACTATTGCATAATGCACAAGGTGTTGTGATAGGAAGCAGTGAAATACACAATGTTACTCAAATCAAGAGGAACTAAATAATGTGTACATATCTCTTAGCAGATAGAAGAAGCATTACGTTCTTCCAAACAGTGGCTCATTTCTGTAACAGAAAACATCCTTTTTAGAATACATACACAGAAGCACCTGTATAATACCCTTTGAAAATTATCTTTCATTTTGTTCACTAGATGGTTCATTTATTGATTTAAAATTACTTTATGAGGTGTTAGATGGTATGATTATTTTAAAATGTGTATTTTACACAACCTATCTGTTCCTCCTTTTTTTCATTACACAATAGTGTGTGATACAACAACTCTTCATTAGAGGAGGCTTACTTTTACTGCCTTAGAAACACAAGTTTACATCTCAAATTAAACATGAATGAACTGCTTGTATGAAGGGAGATTTGTTCACACAGAACTCTCGAAGAAAATATGAGTGTTCCTCTTAGGCAGCATACTGATCCTGACCAGGACAGCATTCCACATTTAAGAGCTAGTGATCCACTTAACAGTTAAACTGGGGAGGCACAGGACTGTGTTTCCCTACGTTGCAAGGGAAGAGTGACTTCCAGTGCTGTGCTGTACTGTACAATTTCCTTGTGTGCAATCCTGTGATTGATTCTGTAAAAAATTCAGACAGCTCACTGGAACAGAGGACTCCGTAGGCAGCTCCCACTGAATATCAGCCATTACACCTGCTTGGCCTTGCCTTTATCTATAAGCGCAGCAGGAAGTTCTCACTACAGCATCCTTTAGGAACAGAGTCGGTTGCTTGCAACAAAATTATATAATAGTGCACAGGAGCAAAAGGGACAGCTGCTCTGCACAGTGTCACATGAGAAAATTCATCTGATGCTGTACAAATTCAGGCTGCCCAACAACTGAAGGGACATAAGATTTACTTGCTACTTATGTCACTCTTCTTATTCTGTCTAATTAGAGCAGTTACCTTATTAAGCCATTTGTTGTCAAGCCTTTTCAACTGATCCAGAAAAAGGCCTCCACCATCTCTCGCACCTCACCCTCATTTTCCACCCCAGTACAAAACAGGCAGGTAAATGGCAGGAGGAGACAGGTAGGTATGCTTGCACAGCTTGTTCTCTGCATTTGATCTTTTTTAAATTCTTGTTTGTGTAGCAAATTTTGTACATATTTTTATGTTTTAAGTTCTGATCTCAAAAGAATTAAATAAATTAATTCTGTTGATTCTTCCCCCTAATTTTCTGATCTATAATCCATATGCTGTAATCATGGAAATGCTTACATGAACCCATTATCTTGCACAGCATTATTCCTTCAATTAAATAAACGTTAGTAAATGCTTAAGTGTTTCCATGACCAAGGTCTGCATTTATTGCAGCACCATATATTTGATGGTTTAATTAAAGCAAATCTGCTAACCTCTCTTTCTTGTGTCTTGGTATCCTTACCTCTAGTATCAGCTGAGCAGAGCAGATTTCAGTAAACACAGTAAGTAATCAGAGAAAATCAGAAGGACATTAGGGACTAGCTGAGAGGAAATAAGGAGATGGAGGAGACAGCAGTAATATAAATGTTTTTATAAGCAGGAACTACTTTAAGCCCACACTTATTTTAGTCAAAGTAAAAGGTGTAAATATTTCTTCTTTAATTACAATGAAAACATGAAGGTATGGATCAGTTTTTTATAAATCAACCTGATTTGCAAAAAGTAAGTTTGCCGCCAAATAGTTTCAAGGTCTCAAAATAAGGTCTTCTCTCAGGACTACTTCTAATTATTTCTCATTATTTGTTAGTGTTACTAATTTTTTGCTAACTGCTTCAGTTTAATGCTCTGTCTTGAGAACACACAGGAATTCAGGCTAGTTTTTAATAAAATTGTACATTACGAGACATTTTGAATAATATATGATAATGGATTCATTTCAGCAACTGGCATAATTTCTAATATAGTATATTAAATATGATTTAATAATATTTCCAGAAATCATATAAATATTGAGAGTATAAAAAATTAGGTGTGAATTTCCAGATAGCTAGACACAGAAGTTACCAGATTAGGTTTCACTTATTTCAGAATTAAAGGCATAGGTACTTGTCTACTCTTCACTAAGTAATATATATCCATATATTCTAGTTATTTATTCAATCGTCCTATAATAGCTACACAACCAAGGTAAGAAGACAGGTAAAATTGACTTCCTGTACTATTCTGTCCTTCCTTATCTTCTCCACCTAATGAACTGCACAAGAAATGAACTGTAGCTTTTTTTCACAGGTTAGTCATAGTTCAGCCAGTTAGATTGTTTTATGGATCTGAATCCAGGACAGAATGTGTACAGGAGACAACCTATCTATTAAAATGCAAACTATTCGGTGAATGTATTTAAGAATCATGTAGCAGCTGAGACAGTGTCAGATGTAATTAAACTGAGGTTCTAAAAATAAAAAAAGGTGCACCGTGGTGCATCCCATATATGATTTCTCTTCCAGCTGCTAATTATGCAAATTTATCGTGATAATTGTAACTTAGATTGGAATCTTCCTGTTATATATTCATATCAATAACAAAGGTCCAGTCAACCAACCTGTGTTTTGCTTCTGCCAACCTTCTGGTGGCTAGGGCTTCTTGTACTGGTTTTGTAATGGTGTTACAAACTAGATAATGACCAGGACGTCAACAATTAGTCACTTGGGGGGGAGGAGAAGCCAATTCTCTTGCTCATGTTACCTCCATTTGTTAACACTTGGTTTCTATCTTTTGGTTTTGCATATTCCAAATCTTCGTTTAAGACAGGGACAATTTGCTTGTCCTGTATTTCGTAGTTTGCAGGCAACCTGAACACACAGAGGTATAGGCATATATATCGCTGTTTGGAGATATTTCTCATAGGACTTTTAAGCTATAATCACAAACAGCTGTAAACCTTGTTTTTACCAAAACACTTCCACGGTGAATACACATTCTGCTTCACTCGTAAACAACAATCCCAGTATTATAGTTAGATCCAAGTTCATTCAATTTTCTTTTTTTCTGTACTTATTAAAGATTTGTTTATGACCTTCTGCATCTCAAAATACACATGCTTCATACTACTCAGGAGGTGTTTTTATCTAACTACAGAAAACCACAGGAAAATATTAAAAATGTGATTATTCATATTTTGTGCCTAACTAACTATAATTGTCCAGGAATACACATCTCAAATAAGTATTACTTAAAAAATTCAACTATGATGTAAATATTAAGCCATCTTTAAGGAAAGTTGTTTCAGCACCCTAAAAGTTACTAAATTCTGCAGTTTGATTCAAGCACATTCAAGATTTTCAAATGGACTTGAAGTATATACTTAGTAACTTTGTCCCATTGCACTATCAAATAAGTATGTAGAAGTGTAACTTTTAGAATATTCCTTAACAGGGACTTACTAATATGCAAATATCCTTGGTCTATCAAGTCCTGCAAGATTTGCCTCCATCACTTCCTTAGATTTCACCAACATTTCGCCTATGGTTGACATCATCTACCTGGACTTCTGCAAAGTGATCAACACTGTTCTGCATGACATCCTCGTCTCTAAATTGGAAAGACATCAATTTGATAGATGGACAACTTGGTGCGTAAAGAACTGGCTGGATGGCCACACGCAAAGAGTAGTGCTCAATGGCTCAATGTCCAGCTGGAGACCAGTAACGAGTGGTGTCCCCCAGGAATTGGTGTTGGGACTGGTCTTGTTCACCATCTTTGTTGGTGACATGGACAGTGGGATTGAGTGCGGCCTCAGCAAGTTTGCAGATGACACCAAGCTATGTGGTTCGGTTGATACACTGGTGGGAAGGAATGCCATCCAGAGGGACCTTGACACGCTTTCGAGGTGGGCAGATGCCAACCTGATGAAGTTTAACCATGCTAAGTGCAAGGTCCTACACCTGGGTCAGAGCAATCCCAGGCACAGCTACAGGTTGGGCAGAGAAGAGATTCAGAGCAGCCCTGTGGAGAAGGGCTTGGGGGTGTTGGTTGATGAGAAAATGAACATGAGCAAGCTTCAGTGTGCACTCACAGCCCAGAAAGCCAACCATATCCTGGGCTGCATCAAAAGCAGAAGGACCAGCAGGACAAAGGATTGCCCCTCTATTCTGCTCTCGTGAGACCTCACTTGGTGTATTGTGTGTAGTTCTGGTGTCCTCAACATAAAAAAGACATGGAACTGTTGGAATGAGTCCAGAAGAGGGCCATGAGGATGATCAGGGGACTTGGAGCACCTCATGTATGAAGACAGGCTGAGAAAGTTGGGGGTGTTCAGCCTGGAGAAGAGAAGGCTGCATGGAGACCTCATAGCACTCTTCCAGCATCAGAAGGGGGCTATAGCAATGCTGGGGAGGGACTCTTTATTTGGGACTGTAGTGATAGGACAAGGGGTAACGGGTTAAAATTAAACTGGGGAAGTTTAGATAGGATATAAGGAAGAAATTCTTTATTGTAAGGGTGGTGAGGCACTGGAATGGGTTGCCCAAGGAAGTTGTGAATGCTCCATCCCTGGCAGTGTTCAAGGCTGGGCTGGACAGAGCCTTGGGTGATGTGATTTAGTGTGAGGTGTCCTTGCCCATTGCAGGGGGGTTGGAACTAGGTGACCTTAAGGTCCTTTCCAACCCTAACTATTCAATGATTCTATACCTGAAATGAAATTATTGTTTTCTTGAGTTGCTGTCTTGTTTGTTTGATTATTTTACCCAGATCCTCAGTATTTCTACTGACATAGCAACTGCAAGGAGACATAGAAGTCATTTTTCCTGCCCTATATTATGCCCGCTCACTTAAGAGCACCTGTTATCCATCAGCGTTTGCATTCAGTACTGCTTTCTTGCTATAAACAAAATGTCTTTTCTGTGAGTAAATCCTGAAGATTAGTAAAGGATGTAGTCTGTTGGAAATAAGAGAATGGTATCTGGTACTGGAGTGGGAGAGGGGAACGAAGTGACGTGGTGTACTTAATGAGTAATCATCCATATTCTTTTTATGATATTATGTAATATAGGAATGATATAAAGCACAATGGGTAGTATGTTCCATATAAAATTTAGCTTAACCTTTCCCAGGAGGAGACCTTCAGAGCCCTCAGAAGTTTCTATAGGTTCTGCTGCTGCTTGGTGCAGTGAGAAAATCTGAGCACCACAAAAGCCAATGCTTCTATCTTTGGGAAGTGGAGTTTTCCCAGTCAGTGCTGCCTTTTCACCCCTCCTGGACAAAATAAACAAATAAATAAGTTAATTAATTAACTACTCCACCACAGAAGCCTTTAGCTCACTGCACCTCAGCATACATAATTTATTCATTCACTTCCATGGTAATGCGCCTCTGAAAGCTTAGCATTGCTTCTGCTCCCCCTGAGTGACTGATTGTTGACATCCTTGGCATTGACATGGTTTAGTCACTCAAGTCACCAAGTTAGAACTTGCTGATCTTAAGGCTCTTTCCAACCCTAAGTATTCTATGATTCTATGTTTTTCCCTCCTGATGAAAATAAAAGAAAAAATTTTTTTTTATTTATATACCTATTTTTACACATGGAAGATTCTCTGTAACATTCATTATTTTTAATATAATACAGTCGATGTATGAAGAGCAATGAATTCTTTCAGGGAGGTAACCAATTCTTTTATAAACTATGAGTGCTTTCATCAGCTTAACTATATCTTTGCTTTATCATAAATCCGAGTGTCAGTAGACCACATTTAGGACAAAATCAAAGTTTCAGAATAGTATCAGATCACCAGGACACACGGCATTCACCCAAGGCCTTTAAAGAAATGGAAGGATATTGCTGAGTGACAGACTGCACAATGTCTTTTCAATGGGCCCAAGCATCAGAGGACCGCACAATGGTCAGTATGACACTTTTGAAAAGGCTTACAATGGAGATGCAGAAGAGGAACTACAGAGCAGTAAACCTGACTTCTGCATTGAGAAATTGGTGGAAGCCATTGAAAAGAATAAAATTAATGGGACTGTTGACAATCCTTGGAACTGGGAAAGAATCAGTAAGAGTATAGTATGTGTATGAATTCTTTTCACCCATGAATCCAACGGCATTCTTTGCAGGAATTGGTAATCGTGCATTACAAAGAACGTGCTGATAAAGTCTACCTCAATTTCCGAACAATGCCACTGTGCACCTCTGTAATTGTAAGGGTAGGCATAGATTGGCTAGGGATGTTAAGGATAACAGGAAGGGATTTTATAGGTACATTGCAAATAAAAGACAGGTTAGGGACAATGTGGGTCCTCTCCAGAAGCTATGGGGAGAACTGGCTACCCTGGACTTAGAGAAGGCTGAGGTTCTTAATGACTTCTTTGCCTCAGTCTTCACCGGCAAATGCTCTGACCACACCACCCAAGTATTGAAAGGCAGACGCAGGGACAGTGAGAATGAAGACCCTGGGCCCACTGTAGGAGAGGATCTGGTTCAAGACCACCTTAGGAACCTGAACGTACACAAGTCCATGGGACTTGATGAAATCCATCCGCGGGTCCTCAAGGAGCTGGCAAATGAAGTTGCTAAGCCACTGTCCATCATATTTGAAAAATCATGGCAGTCAGGTGAAGTTCCCGACGACTGGAAAAAGGGAAATATAACCCCCATTTTTAAGAAGGGGAAAATGGATGAGCCAGGGAACTACAGACCAGTCAGTCTCACCTCTGTGCCTGGCAAAATCTTGCAGCAGATTCTCCTGGAAGGCATGCTGAGGCACATGAAAACCAACAAAGTGCTTGGTGACAGCCAGCATGGCTTCACTAAGGGGAAATCCTGCCTGAACAATTTGCTGGCCTTCTATGATGGGGCTACAGAACTGATGGACAGGGGTAGAACAGTTGATGTCATCTACCTGGATTTATGCAAAGCCTTTGAGACTGTCTCACATGACATCCTTGTCTCTAAGTCGGAGAGACATCAATTTGAGAGGTGGACCACTCTGTGGATAAAGAACTGGCTGGATGGCCGCACGCAAAGAGTTGTGCTCAATGGCTCAATGTCCAGCTGGAGACCAGTAACAAGTGGTGTCCCCCAGGGATCGGTGTTGGGGCCGGTCTTGTTCAACATCTTCGTGGGTGACATGGACAGTGGGATTGAGTGCAGCCTCAGCAAGTCTGCCGATGACACCAAGCTGTGTGGTTTGGTTGATATGTTGGAGGGAAGGAATGCCATCCAGAGGGATCTTGACACGCTTGTGAGGTGGGCTGATGCCAACCTGATGAAGTTTAACCATGCTAAGTGCAAGGTCCTACACCTGGGTCGGAGCAATGCCAGGCACAGCTACAGGTTGGGCAGGGAGGAGATTCAGAGCAGCCCTGCAGAGAAGGACTTGGGGGTGTGGGTGGATGAAAAAAGGAACATGAGCCGGCAGTGTGTGCTTGCAGCCCAGAAAGCCAACCATATCCTGGGCTGCATCAAAAGGAGCGTGACCAGCAGGTCGAGGGAGGTGCTCCTGCCCCTCTACTCTGCTCTTGTGAGACCTCACTTGGAGTATTGTGTGCAGTTCTGGTGTCCTCAACATAAAGAGGACATGGAACTGTTAGAACAAGTGCAGAGGAGGGCCACGAGGATGATCAGGGGACTGGAGCACCTCCCATATGAAGGCAGGCTGAGAAAATTGGGGCTGTTCAGCCTGGAGAAGAGAAGGCTGCGTGGAGACCTCATAGCAGCCTTCCAATACCTGAAGGGGGCCTATAGCGATGCTGGGGAGGGACTCTTCATTAGGGGCTGTAGTGAGAGGACAAGGGGTAACGGGTTCAAAGTTAAACAGGGGAACTTTAGATTGGATATGAGGAAGAAATTCTTTACTGTAAGGGTGGTGAGGCCCTGGAATGGGTTGCCCAGGGAAGTTGTGAATGCTTCATCCCTGGCAGCGTTCAAGGTGGGGCTGGACATAGCCTTGGGTGGCATGGTTTAGTGGGAGGTGTCCCTGCCCATTGCAGGGGGGTTGGAGCTACATGATCTTAAGGTCCTTTCCAACCCTAACTATTCTATGATTCTATGATTCTTTGTAGTGCCTCTGTTGCAAAATATATATATATAGTAAAGCTTGAAAAGGAGGTACACAGACAGGTGTAAAAGCCATGGTACACCTTCTGTATTATGGCTGACTAGCTCAACTACAACAGTTTATCCTGGGGAAAAAAAGATGACTGAGAAGGCTTTTTTGTATAAGAGAGGATTAGTAGAGAAAACTCCTTACTATCTCTCTGAACTCGTGAACTAAGGGGCTTCAAGTAAAACCAGCAGTATCCTCACTCAGAATATACAGAACAATGGGTTCTCCAGAGTGACCATAACTAAGCCACACCACATTCTTACATTTTTAGTAAATGTGGGTCACTGACTGATTCTTGATTTCTGTGGAAAATATACCATGGTTTTATGAGCAAGCATTGCTTCATAGTATGCATATGGAATGAAATTAATGAAGTTTGCACAGGTAAACTTTAGATTTTGTAATATTTAAGTGATTGTCTTTACAAATCTTTTTCAAGGTTGTCTGTACATTGTGCCTAATAGCTCTACCACTCTGTGAAGTGGTACATACTGACTTAGAAATTATTGCAAATGACAGCATCCTGACGCATAAGAAACATAAATCTCTCCAATACTCCTGCATCATCACACTGCAGTTTTCAACTGTTTCAGAACTGATTTACATTTGTGACTTTCATTCTGCATAAAAGCTTCTGTCAGCTGTGCTCCTGCTGGAATTTACAAGTGTATCAGCACTATTTGTGACCAAATAGTGCCTCAAAGTAATCCATATTGTAGCAACACCTGTGAATGTGGAAATACTGATCCCGCTTCATAATCTAGACTCAACTGGCATGTTGGAACAGCTTTTTCCGAGGAACCATTGAGCAGCTTCCTAGAAGTATTAATTTCTGAATCACAACTAGAACTATTGCAGTTTATCTTCCATTAAAACATGAAACACATGAGAGCAGGATAACAGAAATCTTAGTTGAGCTGAAATATCCTGCCTTTGGCCTATAAAAATACTTGGTTTGCTTCTAAAATAAGATTATGAAGTATAGGTCTAGAAACATACCATGAATTTCAAAAGTGGTCACAGACCTTTTTTGAGATCTTCCCTATAATGATGAATTCAATAATGTTTATATGCAGAGTTTACCTCTAGCCAAAGATACCTCCTATTTTTTCCTTGGGAAATTGCTAAACTCAGCTGGCCTCTACTGCACGAGAACTGTTATGAAGATGTGATTCACCAAATGGGTGCTGGCACAATTTTGGGGGCATAGCGTAACTTAAACCAGTGTTTTCTCCCTAATCTTTCCTAAATTCCTACCATTACTCAATTGTTGCCACATGCTTATAAGGGAACTGAGAGCACCCCCTGTCCTGGCTGGGGCTCCAGACCAACATAGCTTAGCTAAAGGCTGCTGCCCTTCCAGCCAGTGATTTTGGGGTAAGTCTTCTATGCAGGGCTGAACCCTGTCCCGCAGGAGCCTCTTTCAGCTGAGGCTCTCAGACAAAGATCACTTAACTTAAGAATAGACAAATGACAGCAACAATCAGAAACGTCAAGATTTCAAATTTCAAAATTTAGATCTTTTACTCTGTCATGCTTTAATCCCAGACAGCAACTAAGTACCACGCAGCTGCTTGCTCACTTCCCCCAGCCTGGTGGGATGGGAAGGAGAACTGGAAAAAGGTAAAACATGTGGGTTAAGATAAGAATAATCATAATAAAAAATGAGATAAGAGAGATAACAAAAAGAGAATCAAAACTTGAGAAAAACACAAGTGATGCATGGTACAATTGCTCACCACCCGCTGACTGATGCCCAGCCTGTCCAGAGCAGTGATCAGCCCCTGCTGGCCAGCTCCCCCGACCTTACACGCAGAGAATGCCACCATACGGTATGGAATATCCCTTGAGTCAGTTAGGATCAGCTGTCCCAGCTATGCTCCCACTAACTCCTTGTGCACCCCCAGGTTGTTTGCTGGCAGGACAGTGTGAGAAGCTGAAAAGTAATCAACTTGGTATAAACACTACTGAGTAACAGCTAAAAACATCAGTGTGTTATCAATATTATTCTCAGATTAAATCCAAAACACAACACTGCACCAGCTACTACTAAGAAAATTAACAGCTAAAAACATCAGTGTGTTATCAACATTATTCTCAGATTAAATCCAAAACACAACACTGCACCAGCTACTACTAAGAAAATTAACAGCTAAAAACATCAGTGTGTTATCAACATTATTCTCAGATTAAATCCAAAACACAACACTGCACCAGCTACTACTAAGAAAATTAACTCTATCCCAGCTGAAACCAGGACAACTGTGCACTGATGTCCGCCAGAGTCTTATACTCCTGTGAGTCTGATGTGTCAGGCTACCTGATCCACACAGTCCAGTAAACTTGACTGTTTGTCTCTCCCACCTAGCTGGATGCAGGGCTCTCTAGCTCCTATCATAGGATTCTCCACCTAGTTCTTGTGAAAACAGATCAGAACTCCTTCTCATAGTGTCAGGAGTAGGATCAACCCTTCCACATTGCCTGTGAAACTGCCCACTGGAGGCTGGAGCAGCAGCTTTCTTGGAAGAACCCCCAGATGTGATTGTTTATCCTAGCAATTCATGTACCCTCTGTGGTAGAGGTAGATTTTCCAGCCCACTTCCTATGTCCTCTCTGTAGTCCCATAGGTAAAACCACACATTCCATGGTGTGTACCTCCTATATTCTCCCACTCAAGTGAAAGGATGCTTTTCTTTCACTTTTTCCACAGAAGTTAATAGCTGAGATGTGGCTTCATACAGGTAGGAAGCAGGATCTATCCTGGTCAAGTCATTGGAAGTTTCTTCACTGCTGAGACAAAAGAGGAAAAGATTGCCTTCATATTCCCAAAATTAACAAACCACTTCATCCACCCCAGCTGAAAACAGAACAAACATAAAATCATCTATGTATGTTGATTCTTACATAGATTGCTAAAAGTGCATTATCTGCATTTAGTTATTCAATTATTGTATTGGATCTTATGTACTTATATGTGAGACAAGATTCCTATGCTTTCATTTTAAAACAAAAATGCTAGACATTTAAGTCTAAATTGTTTCCTCTAGACTCCATTTATAACCAGTGGACAGAAACAGGTAACTCTAGCAGGTTATTTAACTTATATGTGTAAAATAAGCTAGATTAATTGCCCCACATTGTATCTTCAATGCAACTTCAAATGACAGAGATTAATCTTATGTAGGCTGTCCAAAACCATGTCCTGTCCAAACAGCATACTGTATTATCTGCCAAATTTCCTCACATTTCACAGAAATTGAGGCTTAGTATGGAAATAATTATTTTAGCATGTACTGGAGCATAAGCATGTTGAAACAAAATATGAAGATTTTCACATAAAATGTCATATTCTGGAGAACACTGAAAAGTCATGCCCCATTCCCCTCCCATAGTTGCTAACCTTTTCCTTCAAGAAAACTGCAAGTGCAGGTACCAGCAGTGTTAATTTCTTCTACATAACAACCAATTGAGAAGCATGTCAAGCCCAGACTTTTGCATGGTTGCTTCCCCAGAAAAGAGCTGTCAGAAATCATAGCTGATCATGAGAAAAATTTGAGGAACAGAACAGAGGTTTGCTTCATATAGAAGAATCCATAAAAATTTGTTCAGTAACAATGCCAATTCTATAGGGTTTAGGGCTCATTTGAAATCCATATTATTCCTGCTGTTTGCAGCAAGAAATTACTTCTACACACAGAAGAACAGAGATAGATTTTAACAAAGCTGTATTTTTCCGGTTTTGGAAATGACCACGTAAGCAAATTCATACATCTTTATTTGATAAGTTCAGTTCTAGTCTCTCCACTGTGTAAACTGTTTACCACTACTATTTGTTCTGTGCTGAAGTGTTAGCAAGCAGATGGCTGCCTGTCTTTACTCATAATACAATTTTTGTTAATATGCCTGCAGTACCTTAGGGTACCATGTGTGATTCTTCTGTTGATCATGGGCAATGTTTTAGACGTAACAGTCAGATTCTAATTCCCCAAAGATTCTATCACTTGTGTCCTGGCCTTTCATAGCTATGGCAGACTTTTAACTAAAATTCTCCTCAAGAGCTTCCTTTGCCCACCTGTTAGGTACCATCTTCTGTAATTTTTTCAGGTCTTTTGAGTAATCCAAGAGGAAATTTCTGTCTGCCTTGCCTACTGACTGCTCTTCTTGTAAATAAAGAACAATTTTAAAATATTCTAGGTTTAATAGACTTTGGTAGGTAAAGCACATGAACTGAATTTGGTCTTTAGGATCACTCTGTTCTTCCTACCTCCAAAGGGAGCTCACAGCTCTGTTTAAAGATGCAGGCATCCGACTTTCACAAAACCCACACAACTTCTTTTATAAAGTCGAAGATACAGGGTGCAAGTCCAGATGTCACCTGATGTCTGGACTTAAGTATAATTCAAAATTACTCATTCTCTGGACTAAAAGCCATTTTTCATGAATATTCAAGACCCTTACATCTCATTTTTTTTTCCTCCTTTAATTCCTGCACAGGAAACTAGGACATATTCCATTCAACTACCACTTTCCTTCAGACTGACAGGTTAAAATTAATTAAAAATAATGCAGCTTTAAGAAAATTCTCTATTTTTAATCCTATTACCCCAATATGGGGTTTATTTTCTGGCACTAGTATCTAGGTTTTTTTTCCTTTGCTTTCTTTCAGAGCTGTGAACATTAACATGACTGAGACAACCCACCAATGATTTGTAACATGCTTCATTGCTCCATGTTCTCCGATCTAATTAATTCATGGATGGATACTTAACCACATAAAAAATAACAGGAAAAAACCCAAAACCAAGCTATTTAAGTCTCTCTCTCTCTAATTTTACTTACTGAAGGTCCTCTGGAGTTGCCTTTGCCCGGAAAGGTAAATGTTGCAAAAATGGCTCATACAAAATGCTGTTTAAATACTCAACACTGCAAAGTTCCAGTTGTGAGAAATGTTGTCCTCTTCAGAGTGTGAAGAATATGATTCTAATGAATTATACAGTTAACACCATTGACAAATAATTTATTTTTTATGCATTCAATTAAACTTTGGTCACCAGAATAGCTTTTCATACTGAGCACTTTGCCCCGGCAAAAGCACTTCTGAAAATGGTTCATCTTACGACAAATACCTAAAGATATTGTCCAATAGTAGAGACCTAAGTAGGGTTTTATGTTTACTGATTGAGGGCAGAACTTGTGTAAAAGTGTCAAACATTTAGTGCAATTGAATACTAGTCTGATCATCATCTGAAGATGCTCTGAAAAACTAAACTTCAGATAAGTGACTGGTCAGCAGGCTGAAAGACAAGAAAGATTATTTCAAAGGCTACATTAAGAAACATATTCTAGTCTGCTACTTTTATGCTATCACAATATACCATTTGGCCTTATTCAGTGAATTCCCCTGCAGAAACAAAGGTAAATAGTGTGTTTACTTTTGGAATTGCAGCAGCACAAGGAACAATGGGAGGGAAAGGAGAGGTCATAGCTAGGGCAAATTCCTACTGTTTTCTAATAACACGTTTCCTTATGCCACACTTTAGAGCACCTACCACCAGGTCACTTGAGAATAATAACTACTTATTGTTTTTCTGCCTCTCTTGTACCTCCTTATTTCCTATAAACCAGATTAGCTAACGAGTTTGATACAGTGCCTTGCTGTCCCTTTCGTAGAAGCAGATGGTGCGTAAGCCAAAGTTCCTTTCTTTGCTAGCAGTGCAGCAGGTGTTCAGCTACAGGGGTCAGGGAGGAGCTGTAGCTGCAAAAGCACCACAGCTGCTGCTTGAAATACTCTCAGCATACCTCTGAGCTGGTCAGGCACACTGCTAGGGCACACACTCTCCCCATTTTTTTTTCCTGGGGAGACAGACGTGATCGCAGCACTGCAGCACGAAGTGCAGCTTCTAGTCAAATACATGTTCACTTTATTACCTCAAGGAACCAATGCACAGCAAACAGTAAATGACTACTGCTGTTGTTTTATTTTCTTCCAGTTGTTTCAATTTGGCTTACAATTCCTTCAGCAGAGACGTTTTAGGAAATACTGAATAAGAAAATATAGAGTTGCTACCTTGTATTATTATTCTCTTTTCAGTCTCCTTAAATGAGATGAATTGTAAGATTAATTTGTTTCCAACAGTAGTTTGCTTTATATTATTACAACTCTCCATCTGACCCTCAAATGAATCATAGAATAGTTTGGATTGAAAAGGATCTCTAAAGATCATCTAGTCCATGGGCAGGGACACCTTCCACTAGACCAGGTTGCTCCAAGCTCTGTTCAGCCTGGCATTGAACACTGCCAGGGGTGGGACATCCACAAACACTTTGGACAACCTGTACCAGGGTCTCACCACCCCTGTCAGAATAAATATCTTTTTTATGTCCAATCTAAAGCTACCCTCTTTTAGTTTAAAACCCAATGCCTCTTGTCTGGTCACTACAGGCCTTGGTAAAAAATCTCTCAACATGTTTCATATAAGCAAGTCCCCTTCTATACTGAAAGGCCACAATAAGGTCTTCCCAGAGCCTTCTCTTTCCAAGCTGAACAAGCCCAGCTGTCTCAGCCTTTCCTATTGGAGAGGTGCTCCAGCCCTCTGATCACCTTCATGGCCCTCCTCTGGACTTGCTCCAACAGGTCGATGTTTTTCTTGTACTGAAGACTCCAGGCAAACACAGTACTACAGGTGGAGTCTCACCAGAGCAGAGGCGGAGAATCATCTCCCTCAATCTGATGGTTATGCTCCTTTTGGAGCACAAATCGATATGTACATACTGGCTTTCCAAAACACCTGTTTAACACTAACAAACACTTGCAGTTTGACAGAAGCTTGTGTCAGACCCTCGTATGATCAGTTCAAGAAGAGTGAGAGAGGGCTTTGCATGGAAATTCCTTTGATGCTAACAAGGAGGCAGGACTGTTTATGCCCAAATGAGAACAGAAAGCTGTAAAACACCAGAGGATGCTCAAACTGGTCTTCATATACATCAAAAAGAAGGTAGTTATAAAACTAGTGAGCTCGCTTAATGACAAAAGTCTAAAACAGGGGGAGAGTGTCAAGGATGGCAAAGCTAGCAAGCTAGCACAGACAGAAGCTCAGAGCTGCCTGCCCTAGACTGCAATTAGGGGTGCTGGGCTCATAACCACAAACATCCTTCACACTAGGGAGACCAGAGGAACTATATCAACTCGAAGTAACTTTATAGGGAATATAAATCCAAATAGGGAAATGGAAAACAAGGTGTATTGACCTGTCACCTGGAAGTGGAGAAAGTCACTTGAGCCATGTGACAGTCAGCCACAAGTAATAAAGGAGCTTGGCTATCGAACGGCAGAACTATTTTTGGGTATACAACCCATCTTTATGGTTGGAAGCTGGCCTCCAAACAGCATCTGCCAACCCAAGGTGCGCCAGAGCTCACCCTGAGGAGAGACTGACCTCTCCCATTGTGAGGTGGGCTGATGCCAACCTCATGAAGTTTAACCATGCCAAGTGCAAGGTCCTACACCTGGGTCTGAGCAATCCCAGGCACAGGTTGGGCAGAGAAGAGATTCAGAGCAGCCCTGCAGAGAAGGACTTGGGGGTGTGGGTGGATGAAAAAATGAACATGAGCCGGCAGTGTGCGCTTGCAGCCCAGAAAGCCAACCGTATCCTGGGCTGCATCAAAAGGAGCGTGACCAGCAGGTCGAGGGAGGTGCTCCTGCCCCTCTACTCTGCTCTTGTGAGACCTCACTTGGAGTATTGTGTGCAGTTCTGGTGTCCTCAACATAAAGAGGACATGGAACTGTTAGAACAAGTGCAGAGGAGGGCCACGAGGACGATCAGGGGACTGGAGCACCTCCCATATGATGATCGCCTGAGAAAGTTGGGGCTGTTCAGCCTGGAGAAGAGAAGGCTGCGTGGAGACCTCATAGCAGACTTCCAATACCTGAAGGGGGCCTATAGGGATGCTGGGGAGCGACTCTTCATTAGGGACTGTGGTGAGAGGACAAGGGGTAATGGGTTTAAACTTAAACAGGGGAAGTTTAGATTGGATATGAGGAAGAAATTCTTTACTGTGAGGGTGGTGAGGCCCTGGAATGGGTTGCCTAGAGAACTTGTGAATGCTCCATCGCTGGTGGTGTTCAAGGCCGGGTTGGACAGAGCCTTGTGTGACATGGTTTAGTGGGAGGTGTCCCTGCCCATGGCAGGGGGGTTGGAACTAGATGATCTTAAGGTCCTTTCCAACCCCAACTATTCAATGATTCTATAATTGTGAAGCTCAACCACCTATGGTAAAGGTCACCCAGCACATGGACAAATACAGGTTGACAGGGAAGCACGTACCTTCTGTGAAGGTAAACTGCCTGCCTGCTGGGTCAGGTTGCCACAAACACATACAGAGTACATCCCATGTTCGCATCCACTTCCCACGCTTGGCTGCACAGTACGTTGCTCTGCAGTCAAGCCAGACCACCGCTCAGGAATAGAATCATAGAATCAACTCAGTTGGAAAAGCCCTTTAAGATCATCAAGTCAAACCACTGCTAAACCATGTCACTAAGGGCCTCATCTACACAGTTCCTTAACACTTCTAGGGGCAGTGATACCACCACTGCCCTGGGCAGCCTGCTCCAATGCCTGATGACCCTTTTGGGGAATTTTTTTTTCTTATATTCTGTGTAAAACTCTTCTAGCACAACTTGAGGCCATTCCCCCTTGTCCTATCAGTTCTTACTTGGGAGAAGACACCTACTCCCACCTACTACAACTCTAGTAGGTCAGAGAGCAATAAAGTTCCCCGGAGCCTTCTCCAGACTAAACACCCCCGGTTCCCTCAGCTACTCCTCATCAGACTCGTGCTCCAGACCATTCACCACCTCCACCGCCTTTCTCCGGACCCACCCCACTAGGGCCCTCAGCGGCGCGGAGGAAAGGACGTCAGCAACAGTCACCGCTCACCAAGAAACTCCCTACCCCACCGCCACCGGACTACGGCCGCGGCAGGTGTACGCTACAGGGAGCGGATGAGGCAGCTCTTGCCCTCACGCATGCGTGCAGCTATTGCTGCGCTTGTGCAGTCGCTACTCCCCTCGGAGAAGATGGCGGCGGGGAGACCAGTCCGGGAAAGCGAGTGAGGGGTGCGGCTGGGTACCAGGGCGGGCGGGAAGAGGGCCCTGGCCACAGCCGCTGAGTGTGTCTGAGGGAGGCGGCTGCCGGGCAGGGGTAGGGCTCCGTGCAGGAGCTGGGGAGGAGGAGGAGGAGGCCGGGGCTGCCGTGGAGCCTGCCTAGGGGGTGAGGATCTGGGGAGACGGGTCAGGGATCGGTCCCCGCCCGTGAGGAGGGAGAGCGGCTACCCCGGCCCCATATGTGCGCCCGCCGGTTGCCTCTGCTCGCCGGCCTGGGAAGGAGGCGTAGTTCTCGGCTCCGCGGGCCCGCTCCGGTGGCGGGAGGCATCGAAGGAGTCGCGGCGGCGCTGGCGGGCGGGGAGAGGAAGGCAGACAGGTGAGTGTCCGTCGGCCGGAGCGCCGGCCCCCATGGACTGGGCCCGCTTCGCCGGGCCCCTCGCCGCAGCTGCTCGTGCAGCACTTGCTAGCGGCAGCCCTGGGCGGGTCTGAAGCTGGCTAAGGCTTGAGTGCTCCCCTCCCTGAAGCCGCCTGCCCCTCGTCCTCGCTGTCTCGTACAGGGCCGAGTCCCTCGGCGTTCCCCCGCGCAAAAAGATCCTGATCTGGTGGATCTTATAGGCAGTAGCGCAGTCTTTTTGTATGTGCATGCCTGCGGTTTGACGTTATTTGGTGGTTTTGTTCTTCAGAATTTATTTGGAAGTATTCAGGTCCTTGGTAAGATACCTCTTGGAATGTGAAGGCGACAGGGTCAAGGCCCAGCAACTAGGTCCCAGGAATGGCTCGGCTGTTGTCTTCTATGGAAAGATGCTTAGTCTTTGACCTGCAGAAGCCTTCCTCTGACTGTTAGATGAGTCTTTAACTTCAAAACTTGGTATTAGCAGGGCTTATTGCTTCCGTTATGTGTTCTCTCTGACCTCTTGTAATGAGGGGTGGATCTGCCCAGGTACCTGTGACTACAGCCTCACTTTCTGAAGTCATTCTAGCCTCAGTGGCCATTCATAGCTTAAGGAGTGATGTAATGTAAACTAAAATAGCTCAGTTTCTGTAAATGTTAGCTTCAATGTGTAACTGCAGAGTAATGGAGAAGTGAAGATGTAAATGTACTGAACTATATAACTGATTTGCTTTTCGTTGCTCCCCCTCCTGCTATAACTATAAACGATATGATGGTAGTGATATCTGAAACTGGGAAGACAAATCTTTTGGTAAAGCTCTCACAGGAACTTAACTTTCTGAAAAACAGGGTTCTGCAGAAACTGTTCTTGCGTACATGCTTTTAGCAACTTCTGACTGAACAAGGGAAATTTTTGTTCTATATACCAATGGAGAAGCACAGCTTTGAAAGCTTTGCTTCAGGAGTACTGCTAGCATTCTGGTAAGTTAAGGCTATGGCAAGAGTTAAGTAAGATTAGGTCACTAACTGAAATGCAGAGGAACTGAACCTTTTTGTATTCAGGGGCTGTAATCTTGTATTTTCTAAAACTGTGTTTGAAAAAAGATTGTTTGCCAGACGGGTTCATCCAATCCTAAACACTCAGTCTTAGTGAATGTCATGAGATCATTGTTATGCTTCAGCTTCAACCTCCTCCATGGGTTCTCTTGCATTTAGTTATAATAAAAGCTGTTTATAGAATAGTTCTGTCCAGTGAGAAAGACCTTGCATATACTTGCTCTCCTTTGCTGCTTTGGGTTTAAAAAAAAACAACCAAAAAAACCCCAAATGTAAAAAATAAAAAAATGCAACTCAGCTTATTTGGTAGAAGGTATTTATTCTTGAGGGAAAAAAAACAAAACAAACAAACAACAAAACCAAAAATGTGGAAAACCAAATGGTGATATGGATAAGGATTTATTTTATTTTTTTTTTTTCTAAATAATGCGATAGGAGACGCTGTTGAGCATAAGGACATGTCTTACCATGTGTCTTATTTCCACACAATGAAGTCCATGCTCAGGTATGTCGAGTTTTGATATCTAGGCGTCTGTTGCACAAAATATTCGTCAAATAATTAACTTCACAACTACAGTTCCTGAAGAATGTGCAGTGAATGTTATCAGCAATGTGCTGTGCCATTGTATGCAGAGAGTTTCTGATACTCTGTTTTGGTCTATATTAGTGCTAAACTAACAGCTGTTGGCCCCAATGAACACTCACATTTTGTGTTTACAGTATCTTGTGTATGCTTTCAAAAATGTGTATTTGTGTATACATACATACCTTCAGTAAAAACCTGTAGATTATTTATTTCTAGAATTTTCTTCTAGCTAGATATTCTCTAGAGTAAAAGAATTATATACTTCTGTATTTAAAACTAAATAGCATAGTTAACAATAAAACTTACTTAATCCTGCAATGATCAAAAAAGAATTTTGATTTGGCTGACTTTATTTTAGCTAGACTTTAAGAAGTCTTTCTTTGAGTAAAAACAGAGTAGTTAAATAGTTTGAGTAGTTTTATAGTAGTTAACTTTTCTTGTTTGTTTCAAACAGCTCAGTAATGATAAAATTATTCACATGGATATATATATGCTTTTGGAAATATTTTGTGGTAGCAGGTTGTTCAGAAATATCAGGAGTGGCAGGTGAAAGCATAATACTGATTTAGAATGGTATGCATCTGTTTCCACTTTCAAACTGTGCTGCAGAAGTTGTTTCATAGCATTACACAATAGAAATCCATAATTTCTGTGGTCTTCTCTCACTCTTATAGACTAAAAATCAGTTTGAGAATCTTCTTGTTCTTGTGCCTCATACATTCCACTTTGAGTTGTCTTGAATTTTGACAGTAGAAAACGATGTGTGCTTTATTTATATCATTGTCCTGTTTTCACAGTATGATTTTTAGTAACTTATAGGATACCGTGGAATAAGCAGTGGTTTAATAAAGTGAAATTATTTAGGTAACCAGCTTGGTAATTACCTACATAACTGCTAACTTCTAATGTTTTAATGGAAATATCAGTATAGTGAATGTCAAAAGGAAAAAAAGAAAAAAGAGGTGTATCAAGATTAATTTGTTAGCTTCACTTTCAATAAAGTCTTCAGCGTAAGTTCAAAAATGCAGTATGACTTTACTAAATGAATGTATATGGGCTCACCTGGGAAGTAGTTTCAACAGATGGATTTTGTAGTTTGCTGTTCATGTTCATATTATTTTCATCATCTGTTTATTAACAGTATTAGCAGAAAAAAAAACAATTTTACTGTATAGTCTTAGCTTTGAGTCTTCCAGATTCACATACCCAGCTTCTAGTATTTTGATATTTAATACCCCACATTCTTGGAATTTTGCTCCTAATAACTTGAATTATGACTACAAGTATATCTTTATTAAAATAGTGTTAAAATAACCTGTGACAGTGATTTCAATGGCAGGTCATGCTGTGCTGTTGTAGAACTTGGGTTGTTGTGTGCCCACCATTCAGTTTCAGTTCAGTTTGCATCTTACTGCATCCATTGTAGCTAGATGATAAAGCTACTACACAGTAAGTATTTGCTCAAAGTATCAGAGATCTATTTTCAGCAGAGATGGTATGTTTCAGTGAAGGTTATGGGAGTGGTAGGAAGTTGGCAAAAATATTTAGAGTAATACTTGTCTGGGTTTGTTATCTGAAAATGCTACTGTACCAGTACCTCTATTGGTTGCTGGTCATGGTCATAAGAGTAGTATATGCTAAATTGAATTGACTGCGAAAGATCAATTTGGTCCCATGAGTATGTTAACTTCAGAGAACCGCAGAATCACTTGGGTTGGAAGGGACCTCTGGAGATCATCCAGTCCCACCCCCCTGTGAAAGCAGGGCCACCTGGAGCAGCTTACACAGGAAAGTGTCCAGGTGGGTTTTGAATGTCTCTAGAGAGGGAGACTCCACAGTCTCCCCGGGCAGCCTGTTCTTGTGCTCTGCCACCCTCAGCATAAAGAGTTCTATCTCATGTTGAGGTGAAACTTCTTGTTTTAGTTGATGGCCACTGTTCATTGTGCTGTCACTGGGCACCACTGAGGAGTCTTGGCGTCATCTTCCTGGCACCTGCCTTTGAGATACTTGTGTGCAATACTGACATCCCTTCTCCGTCTTGTCGCCTCTAGACTTAACTCATTAGAGAGATGGTCCAGACGCCTGATTATCCTTGTGCCCCTCCGCTGGGCTTTCTCCAGTAGCTCCTTGTCTTTCTTGTATGGAGAAGCCCAAAACTGGACATAGTACTCCAGCTGTGGCCTCACCAGTATTGAGAAGAGTGAGGATCACCTCCCCTGACGTGCTGGCCACACTCAGTGCAGCCCAGGGCACTACTGTCCCTCCTAGCCAGATCATTGTCGTGGTTTAAGTCATAACTCACGCAGTTTGCGTACTCACTCCCCCCTCCTTCTTCCCCCCCTCCGCTCCCAGAGTGATGGGGAGGAGAATCGAAAGAATGTAACTCCCATGGGTTGAGGTAAGAACAATCCAGTAACTAAGGTATAACACAAACCACTACTCCTACCACAAATAATAATAATAACCAGGGAAATACAAGGGAAGAGAATACAACTGCTTACTACCCGATGACCGAGCTGTGAACTAACTCTTCTGGGTTCGTGCCCCCAGTTTTTTACATCCTGGGCATGACGTGCTGTGGCATGGAATACCTCTTTGGTCATTTTGGGTCAGGTGTCCTGTCTCTGCTTTCTCTCGGCTTCCCCTCCTCCCTGGCAGAGCATGAGGCTCAGAAAGTCCTTGGTCAGACCAAACATTACTAAGCAGTAACCGAAAACATTGGTGTTATCAGTGCTGTTCCCCGGTCGAAAGTCAAAAACACAGCACTGCACCAGCTACCAAGAAGGAGAAAAATGGCTGCCACTGCTGCACCCATGATAGTATCCACCCCTTGTACCATACCATTCATGTCATGCTCAGATCCCACATTTTCGCTATAGTATCGCTCATATATGTATATATATATACATGCACACACAGGGAGAGAGATCATTCCTTCGTGCATGGACCAATCCCTGTAAAGCTGCTGAGTCCATTCAGTCCATGATGTCGAGCTCCATCTCTTGTAACAGTCTTTCAGAGCAGGGGAGGCCGTGTGCAGTGTTGGATCGTTGCCTGCTGATGCTGATTGTTACTTTACTGCAGAACTCGTCTGGTTTCATCAAAGTTCATACTTTGTTGGAATGACGGTCAGAGGGCCAGTTGCTGATGACTTGAAGACATCTAGTTGGTGGGCTATAAAAGTGCTACATAGCAGGCAACAGCATACAATTGAGTTCATTGGCTGTTTTCCCCTAAAATCAAATTTCCTTGAGGTACACTTTGGACTTCCCCATCTTCCCGCATTACCCACCAAGCATATCCGGGTCTCTGAGCAAAAGCAATCCCACGAGTGGGTTTGCCTTTACCTGAAGCAGGAATAACCCGGACTGTGTTCCCCAGCAAATTCTTTATGTGCACCACAGGAACTTTGTCCCCTTCCACAGTATGTAGAAGTTCTGACTGGGCTGGACCAGCCCTGTTGGCAGATCCTCTGGTGTTGACCAGCCAATTGGCCTTAGGTAAATGTGTATCCCAATGTTTGAAAGTCCCACCACCCATTGCTCTCAGTGTAGTTTTTCACAGCCCATATTGTACAGTTCGATTTTCCCAGAGGCTGGTGCATGGTAGGGCATGTGATACACCCACACAATGCCATGCTCTGTGGCCCAACTGTCTATCAGGTTGTTCCGGAAATGAGTCCCATTGTCTGACTCAATTCTCTCTGGGGTGCCGTGTCGCCACAAAATCTGTTTCTCAAGGCCCAGAATAGTATTCCGGGCAGTGGTGTGGGGCACAACTTATGTTTCCAGCCATCCAGTTGCTTCCACCATGGTGAACACATGGCGCTTGCCTTGGCGGGTTGTTGGGAGTGTGATATAATCAATCTGCCAGGCCTCTCCATATCTGTACTTCAGCCATTGTCCTCCATACCAAAGAGGCTTTAACCGTTTAGCTTGCTTAATTGCAGCACATGTTTCACAGTCGTGAATAACCTGGGCAATAGTGTCCATTGTTAACTCCACCCCTCTACCACGAGCCCATCTGTATATTGCATCTCTGCCCTGATGGCCTGAAGTGTCATGGACCCACTGGGCCAAAAATAATTCACCCTTATGTTGTCAATCTAAGTCCATCTGAGCCATTTCAATCTTAGCAGCTTTATCCACTTCTTGGTTGTTCTGCTGTTCCTCAGTGGCCCAGCTCTTGGGTACATGGGCATCTCTATGGCATACCTTCACCACCAGGTTCTGCACTCGGGCAGCGATATCTTGCCGCAGTGCAGGTGCCTGGGCAATGGGTTTACCTCTGTGTTGCCAGTTGCTCTGCTTCCATTGCTGCAACCACCCTCACAAAGCATTTGCTACCACTCATGAGTCATTATAAAGTACTGGCCACTTTTCTTGTTCAGCAATGGCCAAGGCCTGCTGGATGGCGTACACCTTGGCAAACTGACTCAACTCACTCTCTCCTTCAGCAGTTTCTGCAACTTGTCGAGGACTCCATACAGCTGCCTTCCATCTCTGATGCTTTCCCACAATACAGCGGGACCCATCAGTAAACAAGGCATGTTGCTTTTCACTTTCTGACAGTTCATTATATGGCGGGGCCTCTTCAGCACGTGTCACCTCCTCCTCTGGTGACATTCCAAAATCTTTGCCCTCTGGCCAGTCCATGATGACTTCTAGAATTCCTGGATGACTGGGATTTCCTGTTCGAGCTCATTGTGTAATTAGTGCAGCCCACTTACTCCATGTAGCATCGGTTGCATGATGTGTATAGGAGACCCTGCCTTTGAACATCCAGCCCAGCAAGGGCAGCTGGGGTGCCAGGAGGAGCTGTGCTTCAGTGCCAATCACTTCTGAAGCAGCTCGAACCCCTTCATAGGCTGCCAGTATCTCTTTTTCAGTTGGGGTATAGCTGGCCTCAGATCCCCTGTATCCCCGACTCCAAAAACCGAGGGGTTGGCCTCGGGTCTCCCCTGGAGCTTTCTGCCAGAGGCTCCAGGTAGGACCATTCTCCCCGGCTGCTGTGTACAATACATTTTTCACATCTGGCGCAGTCCGGACTGGTCCAAGGACTACTGCATGAACTGTCTCTCGTTTAATTTGCTCAAAGGCTTCTTGTTGCTCAGGTCCCCATTTAAAATCATTCTTCTTCTGGGTCACATGATAGAGGGAGCTTACAAACTGTAATTCAGGATGTGCATTCTCCTGAACCCCACAGCACCCAAGAAAGCTTGTGTTTCTTTCTTATTAATTGGAGCCATTGCTGTTATCTTGTTGATCACATCTGTGGGGATCTGGCGATGTCCGTCTTGCCATTTTATTCCCCAAAATTGAATCTCCCGTGCAGGTCCCTTGACCTTACTCCATTTTATGGCAAAACCAGCTTTCAGCAGGATTTGGATTATTTTCCTCCCTTTCTCAAAGACTTCTTCCCCTCTATCGCCCCACACTATAATGTCATCAACGTATTGCAGGTGTTCTGGATGTTGCCCCTGTTCCAGTGCAGTCTGGATCAGTCCATGGCAGATGGTAGGGCTGTGTTTCCACCCCTGGGGCAGTCAGTTCCAAGTGTACTGGATGCCCCTCCAAGTAAAAGCGAACTGTGGCCTGCACTCCACTGCCAGAGGAATTGAGAAAAATGCATTGACAATATCAATTGTGGCATACCACTTGGCTGCCTTTGACTCCAGTTCATACTGAAGTTCTAGCATGTCCGGTACGGCAGCACTCAAGGGTGGTGTAACTTCGTTCAGGCCACGATAGTCTACTGTTAATCTCCACCCCCCGTTAGATTTTCGCACTGGCCATATGGGGCTATTAAAGGGTGAGCGGGTCCTGCTGATCACTCCTTGACTCTCCAATCTACAGATCAGCTTATGGATGGGAATCAGGGAGTCTCGGTTGGTGCGATATTGCTGCCTGTGCACTGTTGTGGTTGCGATTGGCACTTGTTGTTCCTCGACCTTCAGCAACCCCGCAACAGAAGGATCCTCTGAGAGACCAGGCAAGGTGGACAGCTGCTCAATTTCCTCTGTCTCCAAAGCAGCAACACCAAAAGCCCATCGAAGACCTTTGGGTCTTTGAAGTACCCTCTCCTGAAGCAGCCTATGCCAAGGATGCATGGGCCTTTGGGCCAGTTACAATGGGGTGTTTTTGCCGTTCCCTCACAGTGAGGCTGATTTCAGCCTCCAGAACAGTCAACACTTGGGATCCTCCTCTCACTCCAGAAATATAAATGGGTTCCACCCCTTGACAGCTTAATGGCATCAGGGTACACTGTGCACCGGTGTCTGCTAGGGCATTATACTTCTGTGGGACTGGCGTGCCAGGCCATTTGATCCACACAGTCCAGTAAATCCAATTGTCCCCTCCCTCTACCTGGCTGGAGGCAGGGCCGCTCTAATAGTTATTGCCTTGGTCACTTACGTCGTGTTGACAGGGATTATTCCTTATCACAGGAGCTGAAGTAAAATCAGCTCTTCCACTCCATCTGGGAACCTGCTCACCAGAGACTGAAGCCACAGCCTTCATGGGGTGATCATCCTCGACCTTTGCTCTCCTCTTCATTTCATGCACCCGTTCCTCCAAAACTGAAGTAGGCTTTCCATCCCACTTCATCATATCTTCTCTGTGATCCCCCACGTAAAACCATAGGGTGGCCCGTGGTGTATACCTTCTATATCTTCTCTCAGAACAGTAGGACGCCTTTTGTGAATAGCTGAGACGTGTTGGTACACGTGAGGAGCTGGATGGATGAGATAGATCATCTGTGAATTGTTTGAGCTCCTGGGGCAGTTTTCCAGAGCTGAGATGATGGAAGGGGTGAGATTGTCTTCGAATTCCCAGAGTTTATGAAACATTTCATCCACTGTTGGTGGTATTATGTCATTTGAGGTTACTGTTGCCAATGAGTGGGCATATGATGACGGTGCATTCCTTGTAAATTTCCGCCACATGGGTCTTGTACATTCGACTTCATCTGGATCAATTGGATCTCAGCTCAAATGCCTCTACGCAAATGCCCGTAGTATGGGGAACAAACAAGAGGAATTAGAGATGTGTGCACGTCTACGGGGGTATGATATCATAGGCATCACAGAAACATGGTGGGATGGCACCTATGACTGGTGTGTTGGAATGGAAGGTTACCGGCTCTTTAGGAAAGACAGGCCCGGCAGACGGGGAGGGGGAGTTGCTATTTATGTTAGGGATAGGCTAGAGAGTATGGAACTCTGTCTGGGGACAGGTGAGCAGTCGACAGAGAGTTTGTGGGTCAGGGTTAAAGGGAGAACAGCGATGGGCGACATTATTATGGGGATCTGTTACAGACCGCCTGACCAAGGGGACTTGCTGGACGAAGCGCTCCATAGGCAGATAGGAGCAGCCTCACGCTCGCAGGCCCTTGTTCTCATGGGAGACTTCAACCACCCTGATATCTGTTGGAGGGATGGTACGGCCCGGCACAAACAATCCAGAAGGTTCCTCGATTGTGTGGAAGACAACTTCCTTCTGCAAGTAATAGAGGAGCTGAGAAGGAGAGGTGCCATGCTTGACCTCTTCCTCACCAACAGGGAAGGGCTGGTTGGGAATGTAACACTCCAGGGCAGCCTTGATTGCAGCGATCATGAGATGGCTGAATTTGAGATCCTCAGGACAGTGAGAAGAGCGTGCAGCAAGCTCACTGCCCTGGACTTCAAGAGAGCAGACTTTGGCCGCTCCAGGAACCTGCTCAGTAAGGTTCCATGGGATACAGCCCTAGAGGGCAGGGGGGCCCAAGACTGTTGGTTGATATTCAAGGCTCACCTGCTGCAAGCTCAGGAGCGATGCATCCCAACTAGAAGGAAGTTTAGCAGGAGGGTCAGGAGACCTCCCTGGATGGATAAGGACCTGCTGAGCAAAATTCGAAGGAAAGAAGAGTCTTATAAAAGATGGAAGCAAGGTCAGGCGGCCTGGGAAGAATACAGGGATGTTGTCCGGGAACCTAGGGACCAGGTTAGGAAAGCTAAGGCCCACTTAGAATTAAAATTGGCTAGGGATGTTAAGGATAACAGAAAGGGATTCTACAGGTACAATGGGAACAAAAAACAGACTAGGGACACCGTGGGCCCTCTCCAGAAGCTATCAGAAGAACTGGCTACCCTGGATTTGGAGAAGTCTGAGGTTCTTAATGACTTCTTTGCCTCAGTCTTCACTGGCAAATGCTCTGACCACACCACCCAAGTCTTGGAAGGCAGACGCGGGGACGGTGAGGGTGGGGACCCTGGGCCCACTGTGGGGGAGGATCTTGTTCGGGACCCCCTTAGGAACCTGAATGTATACAAGTCCATGGGACCTGATGAAATCCATCCGCGGGTCCTCAAGGAGCTGGCAAATGAAGTTGCTAAGCCACTGTCCATCATATTTGAGAAATCATGGCAGTCAGGTGAAGTTCCCGATGACTGGAAAAAGGGAAATATAACCCCCATTTTAAGAAGGGGAAAATGGATGAGCCAGGAAATTACAGACCAGTCAGTCTCCCCTCTGTGCCTGGCAAAATCTTGGAGCAGATTCTCCTGGAAGGCATGCTGAGGCACATGAAGACCAACAAAGTGCTTGGTGACACCCAGCATGGCTTCACTAAGGGGAAATCCTGCCTGACCAATCTGGTGGCCTTCTATGAAGGGGCTACAGAACTGATGGACAGGGGCAGAGCAGTTGATGTCATCTACCTGGACCTGTGTAAAGCCTTTGACACTGTCTCACATGACATCCTTGTCTCTAAGTTGGAGAGACATCAACTTGATAGGTGGACCACTCGGTGGATAAAGAACTGGCTGGATGGCCGCACGCAAAGAGTAGTGCTCAGTGGCTCAATGTCCAGCTGGAGACCAGTAACAAGTGGTGTCCCGCAGGGATCGGTGTTGGGACCGGTCTTGTTCAACATCTTTGTGAGTGATATGGACAGTGGGATTGAGTGCAGCCTCAGCAAGTCTGCCGATGACACCAAGCTGTGTGGTTCGGTTGATATGTTGGAGGGAAGGAATGCCATCCAGTGGGACCTTGACACGCTTGTGAGGTGGGTTGGTGCCAACCTGATGAAGTTTAACCATGACAAGTGCAAGGTCCTACACCTGGGTCGGAGCAATGCCAGGCACAGCTACAGGTTGAGCGAGGAGGAGATTCAGAGCAGCCCTGCAGAGAAGGACTTGGGGGTGTGGGTGGATGAAAAAATGAACATGAGCCGGCAGTGTGTGCTTGCAGCCCAGAAAGCCAACTGTATCCTGGGCTGCATCAAAAGGAATGTGACCAGCAGGTCGAGGGAGGTGATCCTGCCCCTCTACTCTCCTCTCGTGCGGCCTCACTTGGAGTATTGTGTGCAGTTCTGGTGTCCTCAGCATAAAAAGGACACGGAACTGTTCGAACAAGTGCAGAGGAGGGCCACGAGGATGATCAGGGGACTGGAGCACCTCTCGTATGAAGATAGGCTGAGAAAATTGGGGCTGTTCAGGCTGGAGAAGAGAAGGCTGCGTGCAGACCTCATAGCAGCCTTCCAATACCTGAAGGGGGCCTCTAGGGATGCTGGGGAGGGACTCTTCATTAGGGACTGTGGTGAGAGGACAAGGGGTAATGGGTTTAAACTTAAACAGGGGAAGTTTAGATTGGATATGAGGAAGAAATTCTTTACTGTAAGGGTGGTGAGGCCCTGGAATGGGTTGCCCAGGGAAGGTGTGAATGCTTCATCCCTGGTGGTGTTCAAGGTGGGGCTGGACATAGCCTTGGATGGCATGGTTTAGTGGGAGGTGTCCCTGCCCATGGCAGGGGGGTTGGAACTCGATGATCTTGAGGTTCTTTCCAACCCTAACTATTCTATGATTCTATGGATCTATGTGTATATGCCCGTTATTCGGCTTGATATTATAGATCATTTCTACAATGGCTGATTCCCTCAGAGACTGGATGCCTTTTTCTAGAGTAGTCCACTCGGTTGAACAGCTCATAACATCATCCTTGTATGGAAACCTTTCTTTCATTGCTGCCAAGAGCCACCTTCAAAGGCTGAGGGGCCGTTTCTCTCTTGCAATTGCTTTGTCAATTCCCCCTTCCCTAGCAAGTGATCCCAGCTGCTTGGCTTCCCTGCCATCTAGCTCATGACTGTTGGCCCCATTGTCCCAGCATAGGAGCAACCAGGTGATGATGTGCTCCCCTTGTTGACGGGTAAAGTCTTTTCGCATATTCTGTAGCTTGGTTGAGGTCCAAGGTCGGGATGTCACTTCTTCTTCTTCTTCTTCTTCTTTAGTGTTCTTGCATTCTGTTGTATTTTTGACAAAATTCTGAAATAGAGTGCGTTATAGTCTAGCGTGCTTAAAAATCTGTTACAGACCTGAAGTAGGTTACTTAAGAAAAAAAACCCAAACTTAACTGTATTTACCCAGTTTAGGCAAACTGTTTCACAAGTGGTCAACTTGTCATCCACCAGTACTCCCAGATCCTCAGCTGAACTGCTCTCTAGTAGGTCAAGCACAGCCTGTACTGGTATTTGTGTTTTTATTAGAGGATAATTGCTTTAATGTTAGTCATCACTAGTGGACACAAGAAATTTTAAAAACATTAATGCTTTTTGAGATGAGATAGAATTCATTTTGCCATTACTTCCATATGGGTTTTCAGAAGGTGAGAAATATAATTCAATAGACAATAATATATTTTTTGAGTTAGTAGATAGTTGTAATAGAGCATAAGTAGTTTGATTTCTTTGTTGAAATGGTAAATTAAAACATTGAAGTGAAACTTCATTATAGCATTTTGGGATATTTTTCTGAAGTGTGGAGTTATTCTTCAGAGGTGCATTTTAATCACAAATGGATAGAATATCTCTAATAGGAGAAAATACCTTAATCACATAGATTTTATAGGTCAAAATAAACAAATTAGGCTTGTGTGAAATAGCATAATGATGCCTCTCACTGTTGTGTTTTTTTTTTTTTTTTTTCAAGAGATGTCCTTTTTATTCTTACCCTATAATAGAACTCTGGTGGCACAGTAAGGAATCACTTGAGGCTTAGATTTCTAGTACAGATTGAATTATTTGAGTGTAAAATTGTGTATTTTGTCTGGAAATTGGATATCAATACAGAGCTTGCTTGTTTGTGCAGTTAATGTTAGGAGTGCTGGTTGCATTAAATACGTTTTGAGAGGTGCTGAGAGTCACAAACTGAATTTGACTGTTAGTAGATTGGTCTTTTTGTAGGAACTGGCATGTGGAGCAAACTGGAAGGAAACTAGGACTTCTCATTGTTGTGTGACAAAAGTGCAAAGAAATCATGATAGAATAAATTGTGTGAGCTGGCTCTCCCTTTATTAATGAAAAAAGGTTCTCAGGATCACATGAGCTTTTTGTCCTCTCTGAAATCCCTGCTATGGAGATCCCACTTTGCTGCTGTTCTATGAAGGGCTTCAGCTAAGAATGTCTTTAGAACTAAGCAGAAATTTTTCTTATACAATAGTGTTTAAAATTGCAATTTACCGCAGAAATTTAATACAGAAATTTAGTTCTATTATTCAAAATGCCCACTTTGTCTCATTGTTCTTAGACTTTAAACTGGCTGTTACATACTGAATTTTATGGCTTGGTTGTGCTTTGCTGCCACTTCTTGGAGTAAGATTTACACCTCTTTTATATACTATAAATCGAAGTTTGGAACCATTTCCCTCAAGCCTTCTCTGGCCTGTTTTGTTACAGGCGCTACTGGAGTTCGCATTTGGATTGCAAACTCTCTAGGTAGTGGGCTAACACAGGCCTGTCAATCCAGCCTCAGTGCTGTAGAAGGTTACAGAGCAGACCATGTTGAGTGCTGTCACATGGCCTGAACAGGACAACCAGGTGATCAGGCCCAGTCAGCATGGGTTATGAAAGGCAGGTCCTGCTGGACTAACCTGATTTTCTGTGCCAAGGGAACTGCTTAGTGGATGAGGGAGAGGCTGTGGATGTTGTTTACCTGGACTTTAGTAAAGCCTTTGATACAGTTTCCCACACCATTCTCCTTGAGAAATGGGCTGCTCATGCCTTGAATGGGTGTATTCTTCACTGGGTAAAAATTCTGGGTGAATGGCAGAGCAGAAAGAGCAGTGGTGAATGGGGTTAAATCCAGTTGGCAGATGGTTGCAATTGTTCCCCAGGGCTCAGTATTGGGGCCAGTTCTGTTTAATATGTGTATCAATGATCTGCATGAGGGGATCCAGTGCACCCTTGGTAGGTTTGTAGATGACACCAAGTTGGGTGGCAGTGTTGATCTGTCTGACAGTAGGAAGTCTCTGCAGAGGGATCTGGACAGACTAGATTGATGGGCTGTGGCCAGTGGTATGAGGTTCAACAAGACAAAAATGCCAGGTCCTGTACCTGGGTCACAACAACCCCATGCAACACTACAGGCCCGAAAAGGACCCGGGGGTGCTGACTGACGTGCCAGGAAGGCCAGCAGCATCCTGGACTGTATTAGCAGTAGTGTGGCCAGCAGGGCCAGGGCATTGATCACAGAATCATAGAATCATAGAATAGTTAGGGCTGGAAAGGACCTCAAGATCATCGAGTTCCAACCCCCTGCCATGGGCAGGGACACCTCCCACTAAACCATGCCATCCAAGGCTATGTCCAACCCCACCTTGAACACCACCAGGGATGAAGCATTCACACCTTCCCTGGGCAACCCATTCCAGGGCCTCACCACCCTCACAGTAAAGAATTTCTTCCTCATATCCAATCTAAACTTCCCCTGTTTAAGTTTAAACCCATTACCCCTTGTCCTCTCACCACAGTCCCTAATGAAGAGTCCCTCCCCAGCATCCCTAGAGGCCCCCTTCAGGTATTGGAAGGCTGCTATGAGGTCTGCACGCAGCCTTCTCTTCTCCAGGCTGAACAGCCCCAATTTTCTCAGCCTATCTTCATACGAGAGGTGCTCCAGTCCCCTGATCATCCTCGTGGCCCTCCTCTGGACTTGTTCTAACAGTACCATGTCCTTTTTATGTTGAGGACACCAGAACTGCACACAATACTCCAAGTGAGGTCTCACGAGAGCAGAGTAAAGGGGCAGGAGCACCTCCCTCGACCTGCTGGTCACACTCCTTTTGATGCAGCCCAGGATATAGTTGGCTTTCTGGGCTGCAAGCACACACTGCCGGCTCATGTTCATTTTTTCATCAACCCACACCCCCAAGTCCTTCTCTGCAGGGCTGCTCTGAATCTCCTCCCCGCCCAACCTGTAGCTGTGCCTGGCATTGCTCCGACCCAGGTGTAGGACCTTGCACTTGTCATGGTTAAACTTCATGAGGTTGGCATCAGCCCACCTAGGAAGCGTGTCAGGGTCCTTCTGGATGGCATTCCTTCCCTCCAACGTATCAACCGAACCACACAGCTTGGTGTCATCGGCAAACTTGCTGAGGGCGCACTCAATCCCACTGTCCATGTCACCCACAGAGATGTTGAACAAGACCGGTCCCAACACCGATCCCTGCGGGACACCACTCGTTACTGGTCTCCAGCTGGACATTGAGCCACTGAGCACTACTCTTTGCGTGCGGCCATCCAGCCAGTTCTTTATCCACCGAGTGGTCCACCCCTCAAATTGATGTCTCTCCAACTTAGAGGGAAGGATGTCATCCCCCTGTACTTTGCACTGGTGAGGCTGCACCTCGAATCCTATGTTCAGTTCTGGGCCCTTCACTACAAGAGAAGCATTGGGGTGCTGGGGCGGGTCCAGAGAAGGGCAGTGGAGCTGGTGAGTGGTCTAGAGCACAAATCTGAGCAGCTGAGGGAACTGGAGGTGTTGAGTCTGGAGAAGGGAAGGCTCAGAGGGACCTTATTGCTCTCTACAATTACTAGAGAGGAGGTCGTTGTGAAGTGGGAGTAGGTGTCTTCTCCCAAGTAAGAAGTGATAGGACAAGGGGGAATGGCCTCAAGTTAAGAATCATAGAATCGTAGAATAGTTAGGGTTGGAAAGGACCTTAAGATCATCTAGTTCCAGCCCCCCTGCAATGGGCAGGGACACCTCCCACTAAACCATGCCACCCAAGGCTCTGTCCAACCTGGCCTTGAACACCACCAGGATGGAGCATTCACAAGTTCTCTAGGCAACCCATTCCAGTGCTTCACCACCCTTACAGTAAAGAATTTCTTCCTCAGATCCAATCTAAACTTCTTCTATTGAAGTTTGAACCCATTACCCCATGACCTATCACTACAGTCCCTAATGAAGAGTCCCTCTCCAGCATCCCTGTAGGCTCCCCTCAGATACTGGAAGGCTGCTAGGAGGTCTCCATTCAGCCTTCTCGTCTCCAGGCTGAACAGCCACAACTTTCCTATCCTGTCTTCATATGGAGGGCACTCCAGTCCCCTGATCATCCTTGTGGCCCTCCTCTGCACTTCTTCCAACAGCTCCATGCCATTTTTATGCTGAGGACACCAGAACTGCACACAATACTCCATGTGAGGTCTCACGAGAGGAGAGTAGAGGGGCAGGATCACCTCCTTTGAGCTGCTGGTCATCACGTTCCTTTTGATGCAGCCCAGGATACAGTTGGCTTTCTGGGCTGCGAGAACACACTGCCGGCTCATGTTCATTTTCTCATCGACCAACACCCTCACGTCCTCCTCCGCAGGGCTGCTCTGAATCTCTTCTCTTCCCAAACCTGTAGCTGTGCCTGGCGTTGCTCTGACCCAGGTGTAGGACCTTGCACTTGGCATGGTTAAACTTCATCAGGTTGGCATCAACCCACCTCACAAGCGTGTCAAGGTCCCACTGGATGGCATTCCTTCCCTCCAGCTTATCAACCGAACCACACAGCTTGGTGTCATCGGCAAACTTGCTGAGGGCGCGCTCAATCCCACTGTCCATGTCGCCCAGGAAGATGTTGAACAAGACCGGTCCCAACACCGATCCCTGGAGGACACCACTTGTTACTGGTCTCCAGCTGGACATTGAGCCATTGAGCACCACTCTTTGCGTGCGGCCATCCAGCCAGTTCTTTATCCACCGAGTGGTCCACCTCTCAAATTGATGTCTCTCCAACTTAGAGACAAGGATGTCATGTGAGACAGTGTCAAAGGCTTTACACAAGTCCAGGTAGATGACATCAACTGCTCTGCCCCTGTCCATCAGTTCCGTAGCCCCTTCATAGAAGGCCACCAGATTGGTCAGGCAGGATTTCCCCTTAAGTGAAGCCATGCTGGCTGTCACCAAGCACTTTGTTGGTTTTCATGTGCGTCAGCATGCCTTCCAGGAGAATCCGCTCCAAGATTTTGCCAGGTACAGAGGTGAGACTGACTGGTCTGTAGTTCCCCAGCTCATCTGTTTTCCCCTTCTTAAAATGGGGGTTATATTTCCCTTTTTCCAGTCATCGGGAACTTCACCTGACTGCCATGATTTCTCAAATATGATGGACAGTGGCTTAGCAACTTCATTTGCCAACTCCTTCAGAACGCGCAGATGGATTTCATCAGGTCCCATGGCCTTGTGTACCTTCAGGTTGTTAAGATGGGCTCGAATCAGTTCCTCTCCTACAGTGGGCCCAGGGTCTTCATTCTCACTGTCCCTTTTTCTGCCTTCCAAGACTTGGGTGGTGTGGTCAGAGCATTTGCCAGTGAAGACTGAGGCAAAGAAGTCATTAAGAACCTCAGCCTTTTCTAAATCCAGGGTAGCCAGTTCTTCTGATAGCTTCTGGAGAGGGCCCACGGTGTCCCTAGTCTGTTTTTTGTTCCCATTGTACCTGTAGAATCCCTTTCTGTTATCCTTAACATCCCTAGCCAATTTTAATTCTAAGTGGGCCATAGCTTTCCTAACCTGGTCCCTAGCTTCCTGGACAGCATCCCTGTATTCTCCCCAGGCCACTTGTCCTTGCTTCCACCTTTTATAAGGCTCTTGTTTCCTTCTAATTTTGCTTCAGCAGGTCTTTATCCATCCAGGGAGGTCTCCTGACCCTCCTGCTAAACTTCCTTCTAGTTGGGATGCATCGCGCCTGAGCTTGCAGCAGGTGAGCCTTGAATATCAACCAACAGTCTTGGGCCCCCCTGCCCTCTAGGGCTGTATCCCATGGAGCCTTACTAAGCAGGTTCCTGAAGAGGCCAAAGTCTGCTCTCTTGAAGTCCAGGGCAGTGAGCTTGCTGCATGCTCTTCTCACTGTCTTGAGGATCTCAAATTCGACCATCTCATGATCGCTGCAATCAAGGCTGCCCTGGAGCGTCACATTCCCAACCAGCCCTTCCCTGTTGTTGAGAACGAGGTCAAGCACGGCACCTCTCCTTGTCGGCTCCTCTATTACTTGCAGAAGGAAGTTGTTTTCCGCACAATGGTGGAACTTCCTGGATTGCTTACGTCGGGCCATACCATCCCTCCAACAGGTATCAGGGTGGTTGAAATCCCTCATGAGAACCAGGGCCTGCAAGCGTGAGGCTGTTCTATCTGTCTATAGAGCGTTTCATCCACTGCATCCTCTTGGTCAGGTGATCTGTAAGAGATCCCCACAATAATGTCTCCCATCGCTGTTCTCCCTTTAGCCCTGACCCACAAACTCTCTGTCGACTGCTTACCTGTCCCCAGACAGAGTTCCATACTCTCCAGCCTCTCCCTAACATAGATAGCAACTCCCCCTCCCCGTCTGCCGGGCCTGTCTTTCCTAAAGAGGATTTTAGCAAAAAATACCTTCACCAAAAGGGTAGTCAAACATTGGAAGAGCAGGGAAGTGATGGAGTCACCATCCCTGGAGGTACTGAAGCCATGTAAACATGGCACTTGGTCTGGTGTTTTTCTATGCAGTGTTAGGTTAACAGCTGGATTCGATGGCCAACCTAAGTGATTCCACAGTTTTAAGAAATTTATTTGAATGCCTGAGTAAGCATGTCAGGACAGAATTTACAGCTGTTGCTGAATATTCTGACGTAGATTACTGCTCTTTATTTTATTTTGTCTCCTGATGCAACTGGTATAGTTGTTTTTTGGGGTTGTTTCTGTGTTTTGGTTGGGTGGGGGTGTTTTCTTTTGTTGTTGTTGTTTGGTTGCCTTTTTTTTTTTCTGTTATATTGGAGTTTTTCTTAACTGATATTTGGGAGTATGAAAAGGTGGGTTCTAGTGTGACTAAGCATGATGCAGACAGGTTCTAATTAGTTAAACAGGAAGTGAGGTTCAAACGTGGTGAAAATCAAGAGTGCTATAATATTAGATGTATCTCCGGCCTTAGCAGAAGTTACCCATGAGATTAACTTTGCATGATTTTTTTTTTTTGATGAAAGTTCTGTAAACATCTTTAGTCACGGACGTTAAATTCAGGTGTGTACAACAGAACAGATCTGAATTCATGTTGCTACATGTGTTATCGTTGGATAAAAAGAATAATCTTCAGAGTGATAGGAGCAAAGTGTTAAAAACATCAGATTATTACAAGGGGCGTGTTCATCCTAGTAATTTTATGCAATGTGGCTTTGTGTCGTAATTATTTCCTAGAAATAGAGAGGTATTAACGAAAACAATGAAACATGGCATATAGTGTGCAGAGATTTTTGTTGTTGTGAAGTGTTTCTTGTTTGGAGTTTTCAAAGTTAATAGTTTTTTGTAACTAGGCTTTGTAATAAAGCTGTACTTTTCTCTGCTGGGATAGAATTGATGAAGTTCGTTCTTCTCTATAATTCAGTCATTATAATGATGGTTCTCCTGTTTGTTATAGGTAAATGCTACTGTACTGGGGGTATGAAGTTCTTGCTCACAATGTCTTGTCTTTCAGCGATGTCTGTTCTCAGAAATTATTGATTTGCCAAGCTTGTGGAGTTTGATGTGAGTAAAGTTGCTTTTCTTGGCAGTTGTGATTGAGTTTGGAGTAGAATATAAGAAAAGATGTTGACGGTAGAAGAGTATTTGTGTTGTAATGAAGATAAACAAGTGAGCTGCTGCAGAGCAAGTTAAAATTGGGGTGAGTATGTATAGCTGTACCTAGTTTTGGGAGGAAGAGCAGGGGAAGGTTTTGTTACTCCTTGCAGGACAGACCTGAAGATCAAACTTTCACAGTCTGTCATGAAGCAGTAATATATGCTGATGTAAAAGGAGTATATACTGAAATGTCTCTTTTCGCATGTATGTGAGTTCTTTGTTAAGGAATAGGATAATCTTTTTTTCATAGATTGTGTACACTAATTTTTATGTGCAAACCACTTAATATACTAAATATACATTCTAGGAAGTCCTGCTGTGTGGTTAACATTAATGTATGTTTTGATACGTTTAAGGCATATGAAGAATGTTGAGGGAAATAAATTTACCATGTTTATACCTATTTTGTGACATTGGAATTTAGTAGTTTGGAGATTAGACTCTTCTAGCTCCTAATTCTTTTTAGAAATGTTATTTCAGATAAGGCAACAGTAGTGTTCTGGAAAGTAGTAACTCTTGGAATTAAGGTTTCATGAGGCTATGGTATAAGAATATGGACAGATCTGTTCACGTTATACAAGAAGCAATCATGCTACTTGTAATCCTAATAGATGCTTTAATGGTCACGGCTTCTTCTAATGGTGTGATATAACAACAGCTAAATATTTGAATGACGATAGAAACACTGAAACATTAAATTATCATTGATTATATGTTTCTATATTTTAAACAAATTTATGGATTAAAAAATGCCTAATTTATCATGTATTTTAATAATGCAGTTAATTCTGTGCTGGCTTAAACAATCTTGAAAAGGGGATGTTGGAAAGTGCAACTCTTATTTTTAACTGCAACAGTGTTAATCATCATTTCAGTCGCAGGGGTTACTTTGTGTATGTATAACATACTTTGGAATAGGCTAAACTGTAAAATGATATTCCTTTTGAAAATGGAGCAGAATAATTTGATCAAACAAGCTTATAATCTTACTACACTGTATTTTGTGTGTACAGTATCTAATAAAAATACTGGGTTCCTCAGCTGATCTTCTTGGACACAGGTTATGGTAGTGCTGTCTTTATCAATCTGAATTCAGATGACACTCTTCAAAATTACTTCCACTTTGCCTCAAGTTTAATACTGCTACTGTCTTACTTGTCTTGATTTGTGCTACTCAGATTAAATATCTTTTTTTTCTGTTACTTGTTCTCAAAACACCATCTTAATGTGTTTTGAAAATATAATTAAAATAATTTTTCATAGAATCATAGAATAGTTAGGGTTGGAAAGGACCTTAAAATCATCTAGTTCCAACCCCCCTGTCATGGTCAGGGACACCTCCCACTAAACCATGCCACCCGAGGCTGTCCAACCTGGCCTTGAACACCGCCAGTGATGGAGCATTCACAACTTCCCTGGGCAACCCATTCCAGTGCCTCACCACCCTTACAGTGCAAAGTCTTTTGGTATTCATGTTGGTCTTGATTGTTGGTCACATTGGTCTCTACTACTTGGTAAAAATTAAGTGCAATTTTAGTTAAATTCTCGAATTTTGGAAGCTTAAGACCAGCAATTTAGCATACCTCCATTTGTGAACTTTTTTGTGCAATTAAATCCTGACATCTAGTTCCCAAAGCTTTGAAACATTGTCAGAAGTCTGTTTAACGCCTTGTTAAGGGCCTGAGGATGTGGGTGACCTTTGTGCTGCTCTTGCCTGTATAATAAAAACTACCTTTTCTGTAGCTGATCTGCTGCCTGGTTTGAATTTTTAGTATCATGTTGCAAGCTGCTTATTTCAGTGAAAATGCTGGCTATCTTATTAGTTTGCTATTCAGTAAAAGCTTCAAATAGATACATAGGCACTTATTTTCATGAGAAAAGACAACTTCTGTTCTGAAAGTGAAATTTCTATTTTCAGTCCTGGTCTTGTGCCTTTCCAGTGCCCTTAATGCTTGCCTGAAGGAAGGAGTGTCTCTTCCTGAAGTTTGGCGGTTCTTAAAGTAGAACATTCTCATTTATGATGTGCAAAGCATAAGTCAGAAAGGGCTAAGTAAGGAGCTGTGGATCTTTTACTGTAGTAAAAGGGATGCAAGCCCAAGTTGTTTTGAACTAAAAACTTCTTTTTTGTTGCTGCTGCTGTTTGGGTTTATTCCTCTCTCTCACCCCCCACCCCCCACCCCCCCCCGTTTTGCTGGGTTTTATGATTCAGTTGTTTGAGGTGAGGAAGGGGGAGATTTAGGTATTTGAATTGGACATTCCACAAAGGAAACACTGTACATTTGTTGAATAGTGGGATTTCTGGAGATAAATGACTGCCTTGTCTTACTAAGACTGTTTGCAGCTTCTATATTTCCTGCTCAGAAAGATCTGCATTTGGAATTTCTATTCTTCCCGAGCTGTTTCCCCCAGAAATTGCGATCCACGGGCTCATGTAATGTTTCCTTGATTACTCTTCATTACTCATTAAAGGCATGGGTGTGGAATGAAGTTTGGGTAAAGCTCTTAGCTACAGTACACCAGGATTTAGACCAACAAATAAACAAACTGATTATGTTGGAATTTACTTACTTTTGGCATCAAAACTGTCCCTGTCAGCAGTTCGGTGTAAAAGCGTTGGTGCCAGTAACCTTGACACTATGATTGGCACCTATTGCTGCTGAGAAGATGGCGTCAACAGGCAGTACTGAGATATGCAAGATTCTGAGGTTAGCAGAATCTAATATATGACCATATTCCTTCCACATTGTCACTTTATAACACAAACCTAAATTGATTTTTTTTTTTTTTTATAACACAACATAAGAAAAATTTTGTTTGCAGGCATTATCCATACCAGGATTAAGCACAACTCTGAATACTTACCAGTTCTTGTATATATTTGACCTTTCTTGGTACCAATCGTCCTCCTCCTTTCTATTTCAGCAGAATGAGTGTATTGGGATTTTGTTCTGTGGTATTCAAAATTTTTAACTACAAGCCTTTCATTGTATAGGACTGTAATTTTAGCCCAGTCTAATGGAGTGGTGACTGAAACTTCTGTAAAATTCCTGTTTTCAGAACAGGAGGAAGAAAAAAACCCCACAGAGTTTCTGACATTTGCTCTAGTGTTTTTCTTTTCTATTTTATTGTTACTTCAGTGAAAACTACAGATCTAAATGAGAAATAACAAGCTGAAGGGCATTAGCTAATGTGGTTTTTCTGCTTCAGTTCGAAATACAGCTTATTTGTTTATATGTGTTGTTATATATGTTTGTGACTTCTTAAAAATTCTATATACTGAATATGACCTAGGGTAAAAATGCCAACATAGAATAATGGTACTTAATGCACATATAAAAGTCTCAAAATATGCTTCAGAATTAGCTCCAGAGTGGTTTAAGATGAGGACTCAGCTTGGAATCAAACAATTTTAATTTAATCAGATTTTTTTTTTTTTAATTGCATTCAGGCTACCAGGATGTATGGAGAATGCCTAAGTATCAGTTCATGCATGAATATGGTTATTATATTTTTGTCTTGGAATATCCTTGCTAGTTTAACATTTGTACACCGTAAATCTATGTCCTTGCATTCAGAAGTTAGACTTAATCACTGTTGTGTTAATGCATGCCAATGCAATCAAGGACCCAGGATATTAGCAGAATTCTTGTTAGTCAGTATAAGACTAATGGGATATTTGAATTGGCATGGAATTAGTTCCCTGACAAAAGGTTCAGATGCTAGTTCATGTGATGACTTGCTAATTGAATGTCTAAATGTCATTGTTAAGACCTTGAGAACTAGACTTGATTCATAAAGCTTTTTCCAAAAAAATGTTTCAAGTGCTAGAAGTTGAAAAGAATGAATTGAATGAAAAAGAGAGCTTGTCATCCTCTAAAACCAGTGGACTTGTGTATTGCTTTATTTGCATGAAAAAGTGGTTGTCAGTATGTGACTGTCTTTATACTGTTCAAATCTCTCTCTTGATTTTACTTGTGAGCAAGATGTCCAGAACTTTTTCTACAAGTGAAATGGCATCTTGAATGCTGTGAAGGTCTGAAGAGTCCATTTGACAGTCTGGTATGCATGAAACTAGTTGTAATGACAAAGCAGGGTTGTAATTCACTGTTTTATATTTTAGAAATCTAAGGTGGTTTGAATGTTTTAACTTGTACGAAAATAATGGGGAAACACCTACCTTCAACATGCCAGGGTTACATAGCGAAGTTTTACATTTGCTCTCTGCAGATATATTAATTCTTGACTTTAAAGTGAACTGCTTTGAATATAGGTAGCATAGGAATGTATGAATTTGTTACTTAGTGTTTATTGCTTCAAAATTTTCTGACTTTTGACTTGTAAGTGATGGAGTTCACTACAAAGCCAAGTAGTTGTTTGTAAGGGAAGTTTGCTACCTTGTTTGCTGTTTGAAGGAGAATTGTTTATTTTAATCAATTCATGTTCTTTGAAGTTCATTGCACCAGCATTTCTAACTGTGGATGGATAGTGCTTTTCATAATTTTTGCCTCTGTCCTGCATTTCCCAAGTTGTTATGCAATTACATTGCAGGAGTCTCTAGGAGCCCTGTAAGCATCAGAATTGCTTTGTGTTGGGCAACCCTCAAATCTATAAAATTACACTGCTTATAGCCGACAGTGTAGAACGTACCAGGCCTTTGAACTGGGAAATAAGGTTTTCATGAGGCTCACTATTAGCACTTGCCAGCATTTTACTCTTTGGAAAAGGGAAGGTAATGAACAGTAAGTAAATGAACATCAGGAAAGTATCAGCCAGATGTAGACTAGAAAGCCCCTGCTCTTGTAGCTCACTTGTTTTCAGTGAAGTCATGCTATACAGCCTTTCATGTGAGTGCTTGGACTTGGTGGAGTGGCTGTGCTCCATCACATGACTGAAATATAGGTGTACCCTTCCATGTGATGAGTGCATTTGACTTCCGGTCAAGTCAGTCATCCAGATGACTGTAGTCATGTATGTGTTTGATCACATGATGAATGAGTGCCATGATGTGAATGTCACAAGAAGTTTCCAAGTGGTAAGATTATGCCTAGTAACAAGACGGGGGGAAAAAGTCAGGGAAAGTAGAAAAAGTAAGAAGTGAGGCTGGTGAACAATTCATTCATCTTAAGTAAGAAAATTTCAGTTACTACCAGTTGTATTTCAGAAGAAGGACTTTGGTTTTCTGTTCATGTCACAATGATGTGATCTACTGTTTCTTCCTTGTCAGAAGAAGTAATGCCCAATGTGAATATTTCTTGTCTTTCTCTTGTCACCTGGGATAATTAGCTTGCAAAAATAACCCCTTTGGTGTTGTAAGAAATGCTTAAAATTCTTCAAATCTCAACATACCTTGATTTACAGGCACTAAATTTGTCAGCAGGACTACTTTATTTGGAATTCTTGTTTGTTAGAAACAGTGTCTTGCATTTGCCAGAGTTTACTTGGGATCACTCAGTGCCAGACAAACTTCATTCTAGAAAGGGATTCGATACTGGATTAAAAATATAAACAGTTATAAATGGGTAATGCGTTAATAAAATGCAAATCCATGCAGAGGAAGATGTGTGTCAAATACGATTTTCTCTAAATGTCAGATAGTTAGGGCTGGTGGTCTAGCTGTCTTGCCCTGGGGATCTTTGAAAACACTTCTTTTAAGATGGAAGTATTGGGGTTATGCGTTAGGAGGAAAAGGAGAAAAGTGTTCTCTAGAACACTTAGCAATGGACAGTTTTTCTAAATATGGTTGTGATTGTTTAAATTTTTGAATTGTACCTCTAGCCTGAGTATTGCAAGAGAGTTGCAATGCTATACACTGTAATCATGCAATTGTATTGTATTGGTCTAAGATTTAATGCATGGAACGTAAGTATTCTAATTGTCTAAGTAGCTGGTGGCTCTGGATCCAAGTTGGGAAGGGAAGCTGGCATTCAAACTATGCACTCTTATTTAGATTGAGGAATTTAAAAACACTCCTGGCTTCTATGTTTTTGACACACTTAAGGGCATTTTTCTGTTCCATTACTCTACTGATGCTTTATTCGTGGCATGGGACTGGAGTGTTGGAAGGACACTTGCCCTTCAGGAAGGACAGGCTGGGATTCCACCCTCTATGTCAATGAGCACCTGGAGTGCACAGAGCTCTGCCTGGGGATGAATGTGAAACCCACTGAGAGCCTGGGGGTCAGGATTAAAGGGAGGACAGAGAAAAGGACCTTACAGTGTGGGTCTGCTACAGGCCACCTGACCAGGAAGCCCTTTATAGACAGATAGGTGTGGCCTTGTGTTCACAAGCCGTGGTCCTTATGGGGGACTTCAACCACCCCAGTATCTGTTGGAGGGACAATGCAGCAGGGCATAAGCAATCCAGGAGGTTCCTAATATGCATTGATAATTTCCTTCCCCAAGTGACAGAGGAAGTATGTATCGTAGAGCACTGTTGCTACAGCTGTAGAGCTTGGTATTGGAAGCAGCTTGCCTAGAGATGCAACAGATACTTCAGTTTCGTATTCCTTTTCTACTGAGTCGGTAGGTCAGTTTCAAAAAGTATTCATGCTGCATGAATACTAAACAGGGCAGCTTGTACTTGAATTTTTGTTCTTTACTGATTATTCAGCAAGCTGAACCTTCATTATTAGGAGAAAATATCCTAAGACATTATAGACTTCACAGATTTTTCTAGAAACAATCCCCACCCCAATGGAAGCAAAAAATTTTTTCAACCTTACGAGTTCGATTAACCACTCCAGGAAATTCAGTTACAGTTTGTATAATTCCCAGGTGATGGATTTCTTTAAACTTGTGACACTTGGATATTTTTTCAGTATACAGTAATAAAAAACAGCCTAGTTTTTGCTATATCATCCAAGTTGTACTGCTCAAACCGTACAGCATAAATCTTCCTTACCAAATTGAGATGTTTGTTGTGGTCCTTCTCAGAACTCCTTAGTAATTACTGTGGTGTACTGAAATGATGAATTTTCTTCTATTTCTAAGGAAGATGTATGCATCCTCAGATTCCTTGTCAACACTTTCTTGTAAAGGACAGGTTTTTTTCATCGATTTGATACAGTTGTCATGCTCTACCTAAGACCCTCCCAGGCCCAGGCCTTCATTTAAATGCTTAAAAGATGAGAATTATGGTGAGAGAACTCACAGCCACAACTTAGCAAGGTCTTTGTGTTTCTAGACCTTGTCGCAGCCCTTTTTAATGCAGTAAGTTTTAAGAAATTTGCCTGTAGCTGGAACTTTTTTTGTTTTTTTCCTAAGACTTGGAGAATAGTGTTGGTTAACATCCCGTTTTGTAAAAGGTCTTTGCTTACATGATTCCACAAAAATTGATCTCCCCTGCTTTTCAGTATTCTGAGCAAAAAATTTGGTGATGATCTCTAGCTATATAGATGTTTTTGCACTGATTTATTACTGAAATGTAAGAATGCTTACAAGAAATCAATTGTTGGATTAAGAACAGCTGGTTCAAACCAAACAAAATGGAAGGCTAAAAAGAAGATTGTGAGGAAAAAGGTGAATATTTCACTGAAGTGATAGAGGGTGATTTATCAGGGTGGTGTGGAATTTTGGGATGCTCCTGGCTTAACTATAAAGTGCGTATAACCATGTAGCGTGCATTTTTTTAGCAATGACCTCTGTCAACCACAGTGTAACAACAAACTGAATGTGATAATCCATTTATCATGTACAAATGTGAATACTGCAGCTTCTTATGGCTCATGCTGAATATTAAGAAGCAAAATAATGCTTTGTCTTGTAATTCAGGCCACTGTACATATTTCAGGTATGCCCACAGTTTCTTCTACTGGGTCTGACCCTTGATCAGTCTGTAAGCAGCTGATAGATGGCGGAGCCCTGGGTAGAAAGGTACATCAGAGCTGAGAGCTGTGTGACAGCTAATGACAAAGTATTATAAAGCAAGTGCTTTGATTACCAGAGATAGCTCTAGTGGAGACCAGGCAAGTCCAGAACCAGGCACTCTCCAAGACACATTGAAAAACATACTTGATATTTCAAAACATTCTTGATCTTTCTCTAAACATTGAATATTTATCTACTCTATGGCCAAGATGGGGAAAAAAGGAGAAATCTGTACAAATCAATAAAGTCCTATAGGAAAAGCTTTTCCTCTGAAAAATAATTCCCTGAGAATCCCTTAGGTATGCTAGACAAGGCTTCTATATGGAAGATACAGTAAAGGATCATAGTATAGGATTATAATAGTAAGGGATTTAACAAGCAGTTGACAGCTTTTCTGTATGTCTCTGTATTATCTGTGAAATAATTAAATAGCATGTATTTCTCTGCTTTTCTCATTTAACTTATTTTACATGACTTTCCAGTAGTTAATTGACCCTTGGCAAAAGACAGGTCTTTTCACTGCATGTGGAAAAACCTTTTCAAGTTCAGGAACTTACAGCATAGCCTTGGCTGGGAGGTGAAGGGGGAATAAGAAAGAAGAAAAAAATAAATAGAATGTTAGTACATAAGTATAATAGAAAATCTGAAAAGAACAACTTTATTTTTGATTCTCTATTCTTGGTATAGAAATTTCCTACTTACTTTTGTAGGATTACTGTCAGAAGACATGTGTGCATGTGTTCTGGATGATGCATTAGGAAGAGTAACACAGTTCTTCCCTCCATTCTTTCTGTATCTGCATGAGAAAAGATGGTCCTTTAGTTTCTTGATCTGCGTGAACCCTCTTTGTGATGTTCTTTCTAATGCTCAGAGTTCAAGGTCATCTCTATGGGGAAATAATATCAGCATTTCTAACAGAACCCAATAGGTAATGTAGGAATGCAGCTTTTCATGCTCAAAGCACTAGTATTAATGCTGATGGGAGCAAGTTATAAGTATTCCCAATGTGTGTATATACAAACTATTGCTGATCCTGGTTTCATGGCTAGGACAAGGCTTGAGAGGGATCAAAACACTGTTGTGATAGAGAGGTGAAAGCAACTTCATGATTTCCAAAGAAATGAAAAGCAGAGACCATGTTCAGTTTCACTGATTTTTAAATTAATGTGAAAGGCAGAAGACAATCTTTGGTTATAGCAGCTGTTAAAGTATTATCACATCCTTTGGTAGAATGAAATTTGCAGTTATGTAAAACAGGATTTAATTTTTTTTTTCAGTTTGTTAACAAAATCTGTTTAAACCACCTTTCTAAATGATGTCAGTGTGTAAAACTTGTATTAGTAAGTAAAATTCTGAAGGCAAGATCCCTTAATTTGGCAACACTACATTTCATATTTACGAGTAACACCAACCATAGCACCTGGCAAAAGAGAGAGAATTTAACTATTTGTTCAACCCGCTCACTACCTAGAGTCTTTGAGGTAGGTAGCACTGTGCATGTGCAATCACTAATAATGAAATATCAATCACTTTAAGTATATTAAATAGTGAAAAGCTCCTAGGGAGAAGGGTAGTGCTGCAGAGGGTAAGGGCTGTGAAAGCAAAGAGATCTGCCCCATGTATGAGCTGGTTTATATCTAAAACCAGAAAACCTTGCATTTTCAGTTGTAATAAACTTGATTTTATGAAGCAGATAGGTATTTAGAGGAATGTAATTTATGTTTTTAAAAATGTGGATCTTTTATCTGCTCAGAGGTTCTATTTAGCCCTTCTTTGTGTGTGGGGGAACATGGTTATGACAGTTTTATTTGGTCTCAAACTGGAGTTTTATAAATGCAGTAAAAAGTGGGCAATATTTAGAATATTTGATGTAATCCATGGACTATGAAAAGATTGCTGATTCCTTTTCTGGAGCCAAATTCCCATTTGGCTGTTTGAGAATGCCATGCTGGGTAGACTGCAGGCATCTTGTCCAAAATACTAAAAGTAATTCCATTTTGAATACTGAAGCTGAGCTGATATTTTTTTCAATACTAAAATTTTGTGTCCCTGGGATATGATAGCTAACATGCAGAGATTTCATTCCTTTAATAGATTTTAAAGGTTGCAAGTTTTTTAATAAGCAGCAGGTATTACTAGATCTTTCCTGGTAATAATGGTAGTTTTCAAATAACAAAAAAGACATCTTGTTCCTTTTGCCAGGCAGAAAATAACTAATCAAAAATAAACTTAGTCTAAACAAGACTTTTCTTTGAACAGTTCTTTTCTGTGTCTTATTTTTTCTGGAGAGCCTGACCTTTATTTGAAATTGTATCAGGTCTTTTACCAGAATCCAGTACTGCACTTAGAAATCGGTTTTGAAAGAAAATATGAGTATGTGTTATAGTGCCATTCACCTGTTTGGCTATATATGAATGTTTTAACAGCATGGGAAGAGAGTATGAGAAGGATCACCTTACTACTAAAACATGCTGCATACTAAATTGAATTTCAGTTAATACTGGATTATGCTTCAGAGGCAAGTGCATGTGCCACAGACACAAAACATAAGCTACCATTTTTCTGAAAATTTTAATAGAATGGGCATTACTACAAGCAAGGAAGGAAAGTCTTTATGCCTCCCACCCAGCTGTCATCTTGGCAGAATGTTTTAGAGAATCTGTGCTGCTGCTTATGCCGTGCTTGTTCCGTGGGTAAATACTGGACTTCAGGCCATAGAGCAGTGAATGTAACAGCACTCATCAGCACTGAATTTACTGACTTACACAGCTTGTGGCTACCAGGCTAAGAAAGGACTAACCACTACCAGGATTAACAAGAATCTTCTCAGAATAAGAACTATGGTTAGTTTTTCAGAGTTGCAGAAAATGCAGTATGATGTGCTTAAACAAATGAAATACATTGTGTAGCCATCAGTCTTTGATACTCCTGTTTTGGATTCTAGAAAATAAGCTACACTTCTCAAGCTTAGTTTTTCACTTAGAAGTGTGCAGTTTAGCTTTTAAATTATACAGGATTTCAGTTTCTCTGGCATTTTCTTTGTCATCAGTTCTCTGGTATTTGCATATGAAAATACTTGAGTATACACTTACGCTAATGTAAATAATTTTAAGATGGAGAGCCGGACAATAATAACTGGAAGCATTTTGGTTTGCTTTTCTGAGGAGAGGAATGGTGGTGTACCTCCGTAAGATAGAGAGTAAGATGGCTTTAGATCTAAATCCTATTTAGGTTCTAATCTTCAAACCTGTGCAGTAGTTTAGTAATGTGGTAATCTATTACAGCTGAGGGAGTGGGAAGTCCGTCTCTGAAATGCAGTGGATCACAAGCCAGAGGCATGTCAACAATTGCTGTAATTAATAGAAGCTTTGTAGCAAAAAATCATACAGCCTGAAACACCTTTTAATACTGACCCACTTAAGATGTTTTAGTAAGACATTTCAAATTAAAATTAAGTGATATGCCCGCCATAGTTTTTCATGCTGATGAAGTCAAAGAGGATTTTGTGTGATACTATGCTGAAGGTAAGAGATGACATGCTGAAGGTAGCAGATAACATAATGTTACACATCTCCTTAATCATGAAGACATTTGATGAAAAGTGATCTGGTAAAGAGCATTGTTTCTGAGTGGACATTGCTTCTGTGACTGGAAAACAGACCCACAAAAAAACAGCTGAAATTAAGGTAGTAGTAGTATGTAAGTATCTGTGGTGCAATTTATTGCATGCGTACACAGGCCTGTAGTGCCTTTGTCTGGTCCCAACCACGAGGTATCACAATCCTGCTTGTTTCATACCAATCAAAGAAACTATTATAGAAAGAATAAAATTTCCACAAGCATGTAAGAATATATGTTTTTAACGATCTATCTATCCATATGTTCACTTGTATAAGCATGTAACTCCATAATTTATGTGAAGTGCCACACGGAAAGGCATTCATTTGCTTTAGCTGAGAAACTCTTGTGTTTCTTCATATGCCTTCTGTCAAGCAGTGTTTAGATGGACTGCACTGCCCACAGGCTTATTACTGAATGCTTCTAGAGGATTAAAATGACTTAATATTGTGCTGTTTCTACCAAGCTGCCTTTCATATTAGAGCTGGATTTTTTAAGCAACATCCCCGTAGTGCCTGTTGTCTATATAGCCTTTTTTTAAAGTGAAAATACTTCAGACAGATGAACTGTGGCTTAATTTCTGTTGTCTTCATAGTCATAATGTGCTTCTGTGGGGTTTTAAATTATATTCATGCATACTTTTTCATATCCATATCCTTGGAGAGAGATTAATTCTGGAAGGCAATTTTAAAACAGTTTCATGATTTGATTGTTCATGTGTCTTTTGCATTTTCTTTCCAACCCATCACTAAGCTGGTACTTTATTTTGGTATAGCAACAGATCAAATACAGAATCATAGAATCAATTCTGTTGGAAAAGACCTGTAAGACTATCAAGGCCAGTTGTTACCACAGCACTGCCAAGTCCACCACTAAACCATGTCACTGAGGGCCTTTCTATAGTTTTTGAACACTTCCAGGAACAGTGATTCCACCACTTCCCTGGGCGGGCTGTTCCAATGCCTGATCACCCTCTTGGTGAAGAAGTTTGTATGCATTTAAGCTAAACTAACAAGTAGTAGTGACTTTATACCTGAAAAGCACATGAAAACAGTATTTTTACTGAATGGTAAATTATTCGTAGATGCCCTTGAAGGAAATGCTTACAGTTGCCTTTTTTAGTAAGCAGTGTCTCCATGTATTTCTTTAACATTTAGATGAACTGTATTAGCTTCAATTTTAGTATGTGCATTACCTAGTTTCATTATTATATAACAGCATTTTCCTATATATTAATGTGTAAGATTGTGGTCTTGGATGGTATGTAGTCCTTGTGTGCTTTTATTGAAAGGAGGATGAACGATGATTACCACCACTAAGCTGCCGCAGATGGTCCTGAGGCAGTTTCTACGGCGTGTGCAAGGTCTGTTGCAGAACTGGGGGTGCTTCTGCCTCCAGAAGAAAGTCCTTGCCTGCCTCCTCGGCGGTTCAAAACTCACCCAGCGACCGGCGCATAAGCCCGTGCGCGTTAACACCGCTCTGCTCTGCATGTTACGTTACGTGTGCAGCCAGTAGGGGCCGGTGTCGGAGTGCCGGGGCCTGCAGCGCTGGTGCGGACGGAGGATGACCCTATTTCGGGGGCGAGACCCGCCGCAGCTCGCGGCATGGCACACCCGGCGGCGCGGGGCGGGGACGTAGCTGTTCGCCGCCATGGATGAAGGGGGGGAGGAGAGAGGAAGGGGGCGGGCACATCCTCCGGGGCATGCCGCCTTATTGGTTGCGCCGCCGCACTTGGCTCACGTGACCATCAGGGCAGCTTTGGCCGCGGCTCTGGCGCAGGCGGTGGGCGCGGGTGGGGCCGGGCTCGAGCGGCGGGATGGAGGCGCCGCGGTCATGGGGTGAGTGAGGCGGCGGTGGGGCTCCGGGAGGTGCGGAGCGTCTCTGACAGGAGGCGGCAGTGCCGCCGTGGGGGAGAAAAAAGCGGGTTTTGTGGCTTGAGAAGAGAAAGAAGGGGCTGCGGGTGCGGCGGGGAGGAGAAACCCGCGGCCGAGCACGGCGGGTAGCCGCTGCGGGGGGGACCGAGTCCCGGCTCGTGAGAAACACAAAGCGGCTGCGAAGCCCTGTGGCGGCCGTGAGCTCCACGGCCGGGAGGAGCAGGAGAAGGTGAGAAGGGGAGGTGGACGGGCGAGTAGCCCTTGCCTGGCATGTGGAGGTGTCTCGGTGCGCTGTGAGGCGCTGCTCGCGGTGGTAGCAGCCCGGCTTTGTTAGTGACTGGGGCGGCAGTTCCGCCGCTGCCGCATCGCGTCTACTTGCCGGGGAGGGAGAGTCGCGGGCCGCGGGAGGCCGGGCGGTGGCTAGCGGGCCCGGGGAGCAGCGGTCCGGGGGGAGCGCTGCGCCCTCGGTACGCCCTGGGGTCTGCTGACTTCTTACATGTTTATTTAACATCATAAATAGATTCTGGGGTCCGCGACTTTACCCGAATGGTGTGGGGAATCTTAATAAATTATGTATGAAGCAGTGGGTTCTTTCTCTTCCTTTGTCAGATACTCAGCTTTTATTCTGGTAATTAGGTCACTGCTGGCAGAATGCGCCTTGCTTTTTCAGAAGTGTGTGGTGATCTCTGGAAGACTCATGCTGCCAAATTGTCTCATCCTATTCGTTGTTTGCATCCGGTTTTAAAATTGTTCTCGTTTATACATACAAAGGATGCTGACCATCAGGTGTAAGGAACATTTTTTCTTTTGATAGGATTTTCTTCAAGATATCAGTTGAAACCTGGTTTTAACTTAATATGGATAGTCATATACTGAAAGATGACTTTTAAAGGTGTAACAAGAAATATACACCACCTTAGTTTGCATGGAAGTCTTTTTGGTAAATTACTATACACACATGGATAATACAGTAGAAAATACATGTAAACATAGGTATTGAAAGTAGTTTCGTGGAACCAAACTCTTCTGTATTTTTAAGGCAACTTAATGTAACTGGTACAATACTTTTTCTCTTTTTCAGCCTTAAATAAAGTGATGCACAAAAATGATTTGATGAAGGCAGGTCTCACTTACTGAGTTTAAATTTCTGCTTTATAGTAAGTGTTCTCTTAAAATATATGCCATTATTTTAAATGATATTTATAGATTCATAGAGATATCTATGTAGATACATGTATAGATTTCCTGTCTGTCAATAAGCGAGGCTTTGGATAATGTTACATTTTAAAACATCAGTTAAGAACTTACTATGTAGAGTAATTGGTTTCAGAGTGTAAATTGGTGACACTAGTTGTTTCTCCTGTAAAGTTTTGAATCTTCATTACAGTTGGTTAAGTATTAGAAGATACAGTAGAGGCAGGGGTGCCTTCAGCACTTTTTTAATGAAAGGAAAGAGAGTGGCTAAAGTACAGTAGTGACTATCACGATTATTGTGGTGATGCTTATTCCTGTTCCTTTAAGTCTTAGAAAGAAACAGTATTGTTTTGTTTAAGAATCTAAGCAGTTCCTCTAAGAAGCTGTAGTCATGCTGTAAAAAATGGCAACTTAAATAAAAAATGACTTTTTAAATGTAATACTTTATTTATGAGTGCAGACTTTCTTAAACATCATCCCTCAAATGCTACTTGCCAAAACATTTGTACAGTACACTTGGCTATAACAAATGTTCTGATGTATGTTGTCATAGTACACTATTAGTGTCTCATCAGTGTGGAATAATACAGGAGTAAGTTGGAAATGTGTATGTTTAGATTAGTTCCTTTGGTCTCTAAATTCTGATGTTGTATTTCAATATATGTCTTAATTCAGGTGGTAAAATGTTTATGCTGATGAAACATGATTAATAATTTTTTGAGCAATATAATGAAATCCTGTTTTTAATCTGCTATACTACTAGTGATATGCTGGGACAATAAGTTATTGTCAGTGAAGACCAAGTCTCTACTGATGATTTTCCAAGATTTGTGCAGGACCTGTGTGAACAGATGTCAATACACTTCCTGCAACACAAATGGTCTTCTGTTCCCTACAAGTGTTGAAAGGAACCCTGAAGATGGCCCTGATAGGTCACCCAATGTGGGAAATATTTTTTTATTATATTTTTTTTTTTTTTTAAAGGTGATTCATCTCATGTTAATGGTTTGGGGGTTAATTTGTGTTTTCAGGTAAAATAGGAAAATAAAGACATGCACTGGAATTTTTAATATCTTAAACTTTCTAGAATTGAATCTTTAAAAGATTATGAGAAGTATAAAAGTAAACAGGAGCAAGTCATATGCAGTGAGGCATGCACAATTAGCCATGAATAGCAGAGATGGTCATCATGAAAAGTGAGTGTTCAGGCTTGTGAATCATCCTTGCTCCGATATAAGTTATGATTCAAATGATGTCTGGGCTGCTTTGTGTTCAATATAGTATTTAAATGCAAATCATGTTTTGTATTTTCATAGTCTTGTTCTGAATGCAGCATGACTAACAAGCTAAAGAACTCCCCAATCCAGAGTTAAAAAGGAAGAAGTGAGAATTTTCTGGGCGGTATAATAAAAGCTGAACTTGACTGTTCATAGCCTGAAATGTGACTTCTTGATTTCCCTCTTTTTGGTTTGTTGGTTAGTTTTGTGGGTGGTTTTTTTTCATTTGTTTGTTTGTTTTGTGTTGTTTTTTTCTTTTTTTTTACTAATAGGATTATTTTTTTAACTGTTTGCATTCTTTAGTAACATTCTAAATACGTGGTCATTTCTGTTTCTCATGCACACACTTGACCCCCATGATACTTGACCTGTAGTGAAGAATGCAGATGAGGAGTTGAGACCATCATCTTCTCTTTGCTTCTCTCAGTCTTTTAAGGAGTGAGAATATGGGTTATTTATTAATTTATCAGCCAAGTTATATTTTGGTTAGGAAGAACAGTTGATGCTTCTGCTGATGGTTGGTGAGTACAGGCCAAGTATTGAACTTTAAGAAATATCCCAAAATACAACAATGGATTGAAAGCTCTTGCCAAGATACTTTTGTGGAAGAACAAACCAAAAAAAACCTCTCTACCTGCCACTCAAAAGGTTGTAAGAAGGTCAGGTATAGTAACATTTAAGTGTTCTAGTCTGCTGTCCAGAAAGATAACCTTCATGTAGAAGTGCATAGAAAAACTAAGAAAATCTTCTTGATGTAGCTGAGGTTTAAAGAAAATTGTGTGGTTTCCTTTTTAAGGGCTGACCATTTCACACATTGTAGTAGGATAACTGATAACAGTAATGGCTCTGAAAAACCCAGGGATTCAGAGGGTACCTAATCTAGAGATTATAATTTGGTATAATTTGCTGTCAGATTTTTTTCCATGTAATCTTTTTCAAATTTATTAAAAGGAGTAGGGTTTCATAACTTGCAATTCAGTTTCTGTTATCAAAGGCCTTATTGCTAAAACAAGCTGATGAAGAGCTGTTTTCCATGATGGCTGTGTGCTACCCTCTCCTGCGTCTCTGATGACCTGAGCATGCAAACGCAGAATGAATGAGAAAACAGGCAGAAGGTACAAGATCTGCGCTTCCACTCATGGGCGATTCTCATTCTGCGCAGTGTATTTTTTTAATTCTCTTTAACCCCACCCAAAGCCTTACCGCTTTCAGAGTCCTCATTATATTTGTGTGCCCACATAGCTCAGGTAAGGAACACGCAGACCAAATAGCCTCTCTTCTAGCTGCTGCTGGCAGAAGTTATGAGGTTTGTTCTTAAATGTGAGTAAGAATAGGAAGATTAAATATGGCAACACCAGCCATTCTAATAAACTTGTCACCGGAAATAATGTTGTTCAGAGTGATCATAGAATAGTTAGGGTTGGAAAGGACCTTAACATCATCTAGTTCCAACCTCCCTGCTGGAGAAGGCAGAAATACAATTTTTCTGCTCTGTCTGGAAAAAATCAGGGTAATGGGTGAGGTTGATGGGAGTGTATTTCAGGGAGTAGGAGAGTGTTAAACAATGCCTGTGAAGGATAAACATTTTTTAATCAGCAGGCCTGGAAGGCTTGCCCCAAACTGAAATGGGTAAGACAGTCCTGGCCTGCTGATGTTCATTTTTTACGCATTCTTAAACACAGCACTTACTGATATTTTGCCTCAGTTGAAAAAGGACAAGCAGAAGGATATTTACATATAAACCATTTAACCTGAACCAGCTTCAAACAAAATAATAGAAAAGTTAATGCAAGATTCAGTTAACGGAGAAATTGAATTCATGTAAATTGGCATGGTTTGATATGTTCAAATAGAAATAGCCAAACCCCCTCTCACTTTATTCTCTTTAGTGTATCGATAAAGGTAGCTATATGAAAATGATCCATTTAAGGCTAAAGTTAGTAAGTGGGGCTGGGTTACATTAGAATGGCTGTGCTGTATTTTTTGCCTCTGTTTGTCAGCCTTGCTCCTCTTTTAGAAACAGCTGTGTAACAGTTGATGAAGCATTGTGGTTAATGGCCCAGCATAGTAAATTAAACTGATACCTATTTCAGTTTACGTTGGTGGTCAGGCAGTGATCTGCAGTGGTTTAGGCAGCTGCCGCTTGAGCAGCTGGGCCCTTCTCTCTTCCTGGTGGAAACCCTGTGGGAGATGGGTAGGGCAGGCAACCAGGGGCAGGCACCAGTGCTGCCTTCCCAGCCTTAGCACTATCCCCTGCCATGTCAGAACTCCTAGACCTACCTAGCACTTCTAAATCTTGTGACAGCATGATTGGTTTTGCCCCCCAAGTTCAGTGATACGCCCTCGAAGACACAATTCCCCATTATCACATGGGAATGAATAGTAAAAATTGTCAGAATAGTAAAGAATAAGATACTGGGCTCAGCACTGAAGAATTGGCTAAAATTTGTGGATGTAGAAAGAATTGATGGTCCTTTCCGACCTTACTAAATTATAATCTGGATACTTATGGATTTTAGGTGCAGTGATTACAATGTGAAAACAACCTCAGTTACAGAGTGGAGGAGCACATCTGCTTATTGGTGGTGGTAGCAGAGTGCTAAATTTTGTTTGCTTGTTAGAGACTAGAACATCTGATTTACTACTCTCAACAAAGTTCATCCAAAATCAGTTACATGAGTAGGAGCTTTGGTTGATGTTGGTGGTTTTTGGATTGGGCCCTATTGTAGAAAGGAGTTTGTCTCTTTTTCACTGAATTTGATGTTTGAAGTAGCCATATAACTTACTTGATAATACAGAAAGTCACCCTCAGGCAGTTACTGTGGGTGACATAATAATTACTCCATTGAAGATTTCTGTAACTGAAACAAATAGGCTGTTGTTATCTAAAAATGTTATCTATCTTTCCAAACATACACTGCCAGGTTTCTGTCTCTGTTGTTGAAAAAAAAATCCAACATGGTAGGATTCTAATTACTCTTAGCCTCTGTTCTCCAAAGGCTTAAGACTGGTCTGCTCTGCAGAGTTGCTTTATAAAAATAGGATGCTCAGGTAACAGTGATAGCCTCTGTGAATGAGAAAAAAAAAAAAAGGTAGTGATGGGAGTCTGAAAAAATTTCATAAGGAGATTTAAGTAGTAGATCACAAATTGCTGGGTTTCTTAAGCAGCACTTCATGCTGAGTGTATATGATTACTCATTTCAAAGAAAAGCTCCCATCAATAAAAAATTGTAAGTTTTTATCGTAGGTTTTTTTCTTGTGGGATTTGAGACTAAAAAGAATGTGTCTAAATTCGAGATTTCTGGGCAGTTGATACTGGTATCATAACTTAGAAAAAGGCATATCTAAATCTTAACAGTATGTTTGCATAAATTTAGACTTATAATTAATTTTGATTTTAGCATGTAAGAGTTGTATCAAGTTGTAAATTCTTCTTTGATGTGTATATTCATGTCAAGTGCTGATTCAGTGAAGCATGAGTTTTCTTATCATTTCACCTTACTTTGATAGATGGAGAAGAAACCTCTTAATGGTGAGAATATGGGTAATGATGAGAAAGTAGGAGACCTAGATTTCATGTGATTCTTACAATAAGGGAATTAAATTTCAGAATTTCTGTATTCCAAGAAGGTTATTTCTTGGAGCATATCTAGAGGCAGGGGTATCTCCATTACTTACTCCCTTTGAATGATCACTCTGCAAAGAAGAAATGCAGTTAGCGTGCAAAAGGGAGCTTGACTGAAGTGTAATAGTGAGCTCTGCAAAGGCGGATTGTGTTGCACATGTCATGCATTTTCCCTTGGGCTGAGTAAAATGTGAAATTGGTATTGGAGGCTGGAGTTGTTCCTCTTCCCTTCCCCTCCACACCCTCATACGCCCCCCACTGCAGTGGTTTTGTGTTCTTGCTTCAGCTGATTCTGGCCCCAGCAATCTTGAATATGTTTGTGCAGTGGTATAGCTTCAGGCTAGTGGGCCGCATGCAAGCTATTCCTTGTTTTCCTTTGGGCTGGTTACTAGTTACTTCTGCTTTGCCTGAGGTGGTATGTGGCTGCGAGCCCTGTCTGGCTGAGAGGATCCAGAGTTTGACTCTTTCCCCAAGGCAAATGTTTTGACCACTGAGAAATTACAAGAGGAGGATGCAAAGATACAGTCATTTTCTATTGATGACATCAAGTCTGTGTTTAAAATTTTCTTAAGTCTTTTTACTTTTTTTTAGTCAGATAATTTGGAGCATAAATTCAAGGTTTGGATTTTGGGACCCAAACTCAATACCATGTGTCTAGTTTGAGGCTATTGGCAAAAACCTGTTTCTAGAAGAGAAGCAAATTTTAACTGAGGGTGTTCCGTCAATATAAATGGAACAGCTTGTGTATAATGGAGCCTTCTGATTTCACTGTACAAACCAAGTGCCTGAGAGGTATTGTATTGTTTAGCATCAAAAAGCCTAAGTTGTATTGTGGTCATGCGTTACCTGTGTCTGTTTCTCACATTTTGAAATTAAATAATGGTATCTTTTGTGAAATGCTTTGGAGTTTTGTTATTTCAGGAGAAAAAGATTCATCTTGGAGAGATGAAAATAAGCATCGTATTCTTCCATACTGAACTTCAGGAATACAAGATTGAATTTCTGAACCACTAAGTCTAGTTCCTTCCTGTGCAGTGAGCTAGGCAAGGATGTTGAATGCTTCATCCCTGGCGGTATTCAAGGCCAGGTTGGACAGAGCCTTGGGTGACATGGTTTCTTGGGAGTGTTCCTGCCCTGGCAGGGGGATTGGAACTAGATGATCTTAAGGTCCTTTCCAACCCTAACTATTCTATGATTCGGTGATTCTGTGATTTACAACTTCTAATGAATGCCGGCCAGCCTGTGTTGATAAATGAACATTCTATATCCATTTGTTCTGTGTCAGCATTGTGTTTTAACTTAAATATTTTTTTTCTCTCTTGAGTATAATAACAAAGTGTAGCTGTGTCTTTCCAGCCTTTGTTGTGCTGAGGCAGCAAAGGCTTGCTCATCAAGCCTCTTCCCCTATGACAGGCCCTCTATCCCTTCATCGCTTAGCATCTTTCTCTGCAGCCACTTAAATTTTGTCAAAGGACTTGATAACTCCAGGTACTGTGTTTACTTTCCATGCACCAGTGTCTTGTTGGCAGTGCCTGGATACCTTGTGGGCTGGCTGCTGAGAAGCTTCAGTTGCTTCTCTCCCTGTTTCCATGATGAGATTCCTACATGAATTACCTTATATTGTTATGCTATTTAATTGCACCCTGTTAATGCCTCTGCATTTCTCAGTTGATCAGATTCTGTGTGTACTACATCTAGGCTTCTGACCTTGTGAAGCCTCGAATTTATGGGAGAAAGTTTTGACGCCGCTTCTTGTGCCCAGGTCAATAATGCAACAATTTGAAGTACCTGTTGCAGACTGATTTCGGAGGACCTTTGGTAGCAACGTGCCTCCAGCCCAACTACTGTGCTTTCAGCACTGCCCAATGTCATCTTGTCCTTGAGTTACTCCTCACCCCTGTACAGTTTCTCTGTTATTCTCTATTAATGTAATTTTATCACATGGTTTTGTGTGTGGCACCATATCAATTGATGCGATTGGGGTAGGCAAGATCCATTATTTCTGAAAAGCAGTTCACTGTTTTCCTCAAATACATGGTAATCCTTTCTTTACAGGCTGGAAAAAGAAGAATTATGTTGGAGGGCCAGGGAGGGATGTATACATCTGTGTGTCCCCAAGAAGTCCCAGATGCCTCAGCCAGTGGTGTGGAAGGCATCTTGAACGCACATGCCTGGGTGGCTCACAGCATATTGCTAATGTGAGAATAGCTACCTCCAGTCCAGTTTTCAGTGTGGATATGCTGACTGCAGATACACTTTTCCCAAACCTTGACATGCTCTCAAAACATGAGATGAGTTTTTCATGTGCTTTTTTCACCCTCTGCTCCGTGAAGGTTCTCTTTAACATTCTTGCTGTATCCTGAGGTGCAAATGTGAAAGCCCTGGTGGAAAGAAGCTGCCAGGCATTGCTGGGATTCCTGCTGGTGAGGGAGTCTTCCCGCAAGCGCCTCCGGGTTGAGTAGTGCTGTAGTCAGGTAGTGTGGCTCCAGCTGGAGGCCATGCTGCCAGGTGGGAGTTTCTGCCTGTAGTGGGTGCTTATTACCCTCTGGGCATCTATTTAACAAAAGGATGGTGGTTTGGATCAGCCAGCTTGTGGTAATCAGCTCACTCAGGTTTTTTTTTTTTACCTGAAAATCTGAAGGGTAAAGCTTGACATTTGAATAAATCAGAAGGTGCCAGCAGAATGCTGGTGGTGATGTCCTATTTTCATGTTATGAAAATAAAAGACGCAAAAAGAAGCTTAGGAACCTTGGTCAGGAGGGGAAGAAGACAAGACAAACCTCCCATTCAAAAGCTGTATCTGTACTCATTTAACATAAGTACATTTAAGCTTATTTTGCATTTGAAATATGAGATCTGTGGAGTTGCTTTCTACTGTAGGTCCTTCATTCAGTTTTCTCTATTTTCTCTGTGTGTGCGTGCTTCTTAATGTGGCTAATTATTTTAAATTCCCAGGTTTTGGGTGAGAATTCCTTAGTATGGACAGAAAATGAAAAAACTTGATTCCTTTTATCGTTACTTGCCCTTTCATGAATTAATAATCATGAATTGAAATTATGAGAGAAAAAGAACTCTAGTTAGGATCAGAATGCATGTCAAATACAAGGCACACATCAGCTTCTGTAAATTAGATGTAACTGAATAAATGTGTGATATACTTGACTCAAACCTAATACATTCAGTGTTATTATACAATACTAATTTATGACAACTAATATGAAAATGTTTCTACTTTAATCTTCCTTTCGCTGGGCTTGTGCAGAATTGTCTGTTCAGTGTATGTTCTGAAAAGAAATGTGAAGTACACCTGTTGGTTTTATTAATAAGAATTGAAACTGTTACTCATTAAATAAAAATGGAATAGAAGCAGTTTGCCCTTTTTGATTCCCTCCCCCACCCCCCTTTATTGTTACAACTCTCCCTGACAGCTTTGTAACTTTTAGGTGAAACATCCTGACAGTAAAAGCACACAATTTGCGAAATAGAGTAAATGTTTCAGATTACTTTTGCTTTTCAGGAAATGAGGTCTCTCATAAAGCATAACCAAATTTTGAAACAGAAATTTGTTAGGGATTTTTTTTCTTCAGCTTCTTGGTAGTGTCGTGGGAATCACAACTCTGTAAGTGGCAGGCTTCTTCCTCCTCCCATCTTTAATGATGACAAGTGCACGAAGACTTGCTTCTTGAAATAAACTCGTAACCAGTGCACTATGGCTTTTGTTATTGTACCTGTCTTTAATGGTATATATTTATTGTTACTTTTCAATGAGTTTAAATTTAGAAAGATTAAATACAGTTTTCAAAACTCATATTGAGGAACTAAAATCTTTTTGAGTAATTTTTCCTAGCTTTTAGTAGGCTGAATAATTCAGTTAAGATTTGTCTGGAAGAGCAAAGTTGATTACATGGAGTTACACAAGCCGTAAGGTCAAAGGCATAGTTCCTGAGTGTTAGAATTGAAATGTGAATAGTAAGGATGATTTTGTGTGATGTTACGCTTTTCAGTTCCCCTACTGCCTTATGAAGTTCTTAATGAACTTCCTTCATTTGCTTAATCATGTGTATCAGATAGAAGCCCCTGAAATGTTCAAATTTAATATTTTCTTTCACTTTTTTTAGGGCTGAGGCTAGCCCAGGATGGCTGCAGCTTCATATGATCAGCTGTTAAAGCAAGTTGAGGCATTGAAAATGGAGAACTCTAACCTTCGGCAAGAGCTAGAGGATAACTCAAATCACCTAACAAAACTGGAAACCGAGGCATCTAATATGAAGGTATTGCATGCTCTGTGTCTGTGTGCATCAGTGTTTCTGTTACTGCCTTTTGTGCCATGGACTGGTAGCTGCTGAACAAGTTTTGTGTGCTTTTAGATTCCTACAGAAGTCCTTTTCCAGGCTGCGTAAGGGAAAACTATTAGATCTACTTGATGAAGAATTTTATATTTTATTTTTTCTCAAATTTGAAAATCAGTATCAGAACAGTTCTGTAGAAACAGCTTCTAGTGTTCACAACTTTTTCTGATGTGCCATGATAAATACTTCCAGTTTAGTGCAGCTGTACTTACCAGTAGGAAGCCCAGTCTGTTGATGTAGTTTGGAAAGGCAAGTATTGTTCAGCTCTTGAAAACACAGGAAAAAATGGAGGTTTTCAGTGTTTTAAGGCGAGTCTAAATATTTTGATGTTTACTACACTTAAAATATTTAACATCCCAAAAGGAAAAGTTTATTTTAAAATAAGACCACAAGTTCTCCATCCTCTGCCAAAGCTGAAATTGATACTTAATAATTTGATCCAGATCTATCTTTCTCGTGTTTATTTGTTGGCTGGATGTAGGCCTTTAGAACCACCTGTCCGAGAGGAAACACTAGGCTCAGCTGGAATTTAGATAGATTTTGATCATTAGGAAGATGTTTACACAGCTGCATCTGTGTGATCCATGACGTTAAACAAGGCAGAATTTCACATTATAGTTGCATTAATGTAGCACTTTCCTAAGCTGACAAATCCTGATACTTACTGCTAGCAGACAGCAAAACCAGACTGCTTTTGATACCTCACTTACTATGGCTCAGAAACTGCTTATACTCGTCTGTAGGGTAGGTATTTGTATGTCCATCTCCTTGCATTACAGTCTATCACAGATTACTGTTCCTTTATAATCTTTGTTTTTAGCAGTTAAAAATACTTTGAAGTGAACTTTTCCTCCAGGATGTACGTTACCTGTATATGTACTGTAAGAAGAAAAATCTTCCTGTGTTCTGAAGCACTGTAACTAGTGACAACACTTGAAAAAGCACAAATTTTTTTGGTATATTTAGTCCTTGCATAGCCGTGTAAAATGAAAACTGCTTTGCTGCCTTGAAACTGAAATGAAATTGTAGTCCTCTACACCAGCTGCTTAAAATGGTGGTTGGTGTAAGCAGCTGTGAGAAGAAAGTTGCTGCTCAATTATACCTGAAAGCTGGTTCTGTCATTTATGCTGTTTTTCATAAGATAATGCTATAACAACTTTGCAACTTCGTAAGTATCTCCCTTTCAGTCAAGTAAGGTGGGGAAGAACAGGAGAGATTATCTTCCTCATAGTTTAGAAAAGGGAAAAGGAAGATGGGGGTTTTTTGTTTGTTTTTTTTTTTTTTTTTTTTTTTTCCCTTCTGCATCCGTGTACAGGTTTTGGAGGTTTTTTTTCCACGGCTGTGTAAGCTGGTCTCTGAGGCATTAATTTGACATGTGGAACAGCTTTCTGTCCTTACTTCAAACCTGGCAGACCACCAAAAGCAAAGGGGTTCTGTCGCAGTTCAGAGAGGAGTGCTTATGAGCATATTCAGAGTAGATGTTGCATTTTTCCTCACATGAAATGCCATTTTAGATGTAAGGAATTTATCCTAAAAACTGTTCAACTCAAATATCAAACTCAGTATTTGTTTCTTTTCATTTTGGCGTATCGGTGGGGAGGAAATTGTTCAGACTGGTTCGAATTATCTTTCTTTTAATTCGTGATCTATGAAGAAATCCTAATCATCTGTGTTCCTCAAGAGTGCTCACTCCTGCACCTGAACCAAGAAGCTGTTTCTTTCCCTTGTTTGTTTCAGATGTGTTTGGAAAAGGTTAAAAACTAGCTTTGACTTGACTTGAACCAGAAGGATGATATGGGAATGATTTTGGGAGTCTGTGGATGAAGTTGGATGGGGATCATTGCAGGATTCTCTCAAGTTGAGAGATAATTTTTGGTTTGCAACTTTTGGAGAAAGCATGCAGTGGCTGGGGTCCATTGTAGGAGACAGCATGGTTTATATGGTTCCAGTGCCATAATTAGAGATCATTACAAAAAAAGTAATTAGAAGAACCAGAGCAATGGAGATTGAAAGCCCTTTGGCTACCATATACGCAGTTAAAACTCCAAATACTTTGGAAAAAAATGATCCCTTGGGAGCATGTCAGTGTCGCAGAGCCTTGGCAGCCCCTTCCACTGAATAAAATCTCAAATACTAGCGGGAGAAGGGAAGCAGTGGGCAAAACAAGGTTCGGTTTTGTGGCAAACTTCACTGTTCTTGCACCATGAATTTTGATAAGTGGGCTAGTGCAGAAACATTGCACAGTGATTCTTTGGACAGTTAATGTGTTTGCTTGTGTCTCTTTTGCCTTTAATCAGTTGTGAAAGGCAGTGGTTAGGAAGGACATTTTAAAGGCAATGTTACATCTTTAAAGAAGTTCATTTTGGAAGTAATAGTGTTAAAATATTGTTTAAGTGTGTCTCGTCTTTATAATCGCTCCATACTCATATTGGAATTAAAAGCTTATCATGAGCTCATCTTGCACCTGGGCTTATTATAAACTGCGACTGACCTATATAAGAACAATGTCTGAATGCTTCATATTTAAAGCTGAATTTTGTATTTAAGACTGAAAGCTGTCCACTTGCTGGCCAGAAAACAACATGATGGATAAGCAAAGATAGATGTGATAGAAAGATTTTGGGGGTGCCAGTACAATTAGCAGAACTGCGTCCGCTTTGTTTTCTAATTTGTGTCGTCCTAGGAATTTACTGTTCAAACAGAAGAAATCCCTCAGAGTATTCTGACTGATTTGGGAAATTCAGCTGTGACTACTGGCTTACTGTTAGATGAAGCACAGCAGTTTGGTAGGATAAAATGTTCTCTCTGAATCAGCAGATATGCTGTTTGATGGTCAATGAAATAACAGTGTTGGCCCATAAAAGAAGAAAGAATGTCCAGTGTCTAGATGTAGATAATAACAATAACTGCGTAAAACACAAACTGTGGACAAATTTAGGAAAAAAATGGACAGAGTTTGGTTGGAATTTTAAACCTGTAAAATTCACGAAGAGACAAAAAGCAGTCCAATGTCAGCTGTGCTGCTTCATGCATGTAAATGTAGACAACTTTTTGTCAGACTCTCATGCTTGGTTCTTGTAAAGCAAAAGGATTTTTCTGTTAAGGGTGTGGGGTTTTGGTTTGGTTTGGGTTTTAGTGTTGTAGAATCATAGAATCATATAATAGTTAGGGTTGGAAAGGACCTTAAGATCATCCAGCTCCAACCCCCTCGCCGTGGGCAGGGACACCTCCCACTAAACCATGCCATCCAAGGCTATGTCCAGCGCGGCCTTGAACATTGCCAGCGATGGAGCATTCACAACTTCCCTGGGCAACCCATTCCAGGGCCCCACCACCCTTACGGTAAAGAATTTCTTCCTCAGATCCAATCTAAACTTCCCCTGTTTAAGTTTGAACCCGTTACCCCTTGTCCTCTCACTACAGCCCCTAATGAAGAGTCCCTCCCCAGCATCCCTATAGGCCCCCTTCAGATACTGGAAGAGTGCTATGAGGTCTGCACGCAGCCTTCTCTTCTCCGGGCTGAACAGCCCCAACTTTCTCAGCCTGCCTTCATACGGGAGGTGCTCCAGTCCCCTGATCATCCTCGTGGCCCTCCTCTGCACTTGTTCTAACAGTTCCATGTCCTTTTTATGTTGAGAACACCAGAACTGCACACAATACTCCAAGTGAGGTCTCACAAGAGTGGAGTAGAGGGGCAGGAGCGCCTCCCTCGGCCTGCTGGTCACGCTCCTTTTGATGCAGCCCAGGATACGGTTGGCTTTCTGGGCTGCAAGCGCACACTGCCGGCTCATGTTCATTTTCTCATTGACCAACACCCCCAAGTCCTTCTCCGCAGGGCTGCTCTGAATCTCTTCTCTGCCCAGCCTGTAGCTGCGCCTGGGATTACTCCAATGCGGGTGTAGGACCTTGCACTTGTCATGGTTAAACTTCATGAGGTTGGCATCAGCCCACCTTGGAAGCGTGTCAGGGTCTCTCTGGATGGCATTCCTTCCCCTCCAACGTATCAACCGAACCACGCAGCTTGGTGTCGCTAATTCACATCACCATTTTTCCACATACAAAATGTGGGGGAAACAGATACATGCAACTTAACTTCAGTTACTCAAGTCGTAGTGAAAGAATGTCACACTTGATTTCTACGCTCATCTTTAAGTGCTCGGATCTTTCAGTAAATGAGTAATGCATGTTATCTTACGTAAAAAAAAAAAGGCATTTTTATTATATGTGATGCTCTATGGGTAAAATGTTCCCTCTTTCATCTTCATATAGTACATTTCAAACTATATTCTACGTACAGTCTTCCAGCTTATTTAATGTCCTCTGTGTCGTGTCCACACATATTGATAATAAAACTGAGACTGTCAGTAGAACTGATTTGGATTCCTTGAATGTTCTTGAGAAACGTTCTAACCAGCTGGAAATACACTGCGAAGAAACAAGGAAATGGTTAAACTCCTCAGAAAATTATGAGCTGCCTGTTCACTGACTTTTTACAGTTGTTTGTGAAGGGTGGTTTTTCAGCAGATCATTGTCCTCACTTGACATTGTTTTAGTTTATTTTTCTGTGTTTTTTTTTTTTTGTTTTGTTTTTTTTGTTTTGTTTTGCTTGAAGGAATTAAGACAAAGTCCTAGAGAGATAGTTACAGTCATATTTAATGCAGGTCTGAAGAATGGTTTATTTTTTACATGGGTGGTGTTTGTGGGTTTCTTCTAGTAATTAGCAGGGTAATAAACCTTGTGATGCTGTAACGTTAGATTGGAATGGGGTTTTGGCTAAATGAAAAATCAAGTGTTAAGTTATTTTACGGATTTTGATTTTTTATGTGTGGTTATCTTAGCTTACAAACTGTAAGCTAAGATAATTCAATGTGACCACAAAAGAAGTTTTAAACCTGTAGAATATAGTATTTCAGACTTAGTGTTGTGCATGCTTTGTGCGATTAATTAAGTAATACTCAGATTATGAGAATTAAAGGTAAAAAGTGTACTGAAGAAGATGCCGTGATGCCTGTTTCTTAGCTTGTTTCTGTGATGGATTTGTGAGAATATGAAAAAGCTTGTATCCTGTTAGAACTAAGTGTGATTTTATAATTAAATGCTGGTAAGTTGCATTTTATTTTGTCAGGAAATGTAACTTCTCTAGTATCTTTTTATGTTTGTTTAAAGGGATGAATATAAAAATCCTTTACAGGAGCAGCAGACTGACTAGCAAGTTAGCAGCTTAACAGTTACAGTACCTTGTCTGTTTCATTAAAAAGAGGAAATCTGAAAAATGTACTGCTTCCAGCTTTGAGTTTGTTAGCATAAGTTTGTTTATAAAATCAAGATTGATGTTCAGAATGCTCCAGGCACTCACTGGCTTGCAATGTTTTGAGGACTTGTTACACTTTTTGGACATGAACTGCTTGTCAGCCTTGTGGAAGTAGCAGTTTGTGATGTGTAAGCCGTAAGAGTTTAAAAAGAAGATGAATTGAAGTGTGCTGTTCTTTACATCAGGTATACTAGTGGCTGAATCATATTCTTTTTTTAGAAGTTTACACTTGTGGCGACATAAGATTCTCCTTGTCGAAGTTCTAAGGTTTGCTTTGAAATGGCAGTGGAATGATGGTTCTGTCTTTTCAAATGCGTGACTACTTTTATCAGATGTCAAGGGGTAACGGGTTCAAACTTGAACAGAGGAAGTTTACATTAGATATAAAGAAGTTACTTACTGTGAGTGTAGTGAGGCACTGGCACAAGTTGCCCAAGGAAGTTGTGAATGCTCCATCCCTGGTGTTGGTCAAGGCGGGGTTGGACAGAGCCTTGGGTGGCATGGTTTAGTGTGAGGCATCCCTGCCTATGGCAGGAGGATTGGAATTAGATGATCTTAAGGTCCTTTCCAACCCTAACTATTCTATGATTTTATGATCCTATGTTATGCTGACCTTACTGCTTAAGAGAGATCTTCTGTTAGTAGGTACCCCTTTGCCCCTAAGATTTTTTGCCAGCCTGTTTCCACTTGCTTCTTTATGTATCTTTCTTTATTTGTGTGTTAAATGTAATGATGCGCTGTCAAACTGTAGAATTCAGACTGAAGAAAATGTAGTGATCTTTTGGTTCATTTTTTGGTTTTGTGGTTTAGGTTTTTTTCTCTTCCACCAGGCAGGTATCTGCATTACTTGCCAAATTTGTGTGTATATGTCATTTTCCTGCAAGTTCTTTTACGCCTGAAAGTTCTGGTTTTAACAGCCCGATGTTGATTGTCAGACAAAGATCGAGATCTGTATTCTGTGTTTAATATGACCTTTGCCACTTTTTAAGAAAGTTGAGGAAAGCTTATCTACACACCTGCAAGCTTGAGTTTGTAATGGACTTGCCAGAAACGGTAGTAAAGAACAGGCTACTAGTGGGCAAAGGTGACATTTCTTTCTTAAGAAGAAGTTGTCCTGGGTTTAGCAGTAGCAGTCGTTTTTCTCCTTAGTACTTGGTGCAGTGCTGTTGCTCACAAATACAAGTTCTTTCACGTAATCCTTGAGTAGGAGCTAAGCAGTGTTTGTACTGATGAGTCTGCTTGGTTTCCTAAAATGAGTTTAGTAATGTCCCTCATCAGAGACTCCTGAAGAACCTGAATTGATACTGGAAGATTCTTTGATTGCTATCCAACTTAAAGGTAGAAAATGAAGAGCAGAATAAATAGTAAGGGGTTTGGGGCTGGTTTTATTTTTCCAGTAGCATCCTAGTGAGATTTCTGCTGTGACCTGTTTTTTTTTTTTTTTTATTATTTTTTCCAACATGTTCAAAAGTACCTGGAAAAAAAGATTGAGATTGAAAAGTTTCACTGGTGATTTTCAGTGTGGTAAAAATGGACACAGAGTGTGAAGATGTGCAGAACAACCTTGTGGTATTGAGTTGCTGAACTGAATACACAGCAAATAAAATTCAGCTCTCTGAAGCTGAAAAGAGTTATGTCAGAAAACAGCCGTAACTTTATATATATAATGATGAGTTCTGAATTAGTATGGCAACAGCATAGAAAGAAGTTTTAGATACACTGTAAATATCTGAAAATGACAGGGTTTGTTTTTTGTTTGTTTCCGTAAGTTGTCAGGTTAGTGCTTAGTTTGGAGCCAATATGTTGTTCTAATGTTTGGAGCTACTTGGCATAGATAAGGAAACAAAAAGAGTGCTATTATGTCAGGATGGATATATCCTGCATCCAGAAGTTGAATAGTATGGTATGTTCCTGTGAACCTCCTCAGGAAGGATCTAGTAGAATTAGTATAGGTGAAAAAAAAAGTAATTGATACGGGAAGCTTAAGTGGCATGATTGAATAGAATGAGACTTTTTAGGTAGAGAGAGCAGGAAGAGGACCAGGATAGGATGAAGGTTGTTGAGCTCTTGAAGATATTAAATGACATGAGGAATGCTAACAGGGAATGGTTAGTCTCTATCAATACCAGATCTAAGGGACACTGAATAACATTATCAGGTAGCAAGTTGAAAACAAAATAAAACGAGGCTCAGTTCTCATTGTCTTTGCCATGGGAGCATTTGGATGCCTAAAGAATGGATCAAGAGGTAATACCACCGGAGATGTGGTTTCAGGAAGTCTGCAGGTCGAGGGCAGGTGGAAGCTGGGGAGAGGAGAGACAAGAGGCAGGAGCGGTAGGTTTTGTTTTGTTCATGTGTACTTACTAGGTCCCTGCTGTTAGAGGGAGGATATTGGTCTGTCTCAGTGTTAAAGACAGTGTTTGCTCTTTGTTCTCTTCAGTTTTCTCCAGCTGGGTTATGCTCCTTTAAGAAGCGGGGAGTGGGTGAGGAGGAATTTCACTCTGTCCTAGAGCTCCAGTGGATTGTGAAGGAGAGTGAGAGGGGCCTTCGCAGGCTGGAAGATGGGTGGTTTGGTTGGGGGTGAAGGAAGGATGGGGTCTGCAGCAGCCTGGGAGCCCATGGGTGAAGAAGACATCCAAAGAACCTGCATAGAGTAGGAAATGGAGACCTGTACGTATCTGTGATGGAGAGCCCTTCTTCGGACCAGGTAGTGCTCTGCAGTTCGCATTTGGTCAGAAGGATGCAGTAGACCGTGGTTGGATGGTACTGAGGCTAAAGAATACTCATGGAACTGTCTCTTTAAGTATTTTTTTCTTTGTTTGAATGGCTAATATTTTTAATTAAAAGATTATGTAATTATCTTTACTTGATAGTTTAGGATTTTGTTTTGTTTGAAAACTTTTCAGCCGCCTTTGGGAGCTCAACAGAAAGTGTTAATGAGAAGGTCTAAGCAGATCCACCTCAAAGCTCTGGTCACCTGAAAAGTAGCATGCTCTGCAGTGTGTTACTTTTTATGTTCCTGGAGAATGCTGTAGTAAATAATTTGTGAAAAGCATTTTTGGTGAAAATTTGTCGGGACTAAAATGTGTGGTCGTATGACTTAAAAAATCCTGTATGAGGTGGCACTTTAACTTTGTCACATCAAAAAGTGCTAAGTTTGGGGTGATGGATCCTGGTTTTGGTGGGTTTGTTTTTGTTTCCTAGGAAACCAGAGTTGTTAGATTATTATATAAAGGCCCAGAGAATTTGGATAATTTAAGTTGGCAGTATGCTCCCGTAGTTCCCTTAGAATTCATGAAGCAGTTGCAGAGCATCATGATTATCCTGTGATGTCAATACTATGTCTGCTGCTGTGAGTCAGCAGACATGTTACCATTTTTTACTGTTACCCTTCAGTTCTGGCGTGTGATTTTTTTATCACCATGCTAGTTCTGCCTGTGCATGCCTGGCTTACAGATGTTCAGAGAAGAATCCCATTTGCCTGGACACAGATGGTAGTAAAAGAAACTTCTTTTGCTTGCTACTAGCAGCAGTGGAGCATTAATTTTCCTTAATTAGCCTGTGTGTCACCAACTGATGAGAACTTTCTAGCATGCTCTTCATTTGCTCATTGCCATGCAAGTAGTGTGCCTCAGAAAATGGTGCCTCTTTTAAAGCTGCCCTTGTCCTTGCATTGTTTTTATGCATCTTCCAGCCAAGTCTAATGAGTCAACTTCATTTTGTCTGTCTGATTTTATAGTGTTCTGTCTGATGTGGCCAAAGTTAAGGGGGGTTTTTTGTACTTTGTACTCCTGGCTCTTAGGATTTGCATGGTACTGTGGACTCTGCTGATTTAACAGGGCTTGTTTTTATTCTCTTCTCTAAACTTCCTTTTTTTTAAAGCTTGTTTTGATGCATGCTCTGACTGGGACACAGTAGAGGCTTTGTCTTGACTTCGATACTTCACCGGCTTTTGTGTGGCCCAGCTTTAGCAGGGCTTTAGGCAGGAACATAAATTACAGCAGGCACTAAAGGGAAATGAAGAAGGAACTAGAGTGTTTTGAAGTGCAGCTCAAGGTGCAGTGGCAAATGAAGAGTTTATATACTAAGTTTCCTTCCTTTGAGAAGGAAGGTATGGGAAGGAATCAGTGAATCGAAAGCAAAAATTAAAGACATTTCTGTGCAGTTCTTGTTTGTGTCAGTGGTGTGGACGTTGCAATGAATCTGACCCCCAGATCTGTTCTCTGCTGCTGTCACAACATCACAAGCGTTGTGATAGAAATAAACTACAAAAAAGTAGTAGTTTGGACAATAGAGGGTTCTTTTCCCCCCTTTTAGATGGAAAACAAAAAGGCATTTTATTTGGGTTTGTACATTCAGACATTAAGGAAATGACAGCTTTAAGGTAGAAAGTGCCACCCCAGTTTTGTCAGCTGGTTTGTACACCCTGATACAATTTCACCTGTTCTACTAAAAAAACTTTGTAAAGTTAGCATGCTCAGTGATCACAGTGAATGGAAATATGCCCAGGCATAAAATTGTGTCATTTTCTATTTTATCCCTGTAAATGAGGTCTTTAAACACAGATTCTCAGATTCTCATGTACAGAGAATCTGAGAGTCAGGTATTTATTTCTCTTGAGAGTTACTGCTTGGCCAAAATGCAGTCAGTGGCTGGGGGGGTGGAATCCAAACCCAGAAACTTCCCCTCCCCCTCCCCCTGATTTTTTTTTTTTTACTGTATTAAAATTAGTTTAAAACCCTGCCCTCTCCTATCAGCCGGATTTGTTTGCTGAACCTTGAATGAGCTGTGATCTCGCTATGGTCACGTAGTTCATGGAAATTGCATGACTGCAGTCACCTTCAGAAATGGTCTACAGACAGCTGATCTAGTAGGAGTGAATTCAATGAGAATTGAGATACAGACTTCACATAGCACGGTGGCATCCAAGAAAGACAGTGGTCAAAATCCAGTTACATTCAGTACAGCCTACCAAAATATTTTGATTCAATAATAATGTATGTTTTGCTTTCAGTGTAACTGAATTATGTTTTATATTCTGAAATAGTACAGATTTAAAAAATTCATGACAAGCTGACTGTTACGCACGGTAATGAATCAGCTAGCTGTAGAAATTTCACATTATACCTATTAGTGCAATGGATAGATCCTCTAAAAACAAAAGTAATCTTTGAAGATACTAATGTGTATTAGTCATTTGATAAATTTGAATGTGCGAGTGGAAGAAACTACCATAAGCTGAACTGATTTTTACAAATTTTATCAAATGATGAATTCTGGGCAGTAATTCTTTTCAGTCACTGCACAACTAATACAGTTAAGACGTTTGCAAATAACTCTTTTTAAGCTCATGTGAGCAAAAATGTGATTAGAAGTCAGTTATCATCTTAGAAACAGCAGAGATTTAAAATGTCAGTGAATTTATATAAGCAATAACAAAGCAGCAGTGGCATTTTGTTGTGTTTGATTTGTGTCTTTTTAAGTTTGTTGCTTTGATTTCACAAAAAGTAATATTTTTAGCATGTTCTTTGCCATTTTAAGGATTCTACCAGAATCCAAATTGGTTGGAAAATGGAATAAAAGATTTTATTTTTTATGTAGAATCATAGAACAGTTTGGGTTGGAAGGGACCTTAAAAAGTCATCTAGTCCAGTGCACCTGCAGTGAACAGGCACATCTTCAACTAGGTCAGGTTGCCCAGAACCACATCCAGCCTGGCCTTGAATTTCTACAAGGGTGGTGTATCCATCCGCAACCTCTCTAGGCAACCAGTGCCATTATTTTACCACCCTCTTTGCAAAGAATATGTTTCTCACATCCAGCCTGAATCCCCTCTTTTAGTTTAAAGCCTTGTCCTGTTGATAGAAGACGCATTTTACTGATTGTTAGCTGAAGCAAACCGCCAAGTTGAACTTTTAACTAAACAAAACCGTACATATGTCAAGAAGGAATAAGACAAAGGGTAAAGAACATTATTGCCTATTCAGCTTATTGAACTGGGAACCGTTCCTCAGAAAGTCACAACAAGATAAGAGAAGCCAACCTAACACCATAAAATGAAAGCAACGAGAGAAGTTCAGCCGAAGGTCAACAAAGATACAACCGCCAGGGGCCCCATAGGCCCTTGGGACCCTCACTCAGAACAAACTGCACGTGCTGTAGTGGGTAGTAACCTCTGCTAAGTAGTTCTGGGAAGAAATTATAACATGTATGAGATTTCTGGGAATTACAGTGTATATGTATAGACCAATGCTTATAAGCAAGAAACCTGTAAGAATCGGCATGCGCGTTAGGCAGAAGTATCCCCTGTGCATCTGGCACTGCAATAAATAATGCCCTCTTCTTAATACTACTTTGGTATTAAGGAGTTTTATTCTCCAGACTTTGGTGACAGTAGAGGATCTTCTCCATGCTCTTGCCAGGAACAGAGTTGAGACTGACTGGCCTTCAGTTCCCTGGGTCTTTCTTTTTCCCCTTTTTTAAAAAGTTTATGTTACCCCTTTTCCAGTCAGCAGGAACTTCACTAGACTGACACAACTTCTCAGATATGACAGATAATGCCTTGGCAGCTTCATCCACCAGTTTCATCAGGACCTGTGGATGCATCTTGTCAGGTCCCATGGACCACCAGGTGCACCTTCAGGTTACTTAGATGTTCTTGAACCTGATCCTCTCCTACAGCAGGTGGTTCTTCATTCTCCCAGTCCTTGAATTTGCTTTCTGTGACTTGGGCAGTGTGGCTGGAGCTGTTGCTGGTGAAGACCAAAGGAAAAAGGTCATTGAGCATTTTGATCTTTTCCATGTCCTGTGTGACCAGGTCTCTGATTTTCTTCCAGAGGGGAGCCACATTTTTTGTTTTCTTCCTGTATTCCCAATGTACCTATAGAAATTTTTCTTGTTACCCTTAATGTCCTTGGCTGGAATAGCTGGAAGTCCTTTGCACTGCTCTTCATGTGCTCCCTTTCTAACCTGTGATTACTCCCCAGTCTGTGGGCATCTCTTGCTGGCACCAGCAGCAGACTGATAGAAGCAGGATGGATTGAGGTTCCCCTCTCCCAGCAACTTTAAAGCTGCCTTCACCAGCTTGGCCAGCCTGTGATAAGAAATGCTCTTTTCCCTTTCTCTGAGAGGTGGACTTCAGTAGACCAGCTTTCTCAAAGTAAGCACTGTGATCAGGTAGCTGAAGTAGTTGATCTGTCAGTGGACTTGTGCTAAAAACAGTACAGTAGTTATAGGAGGTGACAGCTCTTGATTGTGATGGCACCAAGTGTATATTTTTCTGTCAGAAAGTGACATTGTTTGAAATTAAAATGAACATCATCTTTTTGCATAATAAGTGCTTTCCTCTTTCTGCAAGGTTTAATAGTCACGTTGCTCCATGGTTTCACCTCAGTCAGCATTGCTGTCATCATTGCTGTTGTAATTTGGGTTGGGCAGCCAGAGCAATTGCTTGGCAATTCGAAGCGCTTGAACCAAGCTTGATTAAGCACCACTGTAATTTGCCAAAATGTAGGAATAAAGGGGCTCTTCCATAGCTCTCACCAGGCCCCTGAGAGTGTTGGACCATGTGTGATAGCATTATGTCAAGTTCATATCAAGCTCCAGTAATTCAAAGTTCATATAATTAAGTTCCAGTCACCCTTTTATGATGACACGGCAAGATGGGTTGACAAGGGGAGAGCAGTGTGTGTTATCTCCCTGATACACCTAAAGGCTGTGCTGCCGTTCAGCGGGACCTCGGTAGGCTGAAGAATTAGACAGAGAGAAACATAAAGAGGTCCAGTGAGGGCAAGTGCAGGGTGCTGTACCTGGGAAGGAAGAACCCAAAGTACCAGTACAGTCTGGGGTTGACCTAATAGAGAGCAGTTCAGCTGAGAAGGACCTAGGAGTATTGGTGGGTGACAAGTTGACCATGAGCTGGCAGTGTGCCCTTGTGGCCAGGAGGGACAGTATTGCCTTGGGCTGCACTGAGTGTGGCCAGCAGGTCAGGGGAGGTGATGCTCACTCTTCTCAACCCTGGTGAGGCCACAGCTGGAGAACTGTGTCCAGTTCTGGGCTCCTCAGTACAAGAAAGGCAAGGAGCTACTGGAGAGAGTCCAGCGGAGGGCCACAAGGATAATCAGGGGTCTGGACCATCTCTCTTACTAGAAGAGATTGTGGGAGCTGGGCCTGTTTAGTCTGAAGGAGACAAGCCTGAGGAGGGATCTCAATATTGCATATAGATATCTCAAAGGCAGGTGCTAGGAAGATGGTGCCAAGACTCTTCTCAGTGGTGCCCAGTGACAGCACAATGAACAGTGGCCATCAACTAAAACAAGAAGTTTCAGCTCAACATGAGGTAGAACTCTTTATGCTGAGGGTGACAGAGCACAAGAACAGGCTGCCCGGGGAGATTGCGAAGTCTCCCTCTCTAGAGACATTCAAACCCACCTGGACACTTTCCTGTGTAAGCTGCTCCAGGTGGCCCTGCCTTCACAGGGGGGTTGGGACTGGATGATCTCCAGAGGTCCCTTCCAACCCCAGTGATTCCGTGGTTTTGTGATTAGGAAGGGTCATATAACACCTTGAACTGAACTTTATGGTATCTGTAAATGCATAGAAAATATTACTGTACTGTCCGTTCATCATACTGTTTCAGCATCTAAGTCTTTCCTTGAGTTTGGGTGATGGATGTGCTTCTTCGTATATGTTACTTTTTTTTTCTGCCCTTTTAAATAATAATTGAAACAATGTGCAGCAGTGGCTTGAACTTCAAAAATCACTTCCAGTTTAATATGTAAAGTTTTCAGCATATTGCACTAAGATATGAATACAAATGTTCCATCAATATTCTCGTTTAAAAATACTGCTGATTTGGTTAAAAAAAGTAGTTCTCAGTCATTCAGCATGCATATGCCCATGCTGTATGTTGCTAAAATTGATGCTCGTTTACTATCTGAAATTTTCTATATCTGTGCAGTTAAAGATGTTTCGTAGTCAAATGTTGTAAATGTAATAGCCAAGGTAGTCCTCACCTGGAAAAAACAAAATGAAGGATAACTCAATTTGTGTTTGTTTGCAAATATTAAAAGAAGCACAAAGGGGGGGTGTGGTTGTATGACAGGAATGTTTCTTCATACGAGCCCAAGTATAATTATTAGCTAAAAAGGAGGAACAGCAATGAAGAGTGTCTTATTAAAAAATTATTGATACAATAGCTTTTATTAGAAGTCTTTTTAAATATAGACTGATGCTTACCTTTAAAAGATGTAGTAAATTTCAGCTGATACTAGTCTGTGAATATATCTGGCGTACTACAGCCAGTGATTTTTTATATTTAATTATCATGATGATTTTCATGCATTTTGGCATTTGCTGAATACACAAACTTTCAGGAAAGTGAAGACAAGTAAGAAGACTTAACACTATTCAAGGCAGGGGGCAAGTAGTGTATACAGAAAACCAAGTGTTTGTGACTTGTGTGAATTGTTATCAGTACTCCTTTTCTGCCAAAGGAGATATATCCGTCTAAAAAAAAGAAAATCTTTTTATGGATACAATCTTCTAAAATATATCTATATGTGAATATAAATATTTATACATAGAGTTTTCAAAAATTGAATATACTTTTAAATCTTCTTGGGATTTTAAATCTGGCATTGTTAGTGTTATTTCTCTGTAATTCCTTTCTTTATTAGCTGTTTGAGTGAATTCACAGCCCTTAAGCAATTTTACCACTCAGCTGGGTATTAAGTACTGGGTGTGTACTATTAGTTAAGGTGCTTTTCTTCTCAGTGATTTTGCAGATATTTGCTTATAAGTGTGATCTTTTTTATTTACTTATCCGTAAAGTAGTTTTAGGGCCAGGACTATATTCATGGAGTCCAAGTAACAAAATGACATCGTTTTCGTACTTCACGGTCTGGAGACAGTGAATACAGTGCCCTTTTTTAAATAATGGTGAATCATAGGGCCAGTTCAATTTCCAAAAGCATTCTTTTGTACTTTTGCAGTAGGATGAGATAAACTAGGTTATATTTAAGAGACCATTAAAATAATTTTACTTGCATTCTTTAAAAGAACAGAAAAAGAATTCTGCAGCCTTCCTTATAAATGCTCTTAGTTTGCATATTTTTTCAGTAAGTCACTACTAAGGAAATAATTTGCTTAGAATAATGCTGTAAACTGCTTCTAAAGTGCAGTATTATTTCCACAAAACAGTGTAAACGCATAATTAGTGTATCTGCATTCCAGGATTCCTCTTCCTAGAGTACCAGCACCTAATTATATCATGGGTGTCTGTAGTGACTGTGCTGCAACCATTTCCTCTGGGTCTAGCGCTTCGAGATATTTCCCCAGAACCCTGTTCTTTACTCAGAATCCTTTTGCTTTCTTCCCCTTCCCTCCATGGTACAAACATTTTGAATACTGAAAAGGTCAGTAGTGTATGTGTTTGAAGAATATGTTGACTTTTTGTAGATGCCATTTTGTCTTCTTTGGAAAGAGCAAAATGCATTTAAAACAAAATCCATTTCAAAGTATCTTCTGTACAAGTTGCAAGAACTAAACAGGTATGCTAGGTTCTTAAAAGAGCAAAACAGTGATATGGAGTTCTTTTGAAATTGTCTAAACTTCATTAGTTTTCAGGTCTGACCAGAAGCACGATTCTGAGCATAGAATCGTTGTATGAATAGTATGGGAGTACCTTTCATTATTCAGAATTGGTTTTGTTTCCTGACTGTTGCCGCTTCTAAAAATGTTTTCCATGTGTCGTGGTTTGAACTTCTATAAACCCATACAGCCGCTCTCTCACTCACTCCCCACTCTTTCTTCCCTCCGCTCCTGGAGGGATGGGAAGGAGAATCGAAAGAATGCAACTCCCACAGGTTGAGATAAGAACAGTTTAGTAACTAAGGTATAACACAAATCACTACTGCTACCACCAATAATAATAATAATGACAAGGCAGATACAAGGAAAAGGAGAATACAATAGCTCACCATCAAATATCAAGCCCGACCACCCAGTGCACCCCCACCAGTAACAATAATGACAAGGCAACTACAAGGGAAGGATACAATTGCTCACCACCCAGTATCAAGCAGTGCACCCCCACCAGTGCACCCCCACCACCCTTCCGGGTCTCTGCTCTCTGTTTCTACATCCTGGACATGACGTGCTGTGGTATGGAATAACCTCTTTGGTCGGTTTGGATCAGGTGTCCTGCGTCTGCTTCCCCCCGGCTTCCCCCCTTCCCTGGCAGAGCATGAGACTCACAAAGTCCTTGGCCAGCCTAAACATCACCAAGCAGTAACTGAAAACACTGGTGTTATCAGCACTGTTCCCAGACCGAAAATCAAAAACACAGCGCTGCAGCAGCTACCAAGAAGGGAAAAAAGAAAAAATGACTGCTACTGCTGAACCCAGGACACCATGCTACTGTATGAGTCATGGTATTTTAAGTTCCAGTAAGGGCTTTCTGCCTTGTAGACAGTCTTTTCAATTTGTTCTTGCTATTGATGTATCTGCCATTGTGATACAGCAAAGGCATTCACTAACTTGCATTTAATTTTCTACCTGGATTTAGGCCACTGAGCATTAGGGACCTGGGGGCTTGCAGGCTTCTTTTACTCTAGTAGTCATTGTTTACTGCAAATCTTCTTGTGCTTTAGAGGTATGTTCCTTCAACTATATCATTTTATCACGCATTGTGTGAATAGCACACAACAATATTGTTGGCTTTGAAGCTTCAGCTACAGGAAGGATTCATAAATCTCTTTCTTGTAGGCGTGGTGGTAGTATTAGTAATAATAATCCAAATAGTAAGACACCACAAGGAATCCTAAGTCTTTTCCTCATAGGTGCAGAAGTGGTAGCAGTAAGAATAATGACTTTGTTTGCTTATTTACAGTGGTGCTGGGGCCTCGCAGATGATAAATCATGGGGATTACTTCTGCTCTGGTATCTTTGAGGTTTAAAAAGTGTGGATTTGAAGATACTTCTGTAGCTTTTAGTTATGTATCCAGATTTTATTTTTACAAGACCAATTTTAGATACATAGGTGGAGAAATTTGACCAGTTATGCTGTGCATCTATTTCTCCATTTGTAAATTTGAAATAACTGGCATTCACTTTGAGAACTTTTAAATAAAACAATAGCCTGGACTACCGGAGAGGATGAGTTATTCAGGATATACTTTATAGTGTGGCAGTGCTTGGGGAAATACAGTAAAACGTACATGATGACAAAATTATGACAGTTAATCACTGCTCACATGAAGCAAAGTTCTTATCAGTATCAAAGTAGCTGTTACATACATGTGCACTTGAGGACAGGGTAAGGTGTCTTATTGTAAAGATTTCTTAATTAAGCTTAGTTTCTTACAGGAGGTGCTGAAACAGCTACAAGGAAGTATTGAAGATGAGGCAATGGCATCTTCTGGACAAATTGACTTACTGGAACGACTTAAAGGTAAATCTAGAATTATGTTTTAAGTGGGTTCATTTGTTCCTCTGTTGCTTTTTCTTTGGGATGATGTTTTCTAACTGAGCTGCATCTTTATTCCAGTGCTGATGTTGATGGTTAGGCATAGTCTCAGTGCCTCTTATTTTCACCAAGCATTTTAAGACACTCAAAAAAAAAAAAAGTGTTCCTTTGCTGCTTTTATGCTTTTACTACTGTTAACCTTGAGCCTCATATAAATTGCTTTTGATGGAACTTGCATTTTGTGCAGTTCTTCAGAAAAAAAAAATGTTTAAGTTAGTGGATTAGTTTCACCAATTTTCTAAATTTGTTTGCATGCCCTGCCCTCTCCATGTCATATTACTGGAATTGTATCTGTCATGCTGTAAATTGAAGCCCCCTTCCCTAGAGCAGATGCTGGAATGTGTATCATCGCATTACATGGGATGTGCAGAGCAAGCCCAGACTGCAATTTCTGTATGCATCCATTATACCTACTACTGAACTAGAAATGTCACGGCGGATATATATATATATTTAAGGGCCCTGTGGTGAACAACATTGTCATCATTTACGAGACAGTGAAGCATCTGCAGGATCTCTAAGAAAGAAAGTATTAGGAAGTGGGCCAGAGGAACAATTCATATGACATTTCTGCAAAACTCTGTTTCATAGGTCCTCTGGGCAAGAGGTAGGCCGGCTTGTGTGGAGATACTCTCCCGCCTGTCAAGATTGCAGTTTTGGTCATCTACATCTAAATGTGTACCAACAAGACTGGTTTTGTTCACATTATGTTCTTTGGATATCCATGCAAAATATTTCAATCAAAAAATCATGGATTTCTTTAGGAAAGAAGAAATTAAGATAGCAATGAGCTTTCAGATTTATGCTGCTGAACATAAACTCTGAAAATATTTGCTCTTTATTATCCAGAACTGAACTTGGAAAGTACCAATTTCCCTGGAGTGAGGTTACGGCCAAAGGTGTCCATGCGTTCATCTGGGAGCCGGGAAGGGTCTGTGTCAGGCCGTTCAGGAGAATGCAGTCCTGTTCCCACGGGATCATTTCCAAGAAGAGGATTTATGAATGGAAGCAGAGAAAGCACTGGTTATTTAGAAGAGCTAGAAAAAGAGAGGTAAATTCCTTTGTTTATTTACCCAGTATGGGTTGACTTCTAATTTTATCAGGAAAGTTTACTGACACAGCTAGTATTTAGCTGTCATGCATATGGTTTGATCACTGGTACTTGTATCTTGACAGGTAAGGAAAACAGGAATGTACAGCAAATATATATTAAATATATATATATTAAAAATCAGGAACGCACACCAAAAATATATATATTAAAAAATATTAAGACACATCGTACGGTTTCTGCTGCTTCTTCCTGTACACATTTTGTTGTCATTCTTTGTTGGCTGAAAGTTATTTTGTTTTATCAGCAGATTGTCAGCATGTGAGATATACTTAGGGTGGGCAGAGCATCCCAAATACTGCTGTATCTCCTCACCACTGTTGACAAGGGCTGAAACTCGATAAGAGTGTGATGGTACAATCTCTTTCTCTTTTTTGTGAAAGCTTGTAACTGCCATAGCTGGTTGATCAGCTATTTAATATTAGCAGAAACATACCTGGTGATTCTTCTCTCAGGAAGAATGTCTGCTGAGCAAAAGTATTTACTCCTATCTTCAAGATGAGGATTCCATCTGATGTTTTGAGTTGACAAAGTCATGGAATTTCTTTTCTTGGAAGGTGGTGGTATCTGTTTAGTAGGAAGAACATACTTTCAGGACGTAATACAGATTTGTAGCACTTTATCAATCACAAAGGAAATGTGAAAGTAAGAGGTATTGAGCTCTTTCCACTGAAGATATCTTTTTATCCTAAAACAAACCTGACTGAAATCCCAGATGTTTTCAGAAGCCTGTCTGTAAGATACAGTTTCTTGAAGATTTGGTCACTGACTGCTTGTCCTGGGTTCAGCTGTAACAGTTATTTTTCTCCTTCCTAGTAGCTGGTGCAGTGCCATGTTTTGGCTTTAGTCTGAGAACAGTGGTGATAACACACTGATGTTTTAGTTGTTGCTCAGAACATTGACCCTCATCAAGGACTTTTCAGTCTCTCCTGCTGTGCCAGTGGGGAGGATCCCAACAGCTGACTGTATTGGAGGCTGAAATCAGCCTGATTGAGAAGGATTCTAAGGTTCTTTCGACATTTTCCCCTATGGTAAAGGCAGCTTAGGCAGTGAACGGGTCTTTGTTCCAAATAACAGTGAAAAGAGGGATAAGAAAATTCTAATTTCACAGGAACTTAGGCATTGTTACTGTCACATCTGACAGGGTAAAGATTTGTGCTGTAGAGAAGATGATCTGTAGAGGCATGGCCAGATCCCATTTGGCTTTATTGTTAGTGACATGATGCATAATCCAAACTGCCCTATATTTTATACTGTTTCAGGGAACATGTAAGAATACGTAGTGCATAGATGTGGACCCTCAGTAGCCACGTGAATTAGAAGAGGGTGGAGTGTAGGGGTGTGATGTAGGACCATGCATCTGAAATCACTACCTGAAAGAAAATTATCCACTTATTTTCCTGTACTTAGCGTCTGAACTTGTTTGGCATACTTACTGAGTTTCTGTATTTCTAAGCATATGTAATTTCCTGACAGAATGTTTTTGATCACTTACATAGACTTTCAAAGAAGTCATGGAACCTGACAAACCTCAAAATACTAAAATGATTTAGAATAAATAATATTTTTTGGAAACCTGCAGCAGGGGAACTTTTCCACTCAGTATCTTAAGACAGTAGCACAATGCATGCTGCCCACAGGCAGCGTGGACCAAATGGTGTATTAACTGTGTGTGATCTTGGCAAATTCATGAGGAGTTTATTAATAAACTAATTCACTAGATGCTTATTAATGTAAACAAGTAAGAAACAAGAAGAAAGTACTGAAATGTGTTTTGGTTTGGAAAAATTGGTTAGCTTGCCTGACAGTGATTTTGTAAGGTGAAGAAAATGAATCCAATGATTCAGTTACTGGAATGAAGGTGAAATTCCTTCTTTCTCGTTTGCTTATCTCTCCTCTAATCTAAAAGTCAAAAAAAAAGGGGGGAAAAAGTGTAGGGGTTATGTTTTTAGTTTACCAGTTTAGAATACAATAGGCATTAGATATCTTCTGCTTTTTGTCTGGCTATTTCCATGTGTGTTTGGTAACACACTTTATCAACAGCAAAACTTTTCAGAGTACACTGCAGATTACTTCTGGTGTTGGTTTGCCTTTTGCAATTTTCAAGGTTTTTTATCACCTGCTAATGAAAGTATTAATTATAATTGTAATTTACATAATGCAAGTTGAGTAGCATGTAGTTTGTTTCTCTTCTTTTAGCTGGGAATAACATTGGCATAACTATGCAGAAAAGATTTTCAAAAGAAGAAACCAATTTTCTGTAGTCATAGAATCATAGAATCATAGAATAGTAAGGGTTGGAAAGGACCTCAAGATCATCGAGTTCCAACCCCCCCGCCATGGGCAGGGACACCTCCCACTAAACCATGCCGTCCAAGGCTATGTCCAACCCCACCTTGAACGCCGCCAGGGATGAAGCATTCACAACCTCCCTGGGCAACCCATTCCAGGGCCCCACCACCCTCACAGTAAAGAATTTCTTCCTCAGATCCAATCTAAACTTCCCCTGTTTAAGTTTAAACCCATTACCCCTTGTCCTCTCACTACAGTCCCTAATGCAGAGTCCCTCCCCAGCATCCCTATAGGCCCCCTTCAGCTATTGGAAGGCTGCTATGAGGTCTCCACGCAGCCTTCTCTTCTCCAGGCTGAACAACCCCAATTTTCTCAGCCGATCTTCATACGAGAGGTGCTCCAGTCCCCTGATCATCCTCGTGGCCCTCCTCTGGACTTGTTCCAACAGTTCCATGTCCTTTTTATGTTGAGGACACCAGAACTGCACACAATACTCCAAGTGAGGTCTCACGAGAGCAGAGTAAAGGGGCAGGAGCACCTCCCTCGACCTGCTGGTCACACTCCTTTTGATGCAGCCCAGAATACGGTTGGCCTTCTGGGCTGCAAGCGCACACTGCCGGCTCATGTTCATTTTTTCATCAACCCACACCCCCAAGTCCTTCTCCGCAGGGCTGCTCTCAATCTCCTCCCCGCCCAACCTGTAGCTGTGCCTGGCATTGCTCCGACCCAGGTGGAGGACTTTGCATTTAGCATGGTTAAACTTCATCAGGTTGGCATCAGCCCACCTCACAAGCGTGTCAAGGTCCCTCTGGATGGCATTCCTTCCCTCCAATGTATCAACTGAACCACACAGCTTGGTGTCATCGGCAAACTTGCTGAGGGCACACTCAATCCCACTGTCCATGTCACCCACAAAGATGTTGAACAAGACCGGTCCCAACACCGATCCCTGGGGGACACCACTCGTTACTGGTCTCCAGCTGGACACTGAGCCACTGAGCACTACTCTTTGCGTGTGGCCATCCAGCCAGTTCTTTATCCACCAAGTGGTCCACCTCTCAAATTGATGTCTCTCCAACTTAGAGACAAGGATGTCATGGGAGACAGTGTCAAAGGCTTTACACAAGTCCAGGTAGATGACATCAACTGCTCTGCCCCTGTCCATCAGTTCCGTAGCCCCTTCATAGAAGGTCACCAGATTGGTCAGGCAGGATTTCCCCTTAGTGAAGCCATGCTGGCTGTCACCAAGCACCTTGTTGGTTTTCATGTGCCTTAGCATGCCTTCCAGGATAATCCGCTCCAAGATTTTGCCAGGCACAGAGGTGAGACTGACTGGTCTGTAATTCCCTGGCTCATCCATTTTTCCCTTCTTAAAAATGGGGGTTATATTTCCCTTTTTCCAGTCATCGGGAACTTCACCTGACTGCCATGATTTTTCAAATCTGATGGACAGTGGCTTAGCAACTTCATTTGCCAGCTCCTTCAGGACCCAGGGATGGATTTCATCCGGTCCCATGGACTTGTATACATTCAGGTTCCTAAGGTGGTCCCGAACAAGATCCTCCCCCACAGTGGGCCCAGGGTCCCCACCCTCACCGTCCCCGCGTCTGCCTTCCAAGACTTGGGTGGTGTGGTCAGAGCATTTGCCGGTAAAGACTGAGGCAAAGAAGTCATTAAGAACCTCAGCCTTCTCCAAATCCAGGGTAGCCAGTTCTCCCGATAGCTTCTGGAGAGGGCCCACGGTGTCCCTAACCTGTCTTTTATTGGCAATGTACCTATAAAATCCCTTCCTGTTATCCTTAACATCCCTAGCCAGGTTTAATTCTAAGTGGGCCTTAGCTTTCCTAACCTGGTCCCTAGCTTCCCGGACAACATCCCTGTATTCTCCCCAGTCCGCCTGACCTTGCTTCCACCTTTTATAAGCCTCTTTTTTCTTTCGAATTTTGCTCAGCAGCTCCTTATCCATCCAAGGAGGTCTCCTGGCCCTCCTGCTGAACTTCCTTCTGGTTGGGATGCATCGCTCCTGAGCTTGCAGCAGGTGAGCCTTGAATATCAACCAACAGTCTTTGGCCCCCCTGCCCTCTAGGGCTGTTTCCCATGGAACCTTACTGAGCAGGTTCCTGAAGAGGCCAAAGTCTGCTCTCTTGAAGTCCAGGGCAGTGAGCTTGCTGCACGCTCTTCTCACTGTCCTGAGGATCTCAAACTCAACCATCTCATGATCGCTGCAATCTAGGCTGCCCTGGAGCGTTACATTCCCAACCAGCCCTTCCCTGTTGGTGAGGGCGAGGTCAAGCATGGCACCTCTCCTTGTCGGCTCCTCTATTACTTGCAGAAGGAAGTTGTCTTCCACACAATCGAGGAACTTCCTGGATTGCTTGTGCCGGGCCGTACCATCCCTCCAACAGATATCAGGGTGGTTGAAGTCTCCCATGAGAACAAGGGCCTGCGAGCGTGAGGCTGCTCCTATCTGCCTATGGAGCGCTTCGTCCAGCAAGTCCCCTTGGTCAGGCGGTCTGTAACAGATCCCCACAGTAATGTCACCCATCACTGTTTTCCCTTTAACCCTGACCCACAAACTCTCTGTCGACTGCTCACCTGTCCCCAGACAGAGTTCCATACTCTCTAGCCTATCCCTAACATAAATAGCAACTCCCCCTCCCCGTCTGCCGGGCCTGTCTTTCCTAAAGAGCCGGTAACCTTCCATTCCAACACACCAGTCATAGGAGCCATCCCACCATGTTTCCGTGATGCCTATGATATCATACCCCTGTAGATGTGCACACATCTCTAATTCCTCTTGTTTGTTCCCCATACTACGAGCATTTGTGTAGAGGCATTTGAGCCGAGATCCAGTTGAAGCCGGCTCATTGGCTGGGGCAGCTGGAATATCCCTACATTGCTCCAAACGTTTACTATAGGTGCTACTAACCGACTGGGTGTGTTGGGATGGAATGCTGCCCCCCTCCCCCAACACATCTAGTTTAAAGCATCCTTGACCAGCCTGGCAAGCCTCCTACCAAATCCACTCTTCCCCTTCTTTGTCAGACCAGCTCCATCAGCCCCCAGTAGACCTGGCCTACTATATTGAGTCCCATGGTCAAGGTACCCAAACCCCTGACTATAGCACCACCCTTCTAACCATTTATTAACCTGCCCAATCCTCCTAGCCTTTTCAAGGTCCTGCCCTGTATCCTGGAGAATTGACGAAAAGACAGTCTGAGCTCCAGAGTCCCTATCCACCTCTCCCAGAACCCTGTAGTCCTTCTTTATAGTCTCCGGGCTACTGCTATCTATATCAGTAGCACCCACATGTATTACCAGGAGTGGGTAATAGTCAGTGGGACCGACTAGAGCAGGCAGCTTCTCGGCCACATCCCTGATCCGAGCCCCTGGTAGGCAACACACCTCCCTTGAGGCTGGGTCAGGCCGGCAGATGGGTGCCTCTGTGCCTTTCAGATTAGGGTCCCCTACTACTACGGCCCGCCGCTTTTTCCTGGCAGCACCAGTAGTGATCTTCTTTACCAGTGCACTAGCTGGTTGTGCCTGGTGGGAGCGCTGTTGCTCATCAGCCCCCTGCAGGACAGCAAAGCGGTTCTGGGTGGGGACAACAGACGTAGGAGGAAGCCCATTGCTTTTAATTGCCCTCTTCCTCCTTTTTTTGTTGTTTTTTTCTGTTACCTTTTCCCAGCTTCCTGGGTTAGCAGCCTCCTTTCCTGCAGGGGCAACAGTAGACACTCGAGGCCCCGGAACAGTTTGGTCCCGGAGCAAGCAGTGCTGCTTCCCCTCAGCTTCCCTGACACCTTCCAGCCTGGTAACAGCTTCCTGCAGTTCAGCCACCTGCTGCAGGAGGACCTCCACCAGGGAACGCAGAGTGTAGCCCCGCCCATTGCTCACCCTTCCCTTAGGATACCCCGAGCTCTGCACTACAGCCTCCCTTCCCGTCGGCTCCGTCTGGGTGCCTACGCTGGCCACCACCGGCGCAGCCAGAGCAGAGCTCCCAGACCGAGCCTTGCCCGTACGGCGAGTGTTCACCATCCCGCTCGCCTGCCCGCGCGAACTGCCGCGCAAACTGCTTCGAGCCCGCCCTGTTTGCCCTCCCTGTTCGCCGCGCTCTGGGTCGCTCGCTCTCCCTGGGGCAGGATTTTAACCAGTCAGCTCTGCCGCCGGTCCTCCTGACGCCGCCCCCTCTGAGTCAGCCGCTCGCCTCCGTGGAGCTGCAGGCTCCCGGGCAGGCCTTGTCGAGGACTTGAAGCTCCCTCGGGGCAAGTTGCTGCTCCAAGGTGAAGCTCGTAGTCGCCGAGCCTCCCCCCCCCCCCGATCAGGCGCTGCAGGCCTCCCCTCGCGAGACAGTCACTTCAGCAATGGGCCGGAAAGGGCTGATGATGCCCGGGTTGAATCTGCCGCCGGTCCTCCTGACGCCGCCCCCTCTAGTCCTTCACCTTCATATATTGTTGGGAGCTTTAGAGATACCACATTAGAGAAGTCTTTCGAAATAGCCATCCTTTAGAAAAAGCAGTTAAAATTGGAAAGCTTTTGTTAACTGATAAAAATAGTGTTAAGTTCCAAAAGCTTGCTTCATTTGCCTTGCTGCATTCTCAGTGAACTTGCCAGTGTATGGCAGAGAACAGAATTTTCTCTGATGCTGTGGAAGTCCTGATGTAAACAGTTTTGGGGTATAAAAAAATGGAATAACTGCACTCGGTTTTTCCATCTATTCTTTTTCCATGATTAATAACAGCTCTTCCACCTTAAATGTTCTCCTGACCACAAGAAGTTCCAGGAGGCTGAGAAATAGTTATTCTGGTTGGTGTAGCGTCTGATAGCAGTATTAAGTTCAGGGGGCAGCTTACCAGACACATCTACAGAGACTTGCTGCCTTTTTTCAATGAAATTGAAGTGCAGTCTGCTATACGTATATATACACACATACATACATAGCAACCTGCTGTATGTAACCTGCTATACCAGCCCTATAGGCTTTGTGCTGAGAGACCTTCAAGACGTTGTTAAAACCTTGGATTCTCAAAGAGCAGTGACACCCACTAGTGATCTCAAAGAAAGCATTACTCAAGCAAAATTGCACTATTAACTTAGAGGGGTTACCCTCAGGTCATGCATTATATTCTTTATGGAGCACTGGTGGTTCCTAAGTCCTTTCCTTGCTTCTAGCATCCATTGTGCATGTCAAAACATACTGAATGACAGTGTCTCACAATCTGATACCCTTACATTTTACAACAGGAACTTAATCACATGTTCGATTAGCTGAAAGTAAACCCTTTGGATTATACTGCCAGTTCTTTGACATCCAGAGGCAGAATTAGTCAGTCCTTTCACATTTGCAAATCCTCATATGGTAAAAATACTTTCTGTAAAGATTGCATTAATTATGCTTTTACAAATTTGATTTCACGTACTGGGCTATGATGCCTTTATCTTGCAGCTGAAATAAGGGACCCTGTCAATTTCAATCTTCCATTAGAAGAGTAGACAGGTCACTTGCATTGGATATAAATGTTAAATCATCAAAACTAGTTTGAAACATTTTAAAAGCAGTAACCAAAACAGATCCTTTAAAACAAGTATTTTTAAATTCTTTCTTCTGGATCAAGTTCTGTCTTGTTGAAATATAATTATTATCTCAAATCATGACTGGGATCTCTTATTAAAGTAGTCAGGGTCTGGTTTTGTTCTTGATGACTTACAGTAAATATGCATAGTGTATTTGTATGCTATATAAAGGTTCATGTGGCTGTTGCTCAGTTTAGAGTTTAGAAGGGGGGGTGCAGAAGTTAGGGGATGGGAAATATACTGGACAAACTTGTACTGCAGCAGCCTTCTGGCTAAGAGTTGATTTTAGGATTTCCGTTAATGAGCAATATTGAAATGTCAGAAGGAAAAAGAGTGCTTTCAGAAAGTGTTTGTAAGAAACTAATAAATGCGTATTAAAAAAACCCAGCCAAACAAATAAAAAAAAAAAACCAAACAAAAACAAACAAACAAAACAACAAACAAAAAACCCCAAACAAACAAAAAAAAAAGAGCCACCAACCCAAAACAACTGAAAGAGTTGCTTCTCTGTATATCCCTACTAGCCAGATTTTACCTGGAAATGTCACTATGTGTTTTGGAAAGTGTTGAAACAATGCTATAAAACTATATTGATAAAATTACAATTATATAAATGTAGTTCATGAAGGATTTATTAAATAGTATGTAAAACTTATAAAAGTTTTTGTTCTTGATAGTCTGCATATATTCTTATATTTCTTATATACTACTTAGGTATGCTTATGATAACCATTTAAAATGTTTTAAGCAGCTGCCAATGTATCCTTTCTACAACATTTGATGGAAAATGCTCTTAAAGTATTTCTAATACAGAAATACCTTGGTTTTATGTGCTTTACTCATAGTTTTGGTATTGTTAACAAAGTTAGTTTGTAGATATATGCAAAGGTTGATGGGATAATTTAATTCGGTGATGTGATTCAGGGATGTATATGCTCCTGTAAGATTTAGGCCTTTTCTTAAATGTAGTTTGATGTATTATACAAAGAATATTGTCTAAAAGATGCAGGATACAACGTAGCACACAACTAGTAACCTGGTTTTGGTTTCACAGAATGCCTCTTGGCATTAAATTTCATAGTAGTTTTGTGGAAACATACAGGTATTTTCCCATCCTATAGCTATGGACTTGATACACAAGAAACTAATGACTTCCTTAGCGTAGAAGACTGGGTAGGTTTTTGGGCCAGGGAATTGCACCCACCTTCTCAAATGCCTTCTTAGTGCCTTCTTCAAACCTTGTTTCTCGTTTAATCTTTTTTTAATGGGTATCAGTGCCTCTTTCTGTACCTGCATGTGGTAATGAGGTCTTAATAGTGAAACATTTCCCACTTCTGTTTTTAATAGATCTCTTTTGCTTGCGGAGCTTGAGAAGGAAGAAAAAGAGAAGGACTGGTATTACGCTCAGCTTCAGAACTTGACTAAAAGGATTGATAGTCTTCCCCTTACTGAAAATGTAAGTACTTTCAGTTTGCGTGGTCATGTATCTGGTGCTATGATCTCTGGTTGGATGCTGTATATATTTAATGAATTTGGTAATGCAGTCTACTATCATTTTAATCTACAAAAAATTTTATTCACTATGTAAAGCTAATATGGCCTAAATAATGCTATTTTTTCATACAGAATTTTACACATTACAGTTCACACCTATCAGTGTAAATGTCAGTGATACAGGAAAAGACTGAAAAATCCTTTTGGAAAATTAATTACTTGTCAGTACGCTTCTTCAGCTCTTTGCCCCAAAGGTCTTTTCTCTATCCAGTCTGTTACTTAGTGGATTATTTTAGTTTTGAGAGCAATGTTAGCCTAAGAGGCAATCTACGCAGCCGCTCTCAATAACAGCAAGTAAAGTGGAGCTTTAGCGTGTGCAGGTATTGTTGCTCCAAGCTTTTACTTTGGTGTCTCCAACCTATTCATAGTCAAGTGACCAGTATCAAGGATAATGAGGATGTCCGATTAGTAGCCGAATGTTCCTGGCTTGTGATGAATGATACTGTCTCAATGTTTATCTTCTATATTTATTACTTGACAAAACTTGCAGGTATATAGTCTTGTTTTAATAATGCAGTCTTGTTTTAAGCACCTGTTACTACATTTTATTTGTTTATGAAGTTTGCTGTGAAAAAGTAACTGTTCTGCTTTGTTCAGATAAATACATTGTTTATGTAAATGCTGTTTGCTGAAATGCCTTCTCTGTACTTCAATTTCAGTTTTCCTTGCAAACCGATATGACCAGAAGGCAGTTGGAGTATGAGGCAAGGCAGATCAGAGCTGCAATGGAAGAACAGCTAGGTACTTGTCAGGACATGGAGAAGCGAGCACAGGTATAGTTTGCCTTTCATTACTAGAAGGAATAGAAAGTTTTCCTGCATTTTTCTTAAATTATTGATAGTTGTATTTTTAAACTGTGTGTAAACACAATGATAACCTTAGAGCGTTAGCCATTCAAATACAAAAAGAGGAATCAAAATATAAGAAGTAACTACAGAGCAAAAAGCATCCTCCTCTGCCTGTTTAAAAGAAGACCTTGTGTAGACAATTTCTCCAAAAGAATATATTTTTATTATTATTTGCTTGTATTTTTTTTTCCCATTTCAGCTTCAAACAAACATGTAGTTGCAGTTGCTTTATTTTGCATCACTCATGATGGGTTTTATCACGTTTTAAGTTTAGAATAAAATCCAGCTGTTGTTGTTAGGTTTTCTTAACCAGGAACCATGTAGCTGGGAATCGTTTTTGAAAACAAGGTATTCAAGTAAAATGTCACTCACGTACAAGTCTGGGAGTTTTTTGCTCTCACCTAGAGTTGTTTTGTGTTTACAATGAGGTACAATTCTGTATGCAAATCATGTTACATACATTTGGAAATACAACGTAGAATGTAATTGTATAGAACCTGTAAATGGAATAATCAGTTATTTGCTCGTTATAAAAATTATACCCCCTCTGCAGTAGAGTGGCAATTTGAATTATTTATTGCCAGTTGTTTACAGGGATGATAAATAACCAAGTTGGTAAAATAATCCTCCATTTTGTTTGTTTTTTTTGTTTTTTTTTTTTTGTTTTTTTTTTGTTTTTTTTTTTTGATAAATATTACAAAATAAGTCCTTTCAGTATAAATAGTCTCTTTAGGCTCTATTTTTCTTGCTAGGTTTACTGTCCTGGGTTCAGCAGCAGCAGTCATTTTTCTCCTTCTTGGTAGCTGGTGCAGCGCTGTGTTTTTGATTTTGGGCCTGGGAACAGTGCTGATAACACCAGTGTTTTCAGTCACTGCTTGGTAATGTTTAGGCTGAGCAAGGACTTGCTGAGTCTCATGCTCTGCCAGGGAGGAGAGGAAGCCGGGGGGAAGGAGACAGGACACCTGACCCAAACTGACTAAAGAGGTTATTCCATACCACAGCACGTCATGTCCAGGATGTGAAAAAAAAAATGGAGGGCAGAGACCCAGAAGGGTGTGGGGGCTCGCTGCTGGTGGGGGTGCACTGTGGGGGGTGCACTGCTTGCTCAGGCTGGGGACTGGTGGTGAGCAGTTGCATTCTTTTCCCTTGTATTTCCCTTATCATTATTGTTATTGGTGGTAGCAGCAGTGATTTGTGTTATACCTTAGTTACTAAACTGTTCTTATCTCAACCTGTGGGAATTGCATTCTTTTGATTCTCCTCCCCATCCCCCCCGGATTGGGGGAAGAAAGAGTGGGGAGTGAGTGAGAGAGCAACTGCATGAGTTTATAGAGGCTTAAACCACGACAGTTTACCCTACACAAAATATTGCTGCCTAAGAGACATTTCAGATTAATTTTGTTTGTAGTTAGAAAAGCTGCTTGAAATGTTAAAGTGAGCAATTTCATAGGACTGTTCAGAAAATTCATATGGTTAGAGCAAAGCATACCCTATAATTGTCAGTTATGTACCTAAAGGCTGTGTAGGAATTTGTCTCTATAGATGTACTCAGACAGACCCAAGTTTAATCTGCCTGGATAATAACTAGCTCTTATCTGGAAGCCGTATGGCTGTGTTACTGAGGTTTAGCAGCAGTGGTGATGCCCTGCATAAATTCAGCTGTGCAACTTGTATCATCCAGTCCTGAGTGAAAGTAGAGCAGACTCAGGATTCACTGTGGATGCTTAGATAGCCCTGTTGTAAAGGAAAGTGTTAGGACATTGACATGAGAAATTCCAGGAAAGTTCTCTTGTTGTTAACAAGCTTAAGCTAGAGTGAGGTGAAATAAGCTAAGTAGAATAGGCTGGGCTACTGGCAAAATTCTACATGCATTGAGGCAGAGAATAGATTATGTTTTTCAGAGAAAGGATTTGACTATAGTTATATCACTGTGAAAGCAATTAAGTTGTCCCTGAAGTAGTTCTTTTTAATTATGTTAGGGAAAAATTGCCATCAAGAAGATAATGAAATATTTTAGGGTTTTATCCTTTAATTGTCCACTAGATAAACAAAGCCTTCCCTTTTTTAGTATAGCATTGTAGATGTTAATCAGATAGAAGAATTGGGATTTTTTTTTTCACCTGTGTGTCCATTTGATCAACACATAAAAACCCCTGTTTAATCAGTTTGGTGTTCTGTTCATATCAGCTAGTGATACAATTGGGCTCATTATTTTCTCCCCACTTTTAAAGTCAAATACTGTCAATACAGTGTTTTGTACAATTGCATTATCAAGCTCATATAGGGATATTTAACTTTATACACCTACTGTTTCACAGAATCATAATGCAACCTGTGCTTTGCAGTACAACTTGGATGGAGGATATGTATCCTGTAATGTTTGGGGTTTTTAACATTCCCTTTACTAACCACAGAATGGTTACAGTGGGAAACGAGTACCAATATGGCTGCAAAAGACCCTGATTCAGAGATGTCTATAAAATCTCAGACAAACCAAAGAAGCAGTATGTCATTTTCTTCATGTGTAGCCTGTTAAATTACTTGATGTTTGTAGAAGCCAAAAGTGTTCAGAGGCTGTGCATAAGGAAAACTCCCAAGTCATTATAGTAATTCAGTGTAATAAAAGTTATTCGGGATTTCATACCTTTGTGACACTCTGTAAATATAAATTTATGTCAGATCTCTGTAAGGCAAGTAGAACTCTAACATTTGGGATGAAAGTCAAATTTGCTAAAGATCTGCACAAAGTGCCCTTTTCAGAAACAGGAAAACTGTGGAATGTAACTGCCACATTTTTTTATATTTCAGTGTGTATTGTGTGATGACCAAATGAGTACCAGTTTTATTGGAAACCCAACTGCTCACTACGTTTTGAATGCTTGCAGTCATGCAATGTGTTTTATTATGAAGAACACTTGAATTATCACATGAATGAAGTAACTTTGTTTTGTAGTCAGCAGTATTTGCAAAAAGCTCTTAATATTGTCATTCTATACAATAAGTAAAAGGAGTTTTTGAACAAAAACACGAAAATGTATTCATTTCAGGCGAGGGTGGCAAGAATTCAGCAAATAGAGAAGGACATTCTCCGTATACGACAACTTCTACAATCACAAGCAGCTGAAGCAGAGGTTAGTGAGCAATTATTTGCCTTTGATTATGGTGTCTTTTTCTAAAAATAAAATAAATAAATAATCATTAAAAAAAAAAACAAAAAAAAAAACAAAAAAACAAACAAAAAATTATTTTAATGAAGTCTAGGCAGGATTATTTCCATCAGCTAGTGGTGTCACAGTTAATCAACTAGTTCATATATGTAGGCTGTTAATTTGCCCTCTCACCAGTGAACTGAGGATAGAATACTTGACTCAGTCTTCATGCTGCTATTGAACTTTAATAGTGATGTACCAAGTTGAAAGTTTAAGTAATAGATTTCAGTAAAATTGCTGAATTGGAGTGTAATAGAAAGGCTGAGTCGTTGTTTTAGCAAATAATTATAGCAGTCAGATTTACATGCCTTTCTAAGTATGAATCCCTGGTAAGCATATTCATAGTTTGCTTATCTTTTGAGAGAGAAGCTTTAAAAAAGGGTGAATACAGGCAGTTTCTGTTAGACTTCGTTATACAAGCCTGGCATATTTTTAATGTTTTATTATTGGGTTCTATATTAAGAAATACAAGATAATGTTTCCTGTAAATTGCAAAGTTCATAGTACTAATTGCCATTAGCAAAAACTGCTCTCACAGTGGAAATTCACTTACAAGGTCAACTCCATTTCTTGTACTGGTAAATTAAATATAAATTGTATGTTGGACTTCAATATTTCGTGGTTTCTCTTCACCCAGAATAACTGCTGTAAAAGCTCAGAGCAGCACTTTGATTACTAAGGGTTGTTTACTTTTGCATTTTGAAAAACAATGGTTTCATAAAGGATTTGGGGGAAAATTTGGGTTTATAAGTGAAGCAGACAGTAATGTGTATAATTAAAGTTGCCTGGTCTTTCAACATACTAGTTAATCCAGGTGTTGAGACATATTGATAAGATCCTCACTGAGCCTTCTGTCCCACCTCTCGCAGCCTCTCTGCATATGAGAGATGCTCCACTCTGTATTGTGGCCCTGCACAGGACTTACTCCAGTAAGTCTGTGTCTTCATTGTGTTGGGGAGGCTAGAATGGCACGCAGTACTCCAGATGTAGCCTCACCAGCTGAGTAGAAAGGAAGTATCAACTCCCTCAGTCTGCTAACAACACAGTTGTAATGCAGCCCACGATACTGTTGGACTTCATGCTACAAGGGTTCATTGGTAGCATGTTCATTTTGTCCACCAGGACCTTCAGGTCCTGTTCTGCCAAGCTGCTTTCCAGTTGGGCAGCCCCCAGCATGTTCTTGTGTGTGGAGTTGTCCTCCCCAGGTGCAGGACTTTGCGCTTTCCCTTGCTGAACTGCATGAGGTTCCTGTCAAGCCCATTTCTGCAGCCTGTCCAGGTCCCTCTGAAAAGTGAATGAACCATCTGGTGTCACTGTCCACCCATATATTGCCAGTTTGTCTATGATGATGTTATGGGAGACTATGTCTGAAGGCTTGCTAAAGTTGATGTGAATAACATCAGCTGCTCTTTCCTCACCCATGAAAAATGTTAACCCACCATTGTTTTCAGTTTCCTTATGTTACTGCTTTAATGCTCCTGTCTTCTTTGACTTATCTTACTCCTTTAGTTAAACTGTATAGATTTCATTTTTTTTTTTTTTTTTTTTTTTTTTAGTTTATCCCAAAATTATCACTTTAAACATACTTCCTTAGTTACTGGTTTCTGAATTTCTGTTCATCGTTAAGTATTTTATGCATTTGATACTCTGATGTCTTTATATGAGCAAAATCAGGGTTGGAAAGGACCTTAAGATCGTCAGGTTGTGCAAACGTGCATAGGCAGTGACACCTTACACTAAATGATGTCACTGAAGGCTCTGTCCAGCCTGGCCTTGAACGCTGACAGGGATAGAGCATTCACAACTTCCTTGGGCAACTCATTCTAGTGCCCCACCACCCTTACAGTAAAGAACTTCTTCCTTATATCCAGTGTAAACTTCCCCTGTTCAAGTTTGAACCCGTTACCCCTTGTCCTCTCACTACAGTCCCTGATGAAGAGTCCCTCCTCACCACCCCTATAAGCCCCCCTTCAGATACCAGAAGGCTGCTGTGGGGTCTCCATGCAGCTTTCTCTTCTCCGGGCTGAACAGAACCAACATTCTCAGCCGATCTCCGTACAGGAGGTGCTCCAGTCCCCTCATCATCCTCGTGGCCCTCCTCTGGAGTTGTTCCAACAGTTCCATGTCCTTTTTATGTTGAGGACACCAGAACTGCACACAATACTCCAAGTGAGGTCTCATGAGAGCAGAGTAGAGGGGCAGGATCACCTCCTCTCACGCTCCTTTTGATGCAGCCCAGGATATGGTTGGCTTTCTGGGTGCGAGCGCACACTGAAGCTGGCTCATGTTAAGTTTCTCACTGACCAACACCCCCAAGTCCTTCTCTGCGGAGCTGCTCTGAATCTCAAGTAGAGTTAGTATGCCAATGATACTTTAGTGAGTTTAATCACCAGCCAGGTAAGAAATTTCAGTGTATGTACATGGAAGCACACATAAGCTTAATTTAATATACCAAGTGTAGTTAAACACATTAATTGAGAGGGATTCAAGAATGTTGTCTGTTAAGGTAGTAGATTCTTGAGTCTGAAAAATTAGGTTTGGGAGCAAAACTAATACTTCGAGAGTAATCATGCTTTCTGCTCCAGATTTGCAATTCCATAGACAGGGTTATTCATGTCTCTGAAAATTTGAAACACACTCATGAATTTATATACTTCACACATTTTGTAATTGTTCAGTTATTCTATTTGCTTTATTAAGAAACTATATTTAAAAGCCTGAGTTTTGTGTTGATCTCATGATCCCTATCAGTGCAGCGATGCCAGTTTAATGTTCATGTAGATGTATAGAAAATTGGGTCTCCTGAAGGATCTGAAACATGCCTATACCAGCTTGCCATATGAGTTGAATTTATTTTGATAAATATTAAATGGAACAGTATCGGGCTGTGTAATTTTTCTTTCCATCAAAATGGTTATTCTGTACTGTTTGTCTTTAAAATGCAGAAGGATTCTTACACCGCAGATAGCTTATTGTTAATGCAGAAATTTCTTATCTTTGAATACAAAGCTTAATTGAACTATGATTGCTGTAGTCTCCAGTAAATGCACAGCTCACGTGACAGTGCAGAGAAGACAGTTGTTTGTTCCAGTTCCGTTACATTCCTGATAGCGATGTGAGCACAGCTGGTGGAAAATGGTGTTTCTGTGTGTCATAGCAAATCCTTTGTCTTGAAGGGCTGTAATCCTCAGAGGATGTGCTTCACTTTCATCTTGCGGTTTTTTGCAGACAGCCAGTCTCATCTGTTAATTTTTGAGGCTTAGGGTTGTGAAATACAAAGTACTGTTCCATGGCTTTGTGAGGATGCAGCACTGATATATTCACAGTCTGTAAAGGTTTGAATGGTAAAGTATGCGTCATTCCTGTACATAATTTCATAAACCCTTATGTTAACAGAGAGCACCCCAAACCAAGCATGATGCAGGTTCCCATGAAACAGAGAGGCAGAATGAAGGTCAAGGAGCAGCAGAAGTCAGCATGGCAACTAGCAGTACTGGTCAGGTAAATTGTTTGTTTTGTTTGTTGCTTGTATAATTAAATACTCAAAATGTACAATGCTTCTGTATTGGTATACGCCTCACACCGTTTGTATGCCTGCTCATATTAAAAACGTCTGTGTTTTTCTTCCATCTGTACATGAGGAATTTCTTGTACTTGTTGGAAAGAGATGTTTTAATAAGACGAAGCATCAATATTCAATATTGCAGGAAGCATTTCTGTTTTGTTTAAATAATTAATAAGCCTAATGCTGTGAAGGAGATAGCAAGAGTTACTATAGAAAATGTATTTCATTGTAGGTGAACTGTAACACTAGAGGTATGATTTAGTTATGGAACATTGAATTTTCACTTTAGAAATTATCACTGAAATTATCAGTAATTAAAAAAATAGAATTAAAAAAAAAAAGGAGAACCAAATAGGAGGTTTCTCATTAGTGTTTCTTTAATGCTGTTTTACATAAAGCTTTAAAACAGTAGTATCAATCAGATAATCTGGAAGTGGGCTGAAGGGTTAGTTAAATGCTTCTAAATATGTTGTTCCTTTTATTAGTGACTACATTAGTGGAATATTTTGAGGGGCACATTGGATTCTTTACTTGCCTTTTAAAACAAATATTTATCAAAATTTATGACTTCTTCCTTTGGCTAAATATACTTTGATTTATTTACCATGTGCTAATGATCACTCCCTTGATGATTTCCAACTGTAGCTGACCATTCCCACTAGTAATTGTGTTCTTAAAACTTCACACTACAAACTTAATAGTTGAATTCATAGGCAAAATATTTTTGCTACTCCAGGGAAGTAGAATTATTTAAATACTTGTGAAAGTTTGTTGTACATGAAGACAGAATTGTGGTTTAGCTAACATATTTCACTTGATCAAACATTAAGTACAGCCCATAATTTTGCTTCCAAAATATGTTTGATCACAGTTTGGAGTTCAGTTCTGTCAGCCGTATCTGAGCAGTTGCTTGAGGCTCTGACTCCAATTCTTATGACAGCTTTATTTTTTGGGAAGACAATAATACAGTGCACTTTGGGGCAGAAAGCATAATGTATTGAAATAATTGATACATTGGGGCTGTATCATCTATCTTCAGTTTATGGATCAGGTTTTTTTCTGGACAACATTTTACAGGGAAGGAAGGAAAAAGAGCTTGTGATGTCTTGTCAGACTTACACAAGCAGAAGATTTATTCATACTTCATTTGAGGTCTTATGTTGAGGGTTTCTTCAGTTTTGACCTTCGCTTCATTAAAGTGTATAAAAAACATGCGTACTTGTTCCGTCTGGTGGTAGGTAGGGCCAGGGCGCTGAATCTGTGTTAAGACACACATCTGGGGATTATTTACTTTTAGTACAGGTCCAGACAGAGGAGATTTGATGAATTGGGCATAACATTTATTCATTATATACTTTGAACAATTGTTGTTCAATGCAAATGAAGTTTTAACCAAGACATTTGGTTCTCACGGGTTTTGTGGTCATGTAGTTGATGTTAGTTGAAACACTTCTTATTGAATCCAGGATTTTTCAGGATTCAGTTGTGCCCCTTTCTGCACCATCTTTCAGCTTTCTTCTCTTTTCCATTACCCTCTCTATCCTGCCTCTAAAGTAAATTTTTTTCATACCTTTGTTTTGCAAGTTTTGTAAAGGAATTTAGTGATACTGTCTATTTTGGTAAGAAAATGTGCCACAAAGTAGGGAAAGTAACCTTGCTGATAGAGTTAAGTAGCAAACATAGTAAAACAATGAGTGAAAGACAGTAAAGTATAAAAGGAGAAAACAAGTTGAAGAAGACAGATGGGGGAGATTTTGAAGGAGAAGGTTCTATGCAAGAAAGGTCTATGTAACATCTCCTTGTCATTTCCCATCCTCTCAGATGAGTGGCTGCGTACCTTACATTAGTTCTTTCATGTTAGTCTTTAGGAGCCAGTAGGGAAGGTAGTTACACTTCATTTGGGTATCCTGGTATCCTCAAGTAGCAAGGCCAAGTGATGGCTCTGAAAAAAATAGTTATCTGAATCAAAGTTGATACCGATTACACAGATTATTTAAATGAAAACTTGGGAAAATCCAATACAGTTTTTGGTCTGAGCCTTAAGATTGTTAATTTTTCCTATATTTAACAGAGGAAATGAGGAAATCTATATTAGAATAAATCATGTGAATTAAAATCATTCTAGTTACACTTTTAGCATAACACTTATTCTGGAGTGTGCATAAAATGTTCTGGATTCAAATGGGAGACTGAAATGAGTATAATAATGTGTGTTTAAATATTCCAGTATAACTATAAGTTTTTCTTGTCTAGGCAAACAGTACATGAAGTTATTCCTACCTTTCATTTACAGTCACTTTCAACTTCAGATGTTGGGCTGTATGAATGAGAAGTATTGTAGAGGAATATTTGTCTTCTTCCTTTGGGTGCACCTAGAAAACCACAGGCATTATTTCTTAATGTCTTTCATATGTTTTTATACAGTGTGCTTCAAATTTTTATTGGGGAAAAAAGATAGCTTGAAAACATTATTTTGCAAATTAAGCTGATATTTTAATGGGAAGATTTTAGCTTTTGTAGAGGATTAACCAAAGGCTGGTGACTACCTCAGTATAACAATGCTTTGATACTAAAAGTGTTCTAGTCAAATGTATTTTTAAGTTCTCCAAAGTGAACAGAAAAGTAGGGATGTAAGGAAGAAAACCTCACAGACAGGAAGCTGAGAAAAAGAAAACAAGTAACTGGAGGGCGGGAGTGAGGGCAAAGAGAGTGACTGGTTAAAAGATGGTAAAAAAATAAAAGGAAGACTATAAATATGCAAAATTGATTAAAAAGGGGCAAAGATGCTAATAACTGGGTCTTGTTATTCCAGGTAGAAGCATGATATTTGTAGTATTTTCTAGGAAAATTATAGAAAATAGGGTCATCATTATTTTATGTTTTTTTCAGTTTTAAACTGAAGGAGATTCATCCACTCTGAATTTGCTTTTGATACAGACAAATTTAAATAGTGTTACTCCTTGTCTGGATGAATCTCTTCTTGTCAGTTCTTGCATACCTGGTTGTGTTCTGAAGTAGTACAGACTTACCCCTATGCACTATGTAATGTGACATAAAAGTTGGGGCTGTTTTTTTTCTCACTGTAGAAATTATAATTCAGTGTGTTGCGAAGTCCACTTCTCCTCCTTCTCTGTGAAAATAGTAATTATAAAATAAGTCCTTCGAAAATACAACTCTATTGAGACTTGACTTCAGCAAAAGTGGTTAACAGAATTGTTTAACAGTGACCTCTAATTTGTGTTGGGAAAGAGAGGACTGAACAGAAGTTGACAGTTCATTACTATCAGTATGATTTCATGATCCAGTGCTGAAACTGAATCAGGCATCAGTTGTTTCTTTCACTCAGACCTTTTTTATTTTATACTGAATTGTTGTTTAAATTTGTAGGGTTCTGCTGCTCGAATGGACCATGAGACCGCCAGTGTTATGGGCTCTAGTAATAACTATCCTGTTCCTCGCAGACTGACAAGTCATCTGGGTACCAAGGTAACCGAAGATTACAAACCACAGGTCGCTAATGCTACATTTTTACTAATACAATAATCTCGTTGTTTCTACCAGTAATACTAATACTACCTGAACGATCTACCTGATTTTAAATCAGAGTTAAATTTTAGAATATTTTTAAAATTTTTAAAGTACATGCACAGAGTATTTTTTTTACTTACTGAACATCAGTTAAGAGTTGTTACAGTAAAGTGATTGCTAGAAATCACTGGAATATCTAAAAAGCCTGTGATGCTGGTTTGTTATCCATGATGAACAGTAACCTTTTCAAGAGCAGTTCTTTAAATACTATTCCAGAAGCCAAAGTCACAAAACAAAAATGGAATTACTTAGAAATTAAACCGACCAAAAAAAAAAAAAAAAAAAAAAAAAAAAAAGTAAGCCTTTCATGGTAATAAATGTGTATTTACAAGACTGTGCTCAAAAGTTTTTGTGCAGTATGAAAAGGGGGGGGGGGAAGGGCAAATCTGTAACAAGTTCATGAGCCACTGGCATTTATACTGCCTCTGGAATCAGCAGCAGTATATGTATTATCGGTGGCGTGCTGAGCGCAGTCATGTGGGCCCATTAGCTTGACATAGTATTAATTACTTCAAGGCTTAAACCAGTGTCATAATAATGTCATTTCAGTCCTGCACTCTATGCATGTACCAGTGGGCGGTGACATCAGCAGGTGTGTCTGTGAGTTTTCATTGGAAATTGTAGAATTCCCAAAAGCTGCAGACAATGCGGAAGCCCTGAAGGCAGGCAAAGGGTCTGAGCATGAAAGGATACAGGCAAAGAAATTGATGGATCTAAGTGTGTTGTGGGGTAGGAAAAGCTTAATTTTAATGCCTGAGAAGAAGGGAAACTGGTAGAGATTCTAAACAGAGGAACGCATTTACAGGTGCATAAAAAAATGTGTCTGTGTGTATAAGGAGAGAGACAAGCCGTTTTTTAGTTTTTCCTATTTTTCTGCTACTTGGAGGCTGGATTTTGGTGGCTTTTTCAGCTCTGTTCTTAGAGAAAAACTTTGCTTTCCAAATCCAAATAACACTGGATTAAAGCTGCCGCTTGAAATACCTGTCAAGAGGCATGCGTGAAGCAGTTTAAGTTCACTCTCCTTTAAGAATCCAAGTGGTTGGTTTTAATACTGTATTTGATTTTCCCCAGACCAGGAAGACATTATCTCCGAACTGGGATGCTAGGCTGTCATAAAATTAGCTCCAAGACTATTTCAGTGGATTTTGCATGTAGTCACATAGCTTCCCATGTTCTAGGATTCAGACTTGCTGCTTAGTCTACCCACTGCTATCCAGTTTTTTTTATAACTCCATATTTGTGGTCATCTTCAGGCACATTTGAATTGCCTTTAAGAAACCAAATAAAATCATTCGTAGGTCTGGTAACCAATGCAAGTTTTTATTTACTCGTAGGAAAGTCTGTCCAAAGAAAAATGAATCCAAAGTCTCATTTCTTCCTTAATTGGTATATTATAGAGAAAAACACACACTGCTGCTTTACAGTTCCCTTTGATAGTTTATGTTGTGCTTTGATTTTGAATGTTCCTGTTTATCTTGGCTTTAGGAGTTTGGACTAAAATCATCCTCTACATCCTGTTAATCTACTAAAAGTTCACTGGAAGAACCAAATGCATTTCTTGATCTAAAGCTATTATTGAAGAAAATACAGTGGGAAAGACAAACTAGTGTGTTGATCACTATATTAAATGACAGCCAAGGGAATCCCTCAAAATTTGCTTTTTTTTAATGAGCAGTTTCATTACTCCAAGTTAAATGTGTAATGCTGGGTTTTCATGGCTTGATTTAATTTGACAAATGCTCAGTATATTACATATATTAAATGAGCGTTTGATTTACTGGTTTTATTCCTGTAAACCTGAAAAAATGTGAATTTAACAATTTAGCTTTGCATTTGCTGTAAATAAGCTGTTCCATATGCAAGTCGATCATCATAACAAATAATGTTTAGTTAATCTGAAATAGTTTTAAAGGAGAACTTTAAAATACATGGCTGTCAGATTTTTTAGACACAGTATAAACTAAAAATTTATTTAATCATTCTTACCCTTTGTCTAGACTAATTATATTTAATACCACATGACAGAGTTTTCTACTGAAGCATCTTTACATGAAAGTGTGATTGTTACAGAGCATTTTTGATACAGAATTAATTTAAAATGTATTTTAGATTTCTCAAACTGGAACACCTTCATTAGTATGTTTATTTATTTAATCTTTCTGAACAGTCAAAATTTAGAAGTCTTTGCTATTGCTTTTGTAAATTAATACATTTACATGTGGCTGTGACCTACTTCTTCTAGCCATTTAACCACTAAATGAAACACATTAAGAATATGAATGCTAAAGTAGTAGTAGCACCTAAATGTTTCTAAGTAGTACAGATTTTTGCACCATTAAAGAAGGGGTTTTTTTGCTCTTGTGTACCATTCAATTTTCATTTTCATTTAATGTATATTTTTTAAATATAACTATTTTTAAAATCATTTGACCTGCAGGTGGAAATGGTGTATTCTTTGTTATCAATGCTTGGTACTCATGATAAAGATGACATGTCAAGAACATTGCTAGCAATGTCTAGCTCCCAGGACAGCTGCATAGCCATGCGTCAGTCTGGATGTCTTCCTCTCCTCATCCAGCTTTTACATGGCAACGATAAAGACTCTGTCTTGTTAGGAAACTCTCGTGGTAGTAAAGAGGCCCGTGCGAGAGCCAGCGCAGCGCTGCATAACATCATTCACTCCCAGCCTGATGATAAGCGAGGCAGACGGGAAATTCGCGTGCTCCATCTTTTGGAGCAGATCCGTGCTTACTGTGAAACGTGTTGGGAATGGCAGGAAGCACATGAGCAAGGAATGGACCAAGACAAAAACCCAAGTAGGTTCTGAAAGCCGTATAGAAATGTTTTGAGGATTTATTGAAAACAGTGAATTTACAAAACATATAACTTTGATCTGAATTCTTGTTGAATGTATGTGAGTTTTCTTATATATGTGCTTGTATAGATATATTTTTAAGCTGAGGTAGTGGTAGGAAATAGTATCAACTACAGATATGCTACCCTATTTATAAACTTTTTAGTTAGATCATAAAGCTTGCTGTGCTTTCCAGATAATAATTCAGGTAGTTTATACAGGTAACTTGTAAGTTGATATTGAATATGTACTTATTCTGTTCTACTTATTCTGCTCTACACTTGAATCTACATAAATAATCCCAAATTGCTTTTCATGAAAATGTATTCACTAGATAGCACATTTCTTTTAGGAGAAGGACAGAGAGTACAAATTAAATAATCTCAGTCTATTCAGTATAATACAAAGTGTTACTTACAGTGTTACACGTAAGAAATATTTTAGTATTAAAATACAAAAGAGTGACAGTGTAAGTGAATATGAGTTTTCTCAGCGAACACTCAGAAAAAGGTTTTAACCTTCTGGATTGCTTAGCTGCTTTTCTGAATTGAGGGCAGTTTGTAAATACAGGCTGTTAGGCATCATCTATGACAAAATGTACTGCTGAAGTCAGTGGGCTGCGCCATGAGTGTGGAGCTTACCACGAGAATCATTTGGCAGGAGTGTGGCTCAGAACAAGGTATACCAATACCACTTGTGCATTAGCCGGAATGTAGCTCACAAAAATTGGAACGTAAAAGCTTCTTGATTATGAAACTGGGGTTAATTAACCATTCCTAAGGACACAGGAAGCAGCTTCACATTAGGTGGCGTGTTATTTAATGCCACCAGAATATTTGAATTTTCTGACTTGTTTCGGTAAGATTATTAATTTTTAGAAGTAGGATAATTTTTTTTCGTACTGGGAGTCATGTTTCTTACTTAATGCATACACTCAGGATTCTCCCTAATTTCTGTGTCAGCATCAAGTGTATTTCTGGTTCACATTTATTAGTAACATTCTTAACTAATTGTCTCTTCATGGATTACTAGGAAGATAGAAACCCTGAACAAAACTGCAGTTGATTTATTTTAACATTGGATTCACTTTGCAAAACTTATGATCCAGACAAAATCACCTAGGAATACTAATTTTTTGTCTGTTTCTGGATCAGTGCCTGCTCCAGTTGATCATCAGATCTGTCCTGCAGTGTGTGTTTTGATGAAACTTTCATTTGATGAAGAACACAGGCATGCAATGAATGAGCTTGGTAAGACCAAATATATTCCTCTGACTTCCTTTGAGGAGATTGCTGAAAATGGTGGCACTCCTTGTGTATATTGGTGGATATTTTTTTTTATGACTAGTTTAAATAGGTCATCAATTTATTTGAATCAGTTGTTACCCTCAAAGTGATGAATGTTGTTTAATTAACAAGACCATTTCCCAGTGGATGAATTTTGGATGAGTAGTAGTATTATGGAAATATTTGCAATTTTAAAGGTATTGGACTTAAAATGGAGGAGGGGTGAAGGGGGGGGAGTTTCTTTATTGGTGTTTTGGTGTGAGGTTTTTTTTGTCCTGAGTTGGTTCCTGTTTAGCAGCCTGAAGTTTTTAGTCCCTGCTTAGTAAATTCTTTGCATGCAATTTTCCACTTTTCATTATCAATGAAAATATTCTGTGTATTTTTCTCAAAAAATAACATTCAGTGATTATGATTAAATCAGTAATTTACTTAATAGTCTTCTCTGTAACTGGTGCAACTTCATCCGTCAAACATGATTTTGGCTAGTTGGAATTAAAAGATGAGTGTGCTTCTTAACTCCTCATAATTCCACCTGTTCCTGCTTTCCCCTGAAATCTTAATATCATGCTGTCATACCTTTAATCTGCTGCTAAGCAAAGGATTCAAGATCTGGAGTCAGTATTTAAGAATTTATTTACCTTTCTGAGTCTTCTGGTTTTCGGATTTTTGAGATTTGTTCTGTGAGTACAAATGCAGTTTGCTCCTTCGTATGTATATACTGTACTTGTGATATTAGAGTACAGATATTATTTATTTTCTTACTTGTTTGCTTTTAAAGGAGGTTTGCAGGCCATTGCTGAACTGTTGCAAGTGGATTGTGAAATGTATGGACTTACAAGTGATCACTACAGTGTTACCTTAAGGAGGTATGCTGGGATGGCTCTGACAAACTTGACTTTTGGAGATGTGGCAAACAAGGTAAGAGTAGAATTTTAAACACACAGTAATTTCCATTCATAGCTATGTTTGAATTATAGTTCTCAAGACAGGTGATGGAAATCTTGATGATAGGATGTTGAGTTTGAGCTCAAGACAGAAGTTGAAGATACCTCTGTCCTGACAGAGAGCATGGCAAACTGAATGTTACACCATGCAAGTATAGTATGAGCTCTCAAATTAAATTAAACCACTTTTAATTTGTCACTGAAAATAAGGATTTTATCTATTGGATTAATTTTTTATGAGCATTGGATTAGTATATGGCATAATGATTATGGACCAGTGATTACATAGTGACTGATTTTTCTGAGGATGTTGAAGTAAAACTGCTTATTGAGTCTAATTCTGTAAAGTTGTCATTTAACAATATTATTACTGCCTCTTGAAATTTTGCAAACCTCTTCAGGCTGAAGCTTGCTTTTAAACATTTAGAGTATATCTGGTTCATAATGGGCACTACTTCTAATATTATAAGGGCAAATAGGTTGCCTAATATCTCTCAAGGACCTTGCTTTCAAAAGGTACAAAGTTTCAATAATTTCTTGCCCCAGAGTTTGCCAAGCTATGGATCTTGAAATAACTTTGTACTGAGAAGACTTTTATCTTTCTGCTCTAGAGGAAGACATTTCAGGAGCTGGTGGAAATAAGAGGTTTCTTGATTTTTTGGTCCAAGTTTTAGACAAGAGTAAAGCATAAATCCTCCGTGCAAGTGAATTGTTTCACAAAATACTGGCTTTTTATAACATGCATTCAGTAACCACTGCAGGGCAGCAGTTCTTTGGTTTCTAGCATAAACTGAACTCCTCAGAGATGTAAATGTACCTGCTGTCTAGCTGAAGAGTAGTACAGTACTAACACACATTGTGGTTTTGAATAATTTTTAATTGTGCTTTGTCACAATTTCCAGTGTAAGCTATACAGGTTTTCAGTAGCTATTGTTCTTATTTTTAAAGAAGGCCTCTAAGATAGTAAAGTTCCAGAATCTTACACGTGTTGTAAAAAATACGAAATATAGCACAATTTTACCACTTAAATGACATCCAGAATGCAAAACTGAGAGTTACGCTTTTTAGCAGTTGTCATAGAATCATAGAATCATAGAATAGTTAGGGTTGGAAAGGACCTCAAGATCATCGAGTTCCAACCCCCCTGCCATGGGCAGGGACACCTCCCACTAAACCATGCCATCCAAGGCTATGTCCAACCCCACCCTGAATGCCACCAGGGACGAAGCATTCACAACTTCCTTGGGCAACCCATTCCAGGGCCTCACCATCCTTACCGTAAAGAATTTCTTCCTCAGATCCAATCTAAACTTCCCCTGTTTAAGTTTAAACCCATTACCCCTTGTCCTCTCACTACAGTCCCTAATGAAGAGTCCCTCCCCAGCATCCCTATAGGCCCCCTTCAGGTATTGGAAGGCTGCTATGAGGTCTCCACGCAGCCTTCTCTTCTCCAGGCTGAACAGCCCCAATTTTCTCAGCCTATCTTCATACAGGAGGTGCTCCAGTCCCCTGATCATCCTCGTGGCCCTCCTCTGCACTTGTTCTAACAGTTCCATGTCCTTTTTATGTTGAGGACACCAGAACTGCACACAATACTCCAAGTGAGGTCACAACCAAATATTTATTGTTGGCAACATACTTTACTAAGCTTTTCTTGCACTTCAGATACGATTACCTTGAAATATCAAAACATTGTGCAGAAGCAAGCCACCTAACCTGTAATTTAATACTATTTACTTTTTCTTCTAACAGGCTACATTATGTTCCATGAAGGGCTGCATGAGAGCTCTTGTAGCCCAGCTGAAATCTGAAAGTGAAGACTTACAGCAGGTAACATACTTTGAGTTGAAATATTTCTTTAGCTTGGACATTTCCATCACTGTGCTTCCCATGAATTTCATTGTATTGTATTAAAATACTGTATTTCTGCTGTCTTTTCCTTATATTTACCTTCCTTCTACTCATTTGGCCTTAACACCAGTCATTTTCATACTTGAATTCTTCATTTTAATGACATTTCTAGTGTGCTGTCCACGGCTAGCCTTCTCTGTTTTCTTAAATTAGGCTCTCTCTTTCGTCCTGATGGGGGTTTTTATTTGTAATTGTTGTTCTTATGTTATCTGTCTGCCTTTGATGAAAAGATTGTACTTGTACTCATTCCACAAATCTGTGAAGTTCAACTTTCTTCTTGTAAAAATACTTATCTGTGGGTCATACTGGTTTTTTGGTTTTGTTTTTTTTGGTTTTTGGTTTTGTTTTTTGGTTGTTTTTTTTTTTTTTTTTTTACCAAAGTACATATAACACATGGGCTATAAAACTCACTTTTATGACCCCAGTCTGTTAGTGAAAGTCTCAGTTTTAAAGATAATTTTGAGGAGTCTTAGACTGTCTAATTTAGTTTGTCAGTGATCGTGCTAATGGACTGGGACTACCCAGAGGATTCATACAGTATCGTGTTTCTTCGTGCAGTTGCAGCTAATAAATAACATGGGAATAAGAGTAGAGGATGTTGTATGTCAAAAGAGAATCTGCATTTGACTTGCCAAGCCATACGTGGCTACTCTTTGACACCAGCAAGCTTCCAGATAAGCTTTCTAAATATGAGCAGTGTTTGGTGTGACACCTGAGTGTCTTTTTCAATGTTTCCTGCTGTATAAAGAAAACAGCCTGAAAATAAAGTCTTTAGGAAGTGCTTAGAGTTATCCTGAGAGTTGACAGCACAGAACTGTTCTTCATTGGTATGGAACTTGTTTAAAGTTGTTAAATGTTAAATTGTAACCCATTGTAAGTAACATGTGCTGTAAACAAACTGGAACAGCTTTTGAAAAGAGAAACCTGGGTTTCTATGCAGCATGAGTGAATCATCAGATAAAAGAACAATTTTAAATAAATATTACTTTCTCTCTTAAAGCAAAAACTTTTTTCACTAGAGGAGGAACTAGCTAGTTATGATAGAGGAAACAAATAGAATTACAGTAGGGGTTACTGGGTGAACTCCAGTTTGGTATTAAGGCAGACATTAAATACATTTAGTGTTCTTGACAAGAAAGTCATGGACACCTGGTTGCTGTGACCCATGGTGTGTCTCCAGCCACTGGCATATATGCCTCCATACACACACACAGAGCAGGAAGACCCTCACTCAGGTTATAAATGATTTGATAATTAATAAGAATATGGTCATACTGGGCTTGTCAGGCCAGAGCATGTCAGCCAGCCAACTGTTCAGATGCAGCTCTGCCTTTCTCTCCCCTTATCCCTGTGTTTTTCCATGATTGTACCTCACCTAGATCCATCCCTTCTCGTGCCTTTGGAACCATTAGGTCCTCCCATCCCATAACAAGTCTTCTGCAGTCCCAGAATTCTCTTCTCTTGGATCCCATAAAGTGGCCCACACCCCTAGGCTGGGACTTCTGGAGTGACCTGCCTCAATCCAAAAGGTGCAGGGATCTGCTCACATTGACTTTTCATGATGGGTGTCTCGCTTGGGCCAGTGGGCTGCAGGTTTGCAGGGAGAGCCCTGGAAAGATCCTGGTCAGGGAGCCACCTCCTCTGAGTCCTTGGTTTGTATTCCGCCTGCCTTTGGCCCCCCCCGCTCCTCTGGGAACATTGCGAAGTGCTTCTGATGGGCTGATGGTTCCTGCGGTGGGTCTGGGAGCTGCCAGGGTAGGGTTGTACTGGGCTCCCTGTGCTCCCTTGGGGTGTGAGCAGGGGAGCATTCATTACATAACCCAACAAGCTTATGCAATTCTGTGACAAGGAGAATATCCACAGGTTTAAGTTTTCTACCAGATGTATTTCATGATGCATGTAAATGCTTATTGTAGCCCATAAATAGATGGAGTTTAATATGTAATGACTGTCCACTACAGTGACAGTCTGTCTCAGTCTGGCTGCTGCCAGGGACAAGGACATTGTCTGAATTATTGTTCATCTTCTATAGATAACTGTTCTGATTGTATAAGACACAGTATATTTCTAAAGGACGTTAAAAAATTTTATAAACATCAGTCAAAGTAATAATACCATCTGAGAGACAGGCAAGTGTTACTGTTGTATTCTACAAGCAGAAAAGCTGAGAAAAAGGTGATACTAAGAGTAGATCAGAAATCTGAGGTTTTAGACCAGTTTTTCAACCAGTGTGGAAAGCAGGGAGCCTGATTCAAAATTTTTCTTTTAGGTACCCACACACAAAAGCCAGTGCCTTTGATCTAACTTGATACTGAAATGTTAGAACAGTCTATCAGACAACACCACAAAAAGCAGATTTTAGCAAATTTTAGTTCAGTAGCTGAACATGGGTAATGTTCATTCATCTGTAATGTTCCAGAAATCTATGAAGGAAGTCTGACAACCTGCTAAACAGTAGCTATACTGACATAGGTTATTTTTCTTTCATGTTTTGCAGGTCATTGCAAGTGTGTTAAGGAACTTGTCATGGCGAGCAGATGTAAACAGCAAGAAGACTCTAAGAGAAGTTGGAAGCGTGAAAGCATTGATGGAATGCGCTTTAGAAGTTAAGAAGGTATCCTGTATAAATGATGGAGATAAATTTTTGAGAGATGGCATTTGTTTTACAGAAACCGCAGATATGTTCCTTTTTTATAAAAGCAGTTGGTCACATATATGGGGTGGTTTAGGTAACTTGTTTCAAAAAAAGAGAGTTGCTTTTGACTTAACGTAGCAGCAAACCACCATGTCACAATGACATCTCAAAACTACTAGTAGTTCTTTAATGAGGGTTGACAGCTTTTGCTCTTCAGTTGCATGAGCTTTGCTGTTCAAATAGACTTTTTTATACTTTTGCAATTTAATAAAGCCTCTTTTGAGTTACTGAATAGGTAACTACCACTTCTGTAATCTTCTAGATACATCTTTGCTATCCAGACAGGATTATATTCAATTCCAGAGCCTCCTGCCAGCTAGTCTTCAAGCCATTTTTACCATTGTGGCAGCTAACAAGTATTGTGACACAGATTTCTGAAAACTCTGGAGCAAGAAATACCAAATCCATAGCTGAAGGAAGGAGAGAAGCAAACAAAAGTATTTATGTGTGCACTGCTGTCTGCACACATAGATTATCAGCCCAAAACGCAGAAATTGAAACACACATAACACCTTGAAGCTGACTTACATACTTCTGAGAGCTTGTGATCGACAGCTGAAAACTCTTCTAATTCTGCCATTTTGTTTACTTTCCTAGGAATCCACCCTAAAAAGTGTTCTGAGTGCCTTATGGAATTTGTCAGCACACTGTACTGGGAACAAAGCTGATATATGTGCTGTTGATGGTGCTCTTGCATTTCTAGTTAGCACACTGACATACCGGAGCCAGACAAATACTTTAGCTATCATAGAAAGTGGAGGAGGAATATTAAGAAATGTTTCTAGCTTAATTGCTACTAATGAGGACCACAGGTGGGTATGCTGCTTTTTGTTTGGTTTTTTTTCTCTGAAAATCTTGGCAGTTCTACATGCATATTTAGTAGTCAGTTTCTAAGACTTTAGTCTTACTATGGATGCATGTATTAGTATAGTAATTAGATCCAGATAATTTTAAATGCATTTGATAAGGCAAGTATTTATTTCATTTACATAACAAGAATATGCAGACATATTAATACCTGCTGCTTGCTGATGAGGACCTGTACTAAAAGCTAACTATTCATAGTTATAATAGGATTTGATTAGCATTCAGATGAAAGCTAGAGGAAATATGAGATAAGTTTGCACTGGAGAATTCATGATTATATTTTCTAAGGGCAAAACTTGCCTCTAGTATAACAGGTTTTTTGTTTTGCTTTTTCTTACCCTTTAGAAATGCCACTTACTGATGTTTGTTTCCAATTACTCAACAACAGGCAAATCCTTCGAGAGAACAGCTGCTTACAAACATTGTTACAACATTTGAAGTCACACAGTTTGACAATAGTCAGTAACGCTTGTGGGACCTTGTGGAATCTTTCTGCAAGGAATGCAAAGGATCAGGAGGCACTGTGGGACATGGGAGCTGTCAGCATGCTGAAAAATCTCATTCACTCCAAGCACAAAATGATAGCCATGGGTAGTGCTGCAGCTTTAAGAAATCTCATGGCAAACAGGCCAGCAAAATATAAGGATGCCAACATTATGTCTCCGGGATCAAGCTTACCATCTCTTCATGTCAGAAAACAAAAGGCACTGGAAGCAGAATTAGATGCTCAGCATTTATCAGAGACTTTTGACAACATAGATAATTTAAGCCCAAAAGCATCTCACCGTAATAAGCAGAGACATAAGCAAAATATATACAGTGAGTATGTCTTGGACTCAAGTCGACATGATGATGGTGTATGCAGATCAGAGAGTTTTAGTGCTAGTAATGTGTCTGTACTTTCACCATATTTAAATACTACAGTATTGCCTGGCTCCTCCTCTTCCAGTAGAGGGAACGTAGAAAATTCTCGATCTGAGAAAGACAGAAGTCTTGACAGGGAACGAGCAGTAGGCTTAAATACCTATCATCCAGCTCCAGAGAATGCTGGGAATTCCTCTAAGAGAATGGGAATGCAGATTTCTATTGCTGCAGCTCAGATCACCAAAGTTATGGAAGAAGTAACAACAAGTGTGCATATTCCACAAGAAGACAAAAGTTCTGTTTCCACTTCAGAAATGCACTGTTTGACAGAAGATAGAAATGCCCCGAGGAGATCAACCACTGCCCATACTCACTCAAATACATACTTCCCTAAATCTGACAATTCAAACAGGACATGTCCTGTGCCTTATACAAAAATGGAATACAAGAGAGCTTCAAATGATAGTTTAAATAGTGTCAGCAGTAGTGATGGCTATGGTAAAAGAGGCCAAATGAAACCTTCTGTTGAATCTTACTCTGAAGATGATGAAAGTAAATTTTGTAGTTATGGTAAATATCCAGCTGACCTGGCACATAAGATTCATAGTGCAAATCATATGGATGACAATGATGGAGAGCTAGACACTCCTATTAATTACAGTCTTAAATACTCAGATGAACAGTTGAATTCTGGAAGGCAGAGTCCCTCTCAGAATGAAAGATGGACAAGGCCTAAGCATATAGTAGATGATGAAATGAAGCAAAATGAACAAAGGCAGTCAAGGAGCCAAAATGCAGCCTACCCTGTGTACACTGAAAGTGGAGATGATAAACACATGAAATATCAGTCACCTTTTGGACAGCAGGAGTGCATTTCTTCCTTTAGATCAAGAGGATCCAGTGGTTCAGATCAGAACAGAGTAGGCTCAACTCTTGGAATAAGTCAGAAAGTAAACCAGTCTTTGTGTCAGGTGGATGATTATGATGATGATAAACCAACCAATTATAGTGAACGTTATTCTGAGGAGGAACAACATGAAGAGGAAGACAGACCAACTGATTACAGCATGCAGTACAATGAAGAGGAACATCATGTCGATCAGCCTATTGATTATAGTTTAAAATACTCAACAGAAGTTCCTTCTTCTCAGAAGCCATCTTTTACTTTTGCAAAGACTTCTTCAGTGCAGCACAGTAAAACTGACCATATTTCCTCAAGCAGTGGGAGCACATCAGCCCCTTCAGCTGGTTCAAAGAGACAGAACCAGCTTCACCCAAATTCTGCACAGAGCAGAGGTGGTCATGCACATAAGACTGCCTCCTGTAAAACTCCCTCTATTAATCAGGAAACTATACAAACCTACTGCGTGGAGGACACCCCAATATGTTTTTCAAGGTGTAGCTCTTTGTCTTCTTTGTCATCAGCTGAAGATGAAATAGGACGTGATCAATCCACACGTGTGACAGAAGCTAGTAACACATTACAGATATCAGAACTGAAGGAAAACAGTGGGGCTTTATCTGCAGGAGGTGCAGTAAATGAAAGCACATCAACGTCGCAAAACATCAGAACAAAATCTAGTAAACTTCAGACTTCCAGTTTGTCTCCTTCTGACTCCGCTAGACATAAAGTTGTTGAATTTTCTTCAGGTGCCAAATCTCCCTCAAAGAGTGGTGCACAGACTCCTAAAAGCCCACCAGAACATTATGTGCAGGAAACACCACTCATGTTCAGCAGATGTACTTCTGTAAGTTCCCTTGATAGCTTTGAAAGCCGTTCAATTGCTAGTTCAGTTCAAAGTGAGCCTTGCAGTGGGATAGTAAGTGGTATTATAAGTCCTAGTGACCTTCCAGACAGCCCTGGACAAACAATGCCTCCAAGCAGAAGTAAAACACCACCCCCTGCTCAAGGAGTTCAAGGAAAAAGAGATGTACCTAAAGGCAAAGCACCTAGTGCAGAAAAGAGAGAGCCTGGTCCTAGACAGGCAGCTGTAAATGCAGCTGTTCAAAGAGTTCAGGTACTGCCAGATGCTGATACATTATTACATTTTGCTACAGAAAGCACACCAGATGGGTTTTCTTGCTCTTCTAGCCTGAGTGCTCTGAGTCTTGATGAGCCATTTATACAGAAAGATGCAGAGCTAAGAATAATGCCTCCAGTTCATGAAAATGAGCATGGAAATGAAGCAGAACCCGATCAGTCAGATGATAAAAAGGATAGTCAAGAGGAGAAATCAGAGAAGCCTGTTGAGGCGGAAAAAGACATTCTGGATGATTCTGATGATGATATTGAAATACTGGAAGCATGTATTATTTCTGCAATGCCAACAAAGTCTTCACGTAAAGCCAAAAAGCCTTCTCAAGCATCTGCTCCAAAAATACCTCCTCCTGTAGCCAGAAAGCCCAGCCAGTTGCCAGTTTATAAACTTTTACCTTCGCAAAGCAGATTGCAGTCCCAAAAACACGTGAGTTTCACACCGGGAGATGATATGCCACGAGTATATTGTGTTGAGGGCACACCAATAAATTTTTCAACAGCTACATCTCTGAGTGATCTCACAATAGAATCACCCCCAAGTGAGTTGGCCAATGCAGACAATGTAGGTACAGGAGTGGAGTCTGGGGAATTCGAAAAGCGAGACACCATTCCTACAGAAGGTAGAAGTACTGATGATTGTCAGACAGCAAAAAATTCAGTTGTGACTCTCCCAGGCCTGGATGATGACAAAACAGAAGAGGGTGATATTCTGGCTGAGTGCATTAACTCAGCTATGCCAAAAGGAAAAAGTCACAAACCTTTCAGAGTGAAAAAGATAATGGATCAAATTCAACAGGCATCTTCATCTCTAAGTAATAAAAGCCAATCAGAAGGTGAGAAAAAGAAGCCAACATCACCAGTAAAGCCTGTACCCCAAAATGATGAATACAGAGCACGTATAAGAAAAACCACAGAGCCTAAAAGCAATATTAATAATGAAAGAGGCTATCCAGAGAACAGAGACACAAAGAAACAGAATCTTAAAAATAATGCAAGAGATTTTAATGACAAATTGCCAAATAACGAAGAGCGTGTAAGAGGAAGCTTTTCGTTTGATTCCCCTCATCATTACACACCTATTGAGGGAACTCCTTACTGTTTTTCACGGAATGATTCTCTAAGTTCTTTAGATTTTGATGATGATGATGTTGACCTTTCAAGGGAGAAGGCAGAATTAAGAAAAGGAAAAGAAACAAAGGAAACAGAAACTAAAGACTGCACTAATCCAGAACAGTCTTCAAATCAGCAGCCAAGTATCAGGACACATGTTTGTCAAAAAAACGCAACAGGCAGAAGCCAAGCCAAAACTTTCTCTCAGTCAGCTAAAGAGATTCCAGACAGAGGAGCAGCTACAGATGAGAAAATGCAGAATTTTGCTATTGAAAACACGCCTGTTTGTTTTTCTCGCAATTCATCTCTTAGTTCCCTCAGTGATATTGATCAAGAAAACAATAACAAAAAAGAAGGAGAACCTGTAAAATCTACTGAGGCTCCTGATTCACAGATGGAATCAAATAGACCACCAACTTCTGGTTATGCACCTAAATCATTTCATGTGGAAGATACTCCTGTATGTTTCTCCAGAAACAGCTCTCTGAGTTCTCTTAGTATTGACTCAGAAGATGACCTTTTGCAGGAATGCATAAGTTCTGCTATGCCTAAAAAGAAAAAACCCTCAAGAATTAAGATTGAAAGTGAAAAAAATAATTCCAGAAATACAGGTAGTATACTGGCAGAAGATTTAACACTGGATTTGAGAGAGATACAGAGGCTGGATTCAGAACATGGTTTCTCACCTGATTCAGAGAACTTTGATTGGAAAGCTATACAAGAAGGTGCAAATTCTATAGTTAGTAGCTTGCATCAAGCTGCGGCTGCTGCATCGCTGTCTAGACAAGCTTCATCAGACTCTGATTCTATCCTTTCATTAAAATCTGGTATTTCTCTAGGGTCGCCATTTCATCTTACCCCAGATCAAGAAGAAAAACCTTTCACTAGTAATAAAGGTCCAAGAATTCTTAAGCCAGGAGAGAAGAGTACACTGGAGTCTAAAAAAGCAGAATCCGAAAGTAGGGGAATCAAAGGAGGGAAGAAAGTGTATAAAAGTATAATTACAGGAAAAGCTCAGTCCAGTTCAGAAGTTTCAAGCCAGTTGAAGCAACCACAACAGACAAGCATGCCTTCAATTTCACGTGGTAGGACAATGATTCATATTCCAGGAGTTCGAAATAGTTCTTCAAGTACTAGTCCTGTTTCAAAAAAAGGTCCCCCACTCAAAAACACCAACTCCAAGAGTCCCAGTGAAGGCCAAGGTTTGACTAGTTCTCCAAGAGGAGTCAAGTCATCAGTGAAACCTGAGCCAGCTCCTGTAACTAGGCAACCATCAGGGTTGAACCAGGGTGGGTCAAGTAAAGGACCTTCTAGGTCAGGATCTAGAGATTCTACTCCTTCTAGACCTCAACAACAGCCATTAAGTAGGCCTTTGCAGTCTCCAGGCCGAAACTCTGTTTCCCCAGGAAGAAATGGTATAAGTCCTCCCAACAAACTGTCACAGTTGCCAAGGACATCATCTCCTAGCACAGCTTCCACTAAATCTTCAAGCTCAAGTAGAATGTCATATACATCACCAGGCAGGCAGATGAGCCAGCAAAACCTTACAAAGCAAACTGCCTTACCTAAAAGTACCAGTAGTATTCCACGAAGTGAGTCCACTTCAAAGGGGTTAAACCAAGCTCTCAACAGTGGAGGATCAAACAAAAAGACTGACTTATCCAGAATGTCATCTGCAAAATCAAGTGGAAGTGAATCCGACAGATCTGAGAGACCTGTTCTTGTTCGTCAGTCAACTTTTATTAAAGAAGCTCCAAGCCCGACTCTGAGGCGGAAATTAGAAGAGTCAGCTTCATTTGAATCTCTGTCTCCTTCCAGGCCAGATTCTCCCACAAGGTCCCAACTACAGACCCCAGTTTTAAGTCCATCTCTTCCTGATATGTCTTCATCCACTCATGCAACTGCCCAGGCTAGTGGTTGGCGAAAATTACCCCCTAATATGAGCCCTTCTACAGAATATGATGGGAGACAAGCAAAACGTCATGATATAGCTCGTTCTCATTCTGAGAGTCCATCTAGATTGTTGATCAGTAGGTCAGGAACATGGAAGCGTGAGCATAGTAAGCATTCCTCATCACTTCCTCGTGTAAGCACTTGGCGAAGAACAGGAAGTTCCTCCTCAATTTTGTCAGCTTCGTCAGAATCCAGTGAAAAGGCAAAAAGTGAAGATGAAAAGCAACATGTAAGTTTTCTTTCTGGACACAAGCAAAGTAAAGAAAGCCAAGCACCAGCAAAAGGTACTTGGAGAAAAATAAAAGAAAGTGAAATTCCTCAGATAATGAATGATCCTCAGCATTCTTCCTCAGGTGCCACAAGTGGCTCTGATTCCAAAAGTCTAATCTATCAGATGGCACCAGCTGTCTCTAAGACTGAGGATGTGTGGGTAAGGATAGAGGACTGCCCAATTAACAATCCTCGATCTGGAAGGTCCCCAACTGGAAATACTCCTCCTGTTATTGACAGTGTTTTGGAGAAAGGGGGTGTGAGTGGTAAAGATTCTAAAGAGATTCAAGAAAAACAAACCCCAGGGAATGGAGCTGTTCCAGTTCGTACCATTGGTTTAGAAAACCGTCTGAACTCTTTCTTTCAGATGGATAGTCCCGATAAGAAAGGCAGTGAAACAAAGCCTCTGCAGAATAATCCTGTTCCTGCACCAGAAAATAATGAAAGCACTGTAAGTGAGCGTACACCGTTCAGCTCCAGTAGCTCAAGCAAACATAGCTCTCCCATCGGTGCTGTTGCAGCAAGAGTGACTCCTTTCAACTACAATCCAAGCCGCAGGAAGAGTAGTGTGGACAACAGTTCTGCTCGGCCATCACAAATACCAACACCCGTAAGTAACAGCACAAAGAAACGTGACTCCAAGTCTGAAAATCCAGACTCAAGTGGAACTCAGAGTCCTAAACGTCACTCTGGCTCTTACCTGGTAACTTCTGTTTAAGTGCAACAATAAATAAAACTGATGTATTATATACAGCAGCTATTTAGAAGTTTTGTTTCAAATGAAACTTTAAAACAATGGGGATTGATTTTTTTTGTTGTTCGTATTTGTTGTAAATAGGTTTAATTCTTGTTAGAGAGTTCTTGTTCTGGAAGCCATATCTGATAGTATACTTTGTCTTCACTGGTAATATTTTGGAGGAATACCTGATTGACAGTTTGGAATAAACTTGCTAACACAAGTGTCTTTGTACAGTATGTTTAATGTGTATTTAATTAGCATCCCATCGCATAATCCTTTAAATATTGCTTGCCATTAAAATCATGGAACACTGCAGATGGTGTTAATACAGTCATACTGCTGCATTGCTTTGTCAATCATTTTTAGATTGCAGACTGGCTAAACTACATCAGGGAAGAACTGGTATTATTTATGCAAAAAAGTATACTCAGTTTTAGTATTTGTGAGTCTAACACAATAATTAATTATGTGGCTGTGAAATTCACAGTAATATGGTTTCTGCTGAACAAGCTCTCCCAGCCTGCTTTTCTGCATGAATGGAACTGATGGTTTATTTTCTGAAGTAATGATTAACATTTCTGTGGTCACATAATGTGCATAGCTAGTTATGGTGTAACTATTTACACTTTCTTTGTGCTCTAGGAAAAAAAAAAAAAAAAAAAAAGGAAAAATGCGTAACTGTAAAACCTTGAGCAAAATTATTTTACCTGAATCCTGAATTAGATTTTATCTTAAAGTAGGTAGAAACCTTTTGCTATGCTGTAACTTGTTGTATATTCTGTTATTTGAGGTGAGATGGCTGCTCTTTTATTAATGAGACATGGGGGTGATGTCTCAACAGAGACTAAAATGAACATTTCAGAATAAATTATTACTGTATGTAAATTGTGTGTGTTACTTACGCATTACATAAGTACACAGTATTTTGAGATTTCAGCATATACTGTGTTGTATAATGCACTTACACTTAAGGCCTGATCCAGCAGAATCTTGTACCTCCTATATTTGTTTCTCCTTATCACTGACAAATGGCTGTTGTAGGATCTTATAACAGTTATAGGATCAGGCCCTAAGTCTTCTGTAATATATTTGTAATTGAGACAGTTTCACACATCTCAGGTGCATAACAAGGCTAAAGGCAGGGTGTTTCCAGTAGCCAAGCGGTATAGTTGTTTTCATGACTGCAAGCCTGAAACAATACTGTATCTATGAAAACAGTACTTGTGAAATGAAAGATTTTTAAAATTTGGGGATATCATGTAGAATGTGTAATAGTGACTATAGAATTAATTTTTGAGCTCTTTGTGTTTTGTTGTTTTTTTTTTTTTAATTTATTTTTTTTTAAATTATGAAGGGGAAAATACTGCTAGAATCCCATGGAAGCAAAAAATTTGTTACCATAGTAGAAAACCAGGACATTTGCTTCCTCAAGTCTTTTTGATGGGAATATGGTTTCTACTAGGACAATGCCGAAAAGACAGATTTCTTCTTTAGAAATACAAATACAGTCTGAATTCAGATGGCAATTGGTTTAAAGTAGAAACATGAGAGAATAAAACATGGATCATTCTGTGCATGATGGAACAAACCACAAAACACTCTGTTAGTTTTGTTGTATCTCAAATGGACTGTTCTACAGTTAGCATTCTAAATAATTGATATTGAGGATTCAGAATGCCCTGAAATAGAGCAATTTACCTTTAGAGTAGCTTTAACAGAGTTTCAGAGTGTATCAGATCTGTGGCTTCTGTAGTTCATCTAATATTGAAATAAATCAAAACTTTTATCTTGAATTCACTATAGGATATGCACTGCTGAATTAAGATACTACTAGCAGCCAGAAGTCAATTTAGATAAAAGCCAATACCAAAAATACCTCTTTATGAGAAGTGGTATCTCATGTGCTCTTGCGCTTTGCTTCCTGTCAGATTTGCTTAGAGACGTGCCATGTTTCTACATCATGTGATGAAATCTGTTAATAAGCAGCACTTCTCATGTTATCATTTGAAGTATTTTGTATACAGCATCTTCACAAAACTTCCATTATTAATATTAGTGTCCTCTTAAAGATGAAAATGAGACAGATTGCGTGATGTATTCAAAGTCAGGGCTTCCTATTAGAGAATATAGAACTCCATCCTTGAGTTTAAAATGTAAGAACACTTTTCTTATAAATGATGAGTTTGTTTTTTTTTACCTTTAACTGCTAATATGAAGGTATACCACATAATCCAGCTTTACATCTGAGTCCTGTCAATGTAAGAATTTAAAGGTAATCTCAGTAAAGAAATTCTGATTTCATTTTTATAACTGAGGGGATTAGAGGAAGATAAGGTAAAACAATAATTGTATGTGTATCGAACACCAGAATGTCTTTGAAAATTGTAGTGGCTTCTCTAGATAGCCTTGGAGATACTTTATGATCATTATAATTGGGGAGTTTCTCTTAATATCCTCGTAAGTAACCTGTATTTGTAGCAAAGACAGATGAGAAAAACTTCTCAACTATAAGGATAGTGATACACTGAAATATGCTCCCCATGGGAGTTGTTAAATTTCCATTATAGAAGTTCTAAGAAGAGGTTTATGAAACATCTCATAGGGATGGACTGTAGAGGTGGGCTTCGGTGATCCTTTGAAATCCCTTCCAGATCTACGTTTCTGTGATGCTTTATCCGAAATACTTAGTACCCACTAAGAGCCTTTTAGAATTTTATAGGACATCGATGATGTTTGATTTATGTTAGTGATGGGGATATAAAGTTATAGTCTAAGTTTAACCATAAAAGCAGATCCCAGAAATACAAAATAAATTCAAAAAAAAGAAAAATGTCTGTAATATTTGGGTTTGGATTTTGTTAATGCTGTCTAGACTCATGACTGATTTGATTTGTGCTGCTAAAAATTTACTCTGGGTTCCTTGGTTTTATTTTTATGAAGACGCCACAGAGGGTGGCATCTTCATAAAGGTAAGAGGACATTATGTCAATGCAGAACAAATTAAAACAAGGAGCCAAAGAATCCAAGACTCACTTTACTGTTCTGGGATGCACTGCCTTTCTTTCTACAGATTTTGGTAGAACTTTTGTGACTTGTGCTCGTATCTTTAGTTGTCTCCCAGAATTAGCTTACCATACTCCAGAATCTATCAAACTTGTACTTAAAAATTAGATTATACTGAAAATACATTCATAAAGCTCATTTCAGACTTAAAAGCTTTGTCCTCTTGATGTGAATAGCAAAATGTGTCCTCCCCATAAACTGTGATTAATTCACTTTTTAAAATGTACATTCATTTCAGTTTCTTGCAGTGTGCCACAGTTAAGGTTATTGCTCAATTTCTGTGAAAGCTGTTCTCACTAAGTATTGCAGACTTTAAAGGGGATCTAATCTATTTCTGTTTTTCATATGCAGTTATCTGTCAAGACTATTCTTCCCTGAAAGCTTAAAAGTAATTCTCAAAACTCTTACCAGAGGTGACAGCTTAAAAATTGAAAGCCTTACCAGGATTTCTTGATTAGATTGGAATATTGTTTCAAGCAGGACTTGGCTGCAGAATACAAGTATAGTTTATGCTGTAAGCTTCAGTAAATATAGTTTACTTAATTAGCAATAATTTTAGTTAATATAAATACAACAGTATTCTTCAGCACAGACGAGTAATGGCTTTAGGAAGTTAGTTGTTGTGTCTTGGGTAAATAGGGAGAGAAAGAAAAGGGACAATTTTGGAGACTCAGTCATATTGTCCCAGGGATGTACTTTCCAGTAAATGGCATAAGCTGCACAGGAGAGACTGCCTTGTCCATAAATTAATGAGGTTTTATTTTGAGAGTATACCAATGGACCACGAAACTGCAAAACTTGTGTCTTATGATCTGATAGCTGAATTTTTGGATGGTTGGTTTGGTGTACTTCCTAACTGGCTGTCCCAGAAATTGAGATTACCAAGAAGGTAACAGTGTATTAGCTTCCTCATTTTTCTTAAGGATAGAAATCCATGAATCTAGATCTAGAATCAAAGAAATGGCATGTGCCATAGAAAGTTTTCTTCTCCCATCCTCTTGGCTGTGAGTCCTGCCTATTGTCTGACCTGTCAGTGGACTAGCTCACCTCTTACCTAACAGAATTGATTAGTGCTGCATTTAGTATGCTGAATTTGCTCAATGCAGGGTTGGTCAAATGCCACCTGAGCCAACAGAAAATACACAGAGCTGGTAGAAGGAGGTTGGGATCATTTCCTTTATGGGTGGTCAGTAGGTTGGATCAAGCCATTACAGGCCATTTTAAGCCAATATGCCACATTTCAGACCTGTTCTTCACCCTTTTTTGAGACAGCAGAAGCAAATTAAAGTTGGGTGTTTGTTTTTTTTTTTTATTATTAACTATTGCTCACCTAATGGCCCCTGGTGCTTTGCATTTAACTTATTTGTGTTTGGGTAATTCTGACAACTAAAGTATTACAACAGTCTGCAGTTTGTGCTTGTGGAAAGGAAGTACTGATTCATCAAAAATACCCAAAGAGCATATCTTTCTACCATATGTAAACTCCTAGGTGACAGTCTTTAAATTTGTGATATTAAACTCAATGCAGTAAATAACTTCCAGTAAAAAGACTTGGCTGCAACTAGTTTTCTGGAAGAGACTTGAAGAAGGAAAGAACATCTCCCTTCCTTGATGAAGATGGTGCTACTTGTAGGGATGATCTGGAAAATGTTTAGGTGGACTCTCACACGCTCTACTATTCTTTTGTAACTAGGTGCCTCCCAGACTGACTTACCTAGCTTTTCTTAAGTAGTATGAACAGTCATAAGAGCATTACCAACAGTCACATGTAGACTTCTGCCTAAACACAACTTTGTATCTCTGCTGTAATGCCTTGCAAAGTCACATCAACCTTTGTTCTTGATGTGTGATTTGGATGAAGCTGTGAATCAGAAGTGAAGCATCCATTGATAAGAGGCATGAATTCCTTCACATGCTTAAAACTTGGAGAACTTTCTTCATACCAAATCACACAAATGTGTTCACTCTCTGGTTCCACAGCCACCTCCTTTGCACTTTTACATTTAACCAGAAGAGATGCCCACACTTTTTTTTTTTTTTTTCATTTCAAGTCACATGTAGAAATATGATTCCTGCTTCATAGTCTTCTATATGCAGAATAACACTGTATCTGTAAATGTGTTTATAGAGAATGTTACCTAGTTGAGTTTTTAGGTAAGTTAACTGGTTACGTGTTGTGTTTGGGTACATATTGGAAGTGCAGGGGAATTTGGTGTGGTGCAGAAAAGGTGAAGAGTTTACAACAGTAATTAATGCAAGTGTCAGTTAACTTGTGATGCCAAGATGAATATAGAGTATGTATTTATACCCAGGTTTTCTGCTGTCAACTTACAGTTTACCAGATACGCTGGTTTTACTTACACTAAGACTGGGTGATGCCTCCCTAGCATAGTTTTGCAACTTAACCTTTCTTAGAAAATGTCCATGTAGTTACAGGCTTATGTATTTTACGGATTTCTACCACTTCCAGATTTCAGGAAATTATTCTAATTTTGCTGTTTGTGAAAACATCCTTTGCTTGGGTGGCTGTGGAATTTCAATTGGGGTTTCAGGAAGACATCGAGGGAGCTTATTTACTCAGTAAAATGCATTTCTGTTCAGACCTCAAGCCATACATACAAGCAGGATCTCTAATGGCCTACTCTTTGGTGGGATTTAATGTGAATAAAACTTGTGCTGGTTCTTTGCAAGTACTTGAATTGTCATTCTCTAAGATCAGATGAATTTTCCCACCTGTAAATGTTGTTTCTCTTGCACAAACTCAGCCCACAATTATCTTCCCTTCAGTTTTGTTGTTCACTTCTGCCTGAGATGCATTACTGTTTATATCCTAACTCTGTAATTAATTATTTCTTCAACTATTCTAATGTATTTTGTTTCACAGTATACTTATTCTGAATTTAGTCTTGCTATGCATAAATTATTACTTGCAGTGTTATATAAAATTTCCTCCTGATTGCACCTTGTCAGAGTGGAATTATTTTCTTGGCTATTAGTGAAAGTTAATTGTCTGTGTATTAGAAATACAATTCCATTTAAAAAGGAAGTTGCTGTTAAGACACTTCAGCAACAATTCAGCATATCAGAACAAATGCTCTAAAAATCCATGCGGTTTCATATTGGTGGTGATAGTCACATTTCAGGTAAGTACAAAGCTCAGAGACGTGGTTCACAATAGAATATCTTCTTTCCATGTTTCATTTTAGAGCAAACTGCAAACTGTCCCAATGCAGTCCAGTTCCAAAATCTGTTACTTATAAGAGGTTCACAAGAAGGCTTGTTTCATTATTACTTGTAAGCACAGCCAACTGAGGCAATTCTAAAGTCTGTCTTTTCCATAATGAATACATTCTTTAGTCCCTAATTAGAAGCTACTAAGGGACCTAGATTGATTAATTCCCAACACACACATGTATATACATGCGTATTTTGCACTCGTGTTCACTTTAGCTTTGACACAGCTAGAAGCATTTAAAGAAAAAAAGTGAGGGAATCCATGGGTTTAGATAAACTTTAATAGGAAAAGAAAAATAAAATAATGATAGTGATACTAGTAGTGATAAAATAATTAGAAACCACAAAACAAGTGATGCTCAGTTCCACTGCTCATCACTCACTGATGCCCAGCCAGTTCTGAGCAGTAGCCACAACCAGCTTTCCCCCCAGATTATACACTGAGCATGATGCCATATGGTGTGGGATATCCCTTGGGTCAGTTAGGGTCAGCTGTCCTGGCTATATTCCCCCAACTCCTTGTGCACCCCGCCTGCTCACTGGTAGAGTGGGGTGAGAAGCTGAAAAGTCATCAAATTGGTGTAAACGCTACTGAGCAATGACTAAAACATCAGTGTGTTATCAGCATTATTCTCAGACTAAATCCAAAACACAGCACTGCACCAGCTACTAGTAAGAAAATTAACTCTGCCACAGCCAAAACGAGGACATAAGTCATTTGGAACTCTAAAAAATGGAAATCCGCTCTCTCAAGTGAAAATGCAGATAATGTATTGTTTCACACACTGATGATTGATAGTTTCCTTTGATCTTACAAACTGCACAGCTGTGACTTTACACAGCTGGCAGTTGTTCTACAAGGCTAAAACAGAAGGCCAAAGAATGGGCGTTAAACCGAGGCCTAGACGTAACAGACCCAGTCTTTGTGGATATGAAGGGTAGGAGCTGAGTAGGAATTCCTATTACTCTGTTTCTGTTTTGCCAGTTCTCCTATTGCCAGTTAAGTAGGATTTGGATGCTCTTGGCAATGTGGTGCCTGAGAATCTCCCCAGTATCTCAGTAAAAACTTTATATGTTGCCTGCTGTACTTTCTGAATTAATTCATGTAAGTCAAGGGTTGGGTCTAGGAGACATAATCCAAAAGAATTTGTTCACTGAGACGAACAAAACTGATGCTTCTGATGAATAAAGAAACTTGTGTAGCTTGTCTATGTAGAACTGTATTAGGTAGTGCCTCTCCAGAAACCACCTACGTAGAAGACAGGATTTAGAATTTTTAAGACTGAAAGAACTGTAGTCTATGGATTTAAAATAACCACTACTTTGGGGAAAAATAGTGTATATAGTTGTCATGGTTTAAACCCAGCTAGTAAGTCAGAACCATGTAGCTGCTTGCTCAGTTTCTCCCCTTCTTCCTCCCCCCACTCCTGGAGGGATGGGGAGGAGAATCAGAAGAATGTGGTATAGCTGCTGTGCTGGGGGGTTGAGTAGCTTGCACTGTCTGTTGCCGTTGGGGTTTGAGCTACCAGCTGGGCTTTAACTTCCTAACCCCTTCCAACAAAGGAATACCCTAGATGGAATGGGTCAGGAAGTTAAAGCCCAGCCGGTAACTCAAACCCTGACAGCAACAGACAATGCAACTAATCAACCCCCAAGCACAGCAGCTACACGGTTAATTTCGAACGTTGACGTTTCATGGCAAGTAAATACCAGTTTTATGAAACTAAATGAAGGAGAGCATTATTTTCTGTCTATGCTGTTGAAAGTTTTATGTTGGACAGACCTTACTTCCACCTTAGTCATATTTCGTGAAGTATGTTTCCATTGTGAACAGTTAGGTTTTTTTTCCCAAGCGCCATATTTTATCTAAAAAATATATTTTTTGGAATCCTTGCTTATAAAGATTGTGGAGAAAATCCTTCTCAGTTTGCCCTTTTCCCTTCAATGTCTATTAAACCAACCAAGCTTTCACTCTACATCCCCTTTCTTTGTTTTATCTGCAGTCCACAAAAAAAGAGCTGTTCCCCTAATCTAGCTGAAAACATAGTTCCTCCCAAGTGACTTCCCTAATCCAATTATTACATAGGTATACTTAGCATGTTTAGACTATGCAGCATAACATCAAGCTAGGGAAAACTGAACATGTAAGCTAGGTCTGAATAAGCTGGCATCTATACATGACACTTCAGTAAAACACAGAGGAAATGTGTCACCTCAAAACATCTGCGTTTTCTTGTGCTTCCTCTTCCATTTAAGGCATTTGCAGTTATCCCAGCCTATGTCACACCTGCTTTGAATTTCTCTTTCATACTCGTAAAAGGCTCTTGTTGCTAGGTTGGTTGGTTGGGTTGGTTTTTGTTGTTTTGGGGGTGGGGGGGTTCGGCTTTGTTTTGTTTTGTTGTTGTTTTTTTTTTTTTTTTTTTTTTTGTTTTTTTTTTTTTTTTTTTTGTTTTTTTTTTTTTTTTTAATTTTGTTATGTATTGCTTTGTTTTGCTTTTTTTCTTCCCCAGACACCTTTACCAGTAAAAATATAGTCTGATTAAGGACACCTGACTTGCTGCTTACAGTGTCTGCAGAGAGAATACTCTACTTGAGATGCTTGTACCACAATGCTTGTTCCCCTGCTACTTCGCGCTTCCCCTTTCACTGCAGTTACAGCAAACGGAATTACATCACCTAGTTACACACCAATTTCACAGACCAGTATCCCTGCTACTAACCTAAGGCACTATTTACAGTCTTGAAATTTTGCTGCAGACGCATACCAGTCCTATCCTCACCAGCAATTACACCTTCTGTTCATGCTGCTTTGAAATGTTTGAAAGCTGTCAGGTTTTGATTGCTTCACTATTGAATTCTGAAGTCAGGGAGAGCAGGTATTTGAGAAGGGCATGCAGCTATAATATGCCTGAGCTAGTGTGCTTTGTTATTTTTGAGCTACTGTGACCTAGTTCTATTTCTGAATTCCTCAGGCTAGAAACATGCAAAATTCAAGTCTGAGATGTAATTTCTTATGGCAGTAGAACAAATGCAGTGACTGAATGCCATGTACTCAATGAAGTAATTCTACAGTGACAATTTGGATTAAACTGACATATTTGTATCCAGTGCTTCATTTTAGGCATGCTGGTTTCAAGATACTGTGAATTCTAGCACCAATAAAGGAGACTGGTACATAATAATAGCATCTGCAGAAAAGAAACATGCTTCCCTGTTGTGGTCAGTCATGCATGCCATATGATCCAATCTGCAACTCCAAAAACTCCACTTCCAACTGATAGGACTCATTTTACTAGCTGAAACAAACCAAGTAAAACTTCAGCTAAAAGAAAAACAAAACATATGTATGTCAAGAAGGAACAAGATAGTGGGTGAAGAACATTCTATACCTAATCCAGCTCACTGAACTATGATCCAGCTTACTAAACTGGGAATCATTCGTCACAAAGTTAGAAGAAAAGCCAACCTAACACCATAAAAAAAGCAACGAGAGAAGTTCAGCCGAAGGTCAACAAAGATATGACTGCCAGGGGCGCCATACGCCCTTGGGACCCTCACTCAGAACAAACTGCACGTGCTGTAGTGGGTAGTAACCTCTGCTAAGTAGTTCTGGGAAGAAATTATAACATGTATGAGATTTCTGGGAATTATAGTGTATATGTATAGACCAATGCTTATAAGCAAGAAACCTGTAAGAATCGGCATGCACGTTAGGCAGAAGTATCCCCTGTGCATCTGGCACTGCAATAAATAATGCCTTCTTCCTAATGCTACATTGGTATTAAGGAGTTTAATTCTCCTGACTTTTGGTGACACAACAATTTTAAAATTAATTTTCCATCTGAAAAAGATGCATAAAATAATTTTTGTCATCACCACAAATATGATACAGGCTATGCAGCTTTTGTTCTATCACAGTAAGTTTAAATATTGTTTTAACATGAGAAGCCATTAATCTAATACATTGGTATTAAAAAGCTGTATGAATTCAAAGGGGAAAAAAACCAAACATGCAATTGTGAATATTAACAATATTAAACAAATACACAAAATCTTTCTCGATATCCTGAATTAAGTATTGATGGTACTGTGCCACTCACAAACTGCAGGTGTGTACAATGCCTTCTTTAAGGAAACATCAGAGCAGCATTCCGCAAGGTGAGGTCCAATGGTAGCCCATTATGCACCAGAAATTGCTTTACAAAATAACTGAGAAACTAAAAACATTGCAGAAATACATGTGAGAAGTAAATTTTACTATTTGTTCATTAAGCTTTACCCTAATTTTTATTTGATTATATGTGAAGCTGTGGTAATATAAGTAAATACTTAGCATTTTTCAGACTGACTGAATGGTTGTGCCTGGCAGGGATCTCTGGAGCTCATCTGGTCCAACCCCCTGCTCAAGCAGGTCACCTAACGCTGGATGCCCAGAACTATTCACAGACAGTTTCTGAGTATCTCCAGGGAGTCAGACCCCATGACCTCCCTCTGCAATCTGTGCCACTGCTCAAGTCACCATTACGGGGTGACTGACATTACAGAGAATAAGCATCTCCTGATGTTCTCAGGGAACCTCCACCTCCTTGTTTCAGTCTGTGCCTGGCTACATCCTCTTTGCACCTTCCCTTCACTTGTTTATGTTGTCTAGATCCTTCTGAGCCTTCTCTTCTCCAGGTTGAACAATCCCAGGTCTCTCAGCCTTTCCTCCTAGAAGAGATGCTCCAGTCCTTTCATCATCTTGGTGGCCCTTGGCTGGACATGGCATATGTCCATGTCTGTCCTGCACTAGGGAGCCTAGTCCCCTCTGCCATCAGCAGGAATTTACACTTCCCCTTGTTGAACTGCATGAGGTTCCTCTGAGCCCCTTTCTGCAGCCTGTCCAGGTCCCTCTGGATGGCAGCACAACCCTCTCTCTGGGATATCAGCCACTCCTCCCAGTTTGCTGCCCTCTGCAGCCTTCCTGAGGGTGCGCTCTGCCCATCATCCAGATCATTAATGAAGACATTCAACAGCATCAGACCTAGTATTGACCTCTGGGATACTCCCCTAGTTACTGGGTCCAACCGCACCATGTGCTACTGATCACCTCCATCTTGGCTTATATTAGTGCCTGTAGCCCATTAAGGGCACATATCATTACTGCTGCATTCCCTTTGTCAGACAGCACACATTCAGGAAGAGGCACAGCTGGCTGTGCTGCCAGGCCTCTGCCGTTTTCTCTCTGCTAAGCACTGTACAGGCACTGAACTGGCACAGCGCTCTCTAGCATGCAGTGTGATCACCCAGTCGGCTGTGATTAATGACAGACACTAATCAATCTCTTAGTTTTCTAAATCATAGAATGGTTTGGGCAGAAGGAACCTTAAGGATCATCCAGTTCCACCTCCCCACCCACATGGGCAGGGACACCTTCCACTTGACCAGGTGGTTCAAACCAACCTTGGCCTTCAGGAGTCAGAGAAAGGACACAGCACTCTTGCAGCTTGCTGATATGGTCCTGCAGGCACAGCTACATGGGAATTTGTTCTCCAGGTTCACATGCTGCAGCCTGTGTCTTCTGGCAAAGTGTGCTGGTGCTAAAGCAAAGGCCCAGCATGCACACATACACACATGCACATCTACTCTTCTACAAGCCATGTGCCCGTTCTGCAGCCATACCAGTCTCTTTGTAATCCCACTGCAAACAGAAATCTGGGCTACAGTAGGATAAGGCACAACCCAAAGGCGATGGTAGGAGAGCTACCACAGGGATTTGGGGAGCAGAAACTCAGCTGGATGTTGACCAATCTATGAAAAAGTAAAACAGTGGAAAGCTCGACCAACAGTGATTATGAACTCATGATCCCAGGTCCTCTTAGAACCACTGATAAAGTGTTAACTGAACCTAGTCATCTACCTGATTTTTACCCATTCTGAAGGGTAGTCTTGGCTCGTACGCACCTTCCTGGCTGCAGGTGCCCTGCTTTGCCGCTGCGCGTGAGTTGCCATGTACCTTCAGCCCCACCCTCAAGTACGGCAGCCTGAGGCTGCAGTTTAGACAGCATTCCTGCCGGAGAGCCAAGGTTTCTATTGTAATCCCACACGGACTATTCCAGGGAGCCGAGATGTCGCGTTCCACGCTTAGTGTTATTCCACTGAGGCCTGTTAGGGCAGCGACGCCCCTCGCAGCGGCATCCACGTCACGGCATGCGCGGCAGCTGCGAGCTCAACCCACAGGAAGTACACGTTCCACCTCCTGGCAGGGTGATGGGCCGTTATAGACAACACCGTCAACCAATGGGATTGCAGGACTGGGAGAGGGTGCGGGATTTCCTGATGAAGGGGAAGTGGGAATGTGACCGTTGCGGGTCGGTGGCAGTTGTGATGGCTGCGTCCGCCACCGGCACGTCTCGGGCTGATAAGGAGAGGTAACACGGGCTGCGCCCGGCTGCTGCCTGGAATAGTCTCCGTCTTTCTTGGGGTGGGGTGCGGCCGGGGGCGCGCCAGGACCGCCCCCAGCTGTGGGGAATGCGACTGCTGTTGTGTTTGTGGGCGTCAGTAGCTAGTTTGGGCTTTTCAGGTGGGACGTGAAGAGAATGAGGCGCTGACACAGGCTGCCCGGAGAAGTTGCGGCTGCCCCATCCCTGAGAGTGCTCAAGGCCAGGCTGGACGGGGCTTGGAGCAACCTGGTGTAGTGGAAGGTATCCCTGCCTGTGGTAGGGGGTTGGAACTGGATGAGCTTTAAGGTCCCTTCCAACCCAAACCAGACTGTAATTCTGTGATTTCGCATGCGGCAGTCTGCCATTTACATGGAAGTAGTGGTTGACTCTTTATTAAAGAGAGTTGGATGAGAAGAGTAATATGCGTTGCAATGACTAAGGCTAATTTTAGAGGCAGGGAGAAATGTTTCCTGAGAGGCAGTTGGGATCAATGGCCCTTGTCAGTCTCCAAGTAACTGAATATTAGTCTGCTTCAGATTGTTTTCTCTATTTGCTCAATTTCTGCTTCACTATCTACTTATGCTGTCATAGTTCCTTATTCAAATGTAGGCGTTCCTTTTCCTTAGCCTTTGCTTGTAGGCTTCAGCTAGTTTTATTTTTATTGTCTCATAAGAAGTGTAGTTGAGATTCTGTCTCTGTTGTGCACTGTATGCACTTGATGGTTTTAAATCTACTGAAATACCTTAAGCAAGTTTTTCAGAGGCTTTATAACTTACCTAAATTTGGGTTCTTTTGTATATGAATAGGAGGGAAGGAAATAAAAAAAATGGTAAATTGTAAAAAATGCATCAAAGAGTTCTCTTTCAGCCTTTTTTTTTTTTTTTTTTTTTACTCAAAGCAGATGACAAAAATATTTTACTCAAATATATTTTTAGTCAAAAATCTATTTTACTGGAAATAGATATGCTTCACGAAGTATTGTCATGCAACGAGCACTGCAGCCAGGGGGTCATGGAATGTCCTGGATAAGTGGAAATGGGGTTTTACAACATCTCACTAATTGGTCTAGGGAAAATGAATGGTTGTTCTAAGCCACTGTGGGAACTTCTGCATCATGGTCATGAGGTTTATTTTTTGTTTTACTAGTTAAGTATTGCATAAATAATTGAATAGTTGAGAGTTGATATTACTTAAACTCTTTCTCTTTTTAGATTCATCTGCATTTATCCAGCATATCTGAATAACAAGAAGACAATAGCAGAAGGAAGAAGGATACCTATAGACAAAGTAAGTTTGTGGGTGGCAGGGAAATAAAATGTTTTGTCTTGCTGTGTAGCAGTGGTTAGAGAGTTGGGAAGTAAATCTCAAAGCTGCTGCTCTTTCCTGTTCCCCATGACAAGTAGCTTGATAATGGGAAACTACAGTGTAGTTGAAGGTAACCTAGTCAGCATGTGAATTTGGTAGAAGAGCACTGGGTTTAAGTGTCAATTTCATGTAAGCAGCACCTTTGGCGAACAGATGAAGTACTAAGAAACTTAATGTACTCAACCTCCTACATAAGTAGTTTGTCAAATTTGAAAGCAAAATAAGAAAAGAATAGATACCTAATGACTGCGTTTTCGTGACTGAGTATACATGCCTATAGTCTGTGCCCTGTCCCCACTGCTGGCATCAAAGGTAGAACTTGCGCTGCATGTGGCACATATGCACGATGTAGTAGTTGTTACTGCATTTAATCTGTTCTGAAATAGTTATTGAAAATCTCCTTTATGATGTTTTTAACAAGTATTTCTGGGAATATAGAGGGCTTTTCTTTTAGGTTTGTGTTTTTTCCGATAATAGTTAAAAATAAAACCTTTCTTGAGCATGCAAGTTGCCAGTTAATGGTCTGTCTGTGGGAGGAATCCACTGCTTTGTGCCTAGAAAGTTTCTGTTCTTTCTTCCTTCAGTTGTTGCTGCAAGTTTGCTGTTGTCAGTTCGTGGCTTTTGGTTGTTTCAGTGGATTTTTGGAAATATAATCAATGTTATTTCAGTTACTTCTCCTCAGCAATTCTTTTACTTCCCTGTACTAATTAATCCTCATGTGTTTCCCGTTCTTCTGATGTCTTATATCTTTTTTGTTTTCGATTTTGTGTTTCTTTTTTTTTGTTTTTTTTTGGCCTTACAAGCACTCACAGGTGACTTCTACAGTAGATTTGTCAGTGTGTGAAGTACTTTTTCTTTACTCATCTCTTTTTTGTAGTTACAGAGGATGGGGTGGAAGCTGCTGACTATTGCTGTGTAAGTAGTTGTTCGCGGAAAAATATCTAGCTGTAAAATATTTTTTTCAACAGGCTGTTGAAAATCCCACGTCTACAGAAATCCAGGATGTATGTGCAGCAGTTGGATTCAACGTGCTGTTAGAGGTAATACAGGGGAAAAAAAAAAGACTAGTTATGTCCGAACCAAAGAATGTTCATTTTTTAGTGCAATACCTGTTTATTCTTTGAATAGATGAAGTTAGTTGCTTTTTCATTAGGGAATGAGTCTGGATTTCTAGAGAGGTAACCTTTTGCAATTACTTTCTGAAGTAATCACAAATTTAAAACACTGTTGAATTTTTACAAAATTTAGGTCCTCATCTAAGGGAGTGACTGGTACCCAAAACCAAAATGAGTTTGCTTTTTAGAAGTGTAATATATTCAGATTTGTCCACCCTGCCTGTGAAATAGCTAGTATCAATAAGAAACCTGTAGCATTTTGACAAAAATAAAGGCTTATGAGTATCTGCAAGCAGTGGGCCTCAGACATCTGTCTCTAAGTATCCGGAAGGGTTTGTGGCTGTGAAGATGAAATGAAAACCTGTGTCACTGCAGTCCAGACTCGTGGGGAGGTGAAGTAGTCCCTGTAGCAGATTACTTGCTAAATTGTTCAGTACCAGTACTAGTTGCAGCAGTGTTTTTGAAAACACTGCTATAGCTTTGGATACTACTGCAGTGGCTGAGTAGTTGGTGACACTCTTGGTGAGCTACGGTTATGTTTTACGCCTGTTAGTATTCCAGGCTGCTATGACTTAGCTCAGTTATTACAGTACTTTTATAATAAGTGTTTCCTTTTGTATGACAGAAAAATAAGATGTATCCCAGAGAGTGGAACAGAGATGTGCAGTACAGAGGTAGAGTACGAATCCAGCTCAAACAAGATGATGGTAATCCATGTTTACCTCAATTTCCAACACGTGAGTAGAGTACCTCTGTTAGGCACTTTATCTGTTAATAAAACAGAAGGACTTTGTTTATTTTATGTTACCAACTTGCTTAATTAGTTTTACTCTTTCACATTTTACAACTTTACATTAAATCTCTTTGCCTAAGTCAACCAAATCAATCCTTTTGCTTGTATAAGTCAATCAGATGCAGTTGGTGTGTGAGCATTGAGTGGGATTTGTAAAGTGGTACTGTCTTTGATCCTGATACTTCTTCAAGCAGTTGCATTGGAGGGAATTGCTGTGTTCACTTACTGCTTTGCTGACAGTTAAAACAAAGGATCTGGTATTAAAATGGCTAAATTCAGTCTTTTTCTTGGGTTACAGACATCAGCTAGGTATCATTATGGATGCCAAATTGTTGAAGTACAGTACTGAGTTCAGCTGAGTTTTCTGCTGGCCATTTTCATAAATTAACAATGGAGCAGCTCCCTTTAACTAACAGGAATAGTTTATCTTGAATGACAAGTAATGTAATGTTTTGCATTTTTCCTGAAAAGTAATTGGTGTGTAAAAGCAAAGCAAATATATATATACATATATATATATATATATGAAGAAGTGTGTATCTTAAGGAAAGAGCAAGAGTAGTATCTAATCTAGAGTAGCATTGAAGTGCTGTTGGTTAGAAGGAGACAGCTTAAACCCTACTCCTGCTGGAAGAAGGAAGTGCCTTTCTAAAAATGCTTGTAGCTTTGCCTGGTCATTCTGTCCCAGGTATTTTAGGCCCATTAAGGAGGCAAAGGGAAAAAGTAACAGGAAGGGTGTAAATACTTTGGCAGTTGTCAGGTTATCTGCCTGTTTTAGTCTGCTATGACATTGATCAGCCCTGTACTTCTTTAAAATTTAAAAAAAAAAAAAGGAGGGGGAAATTTTGAGAATTTTCTGCAAACTTGTAGCTGCACAGAGGGAAGGAAGCATGAATCCTAGGCTTTAGACCTACTTTAACAGAAATCTGTATAGGGGCTGAAATGTCTAACTTTGAAAATTATGCAAATGTTTTTAATGTAGTAGGCATGCGTTGATCTCTCCCTGTATTTTTAGGTAAGTCAGTGATGCTGTATGCTGCAGAAACTATTCCCAAACTGAAATCAAGAACCCAAAAGATGGGAGGTAGTGATCAAAGTCTTCAGCAAGGAGAGGGAGGCAAGAAAGGTAAAGGGAAGAAAAAGAAATGAGCTCACATTTGGAATAACTGTTACATCACATAGTTGTATTTACGACAAAGCTGTATGGACACATTACTTGCTGCAACTTCCAAGTGACAGATGAAAGCAAGAAATAAACAGGTGAAGCTGAACAGAACTTTTCTGGGAACTGGAATGCATGTAGCTGCCTTGCATCTATATAAAAACAAACCCGTCTTGACACACAACCTGCAAGTCTGAAGCTAGCGCCCGCTTTTAAAAGTGGAAGAACATAAAGAAACGGGGTGGGAGGGAGAATTATTCTTTGCAGAGGAAATATGCATCTTTTGATAAATACATGAATAAATACTCTTATGCAGACTAGATAACCTGAGAACTGGTTGCCTTAGTAAACAATTTGTCTGTGCTAGTAAAGTGATTTTCTTAATTACGGAGAGTCTTTGTCACTAAGAGCAAAATGTAAATCAATGATGTTATGCCTCTGTAAACTTCCCCTGGTAATAATTATGGAATCATAGAAGCATTTAGATTGGAAAAAGACCCTGAAGATCGTTGAGTCCAACCATTAACCCAGAACTGCCAAGTTCGCAACTGAACCGTGTCCCAAAATGCCGCATTTACAAATAAATGCCTGCAGGAATGGTAACTCCACCACTTACTTCCCTGGGCAGCTTGTTCCAGTGCTTGACAACCCTTTTGACGAAGAAATTTCTCCTAATATCCACTCTAAAATTTATCAATTTCAAACAGTCCGTCTTTCACAGCCATCAAGTATACTAATAAAGGTGGCATGTTAATTTAAAAAAAATAATTTTATAGAGTACTTCATCCAAAAGTGTTACTTTTTACTGCACAGCCTGTTGTAAAGAAGTCAGAGATGTATATTGCAAGGATAACATTGTAAAGTTTTAAGATAATTGGGGAGGGTGGGGTGAGAGCTCCTTTTTGTGTCTTATATAATATGGGATACTATATTATCCCATTTGGGGTTGTTTGAGAGCTCAGGAAATGTGGCTTTACTTTTCCATCCTATTTCAGATGTCTGAGGCTTGCAGTATTTGGTAACATAAATTTTTTTTTTTTTTTTAATTTTTTTTTTTTATGTCCCACACAGGGATATAAAGTTAGTTGAGGAAGGTGAGTTAGTCACAACAGCTGTTGAGTAGCAATGCTCCTTCAAGCTAATTAAGGAATGTACTGTGCAAGTTAAATTAGAGAGAGTTCAATATAAGGAGATTGAAAAAGAAGCAGCAGTACCTGTTTTGAGTTAAAAAATTCTGCATGAGTTTTCTAACTGTATAAAAACAAAAGTCACTTGAGTGCTTTCACCAATGACTATTGGAAGCAAGTTATCAGATTATTTTTGATAAATTTTTCATGTGCCATCATTCTCTTTCAAGACTTGATCTCTTGTCTATCAGGTAGGCTATACCATGGCATCGCCTTTTTCCCACTTTAAGTATGGAATGCATTCAATTCAAAATGTGTTCAGATATTTAATGATGATTGTAAAGTAATGAAACTTGGTAAAGTTCTTGATGATATCCCAAGTTACTTGTCCTTGTAGTTTGAGTTTTCTCATGTTCGTACATTTCTTGTTGCACTCAACTGCAACTTTTTCAAACGGATGGTGAGTTACCAGTGCCCCTTGAAGCTGATGCCAGTAGGTACCCATAGTTCAACTGCATAGAGCCCCTGATCTGTGACTAGTTCAAAGTCAGTTGTTTCCTGCATGTAATACTTTGTGAGTCTGGTTCTTGCATTGCATTGTTCACTCAAGGAGGACTGCAGTCCTCCTCTACCAAATCCAGAAGCTGCTGTGGCAAGTTCCTGAGTCCAAGCCCTGTACTAGTGATATAGTAGCAGTATGTAGGGTGTCTAAAATGAAATGTCTTGGGAGAAGAAGTCCTGTTTTCTAAGGCTGTAATCGACCATGGTTGTGTATAAATGTCTTCAGGTTTTCGTCTGGTGATGTAACAGTTCATGCATTCTACGTTTGAACTATCTGAGCTTGAAAATGCACCTAAATTTTGAGAAGTTAGTTAAGTGGTATTTCTGTGAGTTGATGGAATGCCATAGAGTAGGAACAGCTGGAACAGATGCTATCTGAAGGGTGGGGGTTAGCAGAAAACAGAGTGCTGAGTAACTTTCCTGAAACTTTGTACAGTGAGAGCTCTGTGAAAATTAATTGGTATGAGGTAGCTCAGTTAAGTGGAGGAGAATGACTCTAGCCAAGTCCTGGTCATGTTGTGCCATCTAAATCAGTACTCGAAGTACTCTAAATCAAGTAATTAAGTACTCTAAATCAGCGCTTGAGACTATGGACAGGTTAAAAATGTGGAGGTTAAATCCCATGGGATATCTGTTTACAGTGTTCAGAAATTAAATATCTTGCGAACTTGTCTGTGCTATGTTGCAAAAGAATCTTGGTGGCATTGCTTACCAAAATTTCCCAAGGAACTGAAAATAGTAAAGCTGTTTTAAAGTGTAAGGGTATTACAAAAGGGACTGAGAAAGATCTCTGGAAAGAGTAATATTGAGCTCAAATGTATGAAACTGTGATTTAATCAAATAAAGCTCTTCAGGTATTTTGGTTAAAGCTGATTTTTTTTAAAAGGCAAATTGTGCAGTGCTGGGCAATCAGATGATTACTGCTCTTAGAGGGTTGAAATCTGATTACTGCAACGCCTGCCTGCTTAATCCCCCATCTCTGGATGAGTTCTGTCTAGTTTTGGTGTAAGTGCAGTACGTGAGTAGTATTAGTTCTTAAATGAGGCGTCACGAAGTTAAATGCAACTCCTCCTTTTCTGCCAAGGTTAACCTTTTATTTCTGTATTTCCTGTTTTTTAATAAACTGAGTTCCTTAAACTGAGCTGCTTTGTTACTTTATAAAGCGGGTCAAGGCAGTAAGGTTCTTCTGAAGGTCTTTCTCCTTCCTCAGCACCCTTCCCATCTCCCCTTCTTCACTTCGCTTCCTGGGAGCAGGGAAGATAGGGAACATTGCAGGACTGTGAGTGGAGATGAGACTGCCGTAAAAATACAGAAATACTGCAACTGTCAGTTTCAATGCTATCAATAAAAAAAATCATTTTGAGGGAAAACGGGGTGATAATGGGCATCTTTTTATGTCACTTGTCTTGCTTTTACAGTTCTCTGAGAATCTGCTTAAGCAGTTTAGAAACTTTCCTAGCTACTAAAGGAGCACTTGTCTATAGTTTCCTGTAGGTGGCAATATTAACAAAGACGTACACCGCTGAGCGGGACTACTCTGCATCAAAGACACAAGTAATGTGGATATTGATCTAGTGTCCCTGCAGAATTGACTAGCTGTTTGGAAGTATATACTTGATGTTTTCCTGTACTGCTTGTTGGATACCTGGCAAAGATTTCACATTTGATATGGATGTGTGAGCTAAGGATCCTTGTAACAATCCTTGTCAGTTTGTGTGTCAGCATCCTGTGGGGAGACTGGCCATTAAGCAGATCTGAAGGTACAGGCGATTAACAAAGGAGTTAGTAAAACTGAAGTTTCAGAACTGTTGTCAGATGTGTCAGGGCGTATATCTGCTGTAGCAGAAGCACAACAATCATTATTAAGTTCTGATTTCAAGTGTTATTTTGAAATGTGTTTTAACATGGGAAGAGACAGTAATATATGGACATATGTAGTTCTCCACATTCAGCCATGAAGTAAATTTCTCACAGACCAGCACTGCAGAAAATGGCTGTTCTTAAAAAGCTTGCCTGGTGTGCATCTTGTTCCTTGTGTGTGCTCTACAAATTACAGCCTTCTAGCCAAAACTCCCTTTTGGAGCAGCATATACATCTGGTGTTCGTATACTTGAGAATATAAAAGATGGTGTGGCTCCCTTGTTTCCTGCTGTTTCTAGCTGCAGAAGTGGCTGTGTTGGAAGAGTGGACTATTTCATTTGGAAGGGATCTACAATGATCATCTAGTCCAACTGCCTGACTGCTTCAGGGCTGACCAAAAGTCAAAGCATGTTATTAAGGGCATTGTCCAACTGACACGCTTGACTAGTTCTAGTGTTTGACTGCACTCATGGTAAAGACGTGTTTACTAATGTCAAGTCTGAACCTCCCCTGCTGCAGCTTTGAACCATTCCCATGTGTCTTGTTACTGGATACCAGTTATTTAGTTTCTTCCTGTTATAGACTGGCCTTTATGGGGTTAATTAACCTCTTAGGATAAAATAACCTGGCTTTTCAGAGAGTGGTTTTTGGGTTTTTTTCTCCTAAAAAAAAAAGGGCAATACAAATATTCTCTTCATGTATTGCTTTCTAACTTTTAAGCCTATTGCATCATTGTTGGGACAAAAAAAAAGATGAGGAGAATGAGTGTTCATCCTTCCTGGTTGGCAGTTTGCTCTGACCAAGCTTTATTTAGTATGTTGGGTGTTCAGTCAGCACACATGCAACTGGACGTAAGGTAGAGATTAGATCTGGCAAGAGCTAAAGATGGGAGAATTGACTATAGCGCCTGGTGTAAGGGAGGTGGGAGAAGGGTGACCATCATTGGTAGAAAGGCACCTGGGAAAGAGCAAGGGACACTACAGGTAGGAACAAGTTGCCTGCACTGTAGTGGTGTTTCTTATGAAACAGTATGTGTGCCTTTTTGCTCTGTATGAAGATCTGGGGTTTTTGTGGTGCTGTTTTTTATGTTGTTGTTTTTTTTTTTCCCATGTAGCAAAAGAGGATGATCAGGGGGCAAGTTGGGGCTGTTCAGCCTGGAGAAGCTATGTGGAAACTTCATAGCAGTCTTCCAGTATCTCTCTGCTTAAGAGGGACTCTTCATCAGGGGCTGTAGCAATAGGACAAGGGGTAATGGGTTCAGACTTAAACAGGGGAAGTTCAGGTTAGATACAAGGAAGAATTTTTTAACTGTGAGGCTGATGAGGCGCTGGAACAGGTTGCCCAAAGAAGTGATAGATGCTCCTGCCCTGCAGTGTTCAAGGCCAGGTTGGATGGGGCTTGGGCAACCTGGTCTAGTGGAAGGTGTCCCTGCCCATGGCTGAAGGTTAGAACTGGATGACCTTTAAGATCCTTTCTAACCCAAACCTTGTGTGATTCTATGAGTTTAGACATGTCTAATTAAAGGCTTTAAGATGTTCTCCTCCTGCAAGGATGAAGCAATACAATACGGTAGGTATATGAAGTGGTGTGGAATTGCATAGCCTTGACAAAGGTGCTAGCTACACAGCCTTCCAAAAGATGCTAAATTCAAAGAACTGCATCTTCAATTGTATTTTATTTAACCAGTTCATGTACTCATCTAAGGAACTTTTTCAGAGGTCTTCCTTAGTGGTTGTTACTCCTCAAGCACTTTTAATTCCATCACGCTGGATGTAGCAGTTTTATGGAAAGACAAGACTGACATTCAGTTTATTTGCATGGTTGACAGACATGCAGTTTATAAAAAGTCTATTATGACCTACAAGAATTTGTCATTCCATTTAAAACTCTGTTCTTCCTCGTTCGCATAAGAAGTTGTTGTTGAGTCTGAAATGAGGGTGGAAGGTAAGAAATTAGTTGAATATTTTTGTGTTGGTTTCCAGACTACTTAAATGGAGTTGACAAGACGAATGCAAACACAAAACACCTTCTTAAATTCATCAGATGAAAAAAAGTTTTGAGAGTTTGACATGAAAAATATTAATCCCATCTTCCACTACTTTAAATAATTTTTGTTGTTAACTATCTTGCTTTGGTTTTAAGAATTCAGTTTCATTTTTGTGTCACTAGTGGTGATGTTATCACTGTGGGTTTTTTTTTTAAAACGTTTTTCTGAGCTTTCTTTCCTGTTTGCTGAGTTTGGAGATGTGTAGGATAAAGCAGAAGAAATGTCCTGCTTACAGTGGCAGGAGAAAGAACTGTAAGTGTCACCCCCCTTCCTGCCAATAACAACAGCATTATTTGTTTAGGTCATTTACGGAACACTAGAAAACCAACGGGCCAGAGAAAAACTTTGAAATCCCCATAGTTTAACCATTTTTCCTCTTTCTGTTTCTACACGCTAAACCTTAATGACTCCTTAAGTAAGCAAAGCCATCAAGCCTGCAGCTTCCAGGTGCTCATGGTGCTTACTGTTGGGAACAGATCTGCATTCCAAACTCTTTGGTTGAGGCCTGAAGCTGTAAAACAGCTTAGCTGCTCCCCATGATCTAGTCATGAAGCAGAAATCCTTCCTTCAGGCTCTCAGAGAGCTCCACAGTAATGAAGTCGGGGGGGGGGGAGGGGACCAAGCATCCTGTAAAGACCTTCTGCCTTAAAGTAGGCTGTCATTGTGGAAGTGTGAGATTCTTAAGATCTTATTACTGAGGCATCATACCAGTCACTAAGAATCTTTCTATTTGTATGTTTTTATTTAGCACATTACAACTTCGGCAGAGACATGGGAGTATATGTGCACACCAACATCTGCACATAAATATTGTTACGCTGACACTGAGAAGAGCACAGATCAATGGGGCCAGCCCAGTGGAGTTACTTGTAGGAAAAAGTAACTTTTCTGCTGCAGAAACTCAGTAATTTCTACTTGCATCAAGGCAAACAAGATCACACTCTGTTATCAGTGTTCTACTACAAGTAGGAATCTGACAAGGAAATACTGGAGTTAGCTGCTTAGGTTAAGAAATACAAAGCTGTAGAGACAAGAATTTGATTTTAAGCCTAAATTTTAAGTTCTAAGAAGAGATGTAAGAAAATGCTTTAAAGGTTTCCTAGAAATGTTTATCCCCATTAATAAGTGGGAGAAATGTTTAGTAGTATGAGAAAGTACAAGTTCTGCTCCTGCTACAGACCTCGTTAGGCTTGTCCAACATTTATCAGCAGCTTTTAAAGAAGCATGTTACACAGTACTCTGTACCTAAACCAGGTAAGACTATTAAGTATTTTTATTTATTACTTATGTTTTCAAGAGGTGAAGCTAAATTACACTGGCCACATGACCTCTAAATACACAGCTGATAGGGTTCAAAACACAGCATTAGGATTTAAGTACAGCTTACAGAACACTTCAGTGTGTTTAAGACAGAGGAAAGCAAGACAAGATTAATCTACTTCTATGGTGGATTTTCACAGACATACAACTTTGCTGTAAATTTTTATTCCCTCCAGCACATGCAGTCATAATAAAAAGTTGTCACAGAATTATTAGCTGCGGTATTTGTTTTTTCCTTCAAACAACAAAGCTTATGCTGTCCTACAAAAAGTGATGCACAGTGGGTCTCAGTTTGCTATCCAAGGTTACAGCCCTAAGCACTGTTTTCCAGCTTAAAATCTTTTTTCTTAAGACACTTCTACAAATCTTCAATACAGCTCTCAAATTTAAAAATACCTGCAGAGTTGCACCGAGTGGTGCATTCTTTTGCAGTTCTTGTGTCTGAAAATTTACAGTGAATGTTTATATAACAATTTATTGCAGAAAGCCAAAAGTCTTCAAAAATATACTCTAAATCTTTTGAATGTAAGACTCTGGACCAGAAATCACTTTTTTGTGTATCAAAACCTTAAAGTTCCTTCTGTGTGTTCTGCGAGTTAAGAAGTGTCATAGTGTTACTGTAGGCTTTAAAGAAATCTCAGCATGGAGATGAGAACTGGGAGATTTCAGTAATTCATGCTGAATCTGTTGAAAAGTCTGTGGTGTGGAAGATTGAACACACATTTATATCTAAAATAAAAAATATTTTCTATTGATTGCAAAACCCCCTTTATTCTCTTAATAACTTTGGTTGCGTTCTTACTGATTGGTCAGGTACATATTAAGCAGCAACAAAGCATCTCTATTCAGGAAGTTTCAGTGGTCATGAAAAGTTGCTCCTAGTAGAGGTCAGAAGAGACTGCAGATTTTTATGAGCAGAAAAAGCTCCTAGAGGCCACAGTCCATCCCATTAATGATGTGGTTCTGAGGACTGGCACTCAAGGCAGTTATTATTTCAACAGAACTTTAGGAAAAAGTGTTTGGAATACTATCGCTCCTTAGCAAAAGGTAGTTTTCTTTTGAAAGTGATTCTGAAAGGCACTCTATTAGATGACAACTTTATTTATCAAGAAGTGGCAAGGAGGTGTACTTTAGTCATCTTGGGCTAATCCTGTGCAATTTAATACGTCTCTTTCTGGCAAATTATTTCACACTAATATAACCTTGATCACTTGAATGAAGTTATTCTTCCCTGTATTTAGTATCTATCCATTTAAGAATACACACACTTTACCAAATATTGTGTTACAACAAAACATGCAATAGTGAGTAATTTCTACCATCAGGTGCCTAGAACATGTAATTTCATCATTTACAACTTTGGTGGAGAGGAATACATCCGTTACGCCATCTCTCATAATAATTCCCTGTACATTCAAGATCTGTTCAGACTAGTCTTTTTCCTTATACAGTAGCTTCATGTTACCAGATGCACCACAGTTGAAGCATGACAAGTAATTACATACAAAGAGACAACTAAAGTGCAGAGCCTGTGGGATATATACTCTTTATTTATGTTAAAGCAGAGAGATTACTGAAAGATTTCTTCTGCATGAAGATGAATAAAGTATGTTCATTACGGTTCAGATGCTGCTCACTGCATTGCTTTTAAATAAAAATGCTTACTTTCTGTCAGACACAGAAAAGTGGTAAGCAAACTTAGAACATATTCCTTTAATATATCAAAATGTTTCCAAGGCAATATAATTAAGATGTATATACCACAGTTCCCAGTAACATCAAGCTTCATGAAGGAGGTGGTAGGGAAACTTCATCCAGTTAATACCTTAAGTGCTCTTCTTTTCTTCACCCAGTAAGTTCACTGTTGCTTTCTTGGCTGCAGGAAAAGAGAAGCAAGCTTAATCTTAGAAGCCAACAGACTAAGTGGTTTATTCAGTGTTCTGGAGCTACATTTCAAAAAAAAATAAAAAAAAACAAACCAGGCAAAAAAACCCACCCTTTTAAGTCACAAATGAAACGTCACAGAGAAAAATCACAGCTTTTGTATACATATACAGTGATAAAATTAATTACATTAAGATTTAAAAAAATAAACCATAAGCAAGGATAGAACAATGAACAGCACAGGCATTGATGTAACAGTTGTCAGTCACAAAGCGCTTCTCATAAGGTTTACAACATACAGGCTTACAGCAAGAAAGGTACTGCCAAGATGATGAAATAGGGCTGGAATAACGCTAATCTGTGTGTGTGTGTACACATATACCCATGTGCATGATTTCTTTAAAAAATATATGTATGTGCAAATCTTTATATGTAAAAAATAGAAAAAAGAATAAGTGATGGAATGAGGACAGAAAAATCCCATGTACAACATGGAAGATTGTTACTTAAGATACATGTCTAACAATGATTCAGGAAGGTCATGCAGCAAAATTTCCAAGCATAGTTGAAAAAGGAAGATCACTTAAGCACTGACAGGAAAACTGCTTAAGTTGGTAAGAGGAAATCAGACTGCATGTATGGAGAACAGAGACTTAAAGTGCTTTGAAATACCTTACAAATTTCTTTTCAAATTAAATTTAAATAAATCTTTGGTTTAGCTACTTAATACACTTCCTTCTCTTATTCATACAACTATCATCAGACATTTTTGAGTACAAGGGTCCACTATACAGTGCAAGGAAATAAAAGCAAAGATTAAGCAACCTACAGGCTGTGATAACACTTACTTTTACCAAATAAAATCCTAAGCAATTTCTTTAAGAGTGGGCTCAGAATCCTTTGATCTCCAGAGGAAGAAAAAGTACAAAAACTTACAGATGGGAAAACTTCATTTCCCATGTTGCTGTTTATTGGAGTTAAAGGATTTGCTTTACTACACAATTGGCAGCTCTTCTATACTTCCAAAGGTCTTCCAAATACCTGGTAGTATAGAAGACAGTAACTTAATAAGGCAACAATAACTTAAGCAGTAACTGTATTTGTGGAAGGTATCTTGTAAGGATGTTTGGACCTACTTCTGGAGAGAATGTTAATAGTGATGTGTACGATGGGAAGACGCACAAACTAAGTAGCTATGTTCTCCACTCACAGATCTTACATTCATTCTAGCATACTGCACTCCTATAAAGATCCACCACGATCCTCTTTTCCTAGCATCTTCATCCAAATTTAACTTCTCCATTATAATTTATATCATCTTCTTACATTTTTTCCCCCTAACTCTAATATTAGAGTTGCCCTAGGAAATTCCTCCTATTTGATGTGATTAGTGAATGGTGTTTTCCTCACCTTCTTTAGCAATGGTATCTGCAGTCTCTGAAGCCTTGTCTTTCAGGTCGTTAACAACGCTGTCAAGCTGAGCTTCATGCTTCAGGAAGAAAGGCCGGATAATTCGATGATAGAGAAACTCTGCCCCGTTGGAAGCACTTGGAGCCATGCACCACAACAGAAAGCCACACTGCAAGGAAGAAGAACATCTACCTAAGTAGAAGAAATGAGTAGGAGACAAGGTGTAGCATGCCTTCCTAACTGCCACAGACTTGGGCATATTTACAACAGTAGACCATCCCTTTCATTTTTCATGGTCACAGTCCAGTAAGTATGCACATCAATATAGTTACATTCAGTGAATCTTTATATTGGAATAATTTCATGGGTACTAATAGGATAAAGGAGGAGGGCTGTAGCAGTAGAGCTAATCTGGTAACATGTGTATGGATCACAGAATAATAGTTAGGGTTGGAAAGGACCTTAAGATCACATAGTTCCAACCCCCTACCATGGGCAGGGACACCTCACCCTAAACCATGTCACCCAAGGCTCTGTCCAACCTGGCCATGAACACCGCCAGTGATGGAGCATTCACAACTTCTCTGGGCAACCCATTCCAGTGCCTCACCACCCTTACAGTAAAGATCTTCTTCCTTATATCCAATCTAAACTTCCTGTTTAAATTTTAACCCATTACCCCTTGTCCTACAACTACAGTCCATAATGAAGAGTCCCTCCCCAGCATCCCTATAGGCCCCCTTCAGATACTGGAAGGCTGCTATGAGGCCTTCTCTTCTATACTGCATTTGTGGGTTTTTCTGTTAAATGTAGAAACACAAAACATTCAGAGATTTAGAGACATCAATTTGATAGATGGACCACTCGGTGGATAAAGAACTGGCTGGTCGGCCACTCAACGGCTCAACGTCCAGTTGGAGACCAGTAACGACTGGTGTCCCTCAGTGATCAGTGTTGGGACCGGTCTTGTTCATCTTTGTCAGTAACATAGACAGTGGGATTGAGCGCACTCTCAGCAAGTTTGCAGATGACACCAAGCTGTGTGGTTCAGTCGATACGTTGGAGGAAAGGAATGCCATTCAGAGGGACCTAGTTCCACTACAGTATCCTTTCAGATTTTTACTGTGCCTAATCAGACATTTGTCTTCTCTTCTTCCCCTCATGCTTTTGATTGCCCATTGTAAAACTGCAAAGATAAAACCACATCCAAATATTTGTTCTGGTATTATATAAGAAACTCCTAAATGACTATTGAACCACTACAAGGTGATTTAAGTCAGGAGAGGTTATTTTAAAAGAAAGGTTCTGATCTGAGTTTAACAAAAAGGAAGGGGGAAAATAAGATAGAATAAAATCCCTTTTCAGTTATGAAAACTGCAGACCCCTTCTGGCAAACCTTCCAGATATTTTGGAATATATCTGTTCTATTCTTCCTTAGATAAGGGATATTGAGATTGAATGTTCTGTAGGTACTGATCGTCATACCTGTAAAATTTTGGCTTTGTCTTCACTGCCATGCACACCACAGTAAAACTGATCTCTTTGATACACATTAGTTGAAGAAAACACCTACTGTTTTTTCAGGAGATTGCTACTCCTTTTTAAGACCACTTATAATTTCCCTTGGCCTAGAGAAAATCAGTTATGGTATATCTGCAACTGGAGATATATCTTGACTGGCTGTCACTCTGAAAAGGACTGCTGATTCCCAGGGTTAACAACCACCTTCTACAAAAGATTTTGCTATGCCAATTTACTATCGTTTTAGGCAAGCTTTAAGATTCTTCAGCGGTCTGATCGTAGTGTCAGAACTGAAAGACTTAAAGAGGACAAAGAAATGTTTTCCAAAGTGTCTACCAGTGAGAACGCCTACCAGGAACATTTCAATGAAATAAGAGAGATCATTCAGCATGCAGTAAAATTTGGCACGTCTAAGTAGCAATTGCTGCAATATCATTAAGGAATGTCTGAGAAAATAAAGGCAAAAAGTGATGGAATATCATTTTCAAAACCTTCCATTATCTGGAACTTAGTATTACGGAACAAATAAACAGCACTATCTGATGCTGGTATCCTTCATTAAAAACTGAGAAGCATATTTTATTTCCTGTTAAAGAATACCTGGCCAATTACTGATAATTATTCAAGTTCTCCCAATATATAAAAGATGTTACTTAGTTCTCCTTTGTTTTGGGAAATCCCTCAGCCATAAACCCAACTTCCTCTGAAACTAAGAAAACTGAAATTTCCCTTTTCTTGCCTAAGAGCAAAATCAGTCATTCTGATTATACAGCTTAGTCAAGAAGAAAACTTTTATAGTTATAGATTTATTCTCACTTACTACTTTTGAAGTGTACCAAAACAGATGTTTATGTAAATTTTCTAGGTCACAGACCATCCTCTCTTTCCTTTTAAACATGACAGATCTTTCCCTGCCACCCATCCCAACTTTCCCTCTTGCCTTGCAAAACCATGAGTTGTAAACAGATCACTTTCTTAGTGATAAATAACATGTAACCAGCATGTTAAAATATGGTCTTACCCAGGAATGATTCCAAGGGAGTCTCCTGTCATCTATCCACTCTTGAAGACATTAAACCAGTTATGTCAAAGATCTCATATTAGAAGAGGGGTCACACGAACTAACATACCTTTATCATGTAGTAGAAAGGGAACCAGAACAGAAAGATATCAGAAAAGAATTCCACTATGCTGAAAATGCCATATACAACCCAGTAAGTCAGCCACTGTGTGTCATCATCTTTGTTGGGGCTTTCAATTGCCTTGATTCTGCAAGGAAAACAAAACAAGTGAGCAGATCAGCAGCATCAGTCTCATCTGTAACGGTGAAGGTTTTATGACTCAGCTTATTGTTACATACCAATCCTCAAAATTTCATTACTCTGTTTGCTCTACAGAAAAAACAATACGCCCAAGATCTCTGAACACCAAAGCTTTTTCCTATACGTCAGATATCAAAAAGAAAAGATACTCAAGCTAATTCTAGCTCTGTGATTACAACATAAAAAAACCAAACCAAACAAAAAAAACCAAACCAAACCAACCAGCCAACCAACCAAAAAAAAAAAAACAACAAAAAAACCCAAACATCAAACAAAAACACCCAACCAACCAACCAATTAGACAACAACTGGAAGAACAGGTTTTCCACAGGTGGACACCAGCAGGTCTGCTCACTGCTGTTCCAACAACAGTGTTGGGAAACAGTAGTCCAGGCAACCTGCTCAAAGGCAGTGCCAACTTCAGATGCTTCTGCCCTCCCACTATGAGCCACATTTCTGTGCCCCCACCTCTCAGGTATTCCAATACCACCAGGTGAGGGGATCCTACAAAACAACCCCAAAACAAACCCCCAAAAAACAAAATCAATCAAACAAACAAAACAAAAACAACACAGGAGGTAAGGTACAGAGTTATTAATCTACTTTCAAGGTCTGAAATTGTATTTCTGGAGGAAAAGAAGAAGTTCAAATGATAAGTACAGAAGTTAGAGTGGTGGATAAATGGAGAAAGAAGTAATGGCAACGCTGCTCAATGTTAGGGAAAATTTGCTGTAGGGCTCATCAGGTGAATTTCTCTGGTTCTGCTGGTATCTCCATTTGAGGCATACAGGAAAAGGCTCTTTTTACCACAACAAGCATGCTAGCTTGGTATTTGTGAAAGAACCCTTTGCAGTGGAATCACTAACAGTCTTTCTGTTTTCCAGTCATCATCATCCAGTCATCAAGCTACCCATGGATTTAAGGAAGCATTGTTTAACTTTTTTCAGCTTTATTAAGTCATCTTAGCAATCATGAAAAGCACTTTTCATAAAAAGCTCAAAATCTTCAATTTTGTGGCAAAGGGCAGATAGTATATCACTGTGTTATTTTCCCTCCTGTTAACAATGGATGGCCTTTGAGAGTTCCTAAACGCAGTGACATGGGTGTGTTCTCTTTGAAGGTTCACCATCTTCTCCTTAGCTCCTGAAGGTGATTACTTGGACAGAATACACAAAAGACACTTTCATAGTCAGTCACAAGCAGCAGTATAGTTAGCCAAAACCCCATCTGATTTAACCATCTGTATACAGCATTAAACCCACATGTGGTACTTTCTTGCACACTGTAGGAAACAGCACATATCCCTCCTTTTCTGTAATAGTCTGATCTAGGGATGCACCATGGGACAAGCTCAGGTGGCAGCCCCCCACCACACCCACTAAGGGTCAGCTCTGAAGGAAGAGCAAACCGCAGTTGTTAGCAATGATGCCCTCCAAATTAGTGGGAGGGAAGGAAGGGAAAACCAGGACATAGCAGGGCCATCAGTGAATCAAACTTCTCACTGAAGGAAAGGCAAGAATATTATAAATATTCTGTCTCTGAAAGGGAAATGTGTGCCTCAGCTGAGACTGCCAGTGGAAATCCAACCTAACATGTTCCTGTTAAAAAAGAGGGCAAAAGTTATCTCCATCCTTTGCTACTTACACACTATTTCAGTACTAAGTCATAGAAAATAGTCCTTATCCAAGAACAAATACAGTAAGTTATGCAGAGTATCTGAATGGATAAGGGGTTAGGGGTTTTTTTAATCCATTTATAACCCTAATTAGACTTCTTAAGTTATTCTATATGTTACTAGGAAACATATTCTATATGTTACTAGTGTATTGCTCTGCACAATACATCAACATATATGTTACTACAAACCAAGAACTTTCTATTCTTCTCCATGTTATACCATAAATCAATCATTCTGATATTCAAAATGCAATCTCCATCAATAGGAGAAAATGTACAGATCAAGAGGCTCTGGCAATACAACCAGCTTTAGGACAGCCTTCTTCTAATGGCTATTTATGTGACGCAAGAGCAAATAAGTCAGTCTTATTAGTACGTAACATTAAGATTTCCTAACAAAGGAAGGAGCAGCCAAAGCCCGTACCTTCAAATTTAAAAAAAATACACTGCTAGTTTTTGGAAGTTTTCTCTAATACTGATTGACTACATTCCATGCTAGTGACAAGTAGTAACAACACGTCACAAAGGATTTTACATGGTGCTTACACACTAACTGTAGCTGACTTTAAAGAAAGTCTCAAACAATTACATACAGTAGTTCTGCCTATTGGGAGGTAAAAGCAGTCACTAGGAACAGTTTCCAGTAAACTCAATGGTAAATAGCACAGCTCAGTTATTTTAACAACAGATGCCTGTCCAGCAGTGAAACGGCCTTCATGGACCAGCACTGCAACTTATGCAGACAGATGGGAACCTAAGTAAAAACCTCATTTTTATCCAGATCTGCTCCCCAGTAACTCCACTAACTGGTGATGCCAACAAGAATGGATGCTCCCCAGTAGCACAGGCTCATATCAGCTACATCGCTACAAGGGCCAGCTCAATTTTGACTTTGTGCTTCTTAGAATCAAATTGAACTCTAGATCAAGTGTAGTTACTTTATCCTCTTACCTGATAGTAACAGATACTGGTCCAATTTCAGTAAGTTGCCAAGCTGAATTCTTTCACTTAAAGCATCTGACTCATTCCAACAAAAAAAAAAAAAAATCAGCTCTTTTACAAGAGATGCTCCTGAATTAGCTCTGGCATAACAAATAATTTTTAGAGTTAATTCACATGTAGAATACTCACAGACTAAGAGTATTACAAAGCACACCAGTTATGAGTTTGGGGTGGTTTGGTTGTTGATTTTTTTTTTTTGTGGAATCCAGAAATAAAGAGATGCCAAATATTCTTACTTTACTCTCATGTGAAGTGATTGCTCAAATCCTGCAAAGTACATAATGATTCTTGTATAAATAAAGTTACAACTTTAAAATAGATTAGCCGCCATTAAACCCAGTGCTCATGCTGTAGCTAGGGAAGACTGGAACATTCTGTGCATCCTGCGTTAACTTTTCTAACAAGTGCTATACTAAATGAGTAGGCAGGCATATTTGTGACCCTATTAGCCAAGCATAATCCCTTTTTTTCTTCATTTAAAAAAACCCTAGTTCTAGAGCTTATACTTACTGGTCTGCCCCAACTCTTCACAGCACATTACAGTCATTCAAAAATAACTTACTTCTAGCTATCTGTTCAGACATCCCTGTGGCATCAGCACTCCACTGCAAAACAGACTTTCTCAGTTTGGTGCGTCCTTATTTCAGATCCACAGTGGCAGGCTGCCTCCATGACATCTTGCATCATTTCAGTGAAACTAGTACCTGCATATCTGTATTTGTTTTACTGTTCTGTCTTATACATTTTCACCCATCAGTTAAAAGCCTTCAGTCTTACATCTTTCTTCCTCATTACTGATGTTGACAGCAGTCATGCATTTGCTGACACTGAAAACATTTTCCTGCCAAATGCACTTATGCAACTGCTGCAGCGTGATTCTACCATCTCCCCTCTCTCAAAACTTTGTGTATCCAGAAGATGGCAGCAGACAGATCCAAGAAGGATAGCAAGGGGTGCTCAATCTCTGTGAAGGGACAGATGTTATTAGAAGACAACATATGACAGCTGCTCCAAATATGACAATATGATAGTTGCTTCAAAGCAAATGGAGACTGAGGGAACAAAAGGACCACATGCCACCTGGCTCACCAGTGAAGGGAGTCTTACATACTGCATGTTAACTCAGCACAAAGCTAGATTCTTGCCAAAAAAAAAGCAGCAATCTTCGTTTCCTCGCTCTCTGCTAGTTCTGGGCCTGTGTCTTTTGCAACAAATATGTGCAGGGCCACATGATGAGTCAGTTCCCCAGTTCTGACTCAGGTCAAAACCAGCTTCCCCTAAATATGCACTCACACAGCTGTTTTTGCTGGGATTAACATGCGTCAGTGCCTCGGTCCAGTTTGTTCTGCTATGCAGGCTGGGCAATGCAGGTGGTGCTGTGCAGCAGGAGCTCCAACAGCCTTCATCTCTCCACCTCTGGAGAAGCCATCCATACACTCTCTCTGGAAAGGGGATTTAATCCAAGGGCAAAGAAAGTCACTGGGGCCTTCAGCACTGCTCACCTCTCTACGTAGTCTCAAGCTTAGCTTTACCAGCTTTACTGTTGGCTGTACCTGTCCACATTAGCAGCTAGACCAGTACTGCTACACTGCCTGATAGAGTCTAAAAACCCTGTTTTGAAGTCTAATCCCATCTTGTACTACAGAAGTCGTTCAGGTTGTCTTTCCTGAAGATATTGACAAAAAAGAGAAGTGGCATGTAATGAGGGAGCTTTGGGGAAAGCCACATGCAAAGGATCCACAACATGCTTCTCTACTAGTGACAGCCACTTCTGTTACATGGAAAAACATATTTCACATGCTACGGTTGCCTCTCCACAGCTGTTCTTGTTAAGGGTGCAGGCACAGAGTTCAAACAGTACTGTTGTAAACAAATGAGAAAAACTGGGCCTCTGCTATGTGTTTACAACAATACAGAAAGAAGAGAGTTACATTTTCCCGTCAGCCTATGCTGCACTGTGAAGACTATAGCTCAAGTATAATTTTGTTACAGCTCAGCTACAGGTTTTCATTTCTGTTTACTCCAATATGGGCAAAAGAATTATACTACTGCCTGAATTCATACAAATGTACGGTAAAGCACTAAATTATGGTGCAGCGCTTTCAGACTTGTCTTGGTAAAATGCTGTTTCCATGTAATCACTGTGTGAGGAGGTTTTTCAAACTAGAAATAAAAGTCCTACTTACTGTCTGTAACTAAAAAACTGTCTCATTAGGGAATGGGACAAAGATTCAAGTTTTAGGCTCAGGACTTGCTTCTGGGTTGAGGCTGGTTTGCAGAGACCTGAAGAATTTCCTTTATGTGTGCAGTGCCAGCTGCTACGCTGTGTAACAACAAACTTCTGCAATTTCTCTTAAAAAAAAAAAAAAAAGTTTCACGTAGCTTTCACAGACCACCTGATGGAAGTTTGCATTTCTTTTCCTAACAGCTGAAGGAAATGCTTGTTATGCTCATCTAAAATTGTGTATCTTTCTCACTGTATGCATAGTAACAAGCAGACTTCCTCCTGGGACAGCAAGCTACTGCCAGCTGTGAAGAAAGACTTTGAAAATGTAACTGGAATACATCACCACAACAAAAGAAACAGGAAAACAAGAAACACAACTACCAATCATGCACTTTTTTCTTTTTTTTAATGTTATTTTTTGCCTCCAAGTCACTAGAGGTCAATACAGTCAGAGAGAAGAGTGTATGCAAGGTACAGTACTGCAGCGTATCTTGACCAAGAAAGTCTGTAAAGTGCCTTCATTTATGCATCAAGCACATCTACAGTCCCTAAAAATATTATCTACACCAATTACAAACTGCAAACCTTTCAATGAGTTTAATTCAGAATGTGGATCTACCTGTAAAACAAAGACCTTAAACTTCTCTACCTACATTTAGGACATGGAAGATAAATTAAAATTTTCCTACAGTAATCATAATATTAAGAGTCTCTCTTGTATCTAACCACTTGCTATCTCTAGAAAGGAGAGCAAATCACTTGTCCAGCCCACAGATAAGAGAGCTTTTAAAAGGCACTCTGAAACCTGAAAAACCTGAAAGACAGAAAAGAAGTATGTTTGGAGGAACTCATTTGGCAGAACATATACAAAAAGTCAAAATATACTTTCTAGTGTCTGAAGCTCCATGAAAATGGTGTCAGAGAGGAAACAGTAAGTGCAGACAGATTTGGAAACTTTCTACTTATATTCATATTGAGCATTATGAATCTGGTTAGATACACTACATCTCTCAAATCGCTTTTATAAAGCAGCAGCTTTAGAAAATTATTTGTGAACATCAGCATATCATGCAACATTTTCTGTAAGCGGAAAAAATTAAGCATTCTCCTCAAAACTTGCTAAGAGAGGGCAGATGTGCTGTGCTAGCTCTCCACAAATACAGGCATGAGTTAATGTTTTCTAAACAACTGTGACTAAAAAAAAGCAGTGTTCCTGTTTCAGAGGTATGGAAGAGACAAAGGAACTAGGGGACAGGCTCAAGACACCACAACATTCAAATAAAGACTTGAATTAAGCATTTATACTTCTCTACAATCAATCTAGACTGTTTCCTGTTTGTAAATGCTGCTTTTCAGCTAAACTGAACTAACAGCATAAAATTAACCCAAGTGTGACTGTACTATATTGCTTTTCTACCCTGAAGACACCAGTAATAAGTTCAGACATTTTACTGCCCAAAGCTGTTTTCATCTTTGCAATTTTTAAATCAAATATGACAGCACTTCTGAACTTTCCAATCCTTTGCACACATTTCTTAGTCATCAAAGGCTCCCTTCCTGCTTGCGTGCTCTCTATTTTTTTGAGGCAGCTAACCACCACGGGCTACGGGTGGAGCTACATTTAAACAGCTAGCTCTGGACATCTTAAAGAAGCAGTGAAAATATTGGCAATGTTATTTATATACTGCCAACACTCACTTCTTCCATCTACTAGCCTGAATATCGCCTTCTGCTGTTAAAGCTCACTAGAAGTGTAAAGAGTTGCTTCTATCATCTGTGGTAAACTTTTCAAAATGGGTCTACTGCAAATCCAAAAGCCAGCAAACAAATATGAGGTTTCAATTTTGAACTAATTATTCTATTCCATCACATAGCACTAATCAGAATTTTAGGGACTAAGACTAGTGTTTTACGACAAACTTTAATCCAGATTGTCTGACTAACTGGGAAACAGCCAGGTCATGTTTACTTGGAAAACTACGGCTTAATTTCACCTGCATTAGGGACCCTCGCTGGTGACATGGCATAGAAGACTTGGGTTTTTCGAAAGATTCTGTATTGATAGAGAAGACACTCCTCTGTGAATAAAACCACTAAAGACTTACAGAAAGGAAAATTGAAGGTGAACATAGACAGGGGGAAGGAGAAAGGAAATAGTAGCTGTGCCTGCCTGAAACTGTAACAGGCATTAACCAGGCAGAATTATACAAGGCTAGACAGGCATACACCTGCACATCTGCAAAAATGCCCTTGTTGCATGTGTAAACAGGCTGAAACCTGAGCTGAGCATCCTAATCTGGGTTTCTTTCCCATATGTATTTTCTTCCAGGAAAGCACTGAGATTAACAGTAATTACTGTGACCAAGGTAACCCAGAACTAAAATCCTAATAAAAGAGATTTGTAACATGCCTAAAGGGTTACTCATCTGGTGGGTGTCTGCCATTTTAAACCGCTGTAAGGACGGAAAGGTGATCTCTCTTGCAGAAAACAGACATCTGTCCCACTCCTTCATGACTGTCTTTTCTGCTAAATAGAAGCCTGACCATGGAACTGTTGGAGCAAGTCCAAACGAGGGCCACGAGGACGATCAGGGGACTGGAGCACCTCCCGTATGAAGATCGGCTGAGAAAATTGTGTCTGTTGAGCCTGGAGAAGAGAAGACTGCATGGAGACCTCACAGCAGCCTTCCAATATCTGAAGGGAGCCTATAGGGATGCTGGGGAGGGACTCCTCATGAGGGATTGTAGTGAGAGGACAAGGGGTAACGGGTTCAAACTTCAACAGGGGAAGTTTAGATTGGATATGAGGAAGAAATTCTTTACTGTAAGGGTGGTGAGGCACTGGAATGGGTTGCCCAGGGAAGTTGTGAATGCTTCATCCCTGGCAGCGTTCAAGGTGGGGTTGGACATAGCCTTGGATAGCATGGTTTAGTGGGAGGTGTCCCTGCCCATGGCAGGGGGGTTGGAACTAGATGATCTTAAAGTACTTTCCAACCCTGACTATTCTATGATTCTATGACCTAGTACTTTGTTGCTTTTCAGACTAAATTCAGTCACAGACAATGCAGAAACGATACATTGACCTAACTCACAACAGAGAAAGTAAGCTAATTGGGGAAGAGTAGTCTGCTTTTTCTTTTTAATTACCTGAGACATTTCAGGCTTGGATCCATTGTTAAAACACCTGCGTAAATATCAAACTAACAAAATGCACAATATTTTCTGTTTAGAACTCCTGACCTCTTTCAGAAGCCACAGCTTTTACAGCAAAAGCCATTTGAGGGTGTTTGCGGCTGATGAAAACAGCTGAAAGCCGTTTTCTGCCCAATGCTAGGAAGCAAACCCCACTACGGTTAGTTCATACAGCAGGCTCTTCAGCAATCTGTTCAAGGCAGACAGGCCAAATAGAAGAGAGGAATAAACAAACCACCCTGGCTAGTGTTCTTTAAGCTTTGGGTCTTAATGCTTGATGAGCATGGTGGACAACACTTGGCAGCACCCTGACTGCACTACAGAATCCTGAGCAGCAAGAATGAAAGCAGGAATCACTTCTGGTGATTCAGCTTTATCTCCTTCCAGCTTAGCCCAGCATTAGGACAGAGATCCTACAACAGACACGGAAAGTAGCATGGTTGCACCAAAACAAAATTAAAACGATGTGGTCGAAGAAGGGTAATCACCAAAGACGATTCTTGCTCTTTTTCATGGTCAGGCAGCCCATGCTCAGCCTCAGACTGAAAGCCACGACAGCAGATAGCAGACTGATCCCCCTAACACCACACAGGCTGGCAAGGGCTGCCTATCCTGAGTTCACACACCTGTCGTGGTTTAAGCTTCTAAACCCATACAGTCGCTCTCTCACTCACTCCCCACTCTTTCTTCCCTCTGCTCCTGGAGGGATGGGAAGGAGAATCAAAAGAATGCAACTCCCACAGGTTGAGATAAGAACAGTTTAGTAACTAAGGTATAACACAAATCACTACTGCTACCAACAATAATAATAATGACAAGGCAGATACAAGGAAAAGGAGAATACAATAGCTCACCATCAAATATCAAGCCCGACCACCCAGTGCACCCCCACCAGTAACAATAATGACAAGGCAAATACAAGGGAAGGATACAATTGCTCACCACCCAGTATCAAGCAGTGCACCCCCCCACAGTGCATCCTCCACTGTGCACCCTCACCACCCTTCCGGGTCCCTGCTCTCCGTTCTACCTCCTGGACATGACGTGCTGTGGTATGGAATAACCTCTTTGGTCAGCCTGGGTCAGGTGTCCTGTCTCTCCTACCTCCCGGCTTCCCCTCCTCCCTGGTAGAGCATGAGACTCACAAAGTCCTTGGCCAGCCTAAACATCACCAAGCAGTAACTGAAAACACTGGTGTTATCAGTGCTGTTCCAAGCCCAAAATCAAAAACACAGCACTGCACCAGCTACCGAGAAGGAGAAAAATTACTGCTGCTGCTGAACCCATGACACACACCTCACTCCTAAAAAAGGGAAGCTGAACTGGACCATGAAATGTATGCACCAGCACATGTGTGTCTTCTCTGCACCCACACTGAATCTGCAGGCTTGAGGGTAAAGCGATGCATGTTGGAAAACACAACAACACTATGTACCTGCTCTGTACTTGGGAAGGAAGAAAGAGGAGGGGATGAAGCCTACCTGTGCTGTTAGCAGGCTGCTTCATGAGCTGGAACCAATGAATGACACTGGCATGCAACACATCACATGCACTTTAAATCAGATTTTCATCCAAGATTATAATTTCATCCTAAAAATATTTCAGCATTAAAAGGACAGCTAAAGGGAAAGCATTAACTGAGCATGAACTGGAAAAACACACGAATACTATGTCAGTTCTGTTTATGTTACTTATGTTTTTTTTATTTAATTAAAATTTGTAGCTAAGGAAGATAAAACCCCATTCTTCATATTTGATTTGCTACTGTCTGTGAGGCTTCATCCCCTCCTCTTTCTTCCTTCACAAGTACAGAGCAGGTACATAGTGTTGTAGTGTTTTCCAACATCCACTGCTTTGCCTGGAAGCCTGCAGATGCAGTGTGGGTACAGGGAAGACACAGGGAAACATGTGCTTTGAGGCTACACAGCTCTAAGATCTTTCATTATCAATTTATTCATTGTAGTTGCATAATGGCAGGTTTAAAAATATAATCCCAAACCAGTTTAAAATCTAATTAAAAAATTTAAAGAAGATTTTAAGAATTGTCAGTCTAAAAGCAACCTAAGACATAATAGCACACAAACATAAAATTCCTACACAACTATCAGCTTTGTTGGCAGATATTTTCACTTTCAGATTTTAACGAAAAAAGACCTTTTCACTAATCTTTTCACTAAACATGGCAGTACAGAAATTACAGAAACAGCCCAAGTTTCTCCAGAGTTCTTGGCCTATAATTTCCTAAATCAATACTCACCTGAAACAGCATTTTATAAAAGCATTTCTGAGTTTTAAGCATCACAACCAGAAAATGTTTCAAGAAAGTCTACAGAAAAAAAATAACAAAACAACAAACAAACAAACAAAAAGCCACCAAAGTAGAGAAACCTGGTTTGTATTGCCCAGGAGCTAGTTAGCTAGTTACTTTTTTTAAATTGCTGGCTGTATCTAAATTTATGTAAAAGGCAAGCACTGTGTTTCAACAATATGGCCGTGTAGCTGGGAAGGACTTCCATTTTATGAACCGTAAGGCTACACAGGTTTTTATTCAGTACATTTACGAAGTCTTTTGGAACACACTCCACTGTGGTTTTACCGAACAGGAAATGCATTTTGGTCTCACAACAATGTAATGCCCCTTGAAAGAGACCAGATGTTCTTAAAGCAAACACATCTAAGGAGGCTTTGAAAAATGAAGTATTCTTAAGTCTTTTACCCCCAACAGGAGCTACAGTATCTTCCTTTCCACCTTCTCATCAGCGAGGTGGTTCTGGAGTAAACAGCACTCCTTAATGCATCTCTGTCTCTGGTCAGTTACAGTAACCAGTGCTTCATATCTGATACATGCTGACACTGCACCACTACCTTCCTGCATACCTGACACTGCCCCTCAGCTAAAAATACCAGTGTGAGTTTTAGCAACTACCATTCCAACCGTTCTCCCTCCTGTTACTAGCAGCAGCTAAGACACAGCAATCCACCTTCTTACTTAAGGTGACAAAGCTGAGAACTCAATGAGAAAACATAATGCACCTCAGGAACTGGTTTTCAATGTAGAAACTACCCAGCATCTCCCATCTCTAATTTATTACACAGCACTTGCCAGATGGAAGAAGCCTCGTTCTTTACTCAGCACCTTGCACCTATATATTCTAAGGGAAAAGGACAGGAGGAAGAAACAATATTTTTGAGCGTGGTTCACCGTGACAGACCGCGTCCCAGCGCAGGGCGGTGATTTTACACCCCTGGTTCCTCCCCAAGAGTAACACACGGCGCCACAGCGGCCTAAGGGGCAGGAGTTGCGACACTCACGACACGTAGGCGGGGTAGCCGAAACCGATGATGTTGCAGAGCAGGGACGCGCCGTAGCCCACCACCAGGTACACGGCCACCGCCCCGACGATGGCTGCGCGGGAGAGGAGAGAGCAGAGAACCGTTAACGCTGGCAGCCGGCCACTTACTCCACGGCGCAGGGGCGGGAGGGCCGGGAAGGGCGCAGCCACCGGCATCGGCCGTTCCGCTCACCCCATACCCGGCGACCCTCAACTTCATTGAAGAGACCCGCGAGGTCTGAGAGTGGAGCGGCGGGAACTCACCGATGGCGATATAGGCGCGGTTGACGCCGGTCTTGCTCTCAATATGCTCGAGCACGGCGGTCATGCAGTTCTTCTCGTGCAGGAACCGGTCGAACCACTTCCTAATCGCCGCGGTCATGGTGAAGCCTCCCGCTCTTCAGCCGCCACAGCCCCGGCTGCACGGCGGCAGAGCAACACGCTCCACCTCTGGCGCCGTCCGACCGCCCACCCACGGCCGCGCTGGGCGGTGGCACCTGGCCCGGCTTCGCCGCACTTGGCCGGTGGGAAGCGCCCTTCCGCAGCGGGGAGCTGGCTGGGCGCAGTAGGGAGCCATGTTCTGTAGGCCTTCGCAGCCGTGCCGCGAAATGGAGGTGGGGATGCCGCCTGGCCTGGGCGAGCTCTCTGTTCCTGGGGAACCCGGGCACAGGGGAGGGACAGGACCGGCATTTCCCTGCGGCCTCCTGCGGGCCGTGTCACTGCTGGGACTGATGTGAAGCTTAAGAGGGGCGGCCGGGGACATCTCTCTGGGGAAAGAGCTCCTCGTTTAAGCGAGCAGGTAGTGAATCCCTTCTGTAAATGAAGCAAAGGAGAAGGAGCAACCACATATAGCCAGCTCTAGTTCCCTGAAATTGCTCAGAAGAGCTAAAGTGCAGTATGTGTTACCAATGATTTAAGTAGTCATCAAAATTGATGGTAGGAACTAACAGGCCATAGAAGAAAGGTTATGGTAACATCATTTCTTTACAGTTATTTAGTGTGAGGGTGGTGAGGTGGTGGAAAACTTTGCCCATAGAAGTGGTAAATGCTCCATCCCTGGTAGTTTCAAGGCCAGGCTGGATGCAGTTTTGAGCAGCATGGTCTAGTGTGAGGCTTGCCTCCCCATGGCAGAGGGGTTGCAATGAGATGATCCAACCCTAACGAATCTATGTTCTGTGATCATTGCATAGCTACACAAAAGGTGTGTGACTAGACATAGGGCAGTTGCTCCTAGCTGTAACTGTACCCTGCAATTTGTGGTAGTCACAGTGTTCTCGCCAACTAAGTATATTTTTTGCCTATGATGTAGTCCTGGATACTTCCCTGGCTGGAATGACCTTTCACAGCAGCTCCATCGCATCTGACTCAGCATTACAAGTAGACCCTATGTCTTTTCAAATCTCTTCTCACTTACAGAATCATAGAATAGTTGGGGTTGGAAAGGAGCTTAAGGTCATCTAATTCCAACACCCCTGCCATGGGCAGGGACACCTCCCACTAAACCATGCCACCCAAGGCTATGTCCAGCCCGGCCTTGAACACCGCCAGCAATGAAGCATTCACAACTGCCCTGGGCAAACCATTCCAGTGCCTCACCACCCTTACAGTAAAGAATTTCTTCCTCATATCCAATCTAAATTTCCCCTGTTGAAGTTTGAACCCGTTACCCCTTGTCCTCTCGCTACAGTCCCTAATGAAGAGTCCTTCCCCAGCATCCCTGTAGGCCCCCTTTCAGATGCTGGAAGGCTGCTGTGAGGTCTCCACGCAGCCTTCTCTTCTCCAGGCTGAACAAACCCAATTTTCTCAGCCGATCTTCATACGGGAGGTGCTCCAGTCCCCTGATCGTCCTCGTGGCCCTACTCTGGACTTGTTCCAACAGTTCCATGTCTTTTTTATGTTGAGGACACCAGAACTGCACACAGTACTCCAAGTGAGGTCTCACGAGAGCAGAGTAAAGGGGCAGGAGCACCTCCCTCGACCTGCTGGTCATGCTCCTTTTGATGCAGCCTAGGATACGGTTGGCTTTCTGGGCTGCAAGCACACACTGCCGCCTCATGTTCATTTTCTCATCGACCAACACCCCCAAGTCCTTCTCCGCAGGGCTGCTCTGAATCTCTTCTCTGCCCAGCCTGTAGCTGTGCCTGGGATTGCTCCCACCCAGGTGTAGGACCTTGCACTTGGCATGGTTAAACTTCATCAGGTTGGCATCAGCCGACCTCACAAGCATGTCAAGGTCCCTCTGGATGGCATTCCTTCCCTTTCCAGTTGTCGGGAACTTCACCTGACTGCCATGAATTTTCAAATATGATGGACAGTGGCTTAGCAACTTCATTTGCCAGCTCCTTCAGGACCCGCGGGTGGATTTTCATCAGGTCCCATGGACTTGTATACATTCAGGTTCCTAAGATGGTCTCGAACCAGATCCTCTCCTACAGTGGGCCCAGGGTCTTCATTCTCACTGTCACTGTGTCTGCTTTTCAAGACTTGGGTGGTGTGGTCAGAGCATTTGCTGGTGAAGACTGAGACAAAGACGTCATGAAGAACCTCAGCCTTCTCCAAATCCAGGGTAGCCAGTTCTTCTGATAGCTTCCAGAGGCGGCCCATGTTGTCCCTAGCCTGTCTTTTATTGGCAATGTACCTATAAAATCCCTTCCTGTTATCGTTAACATCCCTAGCCAAGTTTAATTCTAAGTGGGCCTTGGCTTTCCTAACCTGGTCCCTAACTTCTGGACAACATGCCTGTATTCTTCCCAGGTCACCTGACCTTGCTTCCACCTTTTATAAGCCTCTTTTTTCCTTCGAATTTTCCTCAGCAGCTCCTTATCCATTCAAAGAGGTCTCCTGGCCCTCCTGCTAAACTTCCTTCTAGTTGGGATGCATCGCTCCTGAGCTTGCAGCAGGTGATCCTTGAATATCAACCAACAGTCTTGGGCCCGCCTGCCCTCTAGGGCTGTATCCCATGGAACCTTACTGAGCAGGTTCCTGAAGAGGCCAAAGTCTGCTCTCTTGAAGTCCAGGGCAGTGAGCTTGCTGCACGCTCTTCTCACTGTCCTGAGGATCTCAAACTCAACCATCTCATGATCGCTGCAACCAAGGCTGCCCTGGAGCGTCATATTTCCAACCAGCCCTTCCCTGTTGGTGAGGACAAGGTCAAGCATGGCACCTCTCCTTGTCGGCTCCTCTATTACTTGCAGAAGGAAGTTGTCTTCCACACAATCGAGGAACCTCCTGGATTGCTTGTGCCGGGCCGTACCATCCCTCCAACAGATATCAGGGTGGTTGAAATCCCTCATGAGAACCAGGGCCTGCAAGTGTTAGCATGTCAGAAAATACAGATCAGTCTTATGAAGGTTGGGTTTTTTTTGTGTCTTATCTTCACCTAAGTCAAATTTAAATGTAGATAGCACATTGTGCTTTCAAGCTGTCATTGTTCTGGGGAAGACACTGCACTGCAAATAATAGAAAACAAACTTGTTTAACTGCTGAAATGCCTTTTCTTCTTTGAAGTAGCTTCTTTATTAATGACTGGTGAGGAGAGGAGGGAAATGAATACCTAGTCCATAACCCCAGTTAAAAGGCTTGTCCTGTAATTTTTTTTTTTTTTTTTTTTTTTTGTTTAATGGAATTATAAAATATAGTAAAAAGGGATCTCTGAAGATTATACAGTCCAGTCTTCTGCTCAGAGCAAGGCCAATGCCATGAGACCATGGTGCTCAGGGTTTGGAACACTGGGGTCTCAAAATCTTCATGGATTGAAATTCTGTGGCCTTCTTGGACAGCCCATTGCTGTCCTTACCTGCAATGACAGAGAAGGACGTTCTTTTTCATGTTTGGAGTCAAGTCATATGACATCAAGTTGATAATGTCACATGACATCACGGGAAACTTGATGTCATGTCTGATTGTTTCCATCCTGTCCTTTGTTTTCATCTTTGTCCTGTGTACCTCTTAGGAGGGTCCAGTTCTCTTCAACCTCCAGATAGCTGAAGGTAGCAATTCAATATGCCCACTTTGCCTTCATCTCTGAGAAAAAGCACAAAAACCCCAGACCCCTGAGTGTCCTCCTATGATATGTATTCCAGCCGCTTTATTTTCCTTTTCTTCGTTTGCCATATCCATCTGAGGCTATGGGGGGACTGCTGGGACAGCCACGACATAGCATTAAGGGTTGATGCTGCTTTAAAATTAATAATCAGTAGTAGCAGTGCCAGATATTATTAATAAATGGTCCTGATTCGGAGTAATCGCCAGGAACTCACCAACAAAGTTTAAGTTAACAAGCTGGTATTCTTAACTGCAGTGCCGGGAGACACGGGGGATATCTCCTCCTACTGTGTCTCATCCAAGCATCAACCAGGCAGTGATTATATTGTCGTTAAACATGCATATTCATTAGATTACATACATCTTAATGACTTCTTTGCCTCAGTCTTCACTGGCAAATGCTCTGACCACACCACCCAAGTCTTGGAAGGCAGACACAGGGACTGTGAGAATGAAGACCCTGGGCCCACTGTAGGAGAGGATCTGGTTCGAGACCATCTTAGGAATCTGAACATATACAAGTCCATGAGACCTGATGAAAATCCATCCGCGGGTCCTGAAGGAGCTGGCAAATGAAGCTGCTAAGCCACTGTCCGTCATATTTGAAAATTCATGGCAGTCAGGTGAAGTTCCCGATGACTGGAAAAAGGGAAATATAACCCCCATTTTCAAGAAGGGGAAAATGGATGAGCCGGGGAACTACAGACCAGTCAGCCTCACCTCTGTGCCTGGCAAAATCTTGGAGCGGATTCTCCTGGAAGGCATGCTGAGGCACATGAAAACCAACCAGGTGGTTGTTGACAGCCAGCATGGCTTCAGTAAGGGGAAATCCTGCCTGACCAATCTGGTGGCATTCTATGAAGGGGCTACGGAACTGATGGACAGGGGTAGAGCAGTTGATGTCATCTACCTGGACTTGTGCAAAATGTTTGACACTGTCTCACACGACATCCTTGTCTCTAAGTTGGAGAGACATCAATTTGATAGGTGGACCACTCGGTGGATAAAGAACTGGCTGGATGGCCGCACGCAAAGAGTTGTGCTCAATGACTCAATATCCAGCTGGAGACCAGTAACGAGTGGTGTCCCTCAGGGATGGGTGTTGGGGCTGGTCTTGTTCAACATCTTTGTGGGTGACATGGACAGTGGGATTGAGTGCGCCCTCAGCAAGTTTGCCGATGACACCAAGCTTTGTGGTTCGGTTGATAATGTTGGTGGGAAGGAATGCCATCCAGAGGGACCTTGACATGCTTGTGAGGTGGGCTGACGCCAACCTGATGAAGTTTAACCATGCCAAGTGCAAAGTCCTACACCTAGGTGGGAGCAATCCCAGGCACAGCTGCAGGTTGGGCAGAGAAGAGATTCAGAGCAGCCCTGTGCAGAAGGACTTGGGGGTGTTGGTCGATGAGAAAATGAACATGAGCCGGCAGTGTGCGCTTGCAGCCCAGAAAGGCAACTGTATCCTGGGCTGCATCAAGAGGAGCGTGACCAGCAGGTCAAGGGAGGTGATCCTGCCCCTCTACTCTGCTCTCGTGAGACCTCCCTTGGAGTATTGTGTGCAGTTCTGGTGTCCTCAACATAAAAAGGACATGGAACTGTTACAACAAGTGCAGAGGAGGGCCACGAGGATGATCAGGGGACTGGAGCACCTCCCGTATGAAGATCAGCTGAGAAAGTTGGGTCTATTCAGCCTGGAGAAGAGAAGGCTGCGTGGAGACCTCATAGCAGCCTTCCAGTATCTGAAGGGGGCCTATAGGGATGCTGGGGAAGGACTCTTCATTAGGGACTGTAGTGAGAGGACAAGGGGTAACGGGTTCAAACTTCAACAGGGGAAATTTAGATTGGATATGAGGAAGAAATTCTTTACTGTAAGGGTGGTGAGGCACTGGAATGGGTTGCCCAGGGCAGTTGTGAATGTTCCATTGCTGGCGGTGTTCAAGGCCAGGTTGGACAGAGCCTTGAGTGGCATGGTTTAGTGTGAGGTGTCCCTGCCCATGGCAGGGGTGTTGGAACTCGATGATCTTAAGGTCCTTTCCAACCCCAACTATTCTATGATTCTATGATTACTTCATAGTTCTAGAGAATCCCTCCGGCATGCGCACTAAAATGTGGTATTGTGCTTTTGGGACAAATAACCTGGTGGTTATTTCTTCATCACTGCGTTTCGGATCGTTATATCAGTAACCACCAGGCCTGTTCTGGCAAAGTTATTTTAGTCATTTCCTTTTCTCTATAGTTGCTAACAAAGCCTAAGGTCCTTGAAGTTACTTATTTACAACCTTCTTCTTGAATCAACCCCATTCTTCCATCCTTAACAAGGTGTGTGAGAGTTTTAATTCTCAGCTGCAGATAGAAAAAAATTCTGTACCTAAATTTAAAATAAAGCAATATTTTAAAGGTTAGCAACTGTGCCAAGATTCCCTTTTTTGACAAGTATAAAGACATTGCTGTGTAGCCTTTCCCTATTCCTACAAGAAAATTTTGCTATTCTGGTGTGCCAAGGGTTAAAAGTGACATAAGGTAAGCAACACCAGAGGATGCAGAAAGCAGTGTGACTCTTTATTTTTCTTATGCTGGAATATAGGGAAGTTACAGGGCCTGCTAAATTCTACATGTGCAATTCTCAAACTGAAAAGGGATCTGGACTTGGATGTTTTGCAGGAGTGCAAGAAGCCTTGTGGGAGCTTACTCTGGTCTTTTGGTTTCTCTTTCTCTCCTCACAGCAAGGTCCCTCTAAAATAATGGTTTTCTTTTTTTTGTCATACCTGCAGGGTTGAAGGACTGAGGAGGAGAGTAAACATGACATAAAACTATTCTAGAAAAGGGTGCCCGTGGCAGGGAGCTGGAACTGAATGAGCTTTGCAATGGAAACAGTTGACCTCCACTCTTCTGCAGGTCTCCCTGGATAACAAGCACCGCGTGACGGGCCCCCTCTGCGCGGTGCCGGGGAGAGTGGTGTTTGTGGTGCGCAGGCGCGGCCGTTCGCTGTGCGGCGCGCCCTGCCTCAGCACCCGCTCTTCCGCCTGCCGCCGCTGGAGGCGGACGCCTGCCAGCAACCAGCAAGGAACCAGCGGCCGCGGTACCGACGCTGCTACTGCCGTTACGTGCTGTGACGTGACGTGACGCGCCCCGCCTCGTAGGCGGGCGGTCTTCCCCCCGCCGCAGCGACCATTGGCTGCCTCCCGCCGATATTGAGAGCACCGTTCCCGCAGTAAGTCGGCAGTTGATTGGCTCTCCTCGCCACCACGGGGGAGGGCCGTGGAGTAGCCGGCTGGAGGCGATTGGCAGAGGGAGCCGCCGATCTCCCACCTCCCGCCGCGCTACCGTGGCTCGGGCTTCGCCTCAGCGGGATGAGCCGCGTTTCCCCATGGAGACCAAACGGGCCGAGATCCCTAGCAGCGTTCTGGACGACCTGTGCAGGTAGCTGCGGGGCGGGGGCGCTCTCGGGCCTGCTTCACTCCCGTCAGCCCCGGCCCGCCGGCGCCAGCTGTCCTGTGGTGCCGCGGGCAGTCTGTTGCAGGGGGCGGGCTGAGCGCCCTCCCTCTCTTCCCCCCCCAGGTGCATGGGGCTCGGGCCGCTCGGAACTGCTCGACATGCTCGGTGGGCTGGTGGAACTCCGGGAGGAGTGGGGTGGCTTGGACTGGGGAAGGGGGTGGTCCCGGGATAGGGGCGCCCTCGGCAGTCCCGCCGCGGCCGGGAAGCGGAAGGAAGGGACTCGGTGCCGTTCCCACCTCCACGCCGTACTATGTGGGGCAGCACCCCCCCCCCCACCCCGTCGAGGCTTCGCATCCTAGGGTGCCGCCCTCCCGGACGAAGCAGCCCCGGCGGGGACCGACTGCTCTCCTCTGCCGCTGGCACCGTCGGCAGAGCCCGGTGTAGGGCTAAGCCGGTAGGAGGGAAGAAGCTAGGCACCGACATGGTGTGTGGGGTGTTTCTTACGGTGTTGAGAAGCCCCTGCTGCTGGACCGAGGCAGGTAGAACTGTGTCGGTGGTGCTTGCGCGGATGAGAGAGGAGTTAGATGTGTAAGATTGATGTGATGTGTGTCGTGATGGCTTGATACGGTACTCTACCGTTCAGAAATGTGGGTTCATTTAGAAGCGGTGGTGGGAAGTCCCCTTTGCTGATTTATCTCTGATAGAAGAAAATGTTTCAGTGAGACAGAAAAGAAAGAGCCAAAGGAATATTCTTCAGTCTGAAACTGACCTCTCTTGCTTGTTGGTCCTTTCAGGTTGAAAAGGTTAGCTTTTCTTGTCCTAAGGCTGTGCATTTAAATTTTCATAAAACATAGGTTCTGTTTTCTTGGGGTTGGGGGCGGCACTTTTTCCCCTGAAGATCTCAATCTCTGATCATCTGCAGTGCAGCCGTTTGGACCTTTAAATTCGTCTGTCACCCCCAGAACTTGATGTGATATTTAGCTTGAAATTTTCCTGCTGTCTTAGCACCTGGAAAGAAGTCCTTCTGAAGTGTTTATATACAAGAGGGAAACGTTATTAGAGATGAAGGATAGTCTATTTAATGGAATTACTGTTTTCAAAAAAGTGAAAATACTAAGAAGTGGGAATACTGGAGGAAGCTAGAACTGCTTTGCTCAGTAGTGTTTTGTTGCTTATCTAATGCAAGAGTTGGAGTTTGCAATACAGAAATCAATTTTCAGTTCTCTAATTCTGGTCTCTGAGTTGTGCTCATGTTTCTGTCTTGTCTCTTTTGGACTCCCTACAGAGAGATGGGACTTTTAGGTCCCTGCTCACATACAAATGGGGGTTTAAGACTATTTCAGAAAATCCTTGGGGAAGCACAATGTTTATGAAACTGAAATAGCCTGTCAATATCTCTGCTGGGGGGTGGCTGATAGAAAGGCACATCAGTAATCAGATCTTACCTTGTTATAAGGTCAGTCCCACTGTCCTACTGTCTGTGTTCCTCTGAGCTGGTGTCATCTTCTACCTTCGAAATGGTGTTTTGTCTTACAACTTGTATGAATGCACTTGTGTGGGGTGGTTTTAATTAAAAACCAGAATAAAAAACCCCCACAAACAACCCCTCCTCTCAACCCCAACCCTTCCCCCCAACTTGGAAAGGTAGATCAGGGGCTTGTAGTTGCTCTCTGTCTTGCTCTTAATCTTTTCCTAGTTCACCTCATTGACTTTCATTAATACTAACAGATCAGCCCTGCTTCGTATATGTTGCCTTGCTTGGACATGGACAAAACAACTAAAAGGAGGAGCAGACTCACCAGCTTTTCTTATGGGAAAGAGAGAAGGGATTCTGGTATGCAGTGAGGGAGTGACAGGGCCTGATAGACTCTGGCTCAAGGGGGAGGCTAAAACAGTAAGTAAGTGAAAGATCAGTGGTGCTGTGCTTCATGCTATAATCATGTTATTAAAATATCTTTCTCTTCCCACAGTCTTCAATCTATAGATATGGTATTAGTGGAAATTTTGGAAGAGGCAAGCAATTTTTCATGCTCAGTTATTGAGAAAATTCAGAATATCTGCTAGCACAACCTATACTTAGTATTTCTCTCTCTCTTTTTTTTTTTTTTTAATTCTGCCGGCAGGTTAAACTAAAGTACAAAAATTATTATAATTTCAGTATAGCAGGTCTGAAAAGTTACAGGACCCATACCAATTCTCCAGTATCTTTTTATATGAACTGTGGCAGTGTAAGCTGCAAAGTTAAATAACTTTGTGAATTCTCAGGAGATGGCAATCGTTCACATTACTCTTACTGAGCTAAACAGTGAAAGCAGTCTGCTTTCAATTCAGGCTTGCCCAGTACTTCTGAGATTTTATTTTTTTAGCAAGTGTTTGCTTTTTTCTTTTTTCTTTTTTTTTTTTTTTTTGGTGGTGTAATTGGAAAGCAAAAAGCTAAATTAAGGCTTAGATATCCACAAAACAGAACTGTTGGCTTTATTTGTATCTTGAGAGTGCTAGAATATCTGTCAGACTTCTACACTTTGTCTTTGAACAGGAGTACTTTCCTTTGTCCTGAAGCAAAAGGCCTGGATTCTCTGAAGAAAACTCTTCAGAAGTTTGTGTATGCAGGAGATGCAGTCATCAGTACTTCTTTCTGTGTCTTGCCATTTCACCTGCTTGATACACTTTACATTTGATACATTTACCTGCTTGATACATTTCCTTATGACAGAAGGACCGTCATGGTCATAGAGTCATAGAACGAACGATTTGGGTTGGAAGGGACCTTAAAGCTCTTCCAGTTCCAACCCCCTGCCACAAGCGCTAGACCAGATTGCTCCAAGCCCTCTCTTACCTGGCCTTGGACCTTGCTGGGGATAGGGCAGGCGCAGTTTCTTTGGGCAACCTGTTAGAGTGTCTCACCCCCCGTACAGGAAACAACTTCTTCCTAAGATCTCGTCTAAATCTCACCTCTTTTAGCTTAAAGCCATTCTGCTTTGTTCTATCGCTATTTGCTTTTGATCTCAGTACCCCTGTTTTGTGCACATTCATTCACTAAGGGTGGAATTTATCTTCCCTATAATGACAGGTCTGCAAAGTATAGTTCAGCAGCTGATAATGTGTTGCTGAATTAAAATGTGTTTGGATTTTACTTTGAGCTGAAGCACTTCAGATTCTTCACATATGCTAGACAGGCTGGTCAAAGAGGCTCATGTTTAGCTGCTTGGATCACTTGCAGCTGTTCCAACTAATTCAGCCAATTAGTCTAAACAAGAATTCCACTGTTTGGGGCAGCTACAGATGTTTTAATGCCTGCAGGTAATTCTTATGGCTGTTGCCAGCTCCAAAGGCATACAAAGGTGCCTTAGATGGAATCTTAATTTTGTATGTCTTGGGGGATGTGGGGATGTGCTGGTTCTTTTGTTTGTTTGTTTTCGTTGAGCCTGATAGGTTAAAAAGCCCCATGAAGCACTGTTGGGTAATCTTTACCATATAATCAAATACTGAAATTTTGAAGTACTGAAACCTGTACTAAAGAATCAGTATAAGCTGGCTCTTAAAAAGCCCAGACAACCTCCTCCACCCCACCCCCCCAACAAAAAACCTCAAACCCACAGCTTTTCCCAACAGTATAAAATAACAAGAAGGCTTTTATATTCACCTATGGGGATCTCAGTGAGAATTGAGTGTAAGTGATAATGGTGGTGGTAGTTATTGTTAAATGCTTTCATTGCAAAACCATTCTCTGAAGGATAACAAAAATATGATTAAAATGGCTAGTCTAATGCACTTTCAGTTAATCCCCCCCCCCCAAGCTGTCACAGTTTTTCCGTGCTGGTAAACTAAAATTAAGAGAGTTCTGCACTTAAAAATTTTTATTCAGAGTAAAATGTTACACATCCATTCTTATTCAGAGAGTAGAATTGCCAGCATGTGAAAACAAGTTGAAGGCTAAAGCTGGGTATATAATGTCTTAAAACATTTGCTGAGTTACTAGGCTGTTTTATAATTACACAGTACCAGCATACACTTTGTTCTACTTCTGGTAAGTTATTGTGTGTTTAAGCTTCAGTGGTAGGACCACTAAATAACAGGTCACAGATATACATGTCACTTTTTGTCATGCTGTCTTGTGCTACTGAGATGTACTTTACTGACTAAGTAAAGTGGAGATAAAAAAATCTTGATGTACATTTTGGGGCTTCTTGGTGCTCTCTCCTGCAACCAAGTGCTGTTACCCATCTTTTGACTTCAGGACTGTGGTGGCTTAACCTTGGCCTGCAGGCAGGTGCCTGCCCAGCCACTCACTCCCCATTTTCAACAGGATGGGGGAGAGTATTGGGTTAACCTTGGCCTGCAGCCAGGTGGCTGCCCAGCCACTCCCCATTTTCAACAGGATGGAGGAGAAAATAGGATGGAAAAGCTTATGCCTCAGGGAAGGTTGCATACCAGTTTCCATCATGGCTAAAACAGACTAAACTTGGGAAAATTAATTTATGTTGTTGCCAATTTAAAATGGATTTGGATAGAGATAAAGGCAAAAAAAATTCAAATGCGCCTGACCTTGGTGTTTGTGATACCATTTTACACTCTTTTTCTCTCTTCCTCTGCTTGTCGGGCTTTCTTGTCCTTTCTTAAATGCACTTCTCTAGAGGCACCAACACTGTAGCTGCTTGCTTCACCTGTGCTCTGCCGTGGATCTGCTGGAGCCCGCCGCTTCCAGCCCCCACGCAGCTTCTGCCTCTTCTCAACGAAGGCCACCCTGAAGCCCCCTGCTGGCAGCACCTGGGCACGTGAACCTAGCGCAACCTAGAGATGCCTGGTTTTAGCACTTCCATCACTCTAAATAACTTAGGAGTTAACTTTGTGGTTAATAAATAGTGTTCTCATTGGCTTTGCTCGTGTTACTTATTCTAAGCACAATGATGCTTACTCCTCTTTGGTACTACTGCATATTTTATCTTCAGATTTGTGTTCAGCTGCAGTGCTGGGCAATAAAACACCATCAACTAGTTATAAAACAGACCTGTTCTTTTTTACCTTTACAGCAGCTTTTTAGATAAGGGTTGTTTTCAGCAGTAATTGAGCCTTCAAAAATGAAGGAAGAGTTGTGGGGTGGTATTGCCAGTTAAAAATTGGTGAGTAGGAAAATCATGGAATGGGTTGGGTTGGAAGGGACCTTAAAGATCACCTAGTTCCAACACCCCTGCCATGGGCAGGTATGCCTCTCACTAGACCATGTTGCTCAGAGCCCCAGGCCAAAGTCCACTCTCCTGAAGTTCAGGGCAGTGAGTTTGCTGCACACCCTTCTTGCTGCCCTAAGTATCTCAAACATCACCATTTCATGGTCACAGCAGGCAAGACTGCCCTTGAACTTCACATTCCCCACCAGCCTCTCCCTGTTGGTGAGGACAATGTCCAAATATTATTGTTGAAATTACTAAGGTTATTTATGTAAGGGCATGTGTCTGCTTCTTTAAGGCTATCTGGTTTAAGGACTTTTTTCAGGGAAAATGGAATAAGAAAAGTAGGAAATCATAAACAAGATGTACAGGGGCACAATCCTGAGGGAGGAATGACTTCTTTGCCTCAGTCTTTACGGGCAAATGCTCTGACCACACCACCCAAGTCTTGGAAGGCAGACGCGGGGACGGTGAGGGTGGGGACCCTGGGCCCACTGTGGGGGAGGATCTTGTTCGGGACCACCTCAGGAACCTGAATGTATACAAGTCAATGGGACCGGATGAAATCCATCCAAGGGTCCTGAAGGAGCTGGCAAATGAAGTTGCTAAGCCACTGTCCATCATATTTGAAAAATCATGGCAGTCAGGTGAAGTTCCCGATGACTGGAAAAAGGGAAATATAACCCCCATTTTTAAGAAGGGAAAAATGGATGACCCAGGGAATTACAGACCAGTCAGCCTCACCTCTGTGCCTGGCAAAATCTTGGAGCGGATTATCCTGGAAGGCATGCTAAGGCACATGAAAACCAACAAGGTGCTTGGTGACAGCCAGCATGGCTTCAGTAAGGGGAAATCCTGCCTGACCAATCTGGTGACCTTCTATGAAGGGGCTACGGAACTGATGGACAGGGGCAGAGCAGTTGATGTCATCTACCTGGACTTGTGTAAAGCCTTTGACACTGTCTCACATGACATCCTTCTCTCTAAGTTGGAGAGACATCAATTTGATAGGTGGACCACTCGGTGGATAAAGAACTGGCTGGATGGCCGCACGCAAAGAGTAGTGCTCAGTGGCTCAGTGTCCAGCTGGAGACCGGTAACGAGTGGTGTCCCCCAGGGATCGGTGTTGGGGCCGGTCTTGTTCAACATCTTTGTGGGTGACATGGACAGTGGGATTGAGTGCGCCCTCAGCAAGTTTGCCGATGACACCAAGCTGTGTGGTTCGGTTGATACATTGGAGGGAAGGAATGCCATCCAGAGGGACCTTGACACGCTTGTGAGGTGGGCTGATGCCAACCTGATGAAGTTCAACCATGCTAAATGCAAAGTCCTCCACCTGGGTCGGAGCAATGCCAGGCACAGCTACAGGTTGGGCGGGGAGGAGATTGAGAGCAGCCCTGCGGAGAAGGACTTGGGGGTGTGGGTTGATGAGAAAATGAACATGAGCCGGCAGTGTGCGCTTGCAGCCCAGAAGGCCAACCGTATTCTGGGCTGCATCAAAAGGAGTGTGACCAGCAGGTCGAGGGAGGTGATCCTGCCCCTCTACTCTGCTCTCGTGAGACCTCCCTTGGAGTATTGTGTGCAGTTCTGGTGTCCTCAACATAAAAAGGACATGGAACTGTTAGAACAAGTGCAGAGGAGGGCCACAAGGATGATCAGGGGACTGGAGCACCTCTCGTATGAAGATCGGCTGAGAAAGTTGGGTCTGTTCAGCCTGGAGAAGAGAAGGCTACGTGGAGACCTCATAGCAGCCTTCCAATATCTGAAGGGGGCCTATAGGGATGCTGGGGAGGGGCTCTTCATTAGGGACTGTGGTGAGAGGACAAGGGGTTATGGGTTTAAACTTAAACAGGGGAGGTTTAGATTGGATCTGAGGAAGAAATTCTTTACTGTGAGGGTGGTGGGGCCCTGGAATGGGTTGCCCAGGGAAGTTGTGAATGCTTCATCCCTGGCGGCGTTCAAGGTGGGGTTGGACATAGCCTTGGATGGCATGGTTTAGTGGGAGGTGTCCCTGCCCGTGGCGGGGGGGTTGGAACTTGATGATCTTGAGGTCCTTTCCAGCCCTTACTATTCTGTGATTCTGTGAATGATAAGGGAAGTAGTGAGGAGAACCAAATGTGGCACTGATTAATGAGGGGAGGGGTGGGAATATTCCAGCAAGTTTATTTGGATACCTGCTCCTGGGAAATGAAGGGAAAAATTAGGAAATTGGAACCCAAAATATACAGAGACAGTCCTAAGAAAGCAGAAGTGGGGACTGACAAGAACTAAACTTACCAGCCACACTGGTAGGCTATCAAGAAACCACAGATACCTCAGCCTGGTCTTTGCATCTGATGACTGTAAACCGAGGCGGGGGTTGGAGGTGATCATCCAACACTGCAGGCTGGAAGAGGTGCAGCAGGGGAAGGGGAAAGAGGGGGCAAAATGGGGGTAGCCAGAAAGGGGTGTGAGAAGAGCCAGTTGTGTGTAAAACTGGGCTGGTCAGTATGCTTATCTGGCTGAGCCTTTTGCCTGATAACCTTGGTCTGTCTTGTCTTGCATCTTCTTATTAAATCTTTTCTTAGTTTTCTCTCTGCGTAATCTCACTCTCCACCCCATGTACGTGTATGCTGCAAGGGATTCAGGAATGAAGTGCCAGCTAGTGATGAGAGCGATGTGTGTGAGGGGATAATGTGTCAGCTACTGGAGTGAGGAGGGATGTCTCAGTGCCAGTTACCTGCATGGGTGGGGATCTCGGCTTCCAGCTTCTGGCACAGTGAGTGTCCTGAGAACCAGTTACTGTGGGGGAACTCTGAGGGACCGGTGGCTGTAGCAGGACCCTGGGTCACAGCCGTCGTGCCTGGTGGGGGTCAGTGTCTTGTCTTCCACAAGTCTATTGTGCACATGTGTTCGCAGGCAAACTTCTGGCTGGACCAGCCAGCAGCACAGGGACCTGTGTGATGGATATGAGGTCTTGGGATCTGGGCAGGAGTATTAGGTGGACAGAGGGAGCTGTGGTCACCCCCTCCATGAACGTGTATGTATTTATGAACCTGGAGAGTGTCAAGTGTGTACTAGCAAACCTCTGCCTGCACTAGCAACTCTTCTGCTAGAAGAGTAGGACACGGGCTGTGTCTGTGGTTGTTTCATGTGAGCTGTCTATGCAGGTTCTGTTGAATGCAGCACTTTGCAGAAGCTTATGAGACAGCCTTGATAGTCTCCTCCGTGTGTGTGTGTGTCCCTGGAGTTATGTGCTGGGCTTTGCTGCTGTTTCAGCCTGCCAAAGGGACAGCTGCAGCCGTGTCCCTCAGCCTGGGCAAGGACCCCTCGCTGGGCTCCAGTGGCCAGGCAGGAAGCAGTCCTTGGACAGGGTGGCTGGAAAGGCTACCACTTTTGGCATCCTGTAATTATACTTGTCGAATTTTAAATTAAGATGTCTTCTAAGTATTTCTGGTTCTGGCAATGGTACTATGCCAGAACCAGAATTTAGCTGTTGGTGCTCAGGAGCTGAATGTGAAAGATCTGTGTCAGATGGTTTAAGTTCAATGGGGTAGACTATCTTAAATTTCTAAAAAGAAAATTCTGTTGCTCGTATACATAAATAAAGCTTCTTCTGCTTAAGAACAGTCACACAATGCTGCTTACACTTATATCTCTGTGCCTCTATATATTTGTGCCAATATCTGAACTGAAGCATAAAGTAGACTTGAAAAATAAACCAGTTGACCGTGTTTTAATAGGATTGTATTGAATTTTAAAATCTACCTCATTAGTTTACTGTGGTTTTGAGTGAAAATACTGTGTTCAGCTTGTGTCCATACAAAAATGTGTTGATATCTGTTATCAGAGTTTACAGGACATTTACTGAACATTTAGAAATGCTTTCATTCTTGTAATATAGCCATTTATGTAAGATGTCCTTGCCCTCCCTTAGTTAATTTATAAAGTTTATTGTAATTTACTTTTGTGAGGGAATATCATGATCCATTCTCTGTCTTGGCTTAAAATGTTGTGTTTTCCTTTGATGTGGAAACCTTTTGCTGTCTAGACTGCCAGGAAGATCTGGTGATCTGTTGCTCTGTTCTAATGGATCAGGAATTGATTGCAGCGATCATGAGATGGTTGAGTTTGAGATCCTCAGGACAGTGAGAAGAGCGTGCAGCAAGCTCACTGCCCTGGACTTCAAGAGAGCAGACTTTGGCCTCTTCAGGAACCTGCTCAGTAAGGTTCCATGGGATGCAGCCCTAGAGGGCAGGGGGGCCCAAGACTGTTGGTTGATATTCAAGGCTCACCTGCTGCAAGCTCAGGAGCGATGCATCCCAACTAGAAGGAAGTTCAGCAGGAGGGCCAGGAGACCTCCTTGGATGGATAAGGAGCTGCTGAGCAAAATTCGAAAGAAAAAAGAGGCTTATAAAAGGTGGAAGCAAGGTCAGGCGGCCTGGGGAGAATACAGGGATGTTGTCCGGGAAGCTAGGGACCAGGTTAGGAAAGCTAAGGCCCATTTAGAATTAAACTTGGCTAGGGATGTTAAGGATAACAGGAAGGGATTTTATAGGTACATTGCCGATAAGAGACAGGTTAGGGACACCGTGGGCCCTCTCCAGAGGCTATCGGGAGAACTGGCTACCCTGGATTTGGAGAAGGCTGAGGTTCTTAATGACTTCTTTGCCTCAGTCTTTACGGGCAAATGCTCTGACCACACCACCCAAGTCTTGGAAGGCAGACGCGGGGACGGTGAGGGTGGGGACCCTGGGCCCACTGTGGGGGAGGATATTGTTCGGGACCACCTTAGGAACCTGAATGTATACAAGTCCATGGGACCGGATGAAATCCATCCAAGGGTCCTGAAGGAGCTGGCAAATGAAGTTGCTAAGCCACTGTCCATCATATTTGAAAAATCATGGCAGTCAGGTGAAGTTCCCGATGACTAGAAAAAGGGAAATATAACCCCCATTTTTAAGAAGGGAAAAATGGATGAGCCGGGGAATTACAGACCAGTCAGTCTCACCTCTGTGCCTGGCAAAATCTTGGAGCGGATTATCCTGGAAGCCATGCTAAGGCACATGAAAACCAACAAGGTTGTTGGTGACAGCCAGCATGGCTTCACTAAGGGGAAATCCTGCCTAACCAATCTGGTGACCTTTTATGAAGGGGCTACGGAAGTGATGGACAGGGGCAGAGCAGTTGATGTCATCTACCTGGACTTGTGTAAAGCCTTTGACACTGTCTCCCATGACATCCTTGTCTCTAAGTTGGAGAGACATCAATTTGATAGGCGGACCACTCGGTGGATAAAGAACTGGCTGGATGGCCGCACGCAAAGAGTAGTGCTCAGTGGCTCAGTGTCCAGCTGGAGACCAGTAACGAGTGGTGTCCCCCAGGGATCGGTGTTGGGACCGGTCTTGTTCAACATCTTTGTGGGTGACATGGACAGTGGGATTGAGTGCGCCCTCAGCAAGTTTGCCGATGACACCAAGCTGTGTGGTTCGGTTGATACATTGGAGGGAAGGAATGCCATCCAGAGGGACCTTGACACGCTTGTGAGGTGGGCTGATGCCAACCTGATGAAGTTCAACCATGCTAAGTGCAAAGTCCTCCACCTGGGTCGGAGCAATGCCAGGCACAGCTACAGGTTGGGCGGGGAGGAGATTGAGAGCAGCCCTGCGGAGAAGGACTTGGGGGTGTGGGTTGATGAAAAAATGAACATGAGCCGGCAGTGTGCGCTTGCAGCCCAGAAGGCCAACCGTATCCTGGGCTGCATCAAAAGGAGTGTGACCAGCAGGTCGAGGGAGGTGATCCTGCCCCTCTACTCTGCTCTCGTGAGACCTCACTTGGAGTATTGTGTGCAGTTCTGGTGTCCTCAACATAAAAAGGACATGGAAGTGTTAGAACAAGTGCAGAGGAGGGCCACGAAGATGATCAGGGGACTGGAGCACCTCTCGTATGAAGATAGGCTGAGAAAATTGGGGCTGTTCAGCCTGGAGAAGAGAAGGCTGCGTGGAGACCTCATAGCAGCCTTCCAATACCTCAAGGGGGCCTATAGGGATGCTGGGGAGGGACTCTTCATTAGGGACTGTGGTGAGAGGACAAGGGGTAATGGGTTTAAACTTAAACAGGGGAGGTTTAGATTGGATCTGAGGAAGAAGTTCTATACTGTGAGGGTGGTGGGGCCCTGGAATGGGTTGCCCAGGGAAGTTGTGAATGCTTCATCCCTGGCGGCGTTCAAGGTGGGGTTGGACATAGCCTTGGATGGCATGGTTTAGTGGGAGGTGTCCCTGCCCATGGCGGGGGGGTTGGAACTCGATGATCTTGAGGTCCTTTCCAGCCCTTACTATTCTGTGATTCTGTGATTCTGTGAATTACACTGTTGCATGCATTTTTATTGTTAGACCTATTTAAGTGGATAGATTTGGCTAGTCTTACTCTTCTTTCTTTCCTTGCAGCCGATTTATTTTGCACATTCCAAGTGAAGAGAGAGATAATGCAATCAGAGTGTGTTTTCAGATTGAACTTGCCCATTGGTTTTACTTGGATTTCTATATGCAAAACACACCAGGATTACCTCAGTGTGGGATAAGAGACTTCGCTAAAGCTGATATCCTTTTTTACTGTGATTGTTTTCTGTCTCAGTGGCTTAAGCGCAAATTGAATATTGTTAATGAAATATACTTGCAGCAGGAAAATGTCAGTTTGTGTTAGTGATTATAAATTAGTATTGCTACCTGTGTGACTTTTATCTGTAAATTTCTTCTAAAATTTTATGCCATCCACCAAAGAGATTTTTCTCAGACTGCTAAAGAGCTGTGGGAAATAGGCAGTTTCTGATCTTTGAGGATTTTTCTTCATGGTTGCATTGTGGCAGATGAGGTGGGTTTCAGAGATGAGCTGTTGGAGCTCTTCATGGTGTTCTGTCTCCTTAATTTAATCCCCTTCTAAGTGAATAGTGACATAAATGTTAATATAGCTGAGGGTGGTATGTGTTTCCCCACTGGTATGTATTTGTTGGAAGTACTGACACTTGTTCCTACAAAGCAGAAAACAGAAACAATTCTGTTGGTAGGGGAGAGGATGCATTTATTCTGAATTCATATGCTTGGCTTCTGCTTTTTTAACTGCTTACAAAGGCCGTTGGAGTGTGCACTATATAACCCTTGCTGGAGGAGAAACTTCTGGCTTTCATCCAGCAAGTGTTTGAGTTTTAAACTTTTCCTGTATGTTCTTTATGTGGAATTGGAGTTTTGCTTCTAACTTTCATGGTAGTATTGTTTGTGATTTCATTACACAAAATACTTCACGATATTATTATCTGTGGTTTCACTACATAACATCTCTGTTTAAAAACAAATATTTACTTTTTGAAAAACTACAGCAAGTATTTTTACAATAAACTGTAAAAATGTTATTTTTATTGCTCAATATGATGTAGTTATTTTTTATTTTAGGTATGGTTTTAATTATAAATATATTTTCAGACTGAAAGAATTCTTCTGGTAATTGTAGGCAGGGAAGGAAACTTACAATGTAATTGATTCTGTGAAATGGACAAGTAGCATCAGTGAAAAAGAATATTGGAAAAGACCTTTAAGATCAAGTCCAACTGTTACCCCAGCACTCCCAAGTCCACTACTAAACTGTGTCACTGAGGGCCTCATCTGCATGGTTTTTGAACATTCCCAGGGGCAGTGGTTCCACCACTGCCCTGGGCAGCCTGTTCCAATGCCTGATCACCCTTTTGGTGAATGAATTTATTCTACTGTCCAGTCTAAACTTCTCTTGGTGCAGCTTAAGGCCATGTCCTCTTGTCCATTGCCTCTTACTTGGCAGAAGAAACCAGCCACCTTCTCACTCCATCCTTCTTTTACGTCCCCCCCTGAGCCTTCTCTTCTGCAGACTAAACACGACCAGTTCCCTCAGCCGTTCCTCATTGTGCTCCAGATCCTTCACCAACTTGTTACCCTTCTCTGGACCTGCGCCAGCACCTCAATGCCTCTCTTGTATTGAGGGGCCCAGAACTGAACACAGGATTCAAGCTGCAGCCTCACCAGTGCCTGGTACAGGTCATTGCCCTGGTCCTGGTGGCCACGCTATTTCTGATACCAGCCAGGATTCCACTGACTTTCTTCACTACCTAGGTTTTGTGGTTTAAACCCAGATGGCAATTAAGTCCCATACAGCCACTTGCTCATTCCCACCCCTCTCCCCCTGCACTGTGTGTGGGAGGGGGAGGAGAACTGGAAGAATTTCAAACCTGTGGGTTGAGATAAGAGCAGGTTAATAATGGAAATAAAGTAAAATATAGTGCTAATAGAAATAATACCAACAATAACACTAAAGGTAATAATAGGGAACAACAGAAAAAGAGAAAAGAAAGCTCAGAAAATAGCAGTGATGCGCAATGCTGTTGTCTGCACTCACTGACAGACTGCTGACCAGCCTGACACGAGCAGCAGTCTGTGTCCCTTCCAGGTGACTCACCCCAGTTTATATACTGGGCATAACATGATGTGGTATGGAATACCCCTTTGGCTAGCTTGTGTCAGGGGTCCTCTCTCTGCTCCCTCCTGGCTTCTTGTGCCCCTCCCCACTGGCAGAGCATGACAGACTGAAAAGTCCTTGATCAGAGTAAGTGCTACTGAGCAACAGCTAAAACATTGTTGTCTTATCAGCATTGTTCTGAGTCTGAAGCCAAAACATAACACTGTGCCAGCTACTTGGGAAGAAACATAACTCTGTCTCAGCTGAAACCAGGACACTGGGCACAAGCTGGCTCATGTTCAGTGGCATCAGTCATCACCCCTAGGTCCTTTGCCACTGAGCAGCTTTCCAGCCACTTCCCCAAGCCTGTAGTAGTGCATGGGGTTGTTGTGGCCCAAATGCAAGACCTGGCGCTTTGTCTTGTTGAACCCCATACCATTGGCCACAGCCCATTGATCCAGCCTGTCCAGATCCCTCTGCAGGGCGGCCTTATCTTCCAGCAGATCTACACTCCCACAAAGCTTGGTGTTGCCTCCAAACCGAGGGTGCACTCAATCTTCTCATATAGATTGTCGGTAAAGATATTAACACTGCTCTTAATACGAAGCCCTGGGGATACCACTAGTGACTGGTCACCAACTAGATGTGACACCATTCACCACTGCTCAGCCATCAGCCAGTTTTTTACACAGTGAAGAATCTACTTCTCCAGGCCATGAGCAGCCAGTTTCTGAAGGAGAATGCTGTGGGAGACAATGGCAAATGCTTTACCAATTTCCACAGTGTTTCCCTCATCAAGCAGGTGGGTCACCTTGTCATAGAAGGATATCAAGTTGGTAAAGCAGGACCTGCCTTTCATGAACCCATGATGACTAGGCCTGACCCCTTCGTTTTCCCACATGTGCTTTATGGTCTCACTTGGAATCATCTGTTCCATGATGTTACCTGGCACTGAGGTCAGGCTGAGAGGTCTGTAGTTTCTGGGATACTCCTTCCTGTCCTTTTTGTAGAGAGGCACCACGCTGGCCAACCTCCAATCCTCTGGTACCTGCCCACCAGACCAGAACTGCTAATGCATAATAGGGGCTTGGTGAGCTCCTCCAGCTCACATTTGCTGCAAATATTTCTGTTGCAGTATTGTATTTTTAAGTACTCTGCTATGGAGTATTTTTATTTGGTAATATAGTTTTATATATAGCATACAATATTATACTTTTACTAAGGGCTTGTAGATTTGCTTTCAGGGTTTGAGTTACAAAAGTTGTTCATGTTTTCTCTGCACAGTGAGTTTTGGTGAAGTGTATTAGAATTCAGATCTCTGTAACTTGTTACTTTTAAAATGATTTTTTTACGTAGTAAATATATAAATACAGATTCTGTTCTGTAATGTAACAAGTGATTGTGGGAAAAATTTACCTCTGCTTCAAACATGAGATGAAACTGTATTTTTGTTTGTCTTTAAAATGAAAAAGTTCAAAATAATTGTTATGTGGATACTATTTCTTCAAAATTAGGGGAGACATTCCTTCAAACAAGCCTTGCTCCATCTTTTTTTTTTTCTTCTTTAATTGTTTTGTATTAGAATTACCAAATTACTTGATGCTTTCTGACCTTTAGAGTTGGTAATGGGTTATTAATAATATTTTTTACTTCCAAGAAAATATATCTTGTGAGCACTTAGGGGAGGGAGTGGTGTTATTGCAAATGTTGAATCGGCATCTCTTTTATGTCTCCATGTGATTTGAAACTGGATGCTTAAGTTTGTTTTCCTTAACATGCTGCTGTACTCTTCAATCACTGCCCTTTTTTACTGCCTCAAGGTGAAGACGTACAAAAGGTTTTAGATGAGTGGAAAGAATACAAAATGGGAGTACCAACCTACGGTGCAATTATCCTCGATGAGACGCTTGAAAATGTGAGTACAGAAATAGCTGTAAAGGGCTGGAGGGAAGGATGGCATATGCTGGCAGAAGTAATCTTTTTGTTGCTTACATTTTTTCATCTGGAGGAAAAGATAAGTGCTTCAGCTGCACAAAGACCTGACAGTTAGTTGACACTGTTGAATGTGTGCAGAAATATATGGGAGACAATAAACACACTTCCACTCGATTTACACTTTTTTTTTTTTTAATTATTTATTTTAAAATAAAAGTTTTGTTTCATTTTTATTCAGAGTTGCAGGATCCTAGAAAAAAAAAGTCACAGTTCTTGCTAGAACACAGGTTCCTTCCTCCAGGCTAAAGTATCATTTTGGTGAAGTTAAGAGATCTAACAAAAATAGATTAGAATAGTAGGTGTTTGACAGTTGCATTCCCTTGCATTTTGCAGGTTCTTTTGGTTCAGGGCTATTTAGCAAAGTCTGGTTGGGGATTTCCAAAAGGGAAAGTAAATAAAGAAGAGGCTCCTCAGGATTGTGCTGCTAGAGAGGTAAGGTGTATTTTATTCGCTTAAGTTTAATCTAAAGAAAGGAAAATTTTGCTGAGAGCAGCAGTGTATTGGATGGAAAGCCATATTACTTTGATATCTCTTTAATGAACTCAGGTAAATAGTGTATTCTTGCAGAAGTCTTACGTTAGAGCTTTTAGTGTTTTTCTGAGTTCCAGAGTGATAATCAAGGGTGTATGGTTTTATAATTTTTAATCACTGTCAGTGTTTTTGTTTTGCACTAACTTGTTAAGTGAGTGCTATTTTTAACGTTCTTTGCTGAACTATGTACTTTTAAGTATTTTTTTTGGTGCTTGGGAAATCTTACGTACTTTGTGGATTTTGTAATATTAATTTTAAGGGGCACCGTGACTGTAGAAAGGCAGAAGAACAGGAATTTAGTTTATGTACACTGGGCTATGTAAAGAGGCTAGAGAGTTGAATTGGGAGTTGTAAAAGATTAAGTAAGAATTGTGAAGAACTTTGCTTTTGTATTTGTCAGTGATGCAGAAACAAGGATCCGTGTATATGGAAAATAAAACCAGAAAAATCATCTGTGGGATTTATGGCTGCTGGAGATCTAGATGGATAGTGAAGCTACATATTTAAAATAGCCTGTAAAAGAATATAAACTCAGTGTTCATATAACATCATGCATCCAGAATTTTTGAGAGGGAAAATTAAGATAAACGTAGTAAGGTGCATTAGTTTTCTTCCTGGTTGGATTGAACCAGTATCTGAGAAATCATAGATTTTTATTTTAAATATACCCATCAAAGATGCATGAATGAAAAAAATCCATATTTGTGACTCCCTGTTGGTGCTTTCCATACCACTCACATATTTAATATGGAGTTTGAAGAGCAAAATATCTTAATATTGCATTATTATGTAATGAACACACATGAAATACATTTTCATGTTAGCAGTTACTGATGTTTGAGTGTAGGACATTATATAGTATTAAATGACTTGCCAAAGACTGAAACACTTGAGCTGCATATTGAGTGGGCTGTCACTGCAGAAGGAAAAGGCTGGGGAACTATGAGTATTTACTTACTGGCATAACCTGATTTAAAATACTATGTGTCTTTGACATAAGCTATTTTATATTATAAACTTTCTATATTTAAGAATGTTGTCAAAAGTACGTATTTTGAAATAAGGGTTCGAACAACCTGATCTAGTGAAAGATGTCCTTGCCTGTGGCAGGGGGTTGGAACAAGATGTTCTTTGAAGGTGCCTTCTATCCCTAACCATTCTGTGAATCTGTGATCCTTCACTGTGAGACCATAATATTCACTGTAAAACAGAAAATGGTATTTTAAAATATCGTCTTTCTGGTAATCTCCAGCATATATATAATTTTTTTCTTTAGAGTAGCCAACAATGCAGTTTTAAGTTTGTCAGTGTGGATGTGCAGCTTGAATTTTGTTGTAAATGTTTTGCTACCTTGTTTTTGGGTTTTGGGATTAACACAGAAATGATTACATGTATTGGGGTAGAAGGTTCATGAAGTAGGAGATGCATTGAAAAAGATGAAAAATTGATGTGCCAGTAAACCTGTCTAGAATGTGAAGATGTTTTCATTACCCAAATAGTAGTTTTTATTTCGAATAAGATTTCCAAGCATCTAGCAGCATGGAGGAGCAGGTAGAGACTGCCCATCCATATTAATCAATTACTACATGAAGGTGTAATAGCATAGTTTTAGCTTTTATTACAGGTCTGTCTGCTTTAAAGAAATGTAAAGAATATAGGATCTTAGATTCTTTTTCTATTATTGAGAGTGTATCTGTGTGTAAAGGCATGTTTTCCCCAGCAGTGGCCTGCTTTCATGGATAGATCTGAAAATAGTCATTCCTTCTCTTGTGGTGGTACGTTCTGAAAGAATGAATCTGAATATACACACTGATTTCATAGAATCATTTATATGCTTCTCAGGTGTTTGAAGAAACTGGGTTTGACATAAAAGATTATATCTGCAAAGAAGAATACATTGAGCTGCGAATTAATGATCAGTTAGCACGCCTATACATCATTCCAGGAGTTCCCAAGAACACAAAATTCAACCCCAAAACTAGAAGGGAAATTCGGGTATGTGTTATCTCATTTTAATCTATAGAAACCTTGTATTACAGAGCTTGATTTTAAAAGCTAATGATCTGTAAAATAACGGAACTTCCAAGCCAGATGAATACCTCTAATACAAGGTAGAAATGGTATCTTTGCATTGTAGAAAAAAATTGTCAATTTCAAATTCATTGTAAGAAATTGTCAGTTTCTTGTTGTGAAAGATAGAAGCAAACACTAGGATAGTAGATCTGTTGGAAACTTTGTTTCTGATATCCGTAATTTTGAATTTTGAGTATCTTTCTTGTATAGCAGTTCAGTTTGAAACATCCCCATATATTCATGCAGATGGTGCTACAGAACTGGGCATCTGCCTTTCTAAATAGGAAAAGGCACTTATAGTTGACTAGACAGGATTATCTTAATTTCTTTCATTAGAGACCTGATTCCAGGATACAAATGAAAAGATGATGAGCTTTATGTTTTTTTGAAAAGTTTTTTTTTTTTTTTTTTTGAAAGTACCCTCCTTTGTGTAACAGTGACCATATGTGTGGGGTGATGAAGAGTTCTTACAGTGACAGATTTTTCTGTCCCTGCTGAAGCTCTGTCTTCACCTGATCTAATACAAATGGGCACGCCATTTTTGTGTTCCCTATAGGACTGTATTGAAAACCAGTTCAGCTTGTAACTTCTTTACATATTATGCATTTTATCTGGACGTGGGGTATTGGGGCTAGGTTCTGCAACAGAAAAGCTCATGTAGGTTCTTTTATACTGTATATTCATAATTCCTGATTTTGTTCCCCATTCTGCAAAGTATATAGCTTTTATAGTTAAAATAATGTAGAAATTGTAATGTAAATCCTGTCTTTTACCCATGCTTTTCTCTTTTAAAACGAAACCTGAAACTTACTCTGCAAACTTATTCCCCTTCTTTCTCAAAATTTTGGACTGGTATAGGTGGTCTGGTTTTGGTGGCATCTTAAGTAAGACCAGCAAAAATTGTAATGGCTTTAGAAGTTATTTAAAGCTTCTATCATTCTTTATGACATTTAGTGTACAGTGATATGGTTGGTGTTTGAAACCCTCATTAGTTGCTGGATAATACCTTTAATATTTTAGGTGCTGTATCTTGCAATGAGTATATGCTGTACCATTTGTTACTCTGTATTTGAGGTCAGGAGAATGACTCCATTGTTAATTAACCTTTTGTGAAAAACTCTGATGTGGTCCCTTAATTAAAGTCTTCCACTACAGTTTTTTAATTAATAGAAATAATTGGTTGGTACATAATTGTAACATTCTGTAAGACCACAGTAGTGGGTATTTTCATGTTACTTTTTGTTTTTCTAGAATATTGAGTGGTTTTCCATTGACAAATTACCATGCCACAGAAATGACATGACTCCAAAGTCCAAGCTGGGTTTAGCACCTAACAAATTTTTTATGGCAATTCCCTTCATCAGGTATGTTTGAGATGAGACAAAGGCTGAGCCAGTGCCTTTCAGACAACTTTAATTTCTTTAGATTTGTTTTGTAGTAAGTAGGTCTTGTCGCACTTCTCCTTGCTCGCAGACCGCTGAGGGAATGGATTTCCCGAAGGAATGGAGATTCCTCAGATAGTGACAATGGATTTTCATCTACAGGGAGCACACTCTCCAGGCCCAACTTGGAAAAAGCTAGGTAAGAACCAGGTCAGTTTAACGCCTCTATATACTTTCTATAAAACATTTTTCATACAAGTTGCTTGTCCTTTTTCTCTGAGTATTTGTGTTTCAATATGTCGTGGGTTGACCCTGGCTATACACCAGGTGCCTACCAAAGCTGCTCTGTCATTCACCTCCTCAGCTGGACAGGGGAGAGCAAATATCACAGAAGGCTTGTGGGTTGAGATAAGGACAGGGAGAGATCACTCATCAGTTGCTGTCATGGGCAAAAACAAAGACTGATCTTGGGGAAATTAGTTGAATTTATTACCAATCAAATCATACGAGAACTCAAACCAGATCTTAAGAACACCTTCCCCCAGCCTTCCCTTCTTCCCATGCTTAACTTTACTTTCTATTTCTCTAGCACCTCCTCACCCAGTGGTGCGGAGGGACAGGGAATGGGGCTTGCAGTCAGTTCATCACATTGTCTCTGCTGTTCCTTCCTCCTCAGGGGGAGCACTCCTCACACTCTTCCCCTGCTCCAGCATGGAGTCCCTCCCAGAGGAGACAATCCTCCACAAACTTTTCCATATTCCTTCCCACAGGCTGTAGCTCTCCACAAACTGCTCCAGCTTGGGTCTTTTCCCTGCTGTGCAGCTCTTCAGGAACAGGCTGCTCCAGTGTGGGTCCCTGCGGGGTCACAAGTCCTGCAGCAAACCTGCTCCAGCGCAGGCTCCATTCTTCACAGGGCCACAGTTCCTACCAGGACCCTGCTCCAGCACGGGCTTCCCACAGGGTCACAGCCTCCTTTGGTCATCCGCCTGCTCCAGTGTGGGGTCCTCCATGGGCTGCAGGTGCACAATCTGCCTCACCGTGGTCTGTACCATGGGCTACAGGAGAATCTCTGCTCTGGTGCCTGGAGCCTCCTTCCCCAGCTTCTTCACTGACCTTGGTGTCTGCAGGGCTGCTTCTCTGTCATGTTGCCAGTCCTCTCCAGCTGTAGTTGCTTTTGCACAGTATCTTTTTTTCCTTCTTAAATGAATTATCCCAGAGGTGCCAGAGCTATCGCTGATGGGCTCGTTCTTGGCCAGTGGCAGATCCACCTTACTGCTAGCTGGCACTGGCTCTGTTGGACGTGGGGGAAGCTTAGGGCGTGTTCTCACAGAAGCCACCCCTGCAGGCCCCCACTACCAAAACCTTGCCACTCAAACCAAATATACAGTAATAGAATGGGTTAGTAAAAAAAAGTAAAATTACGGGCATATCTCATAGGACTGTAAATAGGATGAGAAGTTAATTAATGTCACGATACCACCTTTTTGGTAAATTCATATGTCAAAACTGATTCTAGAGTCACATCTATGGGAATTCAAAAACCAGAAGCTAGAACACATAGATAACTTTCAGTGCTTCAAGTTCAGTGGTTTTTTGCACTTCCACAGGGGAAAAATGGGATATTTAGAAGTAGGTCTGTCAAGTACTGTCAGAGGTACCTAGCCAGCTAAAATCCTGTGGGAGTTGGTAGGGGAACAGATGCTGCTGGCTTTTGATTCAGCTGAGTGAAAAGTGGTCGAGCAAACTTTAAAACCTGTAGGACAAAAGAGAAGGCTATGCTGCAGTAATTAGACGAACACTGACAACAACAGGACAAATGCTAACATGAACCTAATCTGCTGTTAGTGCAGAGCATAGATTTCCTAGCAGCAGGCAAAACGAAGTTGCGTGAAAGCAGTGAGAAATATTAGTTTCCACTTCTAGGTTACTTAAGCTTGTATTATAGAATCATAGAATCATAGAATAGTTAGGGTTGGAAAGGACCTCAAGATCATCGAGTTCCAACCCCCCTGCCATGGGCAGGGACACCTCCCACTAAACCATGCCATCCAAGGCTATGTCCAGCCCCACCTTGAACGCCGCCAGGGATGAAGTATTCACAACTTCCTTGGGCAACCCATTCCAGGGCCTCACCACCCTCACAGTAAAGAATTTCTTCCTCATATCCAATCTAAACTTCCCCTGTTTAAGTTTAAACCCATTACCCCTTGTCCTCTCACCACAGTCCCTAATGAAGAGTCCCTCCCCAGCATCCCTAGAGGCCCCCTTCAGGTATTGGAAGGCTGCTATGAGGTCTCCACGCAGCCTTCTCTTCTCCAGGCTGAACAGCCCCAATTTTCTCAGCCTATCTTCATACGGGAGGCGCTTCAGCCCCCTGATCATCCTCGTGGCCCTCCTCTCCACTTGTTCTAACAGTTCCATGTCCTTTTTATGTTGAGGACACCAGAACTGCACACAACTCTCCAAATGAGGTCTCACGAGAGCAGAGTAAAGGGGCAGGAGCATCTCCGTCGACCTGCTGGTCACACTCCTTTTGATGCAGCCCAGGATACGGTTGGCTTTCTGGGCTGCAAGCGCACACCGCCGGCTCGTGTTCATTTTTTCATCGACCAACACCCCGAAGTCCTTCTCTGCAGGGCTACTCTGAATCTCCTCCCCGCCCAACCTGTAGCTGTGCCTGGCATTGCTCCGACCCAGGTGGAGGACCTTGCACTTAGCATGGTTAAACTTCATCAGGTTGGCATCAGCCCACCTCACAAGCGTGTCAAGGCTCCTCTGGATGGCATTCCTTCCCTCCAGTGTATCAACCGAACCACACAGCTTGGTGTCATCGGCAAACTTGCTGAGGGCGCACTCAATCCCACTGTCCATGTCTCCCACAAAGATGTTGAACAAGACCGGTCCCAACACCGATCCCTGAGGGACACCACTCGTTACTGGTCTCCAGCTGGACATTGAGCCACTGAGCACTACTCTTTGCGTGTGGCCACCCAGCCAGTTCTTTATCCACCGAGTGGTCCGCCTATCAAATTGATGTCTCTCCAACTTAGAGAGAAGGATGTCATATGAGACAGTGTCAAAGGCTTTACACAAGTCCAGGTAGATGACATCAACTGCTCTGCCCCTGTCCATCAGTTCCGTAGCCCCTTCCTAGAAGGTCACCAGATTGGTCAGGCAGGAGGAATGCTTTTGCCTGTGTTTTTACAGACAGAGTCAATGGATGACAACCCTGTTCCTTGTTGGGAGAATCTCTGTCAGACACGACCACCAGCCCCCTTTCTCCTCTCATTCCATACTCACTCACATATAGACTTAAATCCTACACAACCATCCAGCAGACCACATGGTTATGGCTCTGAGGAGTCATTTGGAAGCTAGGGCGTTTACCAACAGAACCCATAGATCCTTATGGGAATATTAATTGCAATGACCATGGTTTCTTTACTGGGATGCAAATGGATCTTACGGAAGGTTGGACATAATCCGGGACAATTGGCTCCATGTGGCCCTGCTTGAGAAGGAGCTGGACCAGATGTCCTCCTAAGGTCCCCTCAATCATTCTGTGAAGCCATTTTTCTCCCCATGTATTTACTTAACAGTAAAACCCCCAAATACCTGCAGTGCCTGTTAGAAATAATATTGATGAACTTTTCTCAATTGAAAGAAAAATAAAGAAAATGTGCTTGGTTTGCCTAGACCAAATGAAATGTTTTATATACCATACAGAGTCAAGCCTTATGTTTGGTACCAGGAAATATAATCTGAGAACTCACTCTGGAAACTGTTCAGAAGACCAGCAGCACCACCATCCCCCAAAATTAAGAGTTTGTTTTTCTTCTGCCAGCCGGATATCACTTTATTCAGCGACATGAATTAATTAGTATTCCATTTTGTTCTCAAAAAGCAGAAAATTCTTCCATATTATTTTTCTGCTGCCAATATGTTTGAAGTTGTGTTATAAACTCTGTCCTGGTTTCAGCTGTAACAGTTATTTTTGTCCTTCTTCGTAGCTGGTGCAGTGCTGTGTTTTGGCTTTAGTCTGAGAACAATGCTGATAACACACCAATAGTTTAGTTGCTGCTGAATAGCACCTACCCTGATCAAGGACTTTTTGGTCTCTCGTGGTCTGCCAGTGAGGGGGGGGGCACAAGAAGCTGAGAGGGAGCAGAGACAGAACCCCTGACACAAACTGTTCAAAGGGGTATTCCATACCACAGCACATCATGCCCAGTGTATTAACTGGGGGGAGTTACCCATAAGGGTCTGTTTGCTGCTCAGGTTGGGCTGGGTATCGATTGGTGGGTGGTGAGCAATTGTATTGTGCATCGCTGGTGTTTACTGTTGTTTTTCTTCCCTTCCTTTTTTAGTTTTATATTCCCTCCCCTTGTTATTTTCCTTATCATCATTATTATTATTATTAGTGGTAGTAGTAGTTGTTTTATATTATACTTTAGTTACTGGACTGTTTTGATCTCAACCTGTGGGGTTTATGTTCTTCTGATTCTCCTCCACATCCTGCCCAGAGCAGGGAGTAAAAGGGTGTGAGTGAGCAGCTGCCTGGTGCCGAGTTACCGACTGGGCTTAAACCACCACGCTTTCTTTTCCTATACCAGATCCAAAATTCGCTGCAGCCAGCAGGTGTTTACAGATGGCTTTCCAGGAGAGCAGTGTGTGAAGCCAAAACAGCCACAGAAGCCATATAATCATCCTGAGATGGCTGAAGTTTTGAAAATAAAGGTAGGCTGTCTCATTGGCAAACATATGTATCTTGACAGTTTAAAACAAGATGTCTTTGTTTGTAAGCATTCCTCTCTGTCTTGAAAATACTGAATTTTGTCACCATAGCATGCAAAAAAAAAAGGGGAGGGGGGGGAATTTTAGGGATTCTGAGATTTATCTGACATTAGAGGTGGTGGGTATCAGGTGGTTGTTGTGTTGTTTCCAGGCATAGATAGTAATTACTACTCACCATTTTGGTGTCCTCCATGTACCATTTTGAAATATTTTGGTTACCACTACTGTATATATATCAGTGTATGGGAACTCACTGAGCTGAATTTGTTGTGTAATGCAGCGTTTGTAATAGTGCAAGAGAGACTGAGTAGCAACTGGTGACGCTTTGTAACTTGAGTGCATGTTTAGTTAATTCCAGTGTGCTCCAGCTTGTCTACAAAAGACGCATTTTACATGTTTTGAGGTTATTTGGAGGACAGATTTTACTGGTAAGTGTTAGTGCAGTGATGTTCAATGCTGCCATTTAAACTGAACTCTTTATTACATTTTGGACTTAATAGCAGAGTCAGAGCTTGAGGAGCAATGGCAGAAAGCAGTATCAAGACACTCCCACTCAAAAGAAGAGAATAAATGGAGTCCATAGCCAACCTGTTAAGCCAAATCATACCTTGGTAAGAAATATGTGGTGGGTCTCATTAACAGGTTCCAGCAATGCTTAACAAATGTTTAGGCCAATGTCCTGCTGAAAAAGAACACGCATATCTATCACAAGTATATTTGATCAGAATATTTGGTATGTGTTTGTAGAAATATGATATTTCTTACATCGTATGCATATACATCTCTAGACAAGCATACTGTAAACTTCAGAGTTCACATTTTGGAAGTAGGGACTTGTTATAGCAGTTGAAAATTTGCCAGCTGTTTTAGTAGACCATAAGCTTTCCTGATTCTTGTCAGATAATAGCCTGCTGTGGTGTGTCATAAGAAGTCAGTGCAGTGCATGTCTTTTTTTATTCATATAGGATATATTACTGTAAGCATGGAGTTTTGTTATGCAACATTTAGATACAAAGTGGTAATGCATGCTTATTGTTTCCCTTTTCTAGCAATAATGTTATGATACAGACTTGACTTGAACTGCAGAATCTCAGAATTTTTTAATCATACAGTAGAACTACAGCAGTTTCTATATTCCAGTATGACATTCTTGTTTTGTTACCTTTTCCCTGCAGTAACTAATTGTCTTTGTCCCCGCAGTTCTGCTGGCTGGGAGAAGACTCGCTGAGATATCTCTCTTTTTTAAAATACAATGTCTATTTCACACAGACAGTGATACCTGCCCTCTCTTACCCTTCTTTATGGCTCTCCAATTCTACTTTGTTGACTCTTGTGCAGCAGTGAGCCTCCGTTGTATAGAGATACAGCTTGGCTGGCTCGTCCAGGCTTTAGTTTTGCTTGTTTACAGGCTGTAAACTAGATTCTTCCCATTAGGGCTTATGATTATTACCTTGTCTCTGTTTTTCATATAAAAGTGCAGAAACCGTAAATTCTTGTCCTGTAAAACCCCCAGGGTAGCAAGAAATGCTTAGTTGTGTTTGGGTTTGAGGATAAAATGTGAAAGAATTGACTGCCCAGAAATTTGGCTGTATAGGAAAAAACTGGTAGGGGAATCTGTAGGATCTTGAGGGAAACAAGTTGAACTGTTAATACTCCACAGTCACATTGTAGGATCTTTACAGACTTTTCTAAATACTTCTGTGGTGTTTCACTTGCATTTTCATGATTGTCAGTCTTTTGAAGTTTAAGATTTCATGTCCCTGTGATAATTTTCTAATAGAGTTTGGAGGCCAGGGAACTCCTAATTTTTACAGACTGCAAAGCGCCATACTTTCCTCTGTATACTTACAGCAGCATAGCTGGGGCTAAAACTGAAGTCTTCCCTGGAGAATTCCAACTTTGTGTCTGTAATGCATGCTAATTTAATTGGCAGTAGTAGTGTGTTTGCAAATATATTCCCCTTGCTTTTTGGGACAAGCTGATTGAAGACAGGTCTTGTGCATGTGCAGTTTTTATTCCGCACCCTCATATGCAAGACCTTTCCAGCTTAAAAACATTTAGAAAGCACTCAAAATTTTCCCTAAAAGTCTGCATTTTAAAAATTATTTGTTGACTGTTATAGGCTGCATGCTTCTGTGAAAGGCTTGTAGACTTGAAGCATGCTTACTAGATAAAATGACATGACAGAATTCATGCTGAGTTATAAGTAACATAATTCACACACCAGGAGATATATGAAAGTAAAGGTAACCAGCATGCCTTTTAGGTGATGTTTAAGCTATACCCCAAGAAATAGAATGCCATTTCTTTATGAAGTGTGTAATGTACGGTCATTCTTTTAACCAGAAATGTGAAAAAAGGCTTAATCCAAGAAGACTTCAAGATAACTTTGAAACAGGCAAGTGCAGTCTGAATTTTCATCCATTGTTATATATTAGAGGCTGAAGGCACCTGAATAACCATGGTTGTGGGTTTTTCCTTGTATGCTACCATACCAAATGCCAAATGTTATAAAGCCGTATTATTTTTAAGGCAGTGTGAGTTGTTGTGGGCTGGTTTAGTTTTTTTTGTTATTGTTGTTTAAGTTTAGTTAACTTTGTATGCTGTTTCATGTTGGTTTTGCAAGTCTCCTAAATTATGAAGACTCAGATTAAATCTGGTAGCTGAGTAAAAAGTAACTCAAAGCTGTTTTAGGAAAATAGCATCTGATTCAACATAATATTGGTAATTGAGCATTGGTTCACGGCTTTCTGTCCAGCTAGTAATTAGGTGCAGTTGGCATTGGACTGCTCTGGAAAGTGCTCAGAAAATACGGCTGTATTTCTGTCCTCCTTATTAAGGAATAACTTGGAAAAATTAGCACCTGTAGGCAAAGCTGACTGTTGAAAGTGTCCCCAAATTGCTGTGACTTGGAAGATTTTTTCTAACCACTAGATGACTTGTAAATATGGTTGAGATACCTTCTATTTATGAACAGACATACAGATTTTGTAATAAGTATTAACTGAATATACATTTGAGGTATGGCTTTGTATTGTTACTGATAGTTTTACTGATAACTATGTGTTTAATATTTGTTTCATGCTATCTTCTCTTTAAGCAGATGCAGCATATGAGATGTGTTGCTCCAGTGAAGATCCACTGACAGAACAAGTAGACAGACAATCTGTGGCATGCAATGGCCATTACAAATTTGCTTTCTCATCAAAAGCTTTCTTGAGTTTCAAGTTTGACCATGATGCCATAATGAAAAGTTTTGACCTCTGACAGCACACTTATTAAGAACAAAAATTAGACTTGCCTGTTGCAATTGAGGGGGTTTTTTATCCAGCCTTACTCTTTCTCAGGAGTTTTTTTGTTTTATTTTGTTCAGTTTTAAATGCAATGCAGGGACTGACTGGTGGTTTGGAAGGGTTTGTTCTCTTTGTAGTATGGGAGTGGCATAGTCAACTGTTGCACTTTAAATGCAGTATAGCCTTTGTCCATGGAAGTACCTTTCCAGTGTTCAGTTCACTTGTTCCTAGCTGTGCATTCAAGGGCATTCTTTTTTTTTTTTTTTTTTTTTTTTTTTTGTTGTTGTTGTTGTTGTTATTAAACTTGCCAAGTCTTTTGTAGAATGTCACTGATTTTAATTTTTTTTAACTGTTAAGAGTATACCAGCTTGCTAAACTTCAACTGCTCTGGTGTAAATTATTGGACCCATTAAGTAATTTCTGTGTAGTACATTGCAATATTACAGCAGTGGCAATGAAACTAACTGATTCTTGGAGGACTCCTTCGTCCTAGTGATTTTGAAACCAAGTTGCACATTTCAAACCTAGCCTCAGCCTGTCATCCTTTCTCTGTCCTGGTTGCTTGCCCAAAGTAACTTATTTTCTTCACATGGATAGCTTCTGATGGCTGGCAATCAGTAGTATTTGGAGCCAAATGTATAGAATGTTGACTTCTTCTACCTAATCTGCCTCTATCTTATGTAAAGAATGGCAGAATTTAGCCATTCAAAGTGTCTAGCTTCAACTCTTATGCACTGTCCCCAGCTGGGTAAGAAGTCGTGAAATGTTGTGTTATCCCAGTTGCAGCTACTTTCAAGAAAGCAAAGCTTAAGCTTTGTCTGTGAGAGGTTACTTGTGTAGAATTTATACTGAATGTAAATAAGCCTCTGTAGATCTTGCTGAGGAGGAAGGCAGGTGCATGGATAATAGAGTCATTGTGTGACACTAAATGGCTTAATCAGGCTTGCAGTAACTATTCTAAGGGTGTCCAATATTGTATTCTGTGCTGTTGTCCTCAGTTCTCTTGTGTAGTGTATGCTGTGTATATATCCAGTAGTACTGAATTGCACTGGCAGTTAGCATTTGAATGATGTAGCCTCAGTTATTTTCAGCTACAAAGCTCTCTTAGTTAAAAATATTAAAGACTGGGGGGAGGAGAATGACACCTCAGAATTACGGTGACAAATGGTTAAATCGCCTTCATGATCCAAGTTAAGGGGTTCTGAGTATGTGCTTTGCAGTTGAGAGAAATGCACTGAAATAATCTGTCACTGCAGCTTGTGGTAGCAAGCACGTTGTCCCGGATTTAAAAATGAACTTTTCTCTAAAATAACCATGAGTAATTAGTAACTTCATAGGTTGAATGAACTACACCCTTGTCTCGTCACAGTGGATTGCTCATGCACTGTGTCTTTATGCAATTTGTATCATCCAAAAAAATAATCCTGGTCTTCCTTCAACCACCCTACTTCATCTACCCTACCTAATCTGTTAACTAGTGCTTTTCCTCAGAAATAGCTTTAGAACTGTCTCCTGGTTTATTTACTTGCCTGGTACCACGTGGTTTGGGACTCTTAATGCTGTAATAATCTTGGTGGTAGGAATGCTGGACTTCTGTATCAGGCAACAGGAGAAAGAGACTGCAGCATTTCCTCCTTCTGGAAGACAAGAGTCCTGAGGGCCTTGTCTTTCAAGACCAAATGGTGAAATAGCTCAATCTAGCTTTGTCTCACTTTGTAAAAAAAAAAAAAAAAATCAAAAAAAAAAATCAAAAAAAAAAAAAATCCAAAGGCTGTTCAAAACAGTAAATGGCATAAAGCAGTAATTGAGAAGATGGGATAATGCTGGAAGAGGTTTCAGCTTCAGGTGAAAACTAATCTTTAGTTACTTCTTTAGTGCAAATAGTTGATTTCCCAGCAAAAGTGCCTTTACTCATGGTGAGGCAGAAGTTCGTATTCATATCCTTAGGCTGCTACTGCCTGTGGAGTTAGTAAGACTCTCCTAAGGCATGATTAAATATCAGGCTGTGGAAATCTTTAATAAATAAGTTGACTTTTCAGATAAATTAGTTATTTTTCATCTAATGTTCTGTAAATAAAGGGGATGCTAATGAAACAGTGAATTTGGGAGTTTCTGTCAACTGTTTGGGAAATCAGGTCCCAGACAGGGAAAATCTGTTGAATGAAACAAGTGTGTCCTATAAATAGGAGATGCTGCCTGCCCTCTATATTCACTGGGTCATATTTTTTAGTTCTTAGTGAAAGACTGGTTCAGTGTAAGAGAAATTGGTTGCTTCATTAAGCAACCAAAGTGGGGTTTATACACGTCATGATTTTAGTAAATCTAGCCTTAATGTGAGTTGCAAATAAATGTGATAAATATGCAATAAATTTTACTTTATTTGTATAAGGGTACTGTTTCTTGTTGTAGCATTGCTTTCTGCTTTCTCAGTAAGATTTTTAAAACAATGTAAGTGTGGTGGCATGTGATCTAACTTATGGGTTCCATTATGCCCTGCACTGTGAACTTTTTAAATTGTTTACTGTTGTTCATGTTGTTTTTATTTCGCCATCCTTTTATAATTACTTCTAAGTTCAGGAGTACAGTTTACATTATCCTCAGTAAAACAGTGAAGAAATAACAACTGAGATACAGAATTTAGTTCCTTGAGGTTTTATTTTATGGGAGCTAGACACAGAGAAACAGGTAACTGTGTGCATGTCAAACTGGAGAGCTGATATCAAGATACTTGAAAAACAAATATTGCTCAATTAAGAAATGCTTGCCTGTATGGGATTATTCAGATTATAAATGGTCATGCAATATTCTTGAAATTAAAGAACTTGTGGAATAAACAAACATTTAACAAAAAAATGACAAATGTGTGGGTGCCGGGAATCTAGTACTAGTTTGTGGTTTCTAGTACTACATAAACTACCTGCTTTAGTGTGAGATTTTTAGCACTGGCCTTCACAGAGCAATCTGAACTTTGAACTCAGACTGAAGAGTCATCTGCCTCATGGAATGATGTACATTCTGTGCTGAAGTGCTGTTAACTTCCACTCTTTGACCAGCTGACATGCATGATTTTGAAAGTAGCTGTGTCTTATACAGTTTGAAGTCTGGAAACAGTGGTACTGGAAAAAAAAAGGGCAGCAGCTTTATTTATTACACAATTAAAATATTTTTTTAACACAAATGTAAATTCTTTAGACCAAACTTGCATAAATAGGTTTAAGTAAGATTTTGGGTCTAGTCACAGTTCCAGACTTCTCTGCTGTGCTCCAACTTTCCTGATTTGGTGTTTTGAGAACACTACTTGCTGTGTTTTTTCTTCACCTACCTGTGGCTGTTAGTAACAGTTCCTTTTAAAAACAAAACAGGCTTCAGATCTGGATGTTTGTAATATACTTGTTCTTGCATTGTCATTTTAGATTAAGAAATTATTTTTTTCAACTTTCATTTACTGTAGTAGAGTTGCTTTTTTGGATTTGCAGTTCATAGCAGCACTCCTGTCATTTGGTGGGAAGAGTAAGAATCTACACTAAGAATCCAAGCCCTAATGTCCTGTGATACAAGACAGCACTGCTGCTCCATGGGTGACTGGCTTTCTAGTTGTTTGGGCTGTTTAATCCTTACCTACCTGGATTTTTTTATAAATTCTGAGCAACAGAATTTTTTTCAGAGGTGAAGTCAGGTGCTTTAATCTTTTAAACCAGGAGGTTACACTCTAAATGTGTTAGAAAGCTCAAAATTATTGAGAACTGATAGAGTAGCCTCTCCTGTGGATTTTGAAATCAATTTATTTACAGAAATTGAGTCTTGCACTGTAAACATTAAATCATCTGGTGCTTATACATGACTTCATAATTTCAGATTGTTTTTATTAATACTGTATTTTGGCTTTTGAAGCAACCAAATTTAAGATATGGTATGTTTCTACAAACTAACTGAAGGTGCTTTTACAGTAGATTTGGCTTGGAAATATCACTACTCTTGCATAATAGGTTTTTGTTCTTATGCATTTACAGCAATAGTGTAGTTTTGAGAATGAAAGTAGGCTAAATGCTAGTGTTTGCACTGTTTTTAATTCTGTACATAAGCACTGATAGATGCAGTAGGATTTGTGCTGTGTGTGAATTTCACTGTTTTGACTAAATTGTACAAGGAAGATATCATATGTAGCAATTTCACTGCCTATATTCAAGATTGTACAACAGGAAGTATTCTTGATTAGTAGTACTACATTAAAATTAAATGCTTGGGTTTCAACTTGTTTTTTCATAGAAAATTTTAGGTTAAGCTAGACTTAAATTTTTGTATAGATTCAGCTTTACAGAAACCCGTATTTTTAGGTTGTCCTCAGAGCTGGAAAACTGGGAAGGAAGTAAAAGTGTTTCCTTCAGTACTTGCAGGAAAAAAAAAAAAAGCTTGTTTTAAGTAATTATCAAAATTTCACAGGGTACAGAATATTTGAATTTGAGTAGGTCCACTATGAAATTTACTGACAACGCCACTGAGTATTTTGTCACGGTTAAGCCTTTATATTGTTCTCAGAACAACCAGCTTCTCATTTCCATTACAGTTCTGTGCCTTTAAGAAAACAATTACAGCTTATGGAGCATGAATAATTTTAAAACCAGGCATCTATAGTTTTTTAAGAAGATAGATCCTGCTAACCCAGTTCTCTGACTCACTTCCCACAGTGAGAAAAACTTACTTTGCAAATTTTTTTCAGCATGCTTGAGCAAAATTACTGAATTAGCTGTATGAACCATTTATATCTTACTGGTTGGCTACATACTCTTGTTATGCAGGAAAAATATACAAAACTGCAGTATTAAGAGCACTCAGCAAATACTTCTTGTCTATATTTAAAACAGAATCCTTAAGTAACTATACTATGTCTGCATGGCACTGCAGTATGTGGAAGCTGTACTTCAGCCCTGAGGAGCAGTTTAGCTGGGTTTGCAAGGCACTTTAACATTAAAAAGCAAAAGAGACTCCACAGAAGGTGGGGTTTTGTTCATGAATTTTGGCATGGTAGACTGCTGTGTGCATTCCAGGACCTAGGCTGGCTCAGGTATTGCTGCCCAAAGATACCACTTTTCTGTGCAGCACTGCATGCCTCATGGAAAACAAGGAGCCAGTGTTACGTTACATGGGTCATGTATGAAGGGTTATGTCTTCCTCTTGTTTGTTTAAAGTTCAAGAACTTGATCTGTTTTCCTCACTGGTATGTAGGTGGCATTTCAATGCTTATTAAGTAGAAAGTATGTACAGCTAATAGGGTTAAAACCATGTAAAGTTACAGATTTTACTCAATTTCCATTATGTTATCTTGAAGAAAGTTTGGGTAATCCAACTCTTCAATTTTAGGAAACAAAATCTGTAGCTATCTATAATATCTGTACTAAATGCTGTACTAAAGATTGTGATTGTTATTCACCGATTCAGAAACTGAAGCATACTATTTAAGAGACTATGACTAAATTGACATTTTCTTCTATACTGTAATTTTTCTCAGTAAAATTAAATTACTTTATGTATAAACTTACTGAAGTACTGAAGTATGAATATAAACATTGATCAGCATGAAACACAAAGCCTGTGCTGGTGGTGCAGGTTATTCTTTCACTGCAGAGTGTTTAAATGTTGCGTTAAGTCAGTCAGCAGCACTGATTACACATAATGCTAGGAAAAGAAGTATTTTTTAAAGTCAATTTTAAAGGTGCACAAGGGGCCCACCAAACGCAAAGGAAAGAAAAAAAATGTTTTAGATGTACTGGAGAAAGGAAGCACACGAACTTCACTGAGTGCTTTTAAAGTATTTATGAAACAGCATTTTTTTTTTCTTTGTCTGTGTAACCTGTTATTAAATGAATTGGATGCATGGAAATGGTTTCATTTTTATAAAGTGTTCACTGAAGCTGTAGTGGGTTTCTAGAAAGTTCTAATGTTCTTGAGCTCAGCTAAAACCTATGATGTAATCTATGGTGAGTTCTTAACAACTTTTCATGTCCCTAGCATGGGAAATTTCCTGACGGTGTCATACCATTTACCTCAACAACATATTGTGGAGAAAGTCACTATAGTACCTTTAGGCAAACCCATTCAACAGTAAGATGACAAGGTATGGTAAAGCAACCCCCCAGGCAAAGAAACAGCATTAGAAATTTATTCAGAATATAAGAACATTTATAAAATAAGTATTATAAATGGCTCTGTATAAATAAATGCAGTTTTTACAATTCTACATCAAATAAACATAGTTATTTTACAGCTGCTAGGAAACTAAAAAGCAGGAACAATTTTAAAGCTAATTCAGTAAGGTGAAATGTTTCTAGAATTACCATGTTATGGTACAGTATTAAAGGAGGAGAAAATACAAATAAAACTAGTAGGACAATATTGACATTAATACAAACTTAGTAACATGTGCTTTGCAATAGCTAACAGTACATTCAAGCTGGTGAAGACTTTTAATTAGAAAAAAAGTACTTTTTTTCTGAACACACTGTGAAATACAAAATCTCATGCACCTTGGTGACTTATAAAATTAAATAATACACCCTAAGATAATTAATGAGTGAACAACTTAGGTTCTGTTGGCAAGAAGCATCTATTTTTCTTGCTTTGCAAATATATTGCTTCTGTAACAAGTGTTAAGTGGGTTGTTGTAACTCAAGGTGATTTGCACTCTTGTATATAGATAGGCTGGTGTTTCTAGCAGCTGCATAAAAGGAGTTAGGTTTTTGGCATGTATTCTCAGGGTTAGTGCCATTGTAATAGGTACACTGGAATTGCAGCTGATTGTTAATAACAGTTTTCACAATAACAGTAAACCTTTTACCAATTCCCTATTGACCTCCAGTATGCAAGCAAATGAAGCAGAAACTGCTTGCTTAGGCAGAATACCTGGTTGGTCTGTCAAACCATAGCTACTGCTGCGGCTGTAGGCTATCAATCAGCCTCACTTTTTCATACAGAAGCATTATGGGAGGAAAAGGCACTGGTTTACATTTACTGGTGATTCACAATTTATTCTGAAACAGTTTCAGAGCATAGCTGGCAGGGAACACACGCAGTAGATGTAGTAAAACAATGTTCACTTGATGCAAAATCAGTAAATTGTTAGGCCTGAAAAAGGCACCGAGGAACACTGCAGCCTTTTAAAGTCTTTAAACCTAGATGAATTTTATACTCTCTTGATCTGTATATTTCCTTTAAAGACAGGGTGCAATTCAAATGCTTTAAGCTTCTTTTTATTAATAGCCTCTCTTGCTATGGAGAAATAGAAAAAAATGAGCCTAAGGGCAAATGCAGTGCAGCAGTGGTTTCTAGTCACCTTAAGTGAAAGGTATTTCGCACAGATAGTCTGAGATGACCTCAAGTTACATGGATGTTTCAGATGCAAGAATACAAAACTACAACTGCATTTTTGCTACTGTACAAAGTGGGTAAGTCTGTTTCTTCAGAAACAAGTATGATCATCTACCAGTGAAGCTTTCAGCAAAACCCTATTTTCCTGTTGGTGAGAAACTTGCTGGCAAAGAAGGAGAAATGTCATAGACAGATGCTTAGGAAAACCATAAAGACAGTAAGAAATCAGTGTGCTTGCTCCCTCAACAGCTGGGTCTGCAAAAATTTCCGTTCACATTTTAAATTAAGAAGTTAGAGAAGGAAGACTGATCACAACCAGTCCCAGGGCACTGCTGCTACCTACAATGTAATTTTGAAATCAGCATTGTTTTAACTTGCTGTAGCAATCAATAATGTATGATGCTGGCTTTGTAGCAGATATATCAAGATTCTAGAGAAGTAGGAATTGCAGCTCTAAGAAGGAAACAGCAGCTACAGTAATAAGAGATGTCAAAAACACCAACAGCTACAGTTTCAGAGGTAATCAACACTTAACAATAATGCTGTATTCTGAACACAAATTCGCACAACTCTTTTTGGCTGCCTGGCCTAACCCAAGAGTACACAAAACCAACTCCTCTAAAAATACTTCCTTAGTACTAGAAATTAGATGAATAAATGAAAGAAGTTATCATAACTAAATACACTAATAAAACTTCAGGTGCAACTCAACTTATAAAGCAAAAAGGATAAACAAGTCCTGAAATCAGATTCACTTGAAAACAGAGCCTGAAAAATTCAAAGTAGAGGTGTAACAAAGTAGCAGGCTTTGTTGAATGGACTCCAGTTTGGCATGTTAAAACAAATGTCAAAACTGTTTTATGTACTCAGGTCAAAAAGGAGAAAATTCCAAACAAAACTGGTGTCTCTGTATTTTACTCTGTAGAGAAATCTATCTGAAGAGAAATCTATCTGATCTACTTTGCTTGATGTTCATTACCATCACAGGCCAACATTTTCAGTTCAGGCAGTTTCATAATACAGTAACGTGACTTAAACAATTAGCAGTAACAAAAACTAACCTAAGAAGCTGTAGGAAGACTTCACCATTCACATTCTATTTGTGTCTGTATATCTATCCACCTACACATTTATAGTTTTGTGCCTATGTATTCAAAATTTAATAGGTACATAACTCACAGGTACCTTTTTTGGTCAAAACTAGTATAAAAAGAAGAGATTCTACCTCTTGATAACAGAAAGCTGTAATAAGCACAAACGTGACAAAAATGGCACAGCTTCTTAAAGAAAACCTTGGCTATAATGTAATATCAAGAAACCCCCAACTGTTTCTCAGAGTAATTGCAAACATAATGCAATATAAATACCAGATTCCCTATAATTTCTTACCCAACCTTGGCACAGACTATCTGGCATGGGGAACCTCACAGCCTTTAGTCCTCTTTACAAACTATTAAGAAACACAGTTTTCAGAGCCATAACTAGGATTTCTTGTTTTTTTCCAAACCAACACTTTTCCTACTTTTTCTGCGCTGTGAGCATGAGTGATGCCAATTACAATGTAAAAAATAAGCCAGCTGATCATCTTCCTGCTTTGAAGCTGCCTATTCAGTTGACTTAACCACAGCAGCAAGTCTTGAGGGTACACAGCACTATTGTGTTGTGTGCGGAGGGAGCACGGGGATTGTGAAAACTCCAATTATCTCCAAACTGCCCAAACTGAAACTGTGTTAAGAATTACTGTGTGACACTGTCACCCATGGGACATACTTAAAATGGAAGAGAAGCTGTAAGAATACAAACATAATGACACAGACAACATATATAATTATAGCATGATAATTCAGGCACCGCCATTTTACATTACAAAACAGTCCTTAAGGTTAACACATTATCCCCATAACACCTCTCTGGGATTCCAGAGAAGGTTCTTACTGTGTCAGCATTGAGAGTCAGGGCTTTTAGCATTTCAAGCTAGCTAAGTCAGCCTCCAAAAGAAATAAATTCGTAATGGCACTAAGCATCTTTGAAGGAGATGCATTTAAAGTGAAGTTTCATTGGTGTGTGGTCTAGAATTCTCTTCTTCTAGTAAAGCTATTCTTTGTTTGAGCATCCTTACTTGTGTTTCATGTCTCTCCACCATGGCCATCATTTGTGATTCCAATTTCTTCAGCTTATTCTGATGCTTTTTCTTTGCTTTTTCATAAGCTGCTACCAGGTTGCTGTTAGAAATACAAGGCAATACAAGATCATTCACAAATGCTTGTTCATAGCAAGTGCTACAAAAATCCACCCCAAAACGCCACCTTCAGGGAATTCCAAAGTTTGGATACTGATCATCTTCCTAAGACTTACTAGTGATTTAAAATGCATGAGATTCAAACTTTGATTGGTCCAAACCCGGATCAGTGCTAATCACTGACAAGGTGTGTACTGGCCCCCAAAAGATACAGAGAAAATAAACTGGTTACTGAAAACAGTTTTAAACATGGATCAAAGAACAAGCCAGCTAGAGGTTGCTGGTGATGACCTCCCAGAGTACTGTGCGTCAGGACACACAGAATGGCATCTTGTGCTAATCTGTCAGACGCTAAGTAACTTCTGTGCCTCCACCCTGACTCATTAGGAAAGCTGGAGATGGGTACTGCTCCACACCACATGGGCTTTAAGTATGATTTATTAATGAAAAGTGCGTTGCAAACAGATAGGCTTCTTGCAGGAAGGGCAGCTACACTTCATCACATTCTCAGTATATTCAAACACAGTGCCAGTAAAAACTACTGAGTAAGCAATAAAATGTGTGATTATCAAAGCCAGTTTATTAGAGACTGGAGCCAAAGAAAAGGGAGCAATTTTAAACAAAATAACAGATTCGTAATCAGAATAAATGGAGGTTTTTGTTTGTTAAATAAAATACATTCACTGGTACCTCAGTTAAGATTAACCTATTTATTTCTGTTCTTCTGTTCTTAGCGATGTAGTTTTTCAGCATCTTACATGGGAGGCTTATACCTCCTGCATCTCTAACTATATAACCTTAAAGAGTCAACAGGGGTGAAGACAAGGATCCAGAAACTGCTCATTAAAGTAGGGGAAGATTACAGTGCAGAACATGGCAAAAAAAAAATCAATGGCACATCCACCTGCTGGAAGCTCTTTTACCTGTTTGCCCGTTTAAGGTCATTAACAAATTCTGCAGACTGCTGATGTCTGATTTCACTGCTCTTGGTGAGCCTCTCCAAAGCACTCACTAACTCTTGCACTCTAGCCTTCAGTTTCTTCTCCCTGGATAAGGGTAAAAGGAGGAAGAAAACTATTTTCAAAACAGAAATAACACTTCAGCTTGCAAGTACATGAATGGCTGTCCTGTGCTGGGCCAACAGGCTGAAAATATGTTCCTTACTACTACGTGGATAAACAGGAGGTAGTTCTTACATTAAACTTTTCCACAGGTTGATTTTTCTAACATTCACCATTTCAGAATACGGGATCAGAGGTGCAGAGAAAACAAACTTATATATGATGAATCATGGTCTTGTATGTATCAAATGACATAAAACATAAAGATACATAAAACCTTAAGAATACCTGGCACATGCTGCCTACTGTATCGTGAATGAGATAGCGAAGAGAACTACCAAGGGAAAATAAAACATCACGTCTAGCACATAGGAATTTTAATTAAAAGTAGCACAACAGGATTGTTATCTACACCAAGTTGGTCCAAGCCCCGTCCAGCCTGACCTTGAACACTTCCAGGGATGGAGTAGCCACAACTTCTCTGAGCAACTTGTCCCAGTGTCTCACCACCCTCAGAGCAATTTCTTTTTTTCAGTTACTGCCTCAAATTTACACAAGTGATTTATACTACAGTCTGTATTACAGTAGATCAGTAGGCTTCTTTTAGGAGCCAGCAAGTTCAGTCTGTGTGGCAGCAGGAAACAGAAAAAGTTAAGAACAAGAGAGGGGGGTACTGACAGAAAAACGCAAACACAAGAAATGCAGAAGACTACAGAGCACAGGCATTTTCTTCTATGAGCTACACTCTTTTTCTTTCAAATGAGCCACAATACTGAAGTTTAAGATGCCAATATGATTACCAATACTTACTTACCAATTATGAACCAATAACTAATTACCTGAAGTGTGCCAAAATGGAAGTAAGGTGCACATTACAAATGCCTTTATGAGGGAAAAAAGAAGCGAAGGCGGCAGACGTTCTGCAGAGAAGCAAGTGTTATAGCTTGCGGTTTAAGCTGGCTTTACATGGCATTTTCCAGCACAAGCAAGCATATGGCATTGAGGCTGGTGCTTCTTCTATGGGAGCTCCCTGCAGCACAGATGATGACTGCCCACAGCCCGCTCATACACAGACACGAGACTCTCCCACCTCTTGTGCAAGGGTGTTGATGTGGAGATCCAGAAGCCTTTCTCTGTGACCCATCCTCGTAGCACAGACATCCCAGAGAGAAAAACATCAGATTTGAAAATTTGAAACAGGGGGATAAGAATGACATACAGCTGGGCTAAAGTGGGACAAAGTTACATTTAGATTTAGTTAGATTTTAGTGCTGAACCTTACGCTGGGGAGCTTTGCATGTATGGAGACATTTGTCAGTGTTTTCCTGCTTTAGAACCTCTTTGCAGTATCTGCCTTCCCCTCCTGTTTTGGTTGCAGCACTGCTAAGTGGGTAAATTTGACTTAATTTCAGTAACAAGACTATTACTAGGTTCCACATAAACCCACTGAGCCCCATGGGAATGAATACCCCACAGCGTGGGAACACTGAATGAATACCCCCTAGCTTTGCACAGATGCTTCTCGAAATCCAGCCCACCAGCCTGTAGTTCCGACGCTGGCCTGGCAACGGCAGCATTTTACAACCAGAGACCAGGGCAGCCACATGTGGAAAGTTTCACTGTGCAAAGCGTCAGCAACAGAAGGGCTTTCACAGTCAGCCATGGAAATATTCCAAGTCAGCAGTTTATCCCAACACGCTGCAGACGCTGGTTTACTGGCCAGAGTAAGAAGGACATAAGAGGAGCCTTGTTTGATGAAGAATCATCAGCATTCTTTATGCATCCCTTCACCAAAGTAACATGTATCAGTTTTCAAATTACGCAATGTTTTCCCTAGTGTTTAAAAGCTCATTGCCATCCACCCCAAATAAAAGTTTTATTTTTATACCCTATCATAGCAATCAGAAAGACACAGCACAGTCTACAGTCAAAATCTGTGTTCTGCAAAGAAAACAGGAACAACAAAAAATAAAATCCAGTTTTTACTTGCTAAATATAAGATGTACAAGATTAAGAAAAGATCAGACCTGGCAGAAGCCGGACCCACTACCTAATGTGTGTGTGGCACTACTGGTATGACTGAACACTGTAGGGTAAATCTAGTCCTTGTTTGCTCCCAGAGGATACCATGGCCAGAGGCTCTGGGCAAGGCTCAGCAGCACTGTGCCCAGCACTATGACCTAAGCCTGAAGAGGAAGTCCAGCAGAAAAAGCATTCACAGTATTTGGATGTGAGGAAAAAACTGAATATCACATGAGGTTGTTGACTTGAGGTTGATTTAGCATCATGTGCTAGAAAAGGTATAGCTCTGAAAATGCTACACCCAGTCAACATGGGAAAAAGAACCTTGCAGAGATGCGAGCTCTTAACATACCTTCTGTAACAAAAGCAGTGTGGAAAAAAAAACAGCGAAAAGACCCGGAGGAACGTGTGATACAAGTTTAGTTGTCACAGTGACTATTACCTGATAATATTACAGTGTCTGACTATTACAGCACCTTTCATCTGTTTTTGCACTCACACCTTTCAATCTGTCATGTTCAGCCCAAACTCCACTGAACATCAGACGTATTTCTTTACATCTGGCCTGTAACATCTTGCTACTTGGCAAAGATACAGTGCCAGAGGAGAGGTAAGCACCCTCGGCCTCCACAGGCTGGTTAAACAGCTTTCAGATAATAGCCCAGAACTCTCTAGCTAAATAGGTAACAGTGGGTAATGGCTCACATTCACAGATGTCTCAAATTTACACTTACACCAGTAAAACACATACATTGCCTCAGCTGACAAGAGCCACACAGGTTTTGTTTTGGCTTTTCCTGATGTCTTTAAGTCAGTGAAAACAGTGCTAGCTAGGGCTTAACTCCCACCTTCATCTCAGGGAAACCTGATAGCATGTGCTGAAATTCCCAAATCTTATAAAAACAACACAGAGGGATCTACTTTTACACTTACTGGTTCTGTTAAAGTATAAGTATCTTTTGCTTAGACACAGAAAATGCCTCATTTTGGTCTGAAAGACTATCACGTGCTGCAAAAAACATGTCAGGCTTTCTCTGAAGCGTGGCACTTTTATTCTAGTAGCACATGAGAGACCTCAGAGCTGTACCTTACTTACTCTGATCAGAAAATGCTCTATCCCTTCATAAAAATGCCATGCTTTATAATGCTAACCCTTCTCACTTCTCTCCATTTCCATCTCTAATTACCTCAGTTTGGACAGTAAGAAATGTCCTTATTTGTGTCTCTCCAAAACTGATTGCTTAGTTGGGCAGTGAATGGGAGTAATAATGAATCCTAAGGTGCTATCTGTATTCCTTTAATGCATTACAGGGTTAGCTGTCTTTACAGGATTTCTAATACCACTTCGCTTCCCCCATTGCTTTTATAAATCAGCAGGATATGAAGAATCAGGCTTAACGAACAATATTTTACAACAATAGTCCTAGCAATATGCAGCATTTTTCCTGAATGTGTCAAAGCTGCAAACCAGGGATTGAACTTCATTTGACACAACAGCCATATGAACACCTTCCCAACATGGATGCCATATGGCTCTGGCATGGCCTTCTGCTGCCAGACCGTGTTCCAGAGTCTGAAGAGCAAATGTGCAGAGAATTCACACTGCTATCATGCCCCAGGGCTGTAATACAGACCAGTATGGATCTTCAGAAAGCATTTACGTGTGTATTTTGATGTGAAGAGGGAAGGAAAAGCAAGTATTTTTAGCAGAACACAATTTCTGTGAGCCCACAAATCAACTGGACTGCAGAAGTCAGCACAGATTTTGCCTCCAACATTTCCTCTTTCAACTGGGTATTGCCACTGGAGCTGAGGAGAACAGCTGCAGCACCTCGTGTGCACAGAGAAAATGAGCACATATTCCCAGAAAAGGGAAGAAGCTTGTGATCTGAGGGCATGGCTCCCTTCCTACACAAGGGTTCTCTGTTCTTGGGGCACTCAAGAAGCCTGCTGGGGAAATACCCGACTGCTCCCTCTCCAAGGAAAAGCCCAGAACAGGCCTACAGCCTACTCTAACATCTTCTAAAAACACTATTTTCGGTGAAATGCCTAAAATGTTGGTAACAAAGACTTTTGTTTTGTATTTGCACAATCAAAACACTCAGTGGGCAGTTGCTAATGGGTTTTCAAGGGTTTTTTGTTTCAGACTTACAGGATGGTTTGCACCAGAAGGCAAGCGGACAAGGCCTGACATCTCTGGTTTCAAGGCTACTACTGTAGAGAGCAGGGAATTCTGCCAGAGCTGTAAAGGAAACTACCATCAGGCACATTTCTGCAGTTTCTGTCAATTTGGCCTCACACAATCACACCATGTTGGGCCCAGAATAATGTAAGCAAGGTCTTGCGTACTTCATATTTTCTCTCCTGCCTGGGCTTTTCCAGACACGTTCAGGTTTCATGTGCCAAAGCCTTCCCAGGCAGATTTTCCTGTCCTTGCTCATTCCACTGAGATCTCCCCAGTGCTGAAAAAGGAAGCTGCTCTTCCCTTGCACACAGAAAGTGGATTTTTCTGCCCCTGGCTTGGAACGTACCCAGCTAACTGTTGCCCCTCTGCTCTGGGCTCAAGAACACCCATAGCTCTTGGTGAATCTGGAGCAAAAAAAGAGTAATGAGCTTTATCTGGAGCAGGAGACAAGAAAGTTTCTCACAACTTGGCAGAGGAGTCAGGGGCCTTTGGAGACTACCCTACACCTTGCCGTCCCTAGAAGCATCCATTTACCCACCAGGAAGCATGCTACAAGGAAACCTCCCCAGATTCTGGCTCCCCTGTCAGAGTGGCACTAGTAGCTTCAGCTCAGCATCTGCCCCTGAGCTTCACAGGCACAAAGCCCTGGTGCAGCAACAGGGCAGCCAGCTTGGGGGGACAGAGGCCTGAGTGTTCCTGGGCACAGGTACCCAGGCAGGCTGGCCAGCGCCCAGGCATGTGGGATTTGGGGACAGGAGGGAGAAGAAGTACCCCTAGCATGTCCCCTAGCTTTCTGCATGGTCCCTGCTTTGAATAAGAGGCACACACCTTCCATCCCACACTTTGCTCCTAGTCCCTTCCCTATTACCCTCTTGTTGTTTCAAACCTGGCATGTTCTCGCACTCCCTTCTCTCCTTTTTCCAGTTCCAGCTGAACAGGGTGACACATGATTTGCTTTTTCTAGGCATTTGACCCCTCTCAGAAGATTAACAGCTGGACAGTTAAAAGGAATTCAGTTTCATCAGCAGTTTAAGCTAACATCTTACTTCAGACTGGCATGCAGAATCTCCGAGACAATCTGAATGCATGCCTGCCTCACCAGTGCAGCTCAGCCTGCTACGGAAAACAACTGGTATTTAATAGAACTTTTTATAAGAGGCAACAAAACAACACTATGCAATGCCAAGAATCTTAAGATCACCCTCTTCAAATTTCCCTGTCTTGCCTTATCAGTGGTGGGCTTGAGATCACCTGTGCTTCCTGCTGCCTGTGCAAAGGTAGCCTTTTCTGACCACAGAGAATACGGAGAGAGCTTTAAGAAATGCCTTGCTGGTGTAATGTACTGCTTTTTTGCTGACTGTCAGATGCTTAGAGACATGCAGCATGCAGACAGGCCAGGTATGGACCTGGAAACAACAGACTGGCAGCAAAAAGGAAGAAGAAGCCTGGAGGAAGGTGGCAGCATGCCTCCATCTCTCACTGCTCAAACCTCCCACCAGCTTTGTCAGCCCAGCGTGAAAGCTCTCCAGACCTGCAGCTATTTGGAGCTCCCTGTGATGACTATACCCAAGTGAACAGCAGCTCAGTGGTGCAAAAAATCATGCCATGGTAAGGAGAACTACTTATTCCATGTAAAAAATGTAGAAAAAGAAAAATGGTTATCCTTGATGTTTGTAAAACAAATAGCTACCCAAGGCACTTCTGAGGAATCTGTCCCTTATATCACCCTAAGTAATTTCTTTTCTTGCAAGATAGTTTCTCTCAGTGGGGCTCTCCCGGGGAATTTCCAGAGACAGTCCATGCCTCCTGAACACCTCAGGCAGCCAAGGGAAACCACAGCAGGAGACTGCAATGTCATAAAATAGACAGAGATCCCTGAAATTTGCCATGACTGCAGTACATGCCTGTCTGGCCTTCAAATGCCTCCTAGGTACTTATTTCCCCATTTAATGGATGTGATAACAAAAGAACAGAAATAAGCAAACGTAACTGACAAAAAGCAGGTGATGATGCACTGAAAAAACTCATCAGTAGCTCCTGTACACCAAGCCCACCTCTCCTCACTTTAATCCATCATATGATCATTCTGTACTTTGGCCAAACAGAAGAAGGATTTTAATGATTCAATACTTAAGAGCCATTTTATATCTGAGCCATGTGTTTTTGGCATTTCCCTTTCCATTTCCAACACTTAGACTTACCGATGGTCAAGATATGCCTGAATTTGAGAGATGTTTCCACTTGCTTCTGGATCCTGTTATCATGAAACTAAGGGCGGCCCTGAAAATATGCCAAGCTAAGATGTTGTCACATGAAGTCCATGGAAGTTTAAAATAAAGGAAGGTGACTTGATTTATCTCTGGGTGACACTGTGTCAGGTGGAAACAGTCACTGCCATGCCTTGGCACATCCTTCTGTCGAAACTGTTGCTCTCTCAAAACAAGGACTTTGGCACAATACAGGGTTGAGGTCTTCAGATAGGCCTAAGGACGTAAGACTGCAAAGAACATTACCGTGTCTCAACAGACACATGAAAGCTATTGAACATGATGAATTTTCAGTGTCCTACTAGAAATACCTGCAGTTTCCACTTCCAGACAGGCAGGACCACAATGCTGTGCAAAATGTACTTCATGCTAAGTGAAAATGAACTGCTCAAAAAAGTTTAATCCCGCTGATTACCACCCTTTTCCCTCTCCACGATCACTTCCCAAATAGTAGCATCACTTCCTAGGTTATCTCTTAGTTCAAAAGTTATCAGACATGGTAAATATACAGCTGCTTTATTGTGTTTCAAAAAAGGAAAGCCATCCTTTTTTGAGCAACTGTGTCTAGACTGACACAACTCATGTAACCCTACACTGCCATCAGAGATCCTAATTTTTTGCCAACTGTTGACCCAGCTGAGGTCTGAACAGTCAGTCAGTCTAGTTGCAAAGGGTTTTGTCTGCCAGGGTTCTTACCTAGGGGTCACAGTCAGATCCTTCCTGCTCAAATGTTTTAATGCTTCTAGAGGATTCTCTAAACACATGCACAAAATACAACCCTATGCAGATAGAAGAGTTATCAGCAACAAATAAAAGGGGAGATTGCAACGAGGACCTCAACAATCAAAACATTTCTAATACGTCCCAGGGAGAGGGAAAAGTTTCAGACTTTCCAGCTTGGCCATTTTTCACAGAATGAAAGAAATTAGCAGGAAAAGAAAAAGGGTTAGTTTTATCACCATCATTGTCACCCTGCTGAAAGCAAAACTGTTTCATATGAGGAATTCTTACTGCCACCGTCCTGCCATCTCTAATGCACCTATAACCAAGCATGTGCTTACTAAGTTACAAACTCATACAAGCAACATACAGTGCTCCCTCGCCCTGCCACAGCAACACAGAACACACCAGCAAGAAAAATGTCATTTTAAGTTCTTTTTTAGACTGTGTAATGTGCCTGATTTTGGGGGATTCAACCAGATCCCCTCTTGCAACACCAGCCACTCGCACGGTTATTGAGGTGTCAGTGCCAGGCTATGCAGCTGCTGGGAATACATTTTTGCCGTCCCACTAATAAAGTACTTCCTGCAAACATGTTTGTCTTTGGATGTGTCAAACTCAGAAGTCTTCATGTCCATTGAAATATTCCACCATTCCACTAAGAAAGGAAGTGAAAATAAAACTGCTGAAGATTCTGGCATAAAGTATTTATGCTTGGCTGGAACAGAATGTGCTTCTAAATTAACAGCCTTAGCCGGCAATACCAGAAATCTGGTAACCTAGATTAACTTTTACAACATTAAACTCACAGACAATTTACATTTCTACTAGTTAGTATAGGGGTGACAGGAAAGAAAAGCTATTTCTGTGGGAAGCCTGTAAGATGGGTTTTAATGCTTAACACTGCTGCAGGAAATCCTGGGAAAAACACCCTGTCCACACATCTCACAGGAACTGTGCTTAAGCCCCACTGGCAGTAGCAATCACATTTAGCACAATCATATTTCCAGTACATAGAAAGTATTTACTCCGAAATTCATGTACAGTTTAATCCAATTATTTTCTTCCCCATTTCTGCCTGACAAACTGTACTTTCTAGGCCCCTGGCTGGAATTCCATGCTAAACAACTTAAGGGCTAGTAGATAAAGCAAAGTTGTTTTCTCTGTGGTGTCAGCAAACTAAATTTCATTACTACACTCAAGCCTCTGACAACTAAGGTCACTGGTGTCTTCTTGAAATCCAGGGGCAAATAACAAGAACAGGAAAAGGTGCAGCTTGAGTGAAGGCAGAAAGTGCCAGTGGAGATGCTCACATATTCCATATTCCCCACACTGGGACTGGAGTGTGAGGAATATGGAATCTATGGCTTTATGCAATGTTTATGCAAACTACATTGTTGATGGGTTTTATCTGCCCACACGCAAATGAAAGTTTTGATTATTTTAACCACAGAATTTTGTTTCCTGCGTTAAGCAAACTAAACACCCTGCAACTGCCAGACTATTGAGCAAGTGGTACGAGATGTATTGATTTTGCAGTGGTCATGATCTCCCATTTCTACATAATGCCATTCAGGCTTAAGTGTCCTTAGGCACATTAAGAATTGCACCTATGAAAAAAGCACTTCAGGAATGAATCACCACAGCTGCTTAAGAGGTCATTCCACCATTAAAGAGACTGCAAACACCAAAAAACCAAAAGACACTCTTTCCAGCCAAAATTCTCAGTAGCATTTTGGACAGGTTCTACACACAGTAATAACTAAATTGGATATTAGCCATGTCTTGGGAAAGGTGGAAAAAGTACTAAAAAACCTACTGAAACAGTGAATATTTTTGTCATTAAGTTTTCCACATAGCTGGAGCAGCAAAAAGAGCTGTACAAGCAAGTATCTAGTTAATGTGTAACTGTACTGAAAGCTTTGGCTTAAAACCTGGCTGTTGACAAAAGCAGTTTGTCAAGACATCAGTTTTCTCTCTTGTGAGAAGATAATGCTTCACACAACGTCATTTGTTAATTGAACTGTGGATTTACTTACATACTCAGGATGCAAATGCAGCATCTGAGTCATCAAAATCACTGCAGTTCTCACTCCTGTTAACTCCTACCCAGGTTCTAATCTGTGACCAACCTTCTTAACCAAAGATCACACCTCAAATCCTGTCTTCACTAGAGGCTTTCTGCATAGCCCTCAAACAAGTCATGTCACTGTTTTGTGTCTCTTGTTCTTGCCCATATGGACATTCTTGATGTTTTAAGGGTTTCTTAGGCATACAGTTTATATGAATTTTATAGAACCTCAAGGAGAATGGAGCAGAGCACTACGTGAGGACTTTCATTAGCTGAAGAACACAACAAAAAAGAGGGGAAGGTTAGAAGAACTTCGATCCTCTTCCTTCTCAAACAAAAAACCTGTGATCACTCTTAAAATCACTCGAGGGTTAGGAGTGAAGGCTCAGAACTAAACCTCACCCTGGACCTACAGAACAAGTCACGTCTCTGGCGAAGGAAGCTGCTTACCGCCTGAGTGCGTTTGTCAGTTCAGCAGTCACTTCACTCTCATCGTATGGTCTCAGCTCAGCCAGTGTTAATGCTGTTGCTGCTGTGGTGCCATCACTGCCTTCCTGAGAAATGAGGAAAGGCCATCGAAGTTGAAGTTACTTACCATCTTAATGGGAAAACTCTGAAAACTTCTTAGTTTGCTACTCTTAAAATGAAGGTGAAGTAAACATCACAATGTCACAGCAACGTGGCAAGTCTATCAACATAGTAAGAAATGGACTAAATGGATTAACGCTTCACAAAACCTTCTAAATGTTTCCTAAACCACCACAGCTCACTGATTTGCATAATTCGGCTACAGTGTGCGTAACTGCTACTGTATTTTATTACTTTGAACACCGCAGTTGAAACAAAGCAACACTGGATCTAACAATTCAGATGAGGCTTTGTCAGAAACAAAACAGAAAGACACAATTATACACTACCTCTGAAGCTTGTTTTTTAACACATTACTGAGGTTTTCTGGAGAAACAGCACTAAATAACCAGATTAAATTTTTTCTAGGAATCACTGTTTATGCAAATTAATAATGTAAATACAGAAAACTTTTTATTTTGCATTATACTGAGGTGGGACAAATTCTTCATTCTCAAACTATTACAAACTGTCTGATGGCGGGGGGGTTGGAACTCGATGATCTTGAGGTCCTTTCCAGCCCTTACTATTCTGTGATTCTGTGATTCTGTGACTAGGAAAAAGAGATTGTCACTACAAGGCTCTAACTGCTTAACTGAAATGGTATTTGCTTAGACTCTCTTCCAGCATTCCCAGTGAATGGCAACAGGCAGAACACAACATGTTCAGCCACAGTAGCTTGTATATTTGGCAGGAATGGCTCTGTTGTACTCCACCCCAAAATGACCATCTTGTTTTAGCCTGGCTTAACGGTATTTCTGCGAAGTTCTCATAAATCACACCATTGAAAGGATCACCTAACAACTGCAGAAGAGAGAAAAGATACACGTATAGCCAAAAGAAGAGAATTATTAAAATGCTAAAGGTGGGGAGGGGTACAATAAATTTTATGTCAATTTTAGAAATTTGTTTGATTCCTGACCTTGCCCAATTTGTCTTTGTTTCCGCTGCTGGTTGAGCTGAGAGACCTCATCCTCTCTTCTTTTTGCTCTTCCACTTCAGACTTCAAGTGCTCAATATGGATGAGGTAGGCCTGCTCCTGGGCCTCTCGAGTGCTCAGTTTCAATTCCAATGCCTTCTTCTCCTTCTCCAGCAGGTAAAGCTGGGCCTTAAGCTCTGCCATCTCCTCCTGTTGAAGAAACATTATCAGCATGCTGCTTCATGAGATTACATACCTAAAGGAAGAAGAAATTAAACAAGGTTTTCATTCACTCCTATTACTTGTGTGCTCTTTCCACGGGGAACACAATCAGCATTCAGAAGGCTTTTTATAATCACCTAGTGTATTTGTCAACAGATCAGGATATCTTGAGACTAAGTGAGTATGATGAGCTGGGCCATCCCTTAATCAGCCGCCAATAACCTCACAGGCAACAGACCAGCCAATCTGGTGCTGAAATTAGAGTAGAGGGATCAGAGAGGGTCGTGACAGCTGCTGAAACTTCTTTGATTGTACTTTGCCTTTCCTTCAGAGACCACTTCCCTAAAACCAGCATCTGACTTTCTTGTCAAACAGCTCCCTAAATATGAGATTCTAATTTCTTATTAATACCTAATAATTAAGAGTTGGTTTATCTCATTACAGTGGAAAAGGTCTGAGGGACAAGGACAGCAGACACAGATCATATATTCTTGCCTCATAATACCAGCCTCTGCAATAGTCAAAAAGGGCAACTGATGTCCATTTTTAATTTTCCTCCTCTAGATGGTTAGAATCACACCTATACATAACTGGAGGTTCACAAAATTGCACTCACATTCTTCCAATGAATATGATCCATGGAAGATGGACATTGGTACTTCGTAGAAAGAAGCTCAGTTCTGAGAGCTAATTCTTGTGTGTAATTCTTCTGCCACTCCAGTATTTATGACAAGGCTGACAACTATTGTAACACAACGCTTGCTGCCTGAGACAGCCTTCTGCCTAACATCTGCTTTGACAGTGCTGGTCATGAGTGCAGTGACTCTTCTTTCAGCACTTGATTCCAGCTTCCCATGAAAAGCAGGTGATGGGTGTCCTGAATGAGAAGACTCCTTGTGTTTAACAACACTTCAGCAAAGCTTCTTCCACAAAATGTCCCAGGACAACCCGTCATCCTCAAACATTAAAGAGATAGGCATAAAGAGATAAATATAATTTACATTATGTGTTAAAAACCACCATCAAACAAAAAGACTGCCAAAAAGACTGCCCTGAATCATGTTCTCACTGTTAAGCTTGCCATGCCATAGGTCACCTCCTGGGTGAATACTGAGTTAATGCAGCCATTTTCTGTATTAGGTTTCAGTTCTAGACTTGTTCACTATGCAAACATCTCTGAAAAATAGAAGTTTCTTGTTGGTGGCCAGATTTTTGAAACAGAAAAAAGTATCTGAGTCACAAAAACATCACAGGTTGTCACCTCACCCTTCAAAAATAATGCTTTTTGTATTATATCCATTATTAACAAAGACTGTACAAACACGTATCTTGGCACATATTTAGACCAACTTTTTCTGTAGAAGAAAATCTACATCCCTACCAAGAATTTGATGTCTGGATTAAGTGTAAGCAGTGCACAAAGGTATAGACAGTTACAATCGCATAAAGTAATCATCAGGTAATCATTGGATTATTCAGAATCACCAACCATGTAAAATCAAAATCCATATCTTAAATCCCTCCAAGCTTGGAAAGATTCATATGAGCTTTAAAATCATTCACTTAGTCATCCACTTATTTGTGAACTGAAGATTAGAAGCACAATCAGTTCCATCCAATGTGGTTTACAGAAATCCAGTTGTTAGTCAAACTTACCATCAAGTTCCTTTGTCTACAGTAAAAATGTAAACAATACTGATAAATAATGATGAGGCAATTTAATTACAGAAGTTGAATTGGTATACTCAAGTGGACACATTCAGCTTCTTAAGCCTGTTTCTAAAGCCATTACTCCACTTCGCCTGCTTAGTGAAGGCTGAGAAGTAATTCGAGCAGAGTATTCGCTCACTTACATGAATACTCTTGACAAAGGGCTATCTATGCAGGAGGGTCATGTAGAGATTTTCCCAGGCTGGAAGCTGAAGTTAGGCAAATTCAGCTTAGAAATAAGGGACATTTATTTCCAAAAAAAAGGTGAATTTAACCACTGCAACAATGGATCTGTAGAACTGCTGCTTCCCACCAGCTGAGAGTTTTAACTTAATGACTGGATGTTTGTTTGTACTACATATGCTAACATAAATTTGAGGATCAATGGTTAACTGTTTATGACGACAGTAAGTTTATGACATCATATATGAATTCACAAATTCGCACCCTGTCCCAGAAGACATATTATGGACTCCAAAAGCACTCCCCATGTGTTAGCTTCCTTTTATCAAGACAATGTGACTTTGAAACAGAGAAGAAAAGACAGAGGAAGGCAAAAGTGGAAGAATCATCAACCACTGTCTTAAAGAGTGGAAAGGGAAAGAACAGGAAGGGATGGAGACGGCTGAAGTTAAAAGTTGAGGGTTCTGATACGGACGCATATAATCTGTGAGGCAGGGTGGCAAAAGTCACATTTCACATGGGAAAATTTACGTAGCTCAGATTTACTTTGAGAGTTAATTATTCCCTACACATGCAGTATCTTTTTCCATGAAAAAGTATTTTCTACAGATAGTGTCTAAATTTCATTTCAATGACAACACCACCTTTGTATATTTACTATTCCTTTATTTTTTCTTCACACACACCCCCCACACCCCCCCAATTACTGGGTGCTGGTGAAATATTTGCAGTTTAACATAACTGTTTCTTCAGACTGTGGACCTAAAGTGGCGTTTACAAAATGAAACCCCGAAGGAAGTTGCAAGTAGTCACTCTTCCAGTTTTTTGCAGAAGACTTACACAACCTATTCAAATTCACAAGCTTCAAGAACTAAATCTACCAGTCGGGATTAATTAACTGAATATTGAGGAATATTTTGTACTTGCAGCCATACTGTAATTCTGAATTTCGGTGAAAACTGGATGACAATTAAACAACACCCCTGACTCAATATAATCAGAAACACCACATCATTCTCATAATTCAAATTGGTATTGGATGTGGTCATGTCAGAATAAACAGCACTGACTCTCCCGTGGCAAAAAGTTCTAAAAATCATGAAAAGGGGATTCTCGAAGGATCACAGGACACAAAGCGGAATATACCAGCCTTCAGAAGTAAAACAAGTATCAGAGCAGATAAATGCCATGCTCTAGTTAACTGTATTTTACTACATACATCTATAAGAGCATGAAATGTTGTAACAAAGCTAGACAACAGAATTCTTAACATTTTCTGCAGAGTCTGTAGTCTTAAAAGCACATTATGAGCAATACTATCGCAACCTGCACACAGAAGAGCAAAAACTATCAGTATAGAAAGCTGAGGCTTATCTACATAACATACTTTGAAATGCAGAAAGGCTGAAAATGAATTTTTTTCACCCACCAGAACTAACCTCCTTTCTAACTGGGGCATGACAACAACTGACCACAAAGCAAGACCACTGAATGATGACAAATCACAGACCAGAATGTATTTGGAAACATAATTAATTACTGCTTGAAGCAAAGATCTGCATTCTATAGCACTACTGGCGAAACACTACGTCTTACACTCTGGATAAAAAATAAAGACAAATAAAAACAAACAGGGCAACAGAAAAACCATCCTCAAATCATCTTTTTTATGGATAATTTTCATCAGTAATGAAGAACTAATAGCATAAAGGCATTTTCAAAAAATTACCAGAATAACACATACACACGAGAAGCAAAATGACTGATCTGGACATCAGTTTTTACTGGGAGTCATTAAATGAAACATGCTAAAAGATGCAGTAGAGATTCCAACACAAATACAAGTTTCAGGAAGACAGCAGCAGGCATAAGACCCAGCAACGCAGAAAATCCTTGAGTAACTTAATCAAGCAGTACCATGCTTGCTGGTTGATGAAAAGCCAAGACACTCAGAAAGCCAAGACATCCATGAGTTCTGCCCTTAGATTCAGCTATGTCATAGCTTGTTGAACATGAGCAAGTTATAATGCAGACCTAAGCAACAACCATAAATGCTAACAGGTAGCACATCCTCTTGGGACCAAAGCAAGCAGAGTGCTGCTGCGCCTTTTCTAATGCTTTATGCATAGAAGAAGGGCATGAATTTCCTATTTCTATAGCAGGAGAGCACTTACCAACAAATCTATTGCAAGTCTTAGCAAACCTGAGTTTTCACTATGTCCCTTTCAGAAACGCAGAAACTTCCTGAAGTTGTGAATTCCAGCAAAGTGCAACAAATTACAAGAAATAATGCTACCAGTTTTTCTGAACCAGAGAGGACTTAAGGTGACTTCAGCCACCTCTGTAAAATGTGTAGATTAGCACTGTACACAAACCAATCAAGAAGAAAGATTTCTTTTTCTTCAAGGGACAATTCCTGCAGTGAAAACCCAATGTGCTAGGTCAAGCCAAAATTTATGAGTGTAAAAAACAAGTTACAGGATCATTTAGTGAACAAAAGGACTACCAGCACTCAAAGCTGTAGCAGAAATTATGATATGCAATTGTTGGTGTCCTTGCCAGGTAAGCAAATGCAAGAGCACTAATCACAAAGGACAGCTCTGCAGTTTGCCTTTACCAATCAATTTAAAGACACAAGAATGACGTACAAGAGATTTCACAGAAGATCTGGATGCAAAAGAGGAGCAGTGTGATATCTGAAATATACATATAATTATCTACAAATATTTTCCAGTACATCTTGAATGCTTTAACTGTGGGGAATATATTGCTGTTGGACACAATATATTCTAACAATTAAAATAACTTTAAATCTTCTGACTGGTAGCTATCTTTTTTTCTTTGAACTGCAAATATTGAATGCATTATTACAAAACTGTATTTGCCATCATGGAGAAACCAGTACCACTAAGAACAAAATTATCATTTCTAGACTTAGCCAGCAGCAGCACATCAGAATGAAAATCTATAGCTTTAGGAGCTTATAAAACTATTGGGATTTGCTGTTACAAGTGATACCATCACCTAACATATATCTGCCATTAGCTGACTAAAATAGGACTTGCCAATATGAAGAAATTAAACTTATTTAAACAGAACAAAACCCAGACAATTTCTAAATGCAGTCACGTCCTTGTATAAGGCTTGCTTGCCCTCCATCCACGGGTCCTGAAGGAGCTGGCAAATGAAGTTACAAAGCCACTGTCCATCATATTTGAAAAATCATGGCAGTCAGGTGAAGTTCCCGACAACTGGAAAAAGGGAAATATAACCCCCGTTTTCAAGGAGAAAGTGGATGAACCGGGGAACTACAGACCAGTCAGCCTCACCTCTGTGCCTGGCAAAATCTTGGAGCGGATTCTCCTGGAAGGCATACTGAGGCACATGAAAAACAACAAGGTGCTTGGTGACAGCCAGCATGGCTTCAGTAAGGGGAAATCCTGCCAGACCAATTCGGTGGCCTTCTATGAAGGGGCTACAGAGCTGATGGACAAGGGTAGAGCAGTTGATGTCATCTACCTGGACTTGTGTAAAGCCTTTGACACTGTCCCACATGACATCCTTGTCTCTAAATTGGAGAGACTTCAATTTGATAGGTGGACCACTCGGTGGATAAAGAACTGGCTGGATGGCCACACGCAAAGAGCTGTGCCCAATGGCTCAATGTCCAGCTGGAGACCAGTAACGAGTGGTGTCCCCCAGGGATGGGTGTTGGGACCGGTCTTGTTCAACATCTTTGTGGGTGACACGGACAGTGGGATTGAGTGCACCCTCAGCAAGTTTGCCGATGACACCAAGCTGTGTGGTTCGGTTGATACGTTGGAGGGAAGGAATGCCATCCAGAGGGACCTTGACATGCTTGTGAGGTGGGCTGATGCCAACCTGATGAAGTTTAACCATGCCAAGTGCAAGGTCCTACACCTGGGTGGGAGCAATCCCAGGCACAGCTACAGGTTGGGCAGGGAAGAGATCAGAGCAGCCCTGCAGAGAAGGACTTGGGGGTGTTGGTCGATAAGAAACTGAACATGAGCCGGCAGTGTGCACCTGCAGCCCAGAAAGCCAACTGTATCCTGGGCTGCATCAAAAGGAGTGTGACCAGCAGGTCGAGGGAGGTGATCCTGCCCCTCTACTCTGCTCTTGTGAGACCTCACTTGGAGTATTGTGTGCAGTTCTGGTGTCCTCAACATAAAAAGGACATGGAACTGTTGGAACAAGTGCAGAGGAGGGCCATGAGGATGATCAGGGGACTGGAGCACCTCCCGTATGAAGATGGGCTGAGAAAATCGGGCCTGTTCAGGCTGGAGAAGAGAAGGCTGCGTGGAGACCTCATAGCAGCCTTCCAGTATCTGAAGGGGGCCTATAGGGATGCTGGGGAGGGACTCTTCATTAGGGACTGTAGTGAGAGGACAAGGGGTAACAGGTTCAAACTTCAACAGGGGAAGTTTACATTGGATATAAGGAAGAAATTCTTTACTGTAAGGGTGGTGAGGCCCTGGAATGGGTTGCCCAGGGAAGTTGTGAATGCTCCTTCGCTGGTAGTGTTCAAGGCAGGGTTGGACATAGCCTTGGGTGGCATGGTTTAGTGTGAGGTGTCCCTGCCCATGGCAGGGGGGTTGGAACTAGATGATCTTAAGGTCCTTTCCAACCCTAACTATTCTATGATTCTATGATATGCTCTTGTGTTTTAGTTCACCTCATTCAATACAGAAGCCAAATTTAAAATGACGTAAGTTCTATACCTGCCCAACAAAGGTCAGTTCTTCTTGATAACCTCTTTACAGCTGTGTGTATAAACCAGGAGTGAAGGACCGGTGTTTTCTCCAAAAACCTGTGTTACTGCAAATCACTACACACCATACTCTTTGCTCAGGCTCTGAACGAAGCTACAGATTGCAACACAGTGCCTGGAACAGCTCTGGACTTGTGACTGACCACAGGAGAGCATTAGGGATGATAGCTTCTGACAGACCATCTTCCCACGACAGCATAAAAAGGAGGTAAATTTGTTCGGCTTCAGTTCACAAATATTCAAGATGCACATTTGCAAGCTTGCAAGGAACTGTCTCCTGGGAAGTTCTGTACTATGCTTTTGGTTACCCTCAAGCAACTCAGCTGCCACATCTCTCAGGAAGAGCACCATTTGTCAAGCAGACCGTTCCAAGTTTAGAGCCATGGATGAAGTCCTCACCTAATTCAAAACACACATACTTTGTCAGTATTAATGCACTGCTTCTCACTTTCTGACTACTGGGTGTTCAGCCCTGATTATTCGCTTTACTGAAGCTACCCTTTATTACCCAGTGATCACTATCAAAGCATCCCATATGTGTGACTGAGTGTTTTGTAGCAGTTTTGTGGGGGCATTGTCAGTGCCGGGAGCCAGCTGGATATAAATAAAATACCTTCATTGCCATAAGTTCCTGCATCAAGACTGCATTTTCCAGGTCTAGCCTCTGGCTGTCTCCTCGAGGTTTAACGTCATAACTAAGGGGATCAATGTGGATGCTTTCCAGCTCCAGCATTGTCAGTTTCACTGCTGCTCTGTCGTTTTTCAACTGCTGTATGTAATCCTTCAGTCGTTGCTCATCCTCCTTTGTAAATTCCATATCGCAACTGCTTGCAGTTGAGCTGGTAGTACTGAAAAGAGAAAGGACAGCATTTTAAGAAAGTTTGGAACAAAATCTGTATTTTTACATCAACTTTCCCCCTCCCTCCACCCCGAATAGTTCATCAACACATCTAAGTCTTAACTTAAAAGTTCAGAGAAAGGACAACACAGCACGAACTGGATGTTGCAGTGTTCAGAAGATGCAGAGGGGTATGACATATGCAGAAAATAAATTAATTCTCTAAGCAGCATGAGAAAATTTAATCATGTGACAATTTCCCTGCAAAGCCAGGTATTTAGTGACTTAACTGAAGTACTTTTTCTGGGATCATGTCTTCTGAAACCAGGTTTTTAGTAAAAAAAAAGAGAATAAACAGCTACTGAAGATTTCTTAGCAGTACCCTAGCACAGCAAGCTTCTCTGCTGCTCAGACACTAAGTCTTCATCTTCTTTGGGAAGAAGCATCTGCTAAAAAGAAAAAAGCAGGCCAGACTTCATTGATCTTTGCTGATAGCAATATGCATTATCAGCTTAGACGTTTTTAATGGATACTTGCAGGAAACAACCAGAGCAGAATTACATTGGTAACTGTCAGGAGTACACTGACATTCTTTAAATTCATATTACGATGTATTCCTCATTTCACTGACATTCTTTCAGGGCTGGAGGGCTTATAACTCCTAAGTTAGTAAAATTTTTATTAAAAAGTCATCACCAAATTTGGCAGAACTTCTCCTACCTACAAACAAATGACTGCCCATTAGTCTGCCCCACAAATCTTTACAGAGAGATAGCACAAAGGGAGAACTAATGCCTTAGAGAAAGGGTGGCTAAATGCTGCCTACCCACTTACATGCCAGTGCTGCAGGGGGCCAAGACTGATACCGTCATAGCATTCCAGGGCTGAATATAACTGCAATAACACTAAAAGGAAAATAAAATGCCATGTTGTTTCTATAATCTCACTCAAAGCTGCCTGCTGTCTCTGGAGGTCCTGTAATCAGCTGCCGGGTGAGGGATAAGTCATCCATTAACTGTGCTTGTCTGGAATGCTAGATGATCTCAGTTATCAGCAGGGGAATAAATCACTTTCTATGTCAAATTGCACTGCTGTTCAACATTTTTGTAAGAAGAAAAAAAGTCCCACCTGCTACATGTTGTAGGAATCAGGATGAATCCTGAAATATGCATGTTAAAAAGGGGATATCTATCAAGACAGGCTTGATTTTTCTCTTTTCTTTTGGTCCTACTGCAGCTAAAGCTGAATTGACTTTTAAGTGCCTCTAATTGCCAACCTTCCCACAAATTCCAAGCACAGCCTTGAGGAGATGGAGAATTGGCAGGCCTGCAAATCCTTCCTCTCATGAAATATCGCATTACAGTTCTTTATCACAGTTTTATCTATCAATTTCCCACTTTTTCCTCCTCTTCTTAGGGATAATAGGTGCCATATTCACCACAAGTGTAAATCGGTCTTTGCTTTTGTCTTCTGCCATTACTACCTGCAGTGAAGCTAAAAACAGTACCTACACTACATAAAACCCCTTCCAGACTGAAACAAATTTGTGTTCACAGAATGGTTTATGTTGGCATACTTAGCTTTTTATTAGAGAACCTTGAAATAGTAAAGCAAGATTTACTGAGTCTAAAGCTATTTATCTTTCTGAAGTAGATAGTGATATAAAAATCATACGAATAACAACGTGAGAAATACTTAATTCTGTACCAAAGTCATGTTGCAAGTTTCCTCAGCACTCAAAGCAATTGCACAGTTTTTCTGGATTAAATACAAAACATCTGCTTTTGGAGGAAGAACAACTTTTAAAACCTACACAGGCTTAAAATATTGAGACACAAAAGAGCTCATCTCATTTAGCATCAAGATTTTACCCAGAAGACTGGAAGCAGTATGGGGTGCAGAAAGCTGGGGTACAAAGCCCACTTTGGACTATTGTAAAAATAAGGCTGAGTGATGAGGGATGCAAACACACTGAGCTCCCACAGAACAGCTCTGCCAGGGTGTGTTCCCTCAAAAGCCTCACCATACACCTCTCCATAATGCTAGTCCATTGCTGCGCTATTTAAGGCCCACAGCCGGTGAGCATATGAACTTGAGTTTCAGATATTGTTCTCTCTTCTTAACAGCAATCAGGACAAAGGAAAACAGACAGACAGAATGCATATATAGTATAATGCATCCATCCAAAAACCACATGAAACTCTCGCAAAGGATGTGCAGTTTCTCATGTCTGAAGCATACAGGTAAGGACAGAGAAAGGACCATCATTTCATCACACCTAGAGGGAACACAACAACAATCTAATCATTCTCACTGGTGTTGCACTCATAACAAACAAGAGAAATGTTCTTCCCACTTGCTTCATCCCTCCAGTCTTTTACAATCATGCCATGCCTAGATGATGTCAATTTTCATATACAGCCTGTGGAAAATATGTAGATCGATATAGCATAATGTGCAGTTTTATTTGCTGGCATGCGTGTGTGTGTTCACATGCACATGTGTGTATATGAAACTCATCAGATGGATATAACTGAGGCTTCCAACAGTGCCTGTGTGTAACTTCTGTACATTACAAAATTTTGCCCATAAAATTCTATAAGCTTCAGTTCATCTGTTAAAAATCAAATCAATAAATAAATCTGCAATTCAGCAATTGTGCAGACAATACAAAAGTTCACAGAACTATAATGCTGTCAGAACAAAATCCACAAAACTTGCCTGAATGTCTGCATGCAACCATACACTTCAAAGAACACGTATGATACAGAGAATACACAGGCCACCATCTCCTAGGTGAATGCTGTGGCTTGATATATGAAAGAGCACTAAGCCAAAAGATAGTAACTTCCTGAGAAACTGAAAAATAAGCCAACCAGCCAAAAGACAAACAACAGCATATTCGGCCAAAGTCAGAACCTTCGGTGAAACGACTCTGCTTCCTTCTGAGAACAATTAGGTCCAGCAATGAAGCGCTAAATAACATAGAAATATCAGAACAGATAGAATCATAGAATCATAGAATAGTTAGGGTTGGAAAGGACCTCAAGATCATCGAGTTCCAACCCCCCTGCCATGGCCAGGGACACCTCCCACTAAACCATGACATCCAAGGCTATGTCCAAACCCGCCCTGAATGCCACCAGGGATGAAGCATTCACAACTTCCCTGGGCAACCTATTCCAGGGCCTCACCACCCTTACAGTAAAGAATTTCTTCCTCAGATCCAATCTAAACTTCCCCTGTTGCAGTTTGAACCCATTACCCCTTGTCCTCTCACTACAGTCGCTAATGAAGAGTCCCTCCCCAGCATCCCTATAGCCCCCCTTCAGATATTGGAAGGCTGCTATGAGGTCTCCACGCAGCCTTCTCCTCTCCAGGCTGAGCAGCCCCGATTTTCTCAGCCTGTCTTCATACGGGAGGTGCTCCAGTCCCCTGATCATACTCATGGCCCTCCTCTGCACTTGTTTCAACAGTCCCATGTCCTTTTTATGTTGAGGACACCAGAACTGCACACAATACTCCAAGTGAGGTCTCACAAGAGCAGAGTAGAGGGGCAGGATCACCTCCCTCGACCTGCTGGTCACACTCCTTTTGATGCAGCCCAGAATACGGTTGGCTTTCTGAGCTGCAAGCGCACACTGCCGGCTCATGTTCATTTTCTCATTGACCAACACCCCCAAGTCCTTCTCTGCAGGGCTGCTCTGAATCTCTTCCCTGCCCAACCTGTAGCTGTGCCTGGCATTGCTCCCACCCAGGTGGAGGACCTTTCACTTGGCATGGTTAAACTTCATCAGGTTGGCATCAGCCCACCTCACAAGCGTATCAAGGTCCCTCTGGATGGCATTCCTTCCCTCCAATGTATCAGCCGAACCACACAGCTTGGTGTCATCGGCAAACTTGCTGAGGGCGCACTCAATCCCACTGTCCATGTCACCCACAAAGATGTTGAACAAGACCGGTCCCAACACCGATCCCTGGGGGACACCACTCGTTACTGGTCTCCAGCTGGACATTGAGCCATTGAGCACTACTCTTTGTGTGCGGCCATCCAGCCAGCTCTTTATCCACCGGGTGGCCCACCTATCAAACTGATGTCTCTCCAACTTAGAGACAAGGATGTCATGCGAGACAGTGTCAAAGGCTTTGCACAAGTCCAGGTAGATGACATCAACTGCTCTGCCCCTGTCCATCAGCTCTGTAGCCCCTTCATAGAAGGCCACCAAATTGGTCAGGCAGGATTTCCCCTTAGTGAAGCCATGCTGGCTGTCACCAACCACCTTGTTGATTTTCATGTGCCTTAGCATGCCTTCCAGGAGAATCCGCTCCAAGATTTTGCCAGGCACAGAGGTGAGACTGACTGGTCTGTAATTCTCCGGCTCATCCATTTTCCCCTTCTTGAAAATGAGCGTTATACTTCCCTTTTTCCAGTTGTCGGGAACTTCACCTGACTGCCACGATTTCTGAAATATGATGGACAGTGGCTTTGTAACTTCATTTGCCAGCTCCTTCAGGACCCGTGGATGGATTTCATCAGGTCCCATGGACTTGTATACATTCAGGTTCCTAAGATGGTCTCGAACCAGATCCTCTCCTACAGTGGGCCCAGGGTCTTCATAAAATAACTTATTTGCACACTTCAGCCAAGATAACCTCATCTGTCAGCTGCTCATCTGAACTCTGAGGTGATTCTGATGAGAGATACAGTCCTACATTTGGCTGAGTTCTGATATTCTGTGACACTGTGTAATACTGAAAAGAATTCCCTTTGCATGTAAGAGACCAGATCTTTTCCCCCATGAATCCAGATGTAAGATTGGGCTTACCAGCACTGCAGGGAATAAAATCCACTGTTTTCAACTGGTATTACCACCAGAGTCTTTCTGTTTCCTTCTTTTTAAGGTCCAGTCAAACCTTGTTGGTAGCGTTTGTTAGCTTCTGTCCATTAAAATAATTATGACGCCCAACTACACTGAAGGCATATTCTATTTTCAAAAAATGAACTGGTAACATTGTGGTGCGGACAATTAAATAACCTGAGATGCTTGCTATTATTTTTATCCACTTCAGCAGTAACAACCTCTGTGATGCTCTTTCATTGCATTTCATTCATTTACATTAGAGTTGCTCCCTTTTACATTCCTAACCACTTGTCACTAGCAGCTCACCAAGTATGTATTCTCAGTAATACATTCAGCAATATGACATTCAGAATCTCATCTGAAATGCCAAAGCTAAAAAGGGGTCAACAATTGCATTATAAATTCCTATTCTACAGGATTTTGAACAACAAGTAGAATTACTCATTTGTCACAAGTCTCAGGCAAGAAGAGTTTTTTCATCATGCCACCACCTCTTTGCTCAGTTAGTTTCAAAGGGAAAAGGCAGCAATATATACAAGAAACTAAAATCATGCAACACTGAAACAGCCATGGCAAAAGATCAGTCTTGCAGATTCAGAGTATGTTTGAACCACATAATGTAAAAATGCTTTCATTTCAATGTAGTGGTCCCCAAATGCAGGTTCACACAGTGCTCACTAGTGATGCAGGCTTGTTCTACTCACCAGTTTTATAGACATTAAGCATGCAGGAATAGAATCATAGAATCACAGGATCAACTATATTGGAAAAAACTTTTAAGATCATCAAGTTCAACCATTAAATAACTAGAAATCTGTAGTCTGCTTTCCTATTTGTGCTTGGATTGCTATTGTAATGCAACATGAATGGAAATGGAAATTATCAACATCAAAGAATCAAAGAGAGCTACAGGTCTGCAGCAAGGGGATGTGTGTCAGAGCAGCAGGGAACCAAGTGGCAACAGAGCACACATGAATGGGTTGAGAGAGCTGACAACATAGGCAGGATAATGACAAAAAACTGGAGTAGGGTCCTGGAGAGAAAGAAAAGGAATCCAGAATGATAGGGAGAGGGGAATTATAGGCAAAATCATCAGTTTTTTAAACCAGAGATAAAACATTTAATGATATAAATAAAGTGTGTGCCTTTTAAACCAACACATATTTTCCACCTATGGGCAGTCACAGTGTCATGTGTCCCTAAACTGAAGAAGGTATGCCTCTGCTGTGAGACAGGGTCCACAGGAAGGAGAAATCTGAAAACACCACAGATCACTTAACAGAACGGAAGAGCTGCATTTCATGGAGAAGCTAAAGTTAAAAAAATGTTTTCACTGGCGTGTATTTAGACAAATTGGTTGTGGGGGGAGTGGAGAGGGACGACAATGTCTAAATGACAACCAGATCAGGTTGCCCAAGTTCCTGACTTGCTGTGTCCCCTTTGGCTGACTGAGTACTTTTCTCTCTCATGTTCTACATATATCAAAGCAGGTAACAGTAGTCACCTTATTCACTATAGTATCTTGCTCTCCTTCAGGAAAAAAAAAATAAAAATCCTACAATGATAATGACTTTTATCTAAAATCTTGCACACAGAAGAATTTACATTTGCATTTTTACATTTCACAACACAGTTTACACTGATGAAATTTGAAATCCTATGCTATTTTAATCATATTCTGTTGAAACTTTATATACTCAGTCAACATGTTACATGCACACGTACACACAGTGCCGGCTGAACACAAAATGTTCAAGGTAAACAGTGAGCATGAGGGATGATTTTCTTCCTTATCCTTCCCTCTGAAAACCAAAAATGTGTTGAACAATGCAAGGACTGTAAAGACTATACTCTTACAAACGCTTTCAGTGAAAGGCTAAGAGAATAGACAATAAAAGAGGAATCACTTCCTCCCCCCATTTCCTCCCGTCAATACTGGAAACCAGCTAAACTTCAATAAAAAAAGATGCTTTGACTACATACCAGACATCTCACCAGGAAGAAAATCACCAAGGTGTAGTTATAAACAAAGAAAAGGACCCTTTCAAATAATAGCACGGACAACTAAGTCAGCCTAGGTAGAGGTATTGCTTTTTGTGGTCACAACCTGTTTACATGCAGGTGTAGATAATGGTGTAACTGAATGCAAACTGAGGCAAGGCAAGTCAAGAATTTAAAACAGCTTTGTATTTTTGAGTGACCAACATGTTACTAAGTGCAGATGCTGCCACGTTAATTTCTATGTCAAAATACAGCTTTCTTGCACTGAAAACACATCGTAAAATTCTTACAATAAAACCTAAAAATTTGCCTCACATTTGGACCCGGTTCCCTCAGGTTATCTTTTTGCTCGCTTTTCAGCTTTTCCATGATAGCACCCTTCGGAGAAGGCATCAGCAAGAAGAAGAAATTATATGGTATTAAAATAAACTTCTAAAGTGTCAAAAATGACAGCATTTGAATAACGAACTGGCTCAAAAACGGAATTAAAATTCAATTTTAGAGTGAATCTGTGGAACCAAAATATCTTTTAAAAAGAAAAATTATCATCTATTTGTATCCAGGATGCTTGCCAAAATAATATCCATACACAAGCACAAGCGCACATATTCACTGCACAGAGCACAATTATACCGCGGGCAGGCAACAACTCAATGAAGCTGCTAGCAGATGCATTTGAACTGGAACACTTCTGCAACAATAGCTCATTTAAGTTTCATTATTTTATAGGTCTTCAGAAAAACTGCAGTATCTGTCCTTTCCTGGAAGAACCCACTCTGTCTGTAATGAAGTTCATTTGCCACTCCACATGTGAAAGAACAGAATGGGGACTTTGGAACAGGGGCAAAGCAGAATGAGAAGGCAGAGGAAATGGTTTAAAACACAATGACTGGATTTGCAACATTTACAAAAAATTCTTGAGTATTCCAAAATGCTAATGAAAGCATATTTCTGATCTCTGGTTCTCAGTATGTCTGTGCCATCTGCATATAACAGATATGAATAAGAAGTACATGACTTGGATTCCAATAAAGCAGCAAGAAAGTCACTGAAGTAGAACAAATATAATGATTTGCCCTTTATGAGGAAGATGAAAGTTCAGAATCACTCCTTTGCAACAGATTCACACAGAACTCTTCTTGGCTGGAGTGCTCAGTCCAAAGCCAATCAGACCACTGACATATGGTGACTTACAAATCAAAACAAAGAAGCCAGTGGACTGAGGTGAGGGAGGTAGCTCAGCAAACTTGGAGATTAGGAGAGCAGATGAGTTGCAGTTACCTTGTGTGGCTGTTGGATGACAGGCTTTCCCAGGGCTGCACACTACAGCCAGCGATTGCATAGGCTCCCCCGCAGCTCCCATCTAGTTTCATCAGCAAGGCCTTTGCTGCATTCTCAGCTGTCTTCCGGCAGTCATGAGCTCTCTTAAGCATCTGAGAGATGTTTTCATCACCTGCCTGGTCCCCTAGTTTTCAAGCAAACAATCTGTTTCAGAGCTTTCAGGAGGGTGATAGGAATTAAGGCAAGAGTAGAGATGCTTCTACGTGCTCTCAGTTTATACCAAGAAGATGACAATAAATTACCAATCTGTGATGTAAAAACAATTTTACTTCTGTGTGAGCATCAGTGGCAATTGATGCCTGAATAATGCATCCCCCTCCCAGCCACAAGCTCCAGGCACTTGCTGCTCTGGGTACATGTCTTAAGTAATGTTTTACCTTAGCTAGTTTGTCTGTTTGTAAGGGTGTGCATTAGGATTAGGTTAGGATTCTCAAAATTATTCACTGTAAAAACATTTACCCTTAATTACAACTTTTACTCCAATCAGTCCAGCACTGTTTGACAGTGCAGCTGTTTCCAGTGCTTTTTCTCACAACCGCCTTGAACTCAAGCCCAATGCTTTGCCAGAACACCTTCTTACAGGTTGCCTTTCCAGCTGAGGAACTGCATTACAGCTTAGAAGCAGCCTTTCAAATTTTACCATCATGAATACTAAACTCAGTGAAAACCAGAACTGGTGTTTCTCAATTTGCTATAAATTTCTAGTGGTTACACAGCCTTGTGCAGCTGGTAAGCCATCTCTTTAGCAGAGGCAGGACACAAACCACCACTGTCATCGTACTCACTTACAATCTTAACACCAGCAGAGTCATTAAGTAAGACACATTAGTGGCTACACTGAAATTCTGAATTTATTCATAGCTTACCAAATTCAATGCAAAGATGTCAGAAAGTATTAACAAACCTTCCCACCCCTGGTTTGCTCTATGTCACATTTTAATTTTATCCTTCTTCGAGTCAAAGACCAATTATCCATACTTCATACTTTGTAACTGAAATGCGATGCACTAGAAAATAACGTGAAAAAAATGAAGGGAGAATCTTCTGTTAAGACCAGCTGCATATGCTTAGCTCTAAGTGATGCAGAAGCAATTCCCATGAATTTTCCACTCACAGATGTTGATAAAACTTGGCTGATCTTCAAACAAAAAAATCTGCTATCTAGGCATTTTAACCAAATTTCATGGTGAAGTAAAGGTATATAAACCAAACACAACTTCCTCCAAGCTGCATCATGTAATGGGAAATGATCACTATTTCTACTACAGGGCTCTAAATCGTAACACCGTAACTAGGAGCTGTAGACAGACATCTGATAAAAACTAAACAACACCTTCTTTCATAAAATGCATATGACATGAAACCATAGTCAAACCTCAACTATTTCTCTCTTCTAAGATTTCTTTCTGTCACCTGTGTGAATAGAAAATCCAAGATTAAATTAACTTTCGCTGGCCACTTATCTCTGCCAGCGGGGAAAGCTCCCTAGTACACTGTGGAAAGGAATGACCAGGGTCTGCAAAAAAGGTGGATGAAAATGTCAGACATCCACTCTAATGTTTACTGCATGGCACACACTGCACAGGCCAAGACATGTACACAAGGGCCTGCTTCTAACACTGGCAGAGATTAAAAATAGGGGACTTGGTTAGCAGCACAGCAACTGTGGGCTGAGTGCATCTAGTCATCTGAAACACGAGATTGACCACGTCAAGCCAGACAGTCACTCTGTTTCTAAAAGCTTTCTGTTTATACTTCAGTGATTTCTGAGAAGTTAGTGCTATAATAACTGTCTCAGCCAGGCAATTACTACACCTCAGCATGGCATGAAGAGCTATTTTTCTCTCTCTGAAGTTTTTCCCCTCTTTCTACTTGAAGATTACTATTGCTACCTTCTCCTATTGGTAAAAGGAATGGGGCTATAAAACTCAGATTAACATTCATTGTGTAAACACCTGTTTCTATTTGAAAACCATAGCCAGCAGCTGTACCTGCAATAGTGGCTCATTCCATTACTTTGTAAGCAGTACACCAAAAAACACCACCACCTAGCCACCAGATTAACTAACTACCCACAAAGTAAGAAGAAATCCAGAACTTACAGGCTAATACCCCTGAAAACACAGAAAAACATTAGATAGACACATATGATGGTGAGTATTGTTTAATAATTCCACTCTGTTCAGTTGCACGCCTGTAGGTGAATAACCTTTGCCAGAATAGACATCCCTTTGTGATAACATATGCAGGTGAATTTACACTGCTGGTGAACTTCATGACTCAATTCCAGTCTCCTTTTCCCCTAATTTTTTTGGTGTGTTAAATTACTTAGTTATTTAAAATCAAGACTAGAAAGCATTGTTAAGTGATGGGTCCTGAGCTGATTCACTGTTATAACTAAGTCAAATGGTAACTGACATGAAAAAGAAAAAAAAATAAGTGATTCATTGACATCTTACCAACAGAACCAACACCCGCAGCTCTGAACTGCCCAAGAATGAGACTCTGCTCACTTTCGGCCAATGCCAACAGCAGCTCATATGCTTCAATGCACTGTTCACTGAAAGAGAAAATAAACCACAGAAATCTCACAAAATATGTCTACAATTTAGAGGGGAAGAATACCTGCAACAGAGGTAGGTGATGAGCTGCATGACTTGCTACACTTGTCTAGCAGCACGAATATTAAATGACATAACATGCACAGCTTCTATCACAAACATCCAACATTCTGTCTTTTCTTCTGATGGTCCCAGATCGGCCTCCAGTAATGTAACAAGTTGAAAACAGAAGAGAACGACCGGATGTGAAGTAAGCTCCGGAAGCAGGCTTTGAACCCTCAGCAATACAAATGGTAGCTGACACATTCCCTTTGAGAAACTTTGTTCAGGCCTTCTTACTATACAAAACAGAGTATTCTAAATTCTGCTAATATAACTATACTATACAAAGTATGCTAAGAAGAAACTACAAGAAAATACTTCTTGCTCTGTCCTAGCTGTAAGATTTTCTTCCTTACAACACAACTTCTCAGTACAGTTGTGAGTCACTAATTCCTGTTGCATTCCAATGCTTTTGAAAATATATACATTACTATGTCTATCTGCAATTTACATTTTATTGTAATTTGCTCAAGGCTGATAGTAACAGAGTACATTCTTTAAAAGACCCAAAATTTGTCTTTAGACCAGAACTGCCTGTTCTAAATTAGTTGCAGTTAAAGGAGTTAAATCATAGAATCAAATGACACCATCTTTTACATACAGTTTAGAGAAAATTTAGATACTCACAACCAAATACCAACCAATTCATCCACAACTCCAACTCATGTAATATAAAGTCACTCTGAATTATGCGGAGTACAGTACTACTCCTTGACCCACTCTCTCGTGAAAGGTGTCAGCATAATACAGAAAATAAGTATCTTACGACTGGATGCAGCAGAAACAGTTTGAACCTACACACACCCCCTAATTCAAATATTAATTCAGTATTTAAAAATAAAAAGATAAATCTGTACATGTCTGTTAGATTCAGTTGACTACTGCTGGTACACCAGGGCTGAAATACACTTGCATCAGTCATTTCAGTTTGGTATTTTTTCATGGAGTTTAACCAAGGGGGCATTTTTTCAAATAGCAAACAAACCTAAACAGCGTTACTACGGCACACCAACCATTTCACCCTCAAAGACTTCTATCAAACATCACTCCCTCTTTTTCTCTCTGAAACACCCTCTGCGTAGGTACATACCTGTACTGCAATGCAAGCCTGAGGGCTGTGGCATTGGACTCGTACTTCCCAACAAGCATGCTCATCCTTTCAGCATTGCTCTTGCACTCTTCCAGTGTTATTGTCAACAAGTCATTCTGGGATTTCAAGTGCTCAATACGGCTGCAGAAAAGGAAGTAATTTGTAACCTTCAAAATTAGCTTGCAGACACTCTCCTGAAAACTTAAGAACAATCATAATTTAAACCAACAAATACCACCTGGTCTATGCAAGGTTTTTAATGAAGATGTCAAAATCTGTAAGTTCTGTGTTCCATATCAAGAACCAACAGGATAGTTAATTTCTCTTAGGACAGCCCCTTCTCCTCTCCTCCCCTCCCCATAAAATGTAATTATAACCCTGTACAACAGCAGCAAGCAGAAAGCTTGTACCCTTATTTTGTAGCCACAAGACAGTGTAGGCCAGTTTCATAATAACCTCTTGCTTAATTTTTCTTCCCCCATTCCTCATTTCCTGCTGCCACATTTGGTTCTTGTTTTAAATGGTGCATTCATTAGCGCAATGTGCCAGTGCTTGCAGGGATCATGCAACTGCGTAAATTCCCCCTTTCTTTGAAACATCTTGAATAACCACTTCACTTGAAGTCATATTCTGGCTGTGATTAGAGAGGTAACTTCCAAAATACAAGAAGGAAATGAAATACTCAAAAGTTCTGGCAACAGTCAAACAGAAACTCGTATCGGAAATTTATTGCGATATTCTTCTCACTGAGGTTAACTCTGAACCTGAAAATGAGGCTTCAGAATTTACTACTTATTCTCACTGCTAACAACTGTACTACATGTCAATGCACTATGCCTAATAGTTAAAGTTGGACATACTCTGAAAACAGGCAAATGATTTCAAAATCTGGACAGGTACTTCATGAAGAAAAAGTGCCATCCAGAACTCTAAAATCACTGACTTCTTAACAAACACAAGAAGAGTTAGTATACCATTTATTCAGTGATCAGAATAAAGCCCTGACTCTCCTAGCTGCCAGAATCATAGAATCATAGAATGGTTTGGGCTGGAAAGGACCTTAAGATCACCTAGTTCCAACCTCCCTGCCATGGGCAGGGACAGCTCTCACTAAACCATTTCACCCAAGACTCCACTCAAACTGGCCTTGAACAATGGAGGGATGGAGCACTTACCACTTCTTTGGGCAACCCATTCCAGTGCCTCACCACCCTCACAGTAAAGAACTTCTTCCTTATATCTACCCTGAACTTCGCCTGTTTAAGCTTGAACCCATTACCCCCTGTCCTGTCACTACAGTGCCTAACGAAGAGTGTCAGAAGTATATTTTTTGACACCTCCTGTATGGATACGTCGCCAAAGCATAATGGCGCAGTGCACAAAAAAAATGAGATAAAAAAAGGGATTAGATTTTGCAGCACTACAAAAAACATGAGCTACAAACAGAAGATTGTACTTGATTAGACTGAATTTGAGACAGCTGTGGAGAAGAGAGAACTTAGCAGGAAACATTCTCAGAATTGATTCTCACATTCCTCATCCACAGTTTTTATTTGCCAAAAAGGGACATGAAACATGGAGTTTTTGATAGAGTTTAGTGCAGTATTTTAACTGCAATCAGAAACGCGCAATTTTTCTTCTGCAGACAGAAGTCTATTTACTGGTATATATGCCACACCACCATACATCAGTACATTCATTGATAAAGTTAATGCTATAATTCTGTTTCTTCAGGGCAAAATGAAGCAAACTAATTCCAGAATGATGGAGAAAAAGTTATGGGAATCTTTATTTATAGCAGTGATGTGCCTTCTGAAAAAAAATGCCATGTCTAATTGGTCAGCCATAAAGAAGGACACCTACAGTGCAAATTGTCACAGGTGAAGGTGTCATGCTGATCTAATACTGTATGACCAAACTATCATACTAATAGAAAGAATCCTTAACATATGATTCAATCTTCATCAATTACATTCTACAGTATCTGAACTACATTCCACTGCAGATGCCATAGTTGAGCTGAGACTGAACTAAGAAAAGGATAAAAACCCTGCTTGTTTGTCTGTTTGTTTTTTTTTTTAACAAAGCTAATAGCAGACAACACATTTGAGCCTGTATAACTTTTCACCTTACCTATTTAACCTTTCAGTCTCCACTTCAAACTCTCGGATTTTACTCTCAGAGATAGCAGATCCATGTGAATAAAGAGTCTGGAAGATTTCCTGGATGTTTGAGCAGTCTTGGAGGGAATGCGCCAAATGTTCAGCCACAGTACTAGACACCTGCACATGGCAATTAATACATCATCGTGAGTAGGTAACAACTGGATTCCTCTAACAGTAGTCTGCATTGAGAGCTGTATTTGCTTGCATGCACTCACTTCAAGGCATTCATTATTCAGTTTTTATCATGAATTTTACATTTAATAGAATATTTAGAAGTTTCCACTTCCAGAAGCTGTTTTGATTTAAAATTCTACTAACCAAAGGGTGAAGCCCACTGTTTCATCATGTACTTAAAAAGCCTAATATGCAAGTTATTTATTTTCTTGCTTAGTAAAAGGCAAGAGCTAAGTTCTTCAGTGAAACAAATATTACAACAGCATTATGGACTGACACTGGCATCGCAAAGCAGAACGTGGTTCTCTGTTGACTGGAAGCTGTGAAATGCAACTGTATAGTGTTTCCTTGAAGAATAATATTTTGGAGGAATTGACTCCAAAATTATCCTCGAGGTCACTCAGAGAATGATTTTTAGCCATCAATTATGAGAAAATGAGATCTTAATAGTGGGTGAAATATTCTCTGTTGAAATATTTTTCCCAAAATAACTTTAAAAGTATTTTCAGTTAGCAAGAAAACAATGTTTTTAATGGAACACGGGTCATTTTCAGAAGGTATCATGCATGCACATAATTATTAGTCCTTACCCCTATGCTGCTGATTTCTGATCCTAAGACAGGCCTATCAGATGATGATGACTCTGATCTTGTCTTTGACAACTTCACTCTTTCAGCAATCTGGAAGTCAGAATGCTGCACAGGTTACAAATTCAATAAAGATTACATAAAATGCATTTGTTCACTAAGTACACTTGCAAACCTGGAATAAACCTAAGTACAACACAGGTGTAAAATTGACACCTGTGTTGTAACAGAGAATTACAATAATTAACACTTAATTCCTTTCTGCAACTAAAGTTTATGGGCCTGCTTAGGATACCAGAAAACTCTGGACATTCCAGGTGTCTCCTAGTTCATCACACACTTGTACGGCAGCTTTGCAAAAACTGTGCTTTTCCCCGATAATCACAAGTACTACTGCAACACACAATAGCTCACCTTGGCTATGGGAATGTCATTGCTACTGCTGCTTGTGCTCAGCTCTCCTGTGCTGGGGTTAATGGGTCGATTGGCAGAAGTGAGGCGACTTGGGCTGGATGGGCCTGTGGCCTGTACACTTTGCAAACGTGTTTGCAGTTCCCGAACCTACAGTAAAACATAACAATTTGGTTTTTCCACTTTTATGTTTTAAATAGTTTGAAGATTTTATCGTTGTTTAGCCAAGCCTAATTGCTTCTGGCTTGAGCACTGAAGTTGTATTTCGTCCTGTGGTGTCTGCAAAGTTTTCATGTGGGAAGCAGATGAATGGAGGTTGTTTCAAAATTCCATTGCCAGTTATTTTAAACTATCTGCAACATGGAAACACGCAAATGTAATACTGTAGAGTAACTAGTCAAAATTTCAGCTTGTTTTATATAACCCCATCAGTGCAGCTGTACTACATGTATAGAAATTATTCTCTCTAGGGTGAAGCTAATGCTCCAGCCTACGATTATGATGTCCAAACAAATCAAATTAAGATCCTGCTGTTAATGGAAAGCTCCAGTGTTTAAACCACTCCTGACATAAATATATCAGATGATGACTTTGACATAAAGGTCAAAGAAATTCAAATATTAATTGTGCTTTCAAACCTACAGTTAAGTAAAGCTACCAAACAGTGAGTAACGTACAGACACGAAAACTCCAGCGAAGTACCCAACCAACAGTCTGCAGAGCTGCTCTGAAAACACACCCTGCAAACACCCCACAGTTCTCAAAACACACTGGATACTTGTAACATTGACACAAAAAGATTTTCAGGACTCAAGGGTAAAAAAATTCTGCAGGAGCCAAACTATAGATGAGCTGGAGATTATAGTATTTACCCTGGAACAAAGAATAAATGGTCTGCCTAAGAGAAAACAATTATGCCACAAGGTAAAGTGTCAGAGCTCATTTTTCCCATATAATCTCAAAGAAAGAGTGTGAGATGAGAGAAGAGGGAGAAAGCCACCTGAACAGGAAACTTCTCTGAATATGGAGTGTTTAATATTCAAGTTTCTGTGGAGATTTTGTTGTAACAGTCTATCTACAAGACGGAACTGGTGAAATTTTACCAAAGGTCCAGTGCAATGAGGCATTGTTTAAAAGCAAACAAACAGGAAAACCACTAGGGATGTATTCTCCATAAAAATCAAATCCCTGCCTCAAAATCTGACTTAAAAATCGCTAAAATATTATTCTACGCTGGCGATCTAGTTCTGGCATATTTCAGTCCAAAAGCAAGTAACAGTCCAAATTTAAGGCAACCAGAGTATTAAAGTCACTTCAAATGCTACGCATTTGTTAACTCCAAAGTTTAAAACCATGTTATGTAAGGATAACTTTATATAAAACTTCCATGCAGATAGGTTTTTCTTAGCATTTGCTTTATTACTGTACACTGACTATTGGCCACGATTACGAAGCCAATTATCCTTAAGGATCTCTAAAACAGTATTAGCTACAAAAAGAAAAATGAACACAGCTAAGACTGTAGCCAGACAAATCTTTCCTCAGGAAAGCATTTACAGAAGAAAACTCAAAGCACAGCACAGTTATCAACCTATGCAAATCGCTGCTTTCAAACTGTACCATAGAAGAAACCACAACTTACATACACTGTCTACTTATTCATGCTTCCTGATGTATTCACTGATTTACGCCTTCATTTGAGAAATTACATGCTAGATTAATTGCTATAAATGACTGCATTAACTTTAGCAATGCTGAGTACTGGATGTTAATTCTGAGCAGGATGACAGGGCAAGTTCATGTGACCTATAAAGCCACCTATCTCACAATTCACACATTGACTCAGCTGGAGTCTCACCACTGGACTGCCCACCCACCAGACTGCCCAAAGACAGCTTAGGTAACTATTTCTGGTCATCAAAACCTCCACTGTAAATAGAGCAGTAATGCACCATCTCCTCAAAAAGTACTTTTCCACACTAGTAGTTATTTTACTGGAAAAATAAGGAAGACCAAAGTACAAGAATCAAGAAAAAAATAAGGGACTTCAGAAGACCCAGTTTTTTCTCTGGATCCATGAATGCATGAGTTTTGAAAAGACTAGTTAAAAAGTATGATTAAAAATATCTGACCACCCCTGCTCAATGCTGCTACCCATTTTAAGTGTCATTACCGATATAAATTAATCTGAAGGTAACATTTATTAGTAGAATGAAGGTAATTGCAGTAATGCACATGAGGCACAATAAACACTTGGGAGAGAGAGGAAACGCAGATCTTACAGGAAATGGATGACAAAATTGAAAAATCTGATGGGTGAAGACAAACAATGAAACAAAACCAAAAAAGCTCCACTGAAAGACAGGAAAGTGTGGATTTGTGAGCTGGGAAGGAATAACAAGGAAGGACTTAAAGACAGATTTCTTCAGCTCTTTCATCATATTAGGATATTAAAATTGCCTTAGAGTCCTAAAACTCTCAATTGAAACAGAAAGTGGCTGACTTGCAGATCTAATTATATGATCAGGAAAAAAAACAACAAACAAAACAACAAACAAACAAACCAAAAACAGAGGAAAAAATGAGACATTCAGGAAAATCTGTGAATACCACAATTTAAAAAAGGAAAGAGAAAAGATTTTCTAAACAGCTGGAGGAAGTCCAAAGAATTCCAGAAGTAAAAAAGCACTGGAACCTTGGAAAAGCAGCGGCATTAAATGAGACACAAGACAACAGAACTATTAGACCTGAGAGCAACAGCCTAGATACCAAACACCTCTCTAACACACTCACCTCTCCCCTTCCCCCCTCCTGGGGGATGGGGAGGAGAACTGGAAGAATGTAAAGCCCACGTGCTGAGATAGGAACAGTCTGGTAACTGAAGTATAATATAATGCTACTACTACTACTACTGATAACAGAAGTAACAAGGGGAGAGAATATCAAACTAAAAAGGGAAGAAAAAAACCAATAAACAGCAGTGACGCACAATACAGTGCTCAGCACCCACCAACCAATACCCAGCCCGACCTGAGCAGCGATCTGTCCTTCCGAGTAACTCCCCCCAGTTTATATACTGGGCATGATGCACCGTGGTATGGAATACCCCTTTGGCTAGTTCAGGTCAGGTGTCCTGTCTCTGCTTCTTCCAGGCTTCTTGTGCCCCTCCTCATGGCAGAGCATGACAGACTGAAAAATCCTTGATCAGGCAAGTGCTACTGAGCAACTAAAATATCAGTGTGTTGTCAGCATTGTTTTCAGACTAAAGCCAAAACACAGCAATGCACCAGCTACTAAGAAGAAAAATAACTCTATCCCAGTCAAAACCAGGACAGAAGGGAACATGAAAAATGAAACAACCTGTGTCAATTCAAGCAGCTCTGACTGGTGAGGGCCCTTCCCAGCCACTGGGCCCAGTCATCATTATTTTCAGCCAGGTAACTTTCGGATCCCCTTAAACTGTAAGCACCAGAGCTAACAAGGTCTGATTCTTCACAGTTTGTTTGTTGTGGTTTATGGGAGTATGGCAAAGAAGTCTTTCCTGGTACAGGAAAGGCCATCTCTCCTTAATGAATTTTCTGGAGCTGAATGAGCTTAGACATCTTCTCTGGATTCCTTACATTCAAGAAATATACAAGAGCTTAGTTGTGACTAGGAGCGCTGATCTGAAAAATCACTTTGCAGTTCAAGCAATTATTTTGAGGAACAGAGAAGGGGTACAACACATAGACATAACAAGCTATGAGAGAACAGGCATGCTACTACGGTTTATACATATGGCTTTCTTAACTAGCAGGAGAGGTTACAGTCATACAAGTGTCTTAGCAAGCAAAGATTCCTCTGCTTCTGTCACCTTTCAGAAGAAGTCCCTCTGTGCAGAAAGATAATCTGGGTGCTGCACCTCTATAAAGGATGCAAAGCAATGAAAACTCAAGACATGGACGGACATGATATGGGAGATGCAGGGTGGATTCCCTAGCTCTGACCACAACTGAAATAGCAGAAAATGGAAACAAACACAAGTGAGGGCAGTAAGAGTATCTCAGGCTTTTTCTCATTTATTTCAGATTAATCGCTAGGTATTTGCATACAAGCTTGGAAGCAGAAGCAAAGCTCTAGTTCATTACCAGCTAAGGGGAGATACCACTGCGTAAGCAAGGAGGCAGAAAATAGAAATAGATTTTGGCTGCAACCTCAGGTTTCTGGTGTGCACCAAGAGACAAGGAGACAGAACAGTTCAAGGATCACTTTAAACTGCAAGCTCACAGTAATCTCTAAAGGCCCATACACAACATATCAGCCTTCTTTAGCAACCTGGAACAATACGTTCTGATCCCAACACACATGGCGCCAAAACAAGGATAATGAGCAGCTTGTGCCAGCTTCCTGTTACCCAAGAACAGTTTGGGCCCAAGGATGCCTGCAAGGCAAAGACTCTGTCTGCTGCTGTGGATTGGGTAGGTTCCAACTTGCAAGAACAAGGTATTTTGGGAGAGTCCTTATACTAAAATAAAGTTTCTCAGAGTGGGGACAATCTGGGCAGCTGGAGGGTTCACACATTAAAAATGGCACTTCTATGCTCCCCTGAAGATTAGCTTTCATGAAGCTCTTAAATTGAAGAAGCCTAAAATATTAAGTCTGGCTTTGCTTTGGTCAGTTTGGTGAATTCACAGGAGTTTGGAGCATATACAGATTGATTTTCACAACTAGAAGCATCTGATTAACTGAAGGAGTTGACATGCCCCAGAGCCTGCAGCTCCGCGGAGGCGAGCGGCTGACTCAGAGGGGGCGGCGCCAGGAGGACCGGCGGCAGAGCTGACTGGTTAAAAACCTGCCCCAGGGAGCGCGAGCGACCCACAGCGCGGCGAACAGGGCGGGCTCGAGGGAGTTCGCGCGGGCAGGCGAGCAGGGTGGTGAGCGGGATGGGGAACACTCGCCGTACGGGCAAGGCTCGGTCTGGGAGCTCTGCTCTGGCTGCGCCGGCGGTGGCCGGTGTAGGCACCCAGACGGAGCCGATGGGAAGAGAGGCTGTAGTGCAGAGCTCGGGGTGTAGAGAGCGCCTGCATTGCTATCTTAAGGGAAGGGTGAGCAATGGGCAGGGCTGCACTCTGTGCTCCCTGGTGGAGGTCCTCCTGCAGCAGGTGGCTGAACTGCAGGAAGCTGTTACCAGGCTGGAAGGTGTCAGGGAAGCTGAGTGGAAGCAGCGCTGCTTGCTCCAGGACCAGACAGTGCAGGGGCCTCGAGTGTCTACTGTTGCCCATGCAGGAAAGGAGGCTGCTAACCCAGGAAGCTGGGAAAAGGTAACAGAAAAAAACAACAAAAAAAGGAGGAAGAGGGTAATTAAAAGCGAGGGGCTTCCTCCTACATCTGTTGTCCCCACCCAGAACCGCTTTGCTGTCCTGCAGGGGGCTGATGAGCAACAGCGCTCCCACCAGGCACAACCAGCTAGTGCACTGGTAAAGAAGATCACTACTGGTGCTGCCAGGAGAAAGCGGCGGGCCGTAGTAGTAGGGGACTCTAATCTGAAAGGCACAGAGGCACCCATCTGCCGGCCTGACCCAGCCTCAAGGGAGGTGTGTTGCCTACCAGGGGCTCGGATCAGGGATGTGGCCGAGAAGCTGCCTGCTCTAGTCGGTCCCACTGACTATTACCCACTTCTAGTAATCTATGTGGGTGCTACTGATATAGATAGCAGTAGCCTGGAGACCATAAAGAAGGACCACAGAGCTCTGGGAAAGGTGGTTAGGGGCTCTGGAGCGCAGATTGTCTTTTCGTCAATTCTCCAGGATACAGGGCAGGACCTTGAAAAGGCTAGGAGGATTGGGCAGGGTGATAAATGGTTAGAAGGGTGGTGCTATAGTCAGGGGTTTGGGTACCTTGAACATGGGACTCAATACAGTAGGCCAGGTCTACTGGGGGCTGGTGGAGCTGGTCTGACAAAGAAGGGGAAGAGTGGATTTGGTAGGAGGCTTGCCAGGCTGGTCAAGGATGCTTTAAACTAGATGTGTTGGGGGAGGGGGGCATCATTCCATCCCAACACACCCAGTTGGTTGGCAGCACCTACAGTAAACGTTCGGAGCAATGTAGGGATATTCCAGCTGCTCCAGGCAATGAGCTGGCTTCAATTGGATCTTGGCTCAAATGCCTCTACACAAATGCCCATAGCCTGGGGAACAAACAAGAGGTATTAGAGATGTGTGCACGTCTACGGGGGTATGATATCATAGGCACCACAGAAACATGATGGGATGGCTCCTGTGACTGGTGTGCTGGAATGGAAGGTTACAGGCTCTTTAGGAAAGACAGGCCCGGCAGACGGGGAGGGGGAGTTGCTATTTATGTTAGGGATAGGCTGGAGAGTATGGAACTCTGTCTGGGGACAGGTGAGCAGTCGACAGAGAGTTTGTGGGTCAGAGTTAAAGGGAGAACAGCGATGGGTGACATTATTGTGGGGATCTGTTACAGACCGCCTGACCAAGGGGAGTTGGTGGACGAAGCTCTCCATAGGCAGATAGGAGCAGCCTCACGCTCGCAGGCCCTTGTTCTCATGGGGGACTTCAATCACTCTGATATCTGTTGGAGGGATGGTACGGCCTGGCACAAGCAATCCAGAAGGTTCCTCGATTGTGTGGAAGACAACTTCCTTCTGCAAGTAATAGAGGAGCCGACAAGGAGAGGTGCCATGCTTGACCTCGTCCTCACCAACAGGGAAGGGCTGGTTGGGAATGTGATGCTCCAGGGCAGCCTTGATTGCAGCGATCATGAGATGGTCGAGTTTGAGATCCTCAGGACAGTGAGAAGAGCGTGCAGCAAGCTCACTGCCCTGGACTTCAAGAGAGCAGACTTTGGCCTCTTCAGGAACCTGCTCGGTAAGGTTCCATGGGATACAGCCCTAGAGGGCAGGGGGGCCAAAGACTGTTGGTTGATATTCAAGGATCACCTGCTGCAAGCTCAGGAGCGATGCATCCCAACTACAAGGAAGTTTAGCAGGAGGGCCAGGAGACCTCCTTGGATGGATAAGGAGCTGCTGAGCAAACTTGGAAGGAAAAAAGAGGCTTATAAAAGGTGGAAGCAAGGTCAGGCGGCCTGGGAAGAATACAGGGATGTTGTCCGGGAACCTAGGGACCAGGTTAGGAAAGCTAAGGGCCACTTAGAATTAAACTTGGCTAGGGATGTTAAGGATAACAGGAAGGGATTTTATAGGTACATTGCAAATAAAAGACAGGTTAGGGACAATGTGGGCCCTCTCCAGAAGCTATCAGGAGAACTGGCTACCCTGGACTTAGAGAAGGCTGAGGTTCTTAATGACTTCTTTGCCTCAGTCTTCACCGGCAAATGCTCTGACCGCACCACCCAAGTATTGAAAGGCAGATGCAGGGACAGTGAGAATGAAGACCCTGAGGCTACTGTAGGAGAGGATCTGGTTCAAGACCACCTTAGGAACCTGAATGTATACAAGTCCATGGGACCTCAGGAAATCCATTCGCAGGTCCTGAAGGAGCTGGCAAATGAAGTTGCTAAGCCACTGTCCATCATATTGGAAAAATCATGGCAGTCAGGTGAAGTTCCCGATGACTGGAAAAAGGGAAATATAACCCCCATTTTCAAGAAGGGAAAAATGGATGAGCCGGGGAATTACAGACCAGTCAGTCTCACCTCTGTGCCTGGCAAAATCTTGGAGCGGATTCTCCTGGAAGGCATGCTAAGGCACATGAAAACCAACAAGGTGCTTGCTGACAGCCAGCATGGCTTCAGTAAGGGGAAATCCTGCCTGACCAATCTGGTGGCCTTCTATAAAGGGGTCACGGAACTGATGGACAGGGGTAGAACAGTTGATGTCATCTACCTGGACTTATGTAAAGCTTTTGACACTGTCTCACATGACATCCTTGTCTCTAAGTTGGAGAGACATCAATTTGATAGGTGGACCACTCGGTGGATAAAGAACTGGCTGGATGGCCGCACGCAAAGAGTCGTGCTCAGTGGCTCAATGTCCAGCTGGAGACCAGCAACGAGTGGTGTCCCCCACGGATGGGTGTTGGGACCGGTCTTGTTCAGCATCTTCGTGGGTGACATGGACAGTGGGATTGAGTGCGCCCTCAGCAAGTTTGCCGACGACACCAAGCTGTGTGGTTCGGTTGATACGTTGGAGGGAAGGAATGCCATCCAGAGGGACCTTGACATGCTTGTGACGTGGGCTGATGCCAACCTGATGAAGTTTAACCATGCCAAGTGCAAGGTCCTCCACCTGGGTCAGAGCAATCCCAGGCACAGCTACAGGTTAGGCAGAGAAGAGATTGAGAGCAGCCCTGCGGAGAAGGACTTGGGGGGGTGGGTTGATGATAAAATGAACATGAGCCGGCAGTGTGCGCTTGCAGCCCAGAAAGCCAACCGTATCCTGGGCTGCATCAAAAGGAGCGTGACCAGCAGGTCGAGGGAGGTGATCCTGCCCCTTTACTCTGCTCTCCTGAGACCTCACTTGGAGTATTGTGTGCAGTTCTGGTGTCCTCAACATAAAAGGGACATGGAAATGCTGGAACAAGTGCAGAGGAGGGCCACGAGGACGATCAGGGGACTGGAGCACCTCCCGTATGAAGATCGGCTGAGAAAATTGGGGTTGTTCAGGCTGGAGAAGAGAAGACTGCGTGGAGACCTCATAGCAGCCTTTCTATACCTGAAGGGGGCCTATAGGGATGCTGGGGAGGGACTCTTCATTAGGGACTGCAGTGAGAGGACAAGGGGTAACGGGTTCAAACTTCAACAGGGGAAGTTTACATTGGATATGAGGAAGAAATTCTTTACTGTGAGGGTGGTGAGGCACTGGAATGGGTTGCCCAGGGAAGTTGTGAATGCTTCATCCCTGGTTGCGTTCAAGTTGGGGTTGGACATAGCCTTGGATGGCATGGTTTAGTGTGAGGTGTCCTGGCCATGGCAGGGGGGTTGGAACTTGATGATCTTGAGGTCCTTTCCAACCCTTACTATTCTATGATTCTATGATTCTATATGGCAGAGAACAGACTTGACAGACTTTCAGAGCTGGAGTTGCCTTTTCACTCTGGACTAAGTTCTTCAGAACATCCTCAGGGGAGCCTGAACGCTGCTCATCCCCACTGCTTCTCATGCCAGAAGGCTGCTTGGGACTAATCATGTGGTAACTTTCATGGGCAGTAATTAAAACCCTGCAACTTTACAGTCACGATGGAGTTTATATGCTGTATCAGTGCTGCTCATCTGACTCTCCTGGTGGATACAAGAGATTTTGTGTAAGGACACCACATTACTTTTCTACTACTATTTAAGTCTGTTTCTATAAATAACAGTTGTAAACAGTGATGACTTGATTACAACCTTATTCTCATGTAATAATAATCCCATTATGTAGTACAGAAGTTTCCCAGCATCTTACCTGTATTACTAGATTCAGGATTATGGTCAGCTATGTGTAAGGATTTTTTAAGGCACTGACTGGCCCGGACTTTAAATAGATTTGATTTTTAATACAGCAATATTATACAGAGGTAAAATAAACCTCTGTGTTATGAAATAAGCTGGTACACTACAAGCACCCTACAGAAATAAAAGATTACCTCATTTACTAATGACCTATGAGAAACAAACTCCATATGTATGTTGTCTCTTAGCCACTCTTCTAGAAAGCAGCTCACTCTGTTAACTGAGCACAGTAAATACCTAATTTAATTAAATCTCCAACAAGCCTGAGAAAAATGTATTGAAAGCACTCTACTTGATTACAGACTGTCTAAAGTAACAGACCTATCGATCTGGTCAACTTCATGCTTATTCACCTCACCCAATTTAATTAGAGAAGAACAGTAACTAAATTTTACTTGGAACTCCTTCCCACTCTCCAGGGAAATAATCTGAAGTAACTTTGAGCTCAGGTGGCATACAGAAAATGTTTCATAGGTCAAATACACATTTATTTTGTGGCAACTATGGACACAGACTTACGTCAAAAATGCAAATATGGTTTCCAGTGAAATAATTACATAGTGTTGATTGCCAGGTCATATGCCATGAACAAACTTCCCTGGTGGGGGCAATAAACTGGATGTTCAGCAAGTTCAGGATGATATTAAAATCCGTATTTCAGTAAAGTCCTGTATGTGTGCAAACTAAATGAAAACTATCATGGGGGGGGAAAACCCCTAACCAACCAACCAACTAACCAAAAAACCACCTGCAAGCTGTGCCTGAATATAAAGGCTGCTTGATTTTGCTATGCTCTGTGCCAGTTCAACATTAACCCTTTGTTTACTGGGCAAGATATCCACCCAATCTGTCCAAGAAGAATTCCCTTAATTAAAGAAGAATGAACATTTAAACTGGCTTGCTGTTTACAAAAGACAGCTCACAGTCTCTACAGAGCAATTCCAGACTCCCCAGGGTCAGTGGTCTGAACACTATTTGGGTCAGTAATGTCCCGCTGCTGCTACCATCCGTAACTGCTCTAACCACTTAGATGATCAACAAGTTGATGACCTCAATTCTTTTTCCACCACAGATGCTTCCATAACAGAGATAATCTAGAACACATGCAGCATCCCCGATAACAGGTCCAAAGACCAGTGACTACAAGATCAGCATGATTTCAGGCTAGGCCGTGCCTATAGTAAAGACATTGTTGAATATTCAATAACACAGCCAGTACTTGTGGGGCTCCACCAAAACTTGGCTCACAGGGACTGATCAAGTCAAGCAGTATCCACACACACAGAACTGAAGAGCATCTTCCTCATCATCTAATCCAACCATCTGCTACTGCTGTCAGCCAGACAAAACATAATAGTTTTGTGCGGAGATACTAAGGCTAACTCTAGAATTAATGCAGCTGTATTAACTGAACCTATTAAAAGTACACCTTTTTGCTTTCCTTTGGATACAATCCTAATGTAACAATCCTGATTTTAATGGTTATCCCTGCACAGTATTTCATTTCATTATATAAACTTTACCTATAACTCATTATTTCTGTTTATATACAAATTATATATATTTATATACAAAAATTGTATTATATCATTATATATAACTTTAAAATTTTAAAGCTCCATATACAAAGTAGTAGCCTTACTCCTTACTGTTTCTTCTGATCCACAGTCCTCTTGTCTGTTAGATACCTCATAGTCTAATTTCTGGCCTAATATAGCCACGAGTGGTTTACATTAATCCGTTCTTGCTCCAGTTTTGTCCTAAGTTTGAGCAGCCATTAGTTTTCATTCTTACCTGCTTTCTTCAGTACTTGTAAAGAGAAATCAAATTTGGATTTTGCTTTGCAGCTTGAAGAGGACAATCTCTTTAAGTCACTTCTCTAAGTAAGCTACCCATTTCTCTGAGCATCTTCTACATGTTTTTTTGCCAATTTAAGCAGAACATTTTCAAGTGTAAGCAGTAAGAGCTACATATAACATTTCAGACCAGATCTCACCACTCTTTATACAGTCTTTCCAATCTCTACTGGAAATAACTTATTTGGTACAACCTAGGATTGAATATGCCACCATACATCAATAGCTCCACCACTGCTGATCCCTGAGGGTACAAACACCAGTTGTTTCCCTCTTCCTTTTTGGATTCTTTCTCTTTTTTTTTTCTACTGAGGAGCTCCTGGCTGTTAGCATAAATGCTTGTTACCACTCTTTTTAGCACTTTAACCTGCATTCTATACTTCATAGAATCATAGAATAGTTCGGGCCGGAAATGACCTTAAGATCATTCAGTTCCAACCCCCCTGCCATGTACTTCTCACACTTTAAATCTTTATTAATTCTATCCTCAAGGCTACCTGTTTTTGACTTGTTTGATATCCCAATACTGATCGGTATCATCTGATAGTGTCAATATCTGCATTTGTGTAAGCAAATTTCAGAAGCAAATACTTCTATTATCTGCTCACTTACACCCTTCTTCTCCCACCCCCATCCTGCAACCTGCAATAATTAACCGGGTGCATAAATGCTACTTCTGTAGCTCAAGGGGTAGTACTGCCTCTGTTTAAAAAGAAGCATCGGTACAAAAACATTCCAGAAAGTTCAGGACTGAAGACATCTTACACTTCTGGGATATCATAAAAATAAATTTTAAAAAGGAAAAGTTGAAGTGGTCGTCTTACATGTGACTGCAGACTACTATTCTTCCCTCATCGCACATACTTTTTTTGGTGTTAAAGAGAGTCTAGACAGTTTTTCAAAGCTAATTTGCGACTCTGTATCTGAAGACTGTAAGTCTCACATAACAAGCTTCATGCTAAAATGATGCAGTCACTCGGGAACTACATTGCTTTAGAAACAGTATTTGTCAAAAAGGTTGATCTGCTGCCAGTACGTAAAGAGCAACACTTACTGCAATTTCACCAAAATACAGTTGGTCTAAATTGTCACTCAGATTTAACACACAAACTTGAAACTGCCTGTTCTAAAAACAAAATTATTTCCTATCTAGCCAAAACTCTGCAGATTTATCAGGGACCTGTTAACAAATTTTACGAGTAACTGAGCCATGTTCTTTTGAAACTCTAATTCCATTGTGTAACATCTCCAGGTTATCTTACTCTGGACTCCACACAAAGCACAAGGGCTTCACCTGACTTGCAGCACTACAGAATGCAGACAGGGAAGCAGGACACAGCTGGGACTATTCATTGTTCAGTTCTGAGAATTATTACCCTCTGACAGGAGTCCTGCTCTTTTTCTTTCTTCTAATCACAAATTGAATTCCCATCAAAACCAAAGAAATATATGTTGCTTAGAGGAAAAAAAATGCCTCTCAGAAAAAATCACTAAAGGAACATCTGCTTTCTCTATAGCCGAGTTACATATGCTTCCTTGGAGATGAGTATCAGTATTACCTTTTTGGTAACTCATCATTTCTGACATCAGGTTGTTGTATACTTTTGGCTGTTCATCACACTCTTTTTCAGTTATGTTCAGGTTTGTTCCAGTTCTTTAATTTGTATGGCTCAGCTTTAAAAACAAAAAGCTCTACAGTCAGTGCACGAAGCAAGATTAAAGAGAAGCTTGTCGTGGTGACAAAATTATACAGGTTAGGAAGAACAAGAAGCATAATCTATGCAGCAGCCTTACCCTTCTACGCAGTCTGTCCCTTTCTTCACGAATAGCATTCATGGTGGCCTTGGTCCTGTTCAGCTCCTCCTCTTTGCTACACAGCATGGCTGTGAGGTTCTCATTCTCTTCCCGCAGGCCAGCTAGCTCCTTTTCCCATCGAGATCTCTCTTCAGACAGATTTGGATAAAGGTCACGTCCCAGTACACCCTCAATCTCTTCCACAGTCTGCAAAAATACAGTCACCAAAAAACAGAAAGAAGCAGAGAAAAAAGACTGAACAAGACCAATGGTACAAAGGACGGGCGTAACAGGCAACTATATATATACTTATACGTACATACCAAGCCCCACAACACCATTAGTTTGCTTCTTTTGTTTCATAATATAAAAATACAAATGTTGCTTATTTTGATAGTTTGGCCATTTAACCAAAATATTTCATACTGACCAGCATACGTTTTATGAGCAAGTAAAACATGTCACCCACGAGTGACAGCAATCGCGGTAGTTTTATCTGAGAACACTTTAAAACAAATTAATGACACCTTGTCATGGGTAAGCACTGTGCTGCTTGTTTTCTGCCTGAATGATAGGCAGAAAGTAGCAGCCTGTGAATGTGCATACCATGGAGCCTTTCTTAGTTCTAAACCAACTCCACAAAAGAGAAAAGAGCGGGACAGTAAAACAAGAGGAGCCTCCTTTCTCATGTTGCTAAGCACATTCTTTTGTAGAGCTGACAGAGATAAAGAACACTGGCCTCAGCTAGGCTTATGTTATACAGAAGATGTTACAGCCTTTCTAGTGCCTTACAAAAGGCCAGGTTTCTCTGGGACAGATAATGCCATTCAGCATTTCCTGCTCTATCCCCTTGCTCAGAACTGTGCCTTGTAGCAGTCATTCAGCACAAAGGATATTTAGCAACTTCCACTGGGTGCAATTAAACTAGACACACACACCCCCATCAACAAGGCAATACTGACACGCCTAAAGTTAACATCAGACTGGTCATTCAAGATCTTGAAACACTGCATAACACTCAACGTGTCAGGTAACTACATGCATTTCTGATCCTACTACACAGTGTATGCTGCGCCCAAGTTAAATTTTTTCACTTATGGAAGACCTTCACAACGATCAAAAATCCTCTAAACATTGCTTATAGCTCTGAATCTCTCCAAAAGCTGTCTGCATAAAAATGGTAGGAAGAAACATGGAAACTAAATGAACACATGATATAGCTAGCAATTTAGAAAGTTCCATTTCATTGAATAATCCAAGAACAAACTATAGCTAAAGCCTATACTTTTAAAGTTTTATATGGAAAATAAATAACTTATGTGCCAAGGTTAAAAAGTAGTTTACTTAGATGTAGAGGACATTCAAAAGGACTTAAATTATGTACGTCAGCAAAAATTACTAAGTGAAGTTTATGTCCTTAATTTTGGAACCAGCTAGAGCACAGCTGAAAATTACAAACCAAGTTGAAAATACAACTCTGACCTTTTTTCTGCAATAAATCTTCCAAGTGTCTTCAGCACTGACACTGACATACCAGTGAAATTTTATTATTTGTCCATTATAATGAAAACTTGGTTATTTATTGTTATCAATACCAATATATTAATCTTGAAAAACAGATTTTGGCTACAGTAAGACTCCTTAGTGAGGAATAAAAAACAAAAGGAAAAAAATATTTTTAACAGCTAGTTCAAGATGCCTCTATGGAAGGAGCAGGGACAAAACTTTTGTAATCAGGCTCAGTTTACCCTTTCAAATCATATTTCAAGTTTCTCTTCAATAAAACTGCAGTATGTTTAGAGTCATAAATATAAATCTCCATTGACAGAGTACAGACACTATAATTCTGCTTACATATCAGGCAGTAAGCTTGAACTTCTTTTCCAAAAGAGCAATGCCATGTATCAGTTTCACGTGGACCTATAGGCCTGAAACTATGACAAGGTAAGTTATTTCAATACCACATGAAGATGAATTTAAGTTCTGAGTAAGCACAGAGTGGTTAATCTGACAGTCTGAAGAGAACCTCTGTAACAGCAGGAGCATTCTTCCTTGATGACGCCAGACTTTTTTCAAACAGTGACTCTTCATTACCGTGTTCTCCTCTCCCATCTTCACTCAAACTCTCCTCTTTCTTCCCTGCTGTTTCCTCACCCCTCTAATGTCAAGTTCTGATGCTGCCTTCATCTACCTTATTCCCATGCTCCTAGTGTTGCTATTTTTGCAACCCCTCCTTTCCCAAAGACTCTTCTCCTCAGAGCACTACTGGGGGCTATAACGCTGGAGCAACACTGACAGACTGTAATGAAGTAGCAGTAACAGGGGCTTACCACAGAGGAGAGACAGGCTGCTGCTGTTTCTCCAGACTCCACTGCTACCATCTGCCCACACAAGTACAATGTTCAGGCAGTGACAGCATCAGCATGCATGTGACAGTCATACTAAGGGCTGCCCTGTAGTCAGCCCTTAACAAAGCTGAGGGACCTTTCTGCATGTGGCTATGCTCCTTCATTTTGACATGACCAACAGCCTTTTGCTCACGAAAATATTACCACAATTCTCCCATTTGACAACCAACACGCTATCATCCTCAATTGTAAATAAAACATCAATACTATACATGGATATACCTATGTAAACTACCAGGGTTTTCATTTTTCTCTAAAGCAGTATTACAGACCAGTTTTATCCAACCTGCTGCTGCACAGCAGATAAATTCAGGTATCATTTCATGGATCACAGGATAGAATTGCAATGTAATGTAGTAAAAGCATTAGTCCACTAGGGAAGAAAAAAGCCAATAGTCAAAGCAAAAGACAGAATATTTCAGATTTCCTTTCATGATTTCACCCATTTTAAGTCTCCAAGTTCTCTGTCTGAGAAAGCAGGAAAGGAGCCATGGGTGGAACTGTGGAGAGGAGCTTTACATGTAGGCTTTGCTATATTAAACATATTGATGACACATTTCTCAAGCATATAATGGGAGCATGTTGGAGAGATTCCTATTTTCCTGAAAGGTTAATAACCTTAGCATGCTATGACTTGTCAAACACAAACAATCCCAGGCTCTACAGCATAGGCAGTGAGGAAAAGTCTTCCCAAAAATGGCTATCAATGTAAAGATCATATGAAAATAAGACGCCTGCATTTTGGACCAGGAAAAAGTTGTTGACTGTTACTTATAAAAATTATACTACAATTAATTTGAAGCAACAGTAAATAAATGGGGTTAAAATAAAAATCTTGAGAATAAAGCTTATGGCAGCTACTTTGACATTTTGTGGAAGCTACCTCCTGTGCAAGTTTCCGTTTCATCTCACTTTGGAGACCTCTGCGGACCTTACACAGACCAACCTCTATCTGTTTTCCAGGATCCACAATCTTTCTCTTGGTGAATACTGACTTCTGAGAATACTTACCCTTAAAACACCATATAATACTGAGTAACATTAAAAGTATTGATTCTAATCCTTCAAGACACTCAAACAAACTACTTTAAGACTGTTTCCAAGAAACCCAGAAATCAGTCTGTCGCTCTCAAATACACCCACAGTCTTCAAACTGCAACTCAATATTTATTTCTTTATAGACCTTTATATTCTTCAGGCACCACCAGGAAGAGAGGGCACCTTCCCAGTAGTATGCAAAAGTGTCTAAGCCATCTAGATTGGTCACAGACCTCCCCACTTTAAGAGCAAACTTGTCATTGCATTTGTTTTCATATGAATGAGTCACTGACACAAAAAACTTGCTCATCTCATTCCCTGTATGTGGTAAGATACTTTTCAGTTCTCTTGGTTTCAGGTTCTGAATTGCAATCCCTTCATTATATGTGCTATCGGGCACCCCTCTTCTTGTTCTGTGTACATGTACAATAAAACCAAGACATACAATTAGCTGAATTATTGTTCCTGTGTCTGGCATGTCTCATTAGAATTAATATAACAGGCAGGCTTTGTGTTAAACACTAGCTTCCTATTTTAAGACAGTCAAGTCACCACTTACGCACAGTTTAAGTCATTTTATCTTCAAATTTCAGTGACTATTACATATTGTGCTTTCAGTTACCTGTCAGTGAGTAGCTGTGTGACCTGTGACCTTGGGCAAGTCGCAACTTATTTACTATATAACCTTCAGAAGATAAATGAAATGCTGAGCGTCCCTGTTTCTCTGAAACGAGCGTAAGAAAAATACATTTCTAATTTGTTATTGAAATTCTATTAGGAGCTCCTCCGGGCCTTGGAGAATTCAGTGTAAACCAGGTGCGCTACTGCTTACCCAACAAACAGTGAGCTGGAGTTGAATTCTGTGAAGTACTTTACTTTGACACCTTTGGAAGTAAAGTGCTATTACAACAGAATGTGACAGGATGTTTCAGGCAAGTACATGCTGTATTTAGAGCCTAATGTTACCATTACCTTAATGGCTAAATCACAATGTTCGCTGGCAGTAGTGAGCTGTTCTATATGTCTATCCACTTCTGCCACCGATAAACTGCAGCTGCTTTTCTTCCTCCCGCAGACAACATTTTCCAGACCTGTCAGCACTCTCTGCAGCTCTGAATTCAAGTCACTACAGTTATCTAAAAGAAAGCAAAACAAAACAAAAATCATCTCAATAATTAGTGATTCAGTGAAAAAAAAATTTAACCCAGGAAGTGCCTGTTCCGGAACCACTGCACTGAAATTGTTCAAGGAATGTCCTTGCAATATGCCCATTTTTCCTCACAAAGTGATAGGCTTAAACAGCATAACCACATTAACTGAAATAATGAATTACCTCCCATCTGACAAAAACCCCTCCCCTACTTAACTGAAGTGCTCATTCTTTATTCAAAGACCTCTTCTTTTCTGAAGAACATCATTTTAAGACACCACATGCTCATGTATTATGGATTTTTTTGTTTGTTTGCTTTTTCCTAGAAATAGGCCTTTTCAGGGCCTATTGCTCTGATTTTATTACCCCTAGAAGTTTTTTCTCTGTAAATTCAATATTTTTTTTCTGCCTGGTATATTCACTGACACTATGACTTGACATTTTTCAAAGGAATTGTTGTGGTTGTACTTAGGCACTGCCTGATTTTAAAAAATCGTGGTGTTTAGAGAAATGATCCCTATCTATATGTTTCATTTTTACAGCTATTTCTTCTTCAAATGCAACTGCAGAATATTCAGGGACCATAACAGCACACCTTGTTGTTTGTTATGTTCCATAATTCTACAACCACGTTAGTAGCATATACAACACTACTTTGATTATATAATATGACAGTCACTTCCTTTTCTGTCTTTATGCAAAGCTCTTCTAGTGTCTTGGGCATTGCCACAGCATCCTCCATCTCTGTGAAAAGCAGTGGTTCTCAGTACCATGCTATCTCACTTCAAAAAATACTTTTGTTTTTCTTAGGCTTACACCTGGCAACAGATAGCGGCAGTTCCTAAGGCAGGCACATGGTAGAATTCACCCTTGTGCTCTCTCGGCTGTGCTAACTATTATTTCTGACATACTACTTCAGAGTTTGCAGCAACTACCAACTGTAAAACATGCAAGTGGTACACTATGAGAAAGCAGTGCTATACATTACTAAAAACAATGACAGGCATCCTTGCTGGAGCATGTTATTTCTATGCAACTGCTGCAAGCATTTTACCTCATAGCTGTGGCTCATATAGGGAACTAAAGGAGTGTGGCATTGAACTGTGTCTGGAATTTAACAGACATGAGACACAAGATTATTGTAGACTGCCCTGATATCTCTCTGTGCAAGAGAAGACTGAAAGCAGTTGGATGAAGGGATGAGATGATCAGAAAGTAAAAAAATCCTGTAAATGTGCTGCCACAAAAACACCTCAACAGACTAACGCAGAAACTTCAAACTATCACTGACCAAACAGTTTGGAATGATGTCGCAGTATTGTATGAAAAACGTGAATGGCCAGTACATACAAAACTTTTTTCCTGGAAGTCATATTCACTAGCTCCTGACTAGCAGCCACTCATCTGTTGTAATAATGCCAAAAATCCCTCTACAGTAACACTCACTAGCAGCACATACGGTGCAGGATGCTCAATTGTAAAGCCCTGTTTTATTTGTTAGAATTTATTTGTTTCCATAGCATTTCCCCTAACAGACATTCTGCCTATTTAAACAAACTTCACGAGACCTGGTACACTTTTTGTTTCTACAGTAACACTGTCCCCAGAAATTAAGGTTTTATAGAATCCTAGTATATCAGAATCATACAATGGTTTGGGTTGAAAGGAACCTTAAAGCTCACCCAGTTCCAACCTCTTGCCACAGGCAGGGACACCCTCCACTAGACCAGGTTGCTCCAAACCCCATCTAAGCCAGGCCTTGAACACTGCCACAGATGAGGCAGCCACAGCTTCTCTGGGCAACCTGTGCAAGTGTAAGACAACCCTCACAGGGAACATTTTCTTCCTAATATCTAATCAGAATGTCCCCTCTTTAAGCTGAAAGCCTCCCCGCCTTGTGCTATCACTACATGCCCCTGTAAGAACTCCTCCACACTTCTTGCAGGCCCCCTTTAGATATTGGACGAGAACCCTGTTTCTGCCAGAAAACCAGCACAAACCAATCACAAGCTCTGCACTGGAGAGTATTCACACTTTTAGCTCTTGGTGTTTTACTGCCTGCAGTGATAGAGCAGTATATCCACGTGCATTAGTGTACCATGTTATATTATTTATTAAATCACTGACGCTCATTACACCAGGGCAGTAAGCAAGGTTGTGCACATAGTTATCAGGTCATGATTCTTTATCCTTATATACCTGTATCTAGAAGAATAAAAAAAATATATCCACATTGGTGTATATATACATGTGTGTGCATACACACACAATAGGATTATTTTTGCAGGAATACAGAAACAAAACCCAAAAAGGACAGAATCTATAGAAGGACTGCATGAAAAAAGAAGCAAAACAGAGAAAAAATGCAAGAATCCCTTCGGTTAACATTTTCTCCATTGCTGTTTTTTATTTAATTGCCATGTTTCCCACTGTTAGAAGAAACTCAGATGCATAACTTGCTGTTATTGTGCACAAACCCTGCCTCAGCACCACACCATTAAGAATAAAATTGAAGCCCTAACCCCAAAATAAATGCTGAAAAGTGTATCAGTTAGAATTTTTTTAGTAAAAAAAAAAAAGGGAAAGAATAAAATTCTTAATGTTAGAATCTATTCAAGTAGAAAAGAGTACGTATCAACTTCCAAAGGGAAAAACTTTAATTTTTGAAAAATACAGAAACCTCTACTAAAATATCTTGACTCCATATAATATTTTATAACGTATAATTTCAATTGGAGATGTACACATCTATGGGGATATGACATTGTTGGAATCACAGAAATACGGTGGGATGGCTCCTGTGACTGGAGTGTTGGAATGGAAGGTTACAGACTCTTTAGGAAAGACAGGCCAGACAGAAGTGGAAGGAGTGTAGCTACTTATGTCAATGATAGGCTGGAAAGTGTGAAACTCTGCCTGGGATGGGTGATGAGTCAACAGAGAGCCTGTGGGTCAGCGTCAAAGGGAGAACTGCGATGGGGGACATTACTGTGGGGATCTGCTACAGGCTGCCTGATCAGGAGGACTGTGTGGAAGAAGCCCTCTATAGACACATATGCTCACATGCCCTTGTCCTCGTGGTGGACGAATACAGGGACACTGTTTGGGAAGCTAGGGAGCAGGTCTTGCCTTTATGAACATAAAACTCCAGAGCTAGCGTATTCATCTCAATTTAAGAAATTGTACAGAAAACCTCTTTTATATGGTTGCTTACAGTATCAACATGTTTTCTTCATCATTAAACTCCATCAGAGGGCAATGAACACTACGCCCACAAGTCAGCCTGCTCTGGAGTCCACACTTCTAAAAGGCACCATACTGGAAAAAGCAGCAAGAAGTTCTCAGTAATAAAGTGCATTGCTCAAGCATGTGGAAACCACTTTAATACAGTTTCTTAAGTATGGAAGCAAATATTGCATTATAACCATAAAAGCCTCATGTGGAGTTAAGAGTTTATTATTTAAGCATCACAAGTTCCGCAACAGGGCTTAAGAGTACTATTTCAGCGATTTCCTAGAACACTGCTCATGTACATTATATCACCCACGGAAGCTGCCAGACATTCAGCTAATTTACCCAGGGAAGAAAATGAAGACCAACTATTTGACTCTAAATATAAATTAAAAGAAATAGTATTCTGAATAGAATTCAGGAAATCAGCCACAGTGAAGATTACATGAGACTTTCCCTAGTCTACAGCTGTAAGGGTGGTGAGGCACTGGAATGGGTTGTCCAAGGAAGTTGTGAATGCTCCATTCCTGGTGGTGTTCAAGGCCACGTTGGACAGAGCCTTGGGTGGCATGGTTTAGTGGGAGGTGTCCCTGCCCATGGCAGGGGGGTTGGAACTAGGTGATCTTAAGATCCTTTCCAACCTTAACTATTCCATGTTTCTATGATTCTATGAAAACTCTATCATACTGAAGACCTAATATCTGCTCATGCTTATTACACTGCAAACTTTATGGAGTAATTATTCCATACTTGGAGGTTCTTCAAATGATCAGTAATTGTGCTTGGATGACAAAACAGATGATATTCTGAAAGAAAGATGCTTGCCTTCTTAGTTCTTAACCAGAAAAAAATCAGTTACAGACTGTCTGGAGATACTCCCTCCTTGCACTGTATTTGAATAGCCTGGGTAAGATTTATCCCTGTCTAAATCCACTTCAGTAAGCTATCCCAATTCCATACTTCAAAAAGGCTGTCAAATTTCGAAAAGTGCAGATATCCTTTATAATTAGGCTGTAAAAAACCTGGACATGCTTTCCACCCCCCCCACCCCCCCACCCCCAACTTTTATTCTGGCTGCAACTGCTTTCTAGAGTTAGACTACTTTACAGGCATCACGGTATGTGAATTGCTTCTTTTCCCCCACTCTTCTTTCCCAAAAGTCATGAGCTTTGCTGAACAATCATTCCATTTTAGACTCCATAGCTATTCCACATCAAGGCACAGAGATTATTTCACATGCGAGATCACAGTCATGGAAAAGTTCAGCATTTTTGTGATTAACACAGGCTGGCGTAATTTAAATCCTGGCAAAAGACTTTCAAAAGCTATGACACCTTTCTGCTGTAAGAAGGCATCATGTCTACTAAGAAGCACAACTCACCTACGTCTGCAGTGACCACGGTGGACTGATTCTCTGGTACTGAAACAGAATTCTGGTCCATGCTGCATGAATCTTCGTTAACCTCATGCTGGCTTTGGCTGAGCTCTGACCGCAACTCTGAATACTCATCTTCCTCCCTGTGAGAGAGAGCAAAGGCAGAAATAAATCCTCTGAAGAAATACCATGACCCTTATTTCATACCTGTAATATGAAATATTGTATGCTGAGCTGCACAAGTCTAAGTGTTTTGTCCAGCCAGCAGAGAAGGTTTTACACCCTTTACTGCAAAGCAACTGTGCTATGCCCCTAACAATCACTTGCAGCAGCCAGCACCTCGCTTCCATTTCTTTATTCCCAAGTTCACTATTACTCCAGACCACTGTACAAGGTAATGATGGGCGGAACTGAGTGCAAGCAAGGATGTGTGCAAGGATATATGGTGCTCCACAATAAATCCTGAAATGGCAATTCTTAATCAGCATAAGTGGCTTTTGATCCCAAAGGGGATTAGCAATAACTGATTCTGGTCTCTTTTCTCAGTTCAAACATGCCATCAGGATTCAGCCTGGAGACGTGTCTAGGTTTGCCAGCCAATACAGCAGAGAAGATGGCCCATACATACAGAGAACAACAACAGAAGTCAAGTCTGACTTCAAAGTAGCCGAGATGACAATTTGTGAGACAGGTCAACTCAAAAAAGGAGTTTCAGTTTGCTTGCCAAGCAGGGTTTCCCAAGGTCATTTCTACGGGAACTATTATGCTCTTCTTCCCCTTACATTCACTTCAGTGCAAAGAAGTCTGAGTTTATTACAAGCATGTAGTGACTATTATTAAACAAAAATGCAGGTCAGTTGGTTAAAATAAGAGATCCTGACAAAAAAAAAGTCTTTATAGTATCATGCAGTACACATTTAGAGTGTGAGAACTAAATAATGAATAGCAAGAATTAAAACAGTGTAATGAAGACAGATAAGTGCAAATTTGTGTTCCACGAACTCGTTTGTTATTAGCCAGAGCACAAGACAGGAGTAATTGGCTTTAGACAAAAACAACTGCCAAGCACTCTTAACAGCTGCATTTTTTTTAACTGAAGTTAAATAATCTTTCCTTATATGAAACAACTAGTTCCACATTTTTAAAACCTAAATTACCTCTACAAATGTGCAAGAGGGTGTACTGATCACAAAACAATGCTATACACAATAATCATGTCTTACCATTCTTCTTCTGGCTACTATCGCATAGATTCTCTGTTTTAAGCCCAACACAGGTTCGTCTAGCTAGCACTAGTGCTGTTTTTTTCTGTTTAAGCATCCTCAGTGTCTTGGGGCACCTTTCCCAGTGGCTGAAGCCAGAAATCAGTCTCTGAATGAGCTAATGCTTCTAAGACCTGACCAAAAAGATCAGAAATCCATTTCTGGTAAAGCAACAGCAAGGTCAATCAGTTTCTCTCCATCACCAGTCTCATGGGAGAGAAGCCTAAAAACACATGGGAGAATCTGAGGGGACCAGTGAGTCTCAAATACAAATTTTGCCTTTAAAACTGAAGTTGTCAGTAACAAAAGATACTGTGGGTGATTCCCCTTTCCCCAGAACAGGAGAAGAGCCCTTCAGCAGCACTGGAAATAGACGGCGCTGAACAGCTGATGATGACTAACCACTGAACTCCTGTCACAGCACCCAGATGGTGGACGTATTACAACCACCTGGTTGCTGTCACCATCTAGGGCTTGGCTGAAGAAAGGAGTTATATTTGTTCTCCTATGTGCCCTGACAGCTCCCAGTTGGTGGAATGTCATTGGAAGTTTGAGACAACTGAGATCAGGTCAAGCTGTTCTCAACACAGGGCAGCATGGGAACAATGCTGGAGCAAAAGAATGTGTTTTATGGGAACATCTGCACTTACCTGCTTTCCTCACGTCCGGGTGTAACCAATGATCACAACTGCTGTACAGACACTGAGTAAAACTTGAGTGAGTACTCTGCAAAATGGCACACTTTCAGCATCCTTTCCCACCACTGACAAGTTCTGCCAGGACAATGGCAGGGTGTGCATTCTCTTCACAGTGTAAAGAATGCATAGTTTCACACTTCAGGTGCCAGCAACAATTCAACAATCATTTTACTTGAACAAGTATTTTTAAAGCATTCTAAGACCCTCAGACTGAGAATACTACAGGTGTAAGTGCACTGCAACCCAGAGATTGACTGCTCCCTTTGTACATATTCTTGAGGTCCCTCTGAACTAGTTCACTTGTGAACAAACAGCGACACACTTGAGATAACATGAGAATTAATCACCAATGGCAGGTAGGGCTGGGCATTGTATGTACTATTCACACCCACAGTGCTATTTGAATTGGATTCACTTAACTTCCACATAGCACATATTTAGAAGCTAGAAATCAGACCTCCAGGTCATTGTGTAAATATGATCGTTAAGTGCCATTTGTTATTTACTCTCCTTCTTCCTCATTAACTCCAACACAACCTACTTTCTGAATATATTTCAGATTAAAAGCTCTAAGTCTGAACAAATGGATTTATAGCAATGACCTACAAGCTTCTTGACAACTGTTTCAAATAACCCTTAGCAGACACCAATATTCAAAGGAGTGTATTTCTGTTTGGTATTGTTAAAGTTACTATTTCAAGAGCTGCACAGACAGGCCCAAACAGCCAGTGGTTTAGAACTAAAAGCAATTTGGTCTCTTTCCTTTTGCTGAATCTCAATTTGACATGTAAGAAAGGCTGTCAATCACAGGCCAAAGTCTTTCTGCCAGCCAAAGACACAATTAAAAAGACAAAAAAAAAAAGAAAGAAAAGAGTTGAGTTTGAATGACTCTAAGACAATACAAAAACCTTCTGAAGTCTTGAATATTCACCATATTCACCTTTAATGCAGATCTAATTCCCTTTTAGTACTTCAGTACTACTGTGTGATTTGTAAATCCTTTCTGTGCTTCAGAGTTATCTGGTGTATTGGTTACATCCAAGTATTTACAATATGACTCTATAATTGGGAAGATCCATTTGACTGGCTTTGCTGTCTTCCAAGTTGTACACACTTGCGAGAGAAAACAGGAGCAGGCATACACCTTGTCAAAGGACAGAAAACCTTTGCAATGTAAAAAAAAAATGTCTTCTACAGATTGAAACAGCAGAAGTAGGGGTAACACTGCCCCCAACTTCCATTTGACAGGCTAACAGGAACTCCAAGCTAGCACCACTCAGTGAAAGCTATTCACTCTTTGTTGCAGAGTTTCTTGTTGTGAGCAATCCAGCCTCTGACTTAGCCTCACTCGAGTAGTGAGCTGAGGGCTTCACAGGCTACTGAAAGGGTCAACACAGGATGCCTACGTGCCGACATGAAGAGGACGCTGCCTTGGGGAGGCACTGAGCAGGCTTACCACAAAGGCACTGAGCACCGCAATCAGGCACTGAGCACCTGCATTCAGGTTTCCACAAAGGCACTGAGCACCCGATTCAGGTTGCCACAAAGGCACTGAGCAGGATGTCGGCGCCAGATCAGGTTACCACGGAGCAGGCCTCGCTTGCAAGGCAGGAGCCTGTCGCTATGGACGTTTCACAAGTTAACCAATCAGATAACGACTGTTCCAGTACTTTGTAACTTTTCTATAAAAGCTGATGCTTGCGTTTAATAAATTGTCAACGTTCGATCACATTGGTCGTTGCTGCGTTGTCCATGTTCTCCCGCCGCAACTCTTAAAGCAGGCAAAATGCGCTCTACACACTTCTCATAGGCCCTTCTGCCCAGCAGTATTGCAGAGTTTGACAAAAGCTTCTGAATTGAGTCTTACAATGAGCCAACAATACCAGCTACCTTGTCCCACTTTCTCCCTAGTAATTTAGACAAGAACACTGAGACAGTCACACAACCGTAATTTTCCAAGAAAAAATAGAGCAAAGGTTCATGTCTCTAGACTGCTCAAATGAAAAAAAGCATCCTCATCCTAGTACAGCACTTCTTTAGAGTCTTTTTGCTCCCAAACTGCTACCGTATTGAGGTTGTAATGGGTAAATTCTGCACTGTCACATATGAAGAACAGGGCAAGCAAGAGGCTCATCTTCTTGAACAGTGTGAGTATAGGGAGTATCAAGTCAGACACAGCTGTATTTCAGCTTTATATTTTTGTGAGGTTGTGCTTCCAAACCATCTGGGCTGTCCAGAGCAGCAGATGGGAGATGAGACAACTGGAGATGAATGTTGGCTTGCTCCCACAACCATGGTGACCTCATTTTCCTTAGGGAATGCAGGAACAACACAGTGTGAGAGCAGCAGCTAACTTCATGTAGGCACACACACGGAACTTCTTGTACCCAAGAAAATCCTGGAAACTTCTAAAAAACCTCCTGTAAGATTACTAAAATCAGCATATCACATAAAACCTGGGAAGAGGCATCGACATGTGACTTAAGCTCTTTTTAGAGCTGGTATTACTAAACCACGTAAGTAAAAGCCCTGACAGTGTAAGGACAAAAAAAAATTACCCAAACAAAACAAAACCATCAAAAACAAAGAGAGAAAAACTTGGAATTAAGAACATTAATGAGCTTATATAGCCTGCAAGAATCCTCAAATTGTTGCAATACCTTATTCAGACTTACACACTCTTTTTGCTTACTTTCTGCCCCACTTTCTCAGGGTACTACTCACATTCAAAGAGCTAAAAATTTAAAGATAATACAGCTTAAAGAGGGCAGTCAAATATCCTCCATGAATCTCTGGTTTCTTCTAATTGTTTCCAGAATATTTTTGGGTTTTGGAAGGAACCATAAGAATGTCACAAAGCAGCAGCACATCAAGCTATGTCAGTTGTTTTTTTTACAGCCTAAAAGCAACACACGACAATCTCTGTGTCAGCACTAGGGAAACATTTATCTGCTATGCAATTAATGTAAACACAAGAAAACTGTTTCCAGAAAGACAGCCTAAACTTTGTGACAAGTAAAACCTCCATACAGCATTACTTGCAGGTAGCCAACAATTAAATCAGAACTAAAATCCCTCCTGTGTTCTGGTTCAGAGGAAATTCTAAACTCTGAGGCCATAGCAGGGCTGTGTTCCCAAACCCCTTTTTCCCAGGACTGCTTTGTTCCAGCTCCTGGGCTCACAGTCCGCATGGCTCCACCACGGCCAAGGGTGGAGGTGTTGTGAGTCACACCTGTCCCAGGAGGGACAGCAGTTACACCACCCTTGCTCCCTTGGGATGTAGCAGCTTCTTAGGGGTGATGCAAGTAGACCCCAGACTGGATTTACAGACAGACACAAGCAGAAAGTATCAGTTATCCTTCTTTCAGTTGTCTTTATAAACCCCATGGAATCCCTCCAATTCTACCTCTGATTGCCATTTTTCAGCAGCAATATTACTTCTCTGTTCCCCAGACACCAAATTATTTGCCTGCCAAAGAAAAAAAAACTATTCCAATCATTAAAGGAAATAAGAAAATCCACTAACTTAACAAACATCTTGTCCTTACTAATAAAACCAGAATAAATAAAAACAGAGCTTCTCTGAGCAAAATGAGTTCTCATATGATAGGACCAAAGAGGTGAGGCATGCCAGTGGTGCGGGAACTGCTGCAGCAGTATTGCTCTGATGCCTTCAAATGCCTGCAACCCCCAAAGGGGAAGCCAAACTGCACTTCTCATGAGAAGCAGTATACATTTCCTACCAAGCTCAGTTCTTATGCCTCACTTTCCTGTGCATGCCACTGCTGCCATGTTTAAGACACGATTAAACATTCATAGTATGCACCCAATTCCAATATTTTGTAATTGAACCACTTGGCATTTAGCTTGCCACAGGGTCTTGAAACAAACCATTTTTATAGATTCCATGCAGTATTTTTCTTAAATGTCACGAAGTTATTTTGCCTTTCTGGGGAAAAAAAAAATAAAAATCCATGCTGTTTCTCTCATTTTGGTTTTCAACTAGTCTTTTCAATTGGTGGAGCTTTACCAGAGAGGAGGGGAGGATGGCCAGCCAGTATCATGCAAAAGAAAGGTAATTCAAAACAAGACAAAAGGGAAGTTTGTCTGCGGAGGTATTAAGCATGAACGTATAAGGGAGTTACAGAGATTTTTTTCAGAGAAGTACTACTGGTTTAGAAAATACCTAGCTGAAAAATCTCACCATGATCATCACTAGTTACGATCATCTCAGAGTTGGCAGTATTTATCTTCCTAATTAACATAACATGATTCTATTCCTGCTTTTACAGTGGTATACATATGTGACAAACATTTTTTTTTTGCATATAAATATTCTCATGGAAGGCTAAGCAAGTAGTTGCAACAACACTGCCTTGTGCTAGTAGAAATGTTTACAAGGAAGAGCAAATGAAGCAGTTATAAAAAACCTTGCAGCTAACTGGCATGGAAAACTGAAAACTTGCTACTTGGTTAGAGCACCACATCAATATTACCTACACGGGAGTCAAATCTAATTTGATTTTATCTAGAAAATCCATAGAGTCTAGTAGTTTTATTGCTTAAAGCTCCTCCCTCATTCTAGTCCAACTTTCTCTATGCAAGAGTAACACCTAAAAGCAAGCGAGGACAAGTGTTTTCCTGCAGTCAAATGTGACATTTATTTTAACACAGTAACAAGTATTGACCTAGTGTAATACCCCAAGTTTTGCTGTTCCAAAGACAGGCAACAGCGTGATTTGTACCATCATGTTTTGTCACAAATACTAGCACAAGTAGATGCCAAAATCTACTGAAAACCATTTGAGCCATATTTTTCATTTCATGTTAAAAACAGGTGATCTATAGCATGCCACACAACAAAGCTAGAAGTAGAGGTGCAAGCTGGGTGGCTACATCTTTCTTTATCCACCACTATCACATATCTGGTACCCTCACATGTATGCTATGATAAACAATGTTTATATAGCACAGTGCAGCTCTTTGCAGTGATCATTAGGCTTTGCAAAGTGTGATTTTGCCAGACACAATGTACTCTCAGGGTGATACCCTGGAGAACACATACCATGATTATGGGCAGATACTCAGCACCAGTCATAACAAGCCTAACTACCTAAAAGTCATCATCAAATTGTATTTGGAGTAGAATTCACACCATGTTTTGCACCGTTCTTGCACTGGCCTACAGTTTCCAGGAAGCTGCTGTACCTTATCGTTGTTCCCTGTAGTCGATCAATTTTCTTATTCAATTCAGCAATGATACTGTGCAGCTCTGTGATCCGTTCCTCGTAGCGTAGTGTCGTTTGCTCCTGCAAGTCTTCGTGCTCTCTCATTAGGTCGGATTGTTCACACTAAACCAGAGAAGCAGGGAACAGAAAAAGTCTTGAGAATAATTGCATAGGGGTCAGACACAAGGCAAAAGTACACACCATTAATGGTTTTCTTACTCATCAAACCAACACTGCCTTTGAATGAAAAAAGGATGGATACAAAATCAAGAGATACACAAAGACAGGTCATTACAAGATTACAGATGCACTGAAAGACTACACACTGTACTCTTTTTGTCCCCCCTCTCCCTCAAAAGGGCAGAAGTTGCCCCTCCTGCTTGAACTAAACCCACCATTTGCAACTCAAAATAGCTACAAATATCTCACCTTTCAGTCTGTGAGATTCATGATGCATCATGAATCTTCAAGGATCTTCCCTATGTGGTCTGAATTAGGACAAGTCCTAAGGCAGAAACCACATTATTATAAAGAAAACTAACCACACTTTGAGGTTATGACTTATTCTGTAGTATATTTGGTTTATTAGCCTCTAAAGATATGATAGTGTATTTTTAATTATTTTAATCCTTTATAATAAAACACGTATTATTTGAACAATGAAAGGGCTATATGGCTGCTTGTTTTTTATGTGTAAGACAAAATCCTTGCTTTAATTTCCCATAGAATTTTAAATCCAGCCCCTCTGGTTTGCTCTTCACATCAGCGAACACTTCACTTCTATCAGAACAGATAATTACAGCCTATTCCAGTTACAATCCAACAGCGCATGCCGATTGAAGTTATGCTTGGTAGTGGCTGGAAAGAGGAAGACTTCAATACTTCTAACTTTTTGCTTCTGAACACCTGCAGGAAACAATCAAGCCTCCTTGCAATGGCAGAATGGTATGCACTATGCTTTCAATAAAAAAGAAAATCACACACCGACTGACAGTATAAAAACTGTACTCATCAATTGAAGACCTGCAATATAAGATCCGAGTGACATTTCTAAAGGCTGCAATTTATAGTAATGTAGAAAGTCGTCCAACATTGCTGCACCAAAACTCTTGCAAATCAAGTATATACTCTATACAGAGATAACTCCCTCAACCCTCAGTATCATAAATATGAAAATTATACCCAAGGTAGCAGCTATTTCCAATTTGCCCTCGTATTTTTTGGCCACTCACATTCATAGCCTGAGGACATCATCTACGTAAAAGGCTGCTTGAAAACTAAAATTTATGCTAAGCTTTATGTTTTATTTAAATTTGAAATAATTTTTTTTTGTATTTTTAAGTTCCAGGACTATGCGCATTCAAAGGCAGCCCAGACATAAGAGCTCCATTCCACAGACTACAACTTACTCAAGCTGTAGTCAAAAGCAGTTTTACCTACAAGAAGACAAACAGACCGTATCTTTACACTAAAGAGGAGAGGACTGATAAAGGTTCAGCTGGCTTTTAAGATTTCATGCTTGCAACTGTATAGTATAATGACTCTTGATTGTAGAACCATTCAACAGCTTATTTCTCACGTTTTCGTATCTTAACATCGCATCGGGTTGAAGTACCACCATGGCTTTCAAAGTACAGAAATAGAGTAGAGAAAATGTTGAACAAAAGCTTCAAAACAGATTTCAAATGCAATAAAGAGTTGCTGGTTTTGTCTTTCTAAACCTAAATTTCCTCTGACACACACTGATACCCACAAATGCTACCAAAGCATTATTCAGCTCAATCAATAATGTGCATTATTTTTTTTTCTTTTAAACCAAAAGGACGTTTCAGATGGAGTGTATAATAATTTTTTCCAGACAATAAATAAAAACCCTATCACAATATTTTTTTGTCTTTATAAGCTGTTCACTGAAAAGCAGGATTTGTTGATCTTGACTGAAGATATATGGACTCTTGCTAATGGATCTCAGCCATATTATCAGACTTGCTTTCTGTTTTTTCCAGCCATTTCTCTCTTGCAACAATGATCTGCCCCTAGTTAATATTTCTTTCCAAATTGTACATATTCAACTCTTTCAATTTATTTGCATGACAGTCACACAAACTTTTAAAGACAAATGCCTTATACCTTTTCCCTCACCCCTCTTCCAGCCTCATACTTGAGTTCTTATTAAAACCATTAAGAGCTCTAATTCTCTGAGAAAGCAGAGGGATAAGCCACTGAGAGGCTGTGAAAGATGAGCAATTGTTGAGGTCAGGAGAAATGTTGCCAGCACAGTTCTAAGCGTAAGTAAGTGACCCTTCGCTTGTTTTTTGTACAGACTAAAAAGTTTAATTCAATTACAGTATAAATTACAAATACCTGGGAACACCTTTGTCTGACCTTCTGATACTGGGAAACAACCACAAGAGCAAGAAGAATATGAGGGAGAAGGATGCTAAGAAAAAATATTTTAACCGAAGGATATTACCTCGACACATGATTCTACTGCCTAGTAATGTACATAAACTCCTAAGGAATAAACCACTACCAAGTGCTAACCTTTATGTTAAATTCGAAGCGTTTAGTCAGAAAAACGAGCTCAGTTAGAGACCCATCCTCTAGTGCCTCTCCCTGCAGAGTCAAGCACTGGCTATTGTATTGTTCACCAAGAACACAAGTCATCATCTGAATGAGCCACCATAATAAACCTGTCTAACAGGCTCGCAGAAGCAGAAAATCCTCAAGCAACTGATAAAGTGTTTCAAAAAGGAATCACAGATTTTAAAGTGGCAATCCATTCATCTAATTTTAAGCACAAACAGAAGTCCATTGTGCCAAATCCTCAATCATGCAAATATACATGGTCAGAATTAACTGTCTGGTGATACTCTATGTATACCTGATATGGAAGAAGATTACAGCAAGACAGGGCTGATCCATTTGAAGCAAGGACATCACACAACAGGACAAGTAATTTCAATGTTCATCTGAACACCATGCATTTCTATTTCAAGTTACTTCAAAATATTTTTTTACAAGAGGATGTAAAGAAATATTTCAGCAGTAATGGGCCTTGCTTCTGTGCCATAAAGTATCCAGAATGATGTAGCAGTCTTTGTTGTCCTGTGTCTAGACCTATTATAAAATTCCAGAATTACAAAGACTAAGCACAAAGGTTGAGAAAGCAAGACTACCATGTGAAAAGAAACAAAATGGTAGGAATGATATAGGTAAGTGAATTGTCTTTCCTTGCTATATTTCCTGAAATGTTCAGCATTTTATTAAATCCCATGTTCTATTGTAAAATTGCAGACCTCAGTGTCACAGGATGTTGGAAATTCCAAGAATGTAGATGGATTAGAAAGATCAGATAACACCATAGAGGATAGGGCCACAGAGGACTATTAGAAGTGGTATAGCCTCCAATTCACAGATGTTGGCAGAAAGGTGGGGGAGTATGAAGGAGGACAACGGACAACTCTCTGTATGCATTTCTCATGCTCTCCCTTCAGACATCCACTATTTATCATTACCAAAGTGAGGCTACCGTGCCAGCCAGAGCTAACACAAAGCACTACATTTCTTCTCATAACCACAGAAAGATTTTTGGAAGAAGACATTTGTTGCGGTGGACCAGTACAGCAAATTTAATTCAAGAGATCACTTCACTGCCGAATGGTACACAAATACAAACACACAAAGAGATTTGCTATCTTACTGAAAGAACAGAAGGGTGTGGCCAAATGCTATAGCAGGTCTCCACAGACTGCAGTTAGGAAATGAACATGCTACAACAACCAGTGATCAATTACGTTATTTAATGCGTTTTAAAGCACAGTGTATCCAACTGTCTAACTTCACCATTTGTCATCAATTACTTCAATGGTGTTTCTCCAAATCACCTTCACCTTTCAAAGCACTAATCCTTTCTTCCAAAGCATCTCACATGCCTCATGAAATGATGGGAAAAGTATTACCAAAATGTGTTTTAAGAGCTGTTTGTTCCAGAGAGCATTTACCACACCTGTTAAAATGAAACATGCACTGCCTTTGTTAGTATAGTCCAGATGCAGAATAGAGATTTCATACTGATCCACTAGCATCTGAATATGGTTATGCAGAACCTCTAATACCTCGTATTTCATTTATGCCTTCTGAACCTCTGATTCACATTAGTGAGGAAGAAATGCATTACACAGGGGTTGTAGAGGAAAAAATGTTTGATATTATACATGATACGTATTTATGAATTTGGATGAATCTCTGTGGAGTGGGAGGAAAAGTTCAAAAACTTATGTTAAGTGAAGCATCTACTTGGAAGATAGCCAACATACTCAACATGTGAGCTGTCCTTGTTTCTTGGCTTATTCTTTAGGAAAGACTGCATTTTATTTAATGCACACGCACACACACAAAAAAATCTATCCACTTGGGGCTTTAAAAAAAAAAAAAAAAAAAAGATTGAAAATAGCTAAACCACAAAAACTTTACATAAATTGTTCATTAAAAAGTATTTTTTTAATCTGACTAATTTTCTGATTTTGTGTTATTCAAGTTTGGGTAGCAGTTGTCACTATACTTGTGTTCACAAGCACACGGCCCAAGATCACATAAATATCTTCAGCATTACAAACTGAGAACAGGCATAATTGGTAACCCATGAAAGAAAGCACAAAACAATTCTGTGCTAACAGAGCACATGTTAATTGGTATTAAGGACTGATCCTTAATCCTGGTCACCATCAGTGGGAATTCCTTACTATATGGGAGAACCTACGAGGCACTCTTCACTGGCTAAGAGGCAGTATCAGTATTTTTAAACAAAGATCTAGAAGTAAAACTAAAACATGAACAAAAACCTGTGGTTAGCACAAGACCCTGCAGAGTTATATGCAACAACAAAGTCAGTGTGATCACGCAGAATGATGTGGATTGTTTGGATACACTAGATCCATCTGACTGTTTAATGACTATCATCAAATGCAACCTTGTATAAAACTGTATGTCAAAGAGCTGCAGTAGAAATTAGAAAAGGCTCTCGGGATTACAATAAATAACATTAACTCCCAGCATGGCTCTGACTCACACATCAAGGAGAATGAAAACATGAAAGTGTTTTGCGTTTCTTGATGTTGCATTGTTGGTCTGCAATAACAGTATCACTTACAAGCCCCAAAACTTTAACGGTAGCTGAAAAAACATCAAGGAATGCGGACAAGGGCCAAAATATGGTTGGATGACTGCAGTAAGAGCCTTAAAATCTAGGCTGCTTAAACATTTCCGTATTCGGCTTGAGCTTAAGTAACACAGAGACACAGGCTCCTATCAAAATGCACTGAAAATTAAGACCCTAAATTCACAAGATCACAGAATGGCTTAGGTTCATAGGGACCTCTGGAGGTCATCTGGCCAACCCCATACACAACTCAAGGATGGTCACCTAGAGCACGCTGACCAAGACCAGGTCCAGGTGGTTTGAGTACTTCAAAAGCTGGGGATTTCAACAAGCTCTCTGTTGAGAGACAAATAAAGATGCTGTACTTTCACAGGACAAAACACTTTGTGCCTACGCTAGTGTAAATAAGTATACATTTTGAATTAGTTTTGAAATCTGAAGTATTGACAAAGGTATTTCCCAGAATGACAGTATCAAAACCCAAAGGTTTCACTACCACTCTACATTTATCTTGATAGGAAAAGATTTATTTTTTTTTAATGAGCTGTGAAAGCATTGGAGTTCAGGCCTTATTCTTACTTAATCCCTTGGCTTTCCACTGACTGTATTTTCTACAACAGATATATACAAAACTGGCTTACTAGAAGCCAGACTGAGACCACAAACAATTTCTCACATACCATGAAAGCACTGCCAATTCTCGATAACTTTTTATCGGTATTAATTTGTACTGTGTTTGAATCTGATACCGAACTGGAAGGCCCTGACTTCCCAATCCACTCAGATCATGCTGCAATTTTCATATTCTAATATATTTCAAAGCATATTTGCTGTTTATATTGGCTTCAAACCAAAACTAATGTAATTATTTCTTGGTATTTTTTTAGAAGAATATCATCAGCACATAAAACTCGAAACCCACTGCAACTATGTTTCTTGCAGCCTTCAAATTCTTTTTACTTGTGACAATGCTCAAATATTATATCCTCTACCCACGTATCACATTCCCCTCTGAAGAGCAAGACAACACAAAACCAAGGACCACCTTCAGAACTGAACTACTGCTCACCTGTGCTTTGGCCAATTTCTTTTCCAACAGGTCACGCTCCCTTTCTGTTTGTTGTAGACGTTTATTAAGCTCCACTATGTCTCCCTTTAATGAAGCCAGGGCTGCTAAATGAAGCTAGAAGACAAAAGGAATGAAATAAATTAACCAATTCAGAAGTCATTTGAAGATAAGAGGATTACGCAGCAGCTAAAATATCTGGATTTCTGTAGTAGTTAAAAGGAACTTAGTATAACGAAAGTCTAAAAGAAGTTCTCCTGTGCTACTCTTTACAAAGAATTCTCCTCTCCAGACAGCACACACACCCTTTCATCAGAGAACATATTATAAGGATAAATACAATGAAGTATAATTCAGCTGGAAATAGGCATTAGTTTAACAGGAGGGGGCTGGAGTCTTGTGTTATAAAATCTTACACTAAATTTTTACTCCAATTTGTATATAAAAGGTGCATCATGATTTGATGCCTTCAGACATATAGGGGTTATCAGTTTGGTGAAGGGAACAACTCAATGCACAGAACTCAATTTTATTTTGCAATTAAAGCTTACTCTACTTTGAGCTACTGCTCTGCAGCTCTTTTTCTCCTTGGTTCTATGTCAGTGAGTTTCAGTGATTCTAATCTACTGAAGCCACACATGAAGAACCTAAACTGTTTTTCTTTCTGCAGCAGATCCTTTTGATGAAAGATACATTCCATATTTAACCGATAGCATGTGGGAATATATAGCAGACTAGGATAACTAACATCATCTAAATTACATCAGCTACACTAACTTAGAAATCAAGAACAATTCTTAAAAGAATCCTATACTTGTAACTTATTCACACTCTCTTCTTCCTGTCTTTAAATATCCCATTCATCATTACACTGAAGGCATCAGCTAGAATTCAGCACTCAGTATTGCAACTACAGCCAAAGAATCCAGGAGGAAAACTAGCAACTGATACTTTCTTTGTAGCAGTAAAAAACCAACTCCAACTTACGCCACATGAGAAAACAAATGTGACCTTTCACGCGGGACCAAGTAACACAGCAAACATTGCTCTGCTGCCAAGATTCAGACTGAAACATACACCCTGTTTCTAGTCCTTCAGCCAGTTTGAGTCCTTCACTCTGACATTTTATTGGGCAGGTCACTTTCAAGTTATTTTTCTTGTTCCATTTCTAGCCAATCTGCTACTGAGTCCTGTTTTAATATCAGTTGTACCTTTACAACACTAGAACTGGCAAACCAGAGGTGTTTTCACATACTGACATGACAATAGCTATATGACAGCAGGGATGCTGGGGAGGGACTCTTCATGAGGGACTGTAGTGAGAGGACAAGGGGTAATGGGCTCAGACTTCAACAGGGGAAGTTTACATTGGATATGAGGAAGAAATTCTTTCCTGTAAGGGTGGTGAGGCACTGGAATGGGTTGCCCAGGGAAGTTGTGAACGCTCCATCACTGGCAGTGCTCAAGGCCGGGTTGGACAGAGCCTTGGGTGGCATGGTTTAGTGTGAGGTGTCCCTGCCCATGGCAGGGGGGTTGGAACTCGATGATCTTAAGGTCCTTTCCAACCCTAACTATTCTATGATTCTATGACAACGCCTCCTTCACATACTGCTATTGCTATAGAAAAAGCCATTTCTGGCTTCAAGACAGAAAATACAATTTTATGAAGATTTTTAGATGTGAATTTTAGGTGCTAGTAGCTGGTTATGATAGAAGCTCTGGACACCCTAATTTTTGAGTTCAGTCAAAAGTATCTGTATTATGTCAGCTATGAAAATTTCTTACACAGGTGCGGTTATTAATTTCAGTATAAATATACATGTACACAATTTTATGTTGTGGTAGGTTTAAGATTCTCGAGGCAGACTCATTTCTCATGTGAAAAAACAGTAATTCAGGCCTGCTACAGCCGTACGCTACGTAACTTCTTTCAGGTATGCATGCTGGAATATCTTAAGAAACCCAGCAACACCCTAGCCGTCTTGAAGTTTTCTTGGTCTCCACCAGAAAGCCTTTCTTCCTGCCCCAGGAAACTAGGCAGCGGTTTTACAGTGTGGAGAAACAAGAACCAGCCTAATTGTATCAATCTGTTCATAACTGACTTTAAATTTTCAGGAAAGCTAATGACTTTATAAGCCACTGTTTCACCTTATTTCCTTAACAGAGGGGAAGTGTTACAATGAAGCTCACCAGTTTGTTAATCCCATCTTGCATGCCTCATCACAGCTTTCAAATAACACATGAAAAAATTGCTACAATTCTCTACATTGAGTAAGACCATGCTACGGAGTCATGTAAGTATACTATAATTAAATGATTGTACACTATAATTAAATGATCACCAGCTGTGGTTTTAATTAAATACCAGAGCAATAATGTCCATACACATGGTGCTGGTAATACAAGAGGACACTGTCAATTTAAAAATCTCAGTGAAAAACAACTTGTTCTCTGAACATTTGAACTAACATGGCAGATTTCCTATGCATTTCCCTGTCCTATTCCCACACTGCAGTCAGCTCAGCTCTTCCTCACATCTCCTAGCACACCCCAAACTGAGTAATAAACAGCACTAATTGTGTCTAGTTTTACAGTAACACTGGCTGCCTGGCCTGGCAACTCCTGTCAAACAAGGGTATCCAATCAGTGAATTACATCAGCCTCCCTGTTCAATACAGGGTCTCTTTTCTGCAAGTAACCAAAACATATCTTTATTAATTACAAGGAAAGTTTGTTGCATCTTTTACAGTCCAGAATTATCCTTTCCTTTCATTACGTGGACCAGTCCAGTTTCCAAGTATTAGTAAAACAATAAAAAAACCTAAACAAACAACTTACTGAAAGGGAAGACTAGACAACAGGAAGTACAGGAAGTTGTAACACACAGAGGAGGGCTGCCTGGTGTACTCTTCAGTTTCATGTATGCATTCAGACCACTCAGCAGTATGGCATACACAAGAGATGCTGTGTCAGTCACAACAAATAATGGTCCATGGTGAAACACACAAAAACAGAAAAGTACTGTTTGGCATGGGTAGTGGGAACATAACCTTGAAAACAGGGGAGTTAACACCGCTGTTACCAAAAGGGAGTTTTATACCAGTAACCATCTGTTCACATGCTGGCCACACATGCGCTGATGTTGCAACTTGTAATTTTACCCTCCAACCCGAGGGGGGATATAAGGACCTGTGCAGAGACGGACGGGTGAGAAGGCCAGAGGTGCATCTTGATTCCGGGGACACCCTGATGACGCACTGCCTACCACCCTTCCGACCAGGCAACATGTTCCATGTCCTTCTCATGCTCGGCGGTATCCCATGCAACCAGGGGCTGGTATGTATGTAACCTGCCTCGCATTAACACACACACATATATATATATACATATATATACACGCTTTGCACTAATAACTCAATAAACAGACTAGAGCATTTGCTTGTTTAGATTGTGTTTGGTGTCCAGTCTTTGCACCCAGGAATCCTACAAACCTGGAACGTAACTGGCAACGAGGGCGGGATTCTCGTAGTACAAACCCTGTAGACTGAGAACAGGGCTTGGTCAGCGGGGTGCGTAGCTGCACCAAGAGGCCCTGTTCTGTGTGTGCGAAAGCAGGGCTTGGCTTGTGTGTGAGCTGTCAGGGTCGCTTTAAGGTTGTTGTGTAATATACTATCGCTGTATTTCATAGGAAAGAGCCTTGGGCTGTGGCTCCTCCTGTGGAGCGACTGGGGTGGACGCAGGAACCGTGGAGCATGTTGTGTGATACAACAGAGACCTGCACTAATGTAGGACCTGAACCGTGGGGAGTTAAGGACCCCATGGGAGTGTTAAAGTATTGGGGTGAGTTTGTAGAAACCCCCCATACCTGCTCGAAGGAGTGACAGAGTCACGCTGGATGCATGACAGGCTGCTTGCTGCTTGCCTACAAAGGCATGGTAGATAAGAACACAGAGTTGAAGTAACAAGTAGCAGATTTACATTCCAAGCTAGAAAGGGTTAAAACAGAAGTGCTGTTGCAGAGGCAAGCATTTGTAGCTGCTGCAGAGCAGGGTGAGCGACTTGGGGAAAAAACTGCCACCCTAGCAGAAAAATATGCTGTTCATGTTGCTAAAAACAGGAGCAATAAAAAAGATCTAAAGGCAGCGAGGCCACAGGTCCGTGCCCTTGTGCCTGATCCTGACTGGGAGCTGGAGACATGGAATGGAGGTATGTGGGGTACCAGTGAGTCAGAATCAAATACTGAAAACAAGGCAGATGTGAAAAAGGAAGGAGCCCGTGCAGCTCCTGTGTTTAAAGTAAGATGATTACCAGGGCAAATGGACAAGTAAGAACAGACGAACTGACAGACTATAGTCCTGAGGAGATCAGTAATTTATTAGATAAATGCTAGCAGAGACCAAGGAGAGAAACCCCAGAACTGGCTGGTTCGCCTCTTGGAGGAAGGAGCCAATACTGTATTACTAGACAGGGTAGATGCGAAAAAACTCACGGGACCCACCTCTGATCCGTATGTAAAATTCACCTTACATTGCATAGGGGACCAATGTGTCACCATGATTGCAGTAGTTGGAACATCAGATCGATATATTAACAATGGTGCCTGGTCGCCTGCGGCTAAAGAGTGGACAACTCTGTGGCAAGCCTGAGGGCATGAAACTAGCTGTCTTAGTGGGCTCTCCTGAGCTTTATATGCAATAGCGCTTACTTCCCAGAACACGGAACACACTTTCAGAGAGATGTCCACCAGCACGAAAGGCATATCTCATACCCATACTAGAATCATAGAATCATAGAATAGTTAGGGTTGGAAAGAACATTAAGATCATCGAGTTCCAACCCCCCTGCCATGGACAGGGACACCTCCCACTAAACCATGCCACCCAAGGCTCTGTCCAACCCCACCTTGAACACTGCCAGTGATGAAGCATTCACAGGTTCCCTGGGCAACCCATTCCAGGGCCTCACCACCTTTACAGTAAACAATTTCTTCCTCATCTCCAATCTAAACTTCCCCTGTTGCAGTTTGAACCCATTACCCCTTGTCCTCTCACCACAGTCCCTAATGAAGAGTCCCTCCCCAGCATCCCTATAGGCCCCCTTCAGATATTGGAAGGCTGCTATGAGGTCTCCACGCAGCCTTCTCTTCTCCAGGCTCAACAGCCACAACTTTCTCAGCCCGTCTTCATACGGGAGGTGCTCCAGTCCCCTGATCATCCTCGTGGCCCTCCTCTGGACTTGTTCCAACAGTTCCATGTCTTTTTTATGTTGAGGACACAGAACTGCACACAATACTCCAAGTGAGGTCTCATGAGAGCAGAGTAGAGGGGCAGGATCACCTCCCTCGACCTGCTGGTCACGCTCCTTTTGATGCAGCCCAGGATACGGTTGGCTTTCTGGGCTGCAAGCGCACACTGCTGGCTCATGTTAATTTTTTCATCGACCAACACCCCCAAATCCTTCTCCGCAGGGCTGATCTGTATCTCTTCTCTGCCCAACCTGTAGCTGTGCCTGGGATTGCTCCGACCCAGGTGTAGGACCTTGCACCCGGCATGTTTAAACTTCATCAGGTTGGCATCAGCCCACCTCACAAGCGTGTCAAGGTCCCTCTGGATGGCATTCCTTACCTCCAATGTATCAACCGAACCACACAGCTTGGTGTCATCAGCAAACTTGCTGAGAGCACACTCAATCCCACTGTCCATGTCACCCACAAAGATGTTGAACAAGACCGGTCCCAACACCGATCCCTGATAATACTATCAGAACAAGGAAACCCCACTGAACATGTGATTGAAAAGCTAAGCCGATTAGGGGATTTACTGGGGCTGGGCTTGGACAAAGCGGCTCAGGATCAGGCGAAGAGTAGGAAAGGAAGAGATACAAAAAACTGCAAGCTGTCCTGTTCCCGCTATGTGGATAATTAAAGAAGAAGAACTGCTGATAGTGCACCTGGGTCTGGAGCAGGCCAGGGAGTGTTTGTGTGCATGGATGCAAGGTCGGGCTGGGAAACAGCCTGAGGAGTGATTGTTTACAGAATGGGATTTATAGTGACTGAAGACAGTCACTGCGATTGATGTGGTTTCTGTTTGGCTTCATAGCCCAGACCTAAACCCTCTGGCATTCCAGCAGGCTGCCTGTGTGGCTGTTCGGGCCTGGAGGTGAGTGCCTGGATCAGGCGGGAGACTACTTCTTTTGCGGGTGTTCATCGGGGGTCTCAGGAACCCTATGTGCCTTTTATAGATCGACTGCACAATGCTGTGCAAAGGTAGACTGATGGTCACGGGGCTGCTCATACACTTTTATTTCGGCTAGCATATGAAGGTGCAGGTGGGGATTGCGGGGCTGTGCTAGCCCCAGCCAGAGGAAAATTTACAGACATTGCTGAGTTGGTTGGGGCATGCCGGGATGTCAGAGCAGAGGTTCGGAGGACTTCTGTATTGGCTGCTGCATTAATTATTCTGGTTTTATTGGTCATATTAGGTTGCATTGCAACCTGCCTGTCCCTTTAACTGTGGGTAATGGCACAGCTGACTTCTTGACTGTTAACACTGTGCAATTTACTTTTGCAGCTGCTTCACATTCCTTTTTTTCATCAGAATGACTCTGTTTTAAGGAAACACTTTAACCTGTCATCTTCTCAAGCAAAGCAAATTGTCAGGTCTTGCCCTGTCAGTCAACAGCTCAGTCCTCATTTGCCACGTGTGTAAATCCTCATGGCTTAAAGGTGAACATGGAATTGTGATCCTTTGGGCCCACAGAAATGGGAAGGGCTAGTGGAACTGATAACCTGAGGGAGGGGGCATGTTTGTGTCATCCTACCCACAGGTCCGTGATGGCCTCCTGCGAAGTTTGTCAAGCCATGCCATGAGCTGGATAGACAAGTTGAAGAACCTGATGCCTCAGCTGCAGGAACTGACCTTGAAGACCCCGAGTGGAATGAGACAGAGAAAGAGAAAAAGGAATGATTTGCAAAACATCACTTGGGGGCAACTGAAAACTAACAACTTGAGTACGTGTACTTGCAACATAGCTATTATTAGAAGCTGTGATTTTGTGTATAAGCCACCTGTATTCACTAGCCAGCTGGTAATAAGAAACTACACCTTGTATTGTATGGATTTGTCACTTGTAAAACAGATGTTAGAGCATGCAAATCTGCAGCAGCTGCAAGAAAATGCTGAGGGAGAAGCTAGAAAGATTCTAATAAGACGGTAGTGTTATAAAGCAGGTAATGGAACAAATTAAGAGGGTGGGAGAATCCCGCTGGTGGGAAGTTTTCTTTGGCTAGTCCCCCATTGCCATCAGCATCTTCAACACACTGCTGCAGCCTGCAGTAGTTACACTGCTAATGTAAATCTGTGTGTGTTTTGCCATAGCAGCAACCTGTTACTGGATGAGGCAGGTGAAACTCTGCATTCACAACAAGGTGCGGGGTCTGAGGTTGGCCAAATGCCTCCTACCACAGTGAAGGGCACGGCTGGGCTGGCCTCTATGTTTGCCACCAAGAACCTTTAGCTCCACTGTTGGCTGCAACCCAGCAGGAGAGTTGAGTGGTGGGGACACGTAGGATGCCAGATCTTGATGTGAGGGATAGCCTTTTCTGCTATAAGAGGGCCATCCAGGAGGGAAAGGCAGGCCAAGCAGCCTGTGGTTGGCACAAGAGATGATCTAGTCCAAATCCCCTGCTCAGGCAAGGTCATCTAAAGCAGGTTTCATCATGAGCATAAGTAACTATTATAAGTAATAACAATATAATAAATAACTATCATATTCGAATCTTCTATTCTCAAAGGCTAATGCCAAGAAGCCGCTCTTGTGTGATTTAAGATTCCTTAAGCAGAGAAGGTGGTAAGGACAGCCAAGGAGTGTGTCTTTGGAAGTAACAGCATCTATCTTCAGGTTCTTAAGACTCCCAGTATATCTGACCAACACATTGGTGAAACCCTGTTTATGGAGCCTGGACATCACCGCTTTGCTTTGCTTTTCCTCTATGTCATCTGGAGACTTGTTACCAACTAATATACATATATTTGCTTTGCACAAATAATAAACAGACCAGAGCATTTGATTGTTTGGTGTCCAGTCTTTGTACATGGGAATCCTACGAACCTGGAACAGGTGTCTCTAGCTACTACTGCAATACATAATAAGGTGGGCACAGCTACTATAGCTTTGCACTCTTTGCAGAGTCAAGCAATTCCAATTCCTTTAAAAAAGGTGTTACAAAATATTGCTTCATCTTCCCTTAAGGTGTGAGTGTTCCCACAGACCATGCTTCCCAGTGTTTCTGTATTGCACACAGCAGGGTGGGAAGGAGAACAGGATCTTTGGATGTGGCTGTAACACAAGCAAGTCAACATCTGAACAAAGAGCTACAGTCAACAAAAAAGTCATTTCGGGCAAAAAAGCTCATATTTAAAGTGAGCTTTTGAAGTTGGAGAGATTCCATCTAAAAATCTCAGCTGGAAGGCTGCAGGTCATGACTGTAACTTGGCAGAACTGAATCACTATGGGATATGACAACTGAAAGAAAGAAGAATGTGTAGCTATTTGGCATACTGCTTTTTTTCTCCTCTCAACAAACAGTGATAGACAAGGCAGACTTAGTATCACTAACACTCATAACAGACATTTACAGATCAAGGTGGGCTGCCTCTTAATGACACAAGATTGCGAAACAGATCATAGTCTCTGTACTTTGTAAAAATTGATGTAGACACTGCAAAGATTTGTTTGTATAATAACATATTGGTCAGAACCTTTAAGCAACATCTCCCATGGAGAATTACTTCAGAGAAAACAGTTAATTGACAAAGCCTGTACTGAACATAAACTTCATACAGGTCCAATACAGCTACTATTGAATTCCACCACACAGTAATGCCGGTGCACCCAATTGTCCAACAGGACAGGCAAGGTCAACACAAGTAAGCTTGGATGATGGAAGTAATGATGGAAAAGGGATCAGCCAAAGCAACCAACTTACAAAGCAACCAACTTACTTCTCTACCATCATCCAAGGAAATCAGAATTCTTTTATAAAAGAAATCAGATACACAGTATTAATAAAACTCCATCACCTATCTCAACTTGGAAACTACAATTTTTGTGGTACTTTTTTGTGATATACCCATTTTATACCAAATACTTTCCTGCCAGCTTTTAATATACTAAATATATAATAACAATTATTATTAAAACCCCCAAACAGTGCATTGCATGCTATCCTTAGAATGCAAACCCCTGTACAGCTAATTTTTGAAAGACACAGTAATATAAAAAAAAATTACAAGCACCAACCTAGGAAAAGCAACCTCCTGACCTCTCTTCCAGCCTCCTTTATGAATACAGTCTCTTCCCCAATACACTTGCTTCTACAAACTTCTCATACAATACTGTATACACAATTAAATAATGTATATTTTGCACAGTGCTTTAAACAATCATTTTGGCGCTGGGTGAAATATTCTGTGCGGGTACAAATAAAAATGTTTAAAAAATGTTGCAATGCTTGATAGCAGTCAGGTTTCTCAAGAATTTTGTGGGGAAAAGAACACAAAAGCGGATGGGATAGTAATGTGAACTGAATGCCAATGAAGAAGGGGCCTACTTGTCTGTAGCACATACTGCTGGAAGTGTTCTGAGGCCATGAACAAAAGAAAGATGCAGAGGGCAATGAAGGCAGTTGCCAAAAACCTGGTATATTAAGGTTAAAACACTACAAAGCTGTAAATTACTCTTGTACTCAGCATTTATTGCCTGCATTGTAAACTGTGACCCTCATCACTAAGTCTTCCACATTTTTCTTTCCATCAGCTCAGAACCAGATTAATTAAACCATATTGCTAAAACCAGTGGTACTCACTGCATATGTTTACTATTTTCAACACAATAATCATAAGAAGGACTTAAGAGTATACTTCTCTGTGAAATTAAAGAACTAATCTAATCTTTTTCCTTATTTCCTGCCTTCCTCAGGTATGGTACTGCTGCACATCAGTTTCAGAACACACAGATGGTCAGAAATGTAACCTCTGACTTCAAGGAAGCTATAAAAGCGTCAAGATCACGATAACGAAATACCAACCCATACATCAACACAAAGCAGCCAAACACCAAAAGACCAATTTATTTGTTCTGTGCGTATCCTCTGTGACTGACCAGTAAACCCCTACACCACGGAAGAGAACTCAGAGGAGATGGGCCAGGGAGATATGCCTGCAAAACCCAGGGAATAATGCAGAGTTTTACTATCACAGCTGTTGGAAAGAAGCTGTCTTGATCTCAACACCAAGGGGACCTGAGGGTGGCCTTTGGTTTAGGTAAGCAGCTACCAACAGCTTGAGTGGATCACCTGGTGGTGTAAAGGCTTTTCCCCCTGTTCCTTAGAAAAGTGAGAATGTCAGGCCAACAAGGGGAACGTGTAGATGTGACTCAGCACAACATAGCATATAAAACCCAGAAAACTAGCAAAATAAATTCAGAGAGCAGTGGGCCTGAGCTAGCTTCAACCCACAGATATCCTTCTTACCAAGAATGAGGACACCCATCATTGTTATAGTGACCATGTTATACATAAATTACTATGGGAATCACACTGGTATCATGATAGAACTATGCACTGCAATTACTATATTCTGCTATGGGTAACTTACATTTGTATTGTGTTCTTGGTATGTTTTGTACCACCCTGCTAAATGAGAAATCCCACGCAGCATCAACTATCTTCTAGTAAGTAAATCTGATGTTAAACACGACACCCTCCAGCACGGTGTTTCCATTTTCCTAAAGGAAACTGGTCAGAGAATATTGGGCTCTGACATCCTCTCTTCTGTTTCCCTTTTGCATGGTTTAGTGCAAATAGCCCACAACACAGATGTTTTCTGTGTACTGCTGCTACTCCCCTCAATGACAGGCAGTATACACAAAAATAGCTGATATCCAGAACACTGCCTCACCTCTGAAAGTCTCTCCCTTTTTTTTTTGTTTTCAAATGACACCAGACACTACACTGGATTTGAAAGCCCAAGCGGCTTTGTTAAAATAGAGACAGGAGAAGTAGAGGACAGGACAGAAAATACAGTCAGAATCTCAGCTGAAACTGCAGAAAGGGCAAAACCAACCAACACCTATACATTGTATTTTCTGTCTACAATGCTGTCAAGGAAATAAAAAGGTTGGTAATGTAAATTCATAATGAAAACCACATTTTAAAACACAGAGCAATAAAACCTTGCCTGGATTTTAACTTCAGGAATCTGTTTAAAAGAACTTTTTAAGAAAGAAGTTAAAGATATAAAGTTTGTGTTACAGACATGGGCTGTACATAAAAACTCAAAACACATTGTCAAGTTTACATTTTACCAGGAGCACAGATTAGCATTATTTTCACTAACAAATAATACTTAATCAGAGCAATCATTACATAAATGTGTAGCTACTCTCAACCATTTTCCTCCTCAGTCATACACAACTTTCATATCACCCTTCCCAGCCACGCTTCATGAAAGGTGCATTTTTACTGTCGAAGAGGTAAAATTAATGTTACCAAAGTCCACTCCTGTGAACATACTGACATGATGGAGTAGAAAAACTTAAAAGAACAACCATCTCCCAGAAGCAGTGAGAGGACAGCTCAATATCCCCGGGACAATTTCAGCTGTATTATCTCTAGAGCATAGACCTGAAATACTACAGTCAACAGCCCTTTAAGTAATTACATAAGACAAAGTCAAAATGACTGGAAAAGCAGTATTACTGAATTTCTGGATGTGCCCACCAACACGCCCTGAAACTATATGCTTAAAGCAACTGTTATGTGCCAATACAAAGCTTACAAAGTTTTAGTAACACCCAAAATGGACATTTTGTGACTACGCTGCTGAAGCACGTATTGTCGTATTAGACATTAGAGTTACTTCATATGCTTGTGAAATACTAAACAAATAATGTGCAAATGCAAGCCAGGATGGAGCCATCCAAGTTCTGGAAAAACAAAGACCAAGTGTTTGCAAGACATACTTTGTTTTAATTTGAAAAATCTGCAGAAGATGTGTTCAATTTGCTTGCATTATTTATGCACAATTTCAACAGAGGTTTTTTTTTTTAACTGGAAATTAACATTTGCAGGCACTGTGAATATTTCAAACAATTTCTTAAAATGAAAGAAACAAAAACCTTCCACCTTAATTGTAGTAAAAAAATGTTTGATAAACAAGTAATCTAATGCTATTGCAGTGAGTAGGATCAGTTTTAGAATGTATTAAAAGAAAAAATAATATGTAATAATGGAAAAGAGATTCTTTTCAAAAATTAATCTGACAATTCACACTTGGCAAATGGAGCGTATTGCTAATTTGTATTCCTGAGTGTGCCTGACAGCTCTAGTATGAGAGCCTAACTGCTCTAGCTCTGTTACAACAGATGTTTTACACCTTCATGGAAAAGAAAATTTTAGGTGACATGAGAAGGAAACCCTAAAAAGGAGACTTAAAAGTAACTATAGGAGACAAACATCTGAATCTGCAGATTGCATAGAACAACTACATTTTGCAAAGCCTGCTCTTTCAGGATTCTTAAGAACCTTAACTGTCACAGTGCAGGCCAGCCCATGTGTCCACACCAATAGTCTCTTACCTGGCTCTGCACCACGTATGAATGCTCAACCTTGGTTTTGGTATCCAAAGAAGGAACCTGTTGCCACTTCCACTCCCAGTGAGAGAGCAAACAGTAATGCAAGAGATGGAAATAGGGTGGTGAGGAGACCATACTTAGGACAAAATACTGTCTTCATTTCAACTTAGTCTGAACACATTGTCTGCAACCGCAGCCTTTAAGTAAAAAAAAAAATAAAAATTAAAATTTAAAAATTTGGTGTTAATACACCATTATGAGAGAAGGGAGGCTTCCATGTCCATAGTGAGCAGGATTTGGTCCCACTTCATCCTCCATCCTTACAATTATTTCAATATAATTTAAGTAAGGCAAATAGACAGAAAGAGGAAATAGACCAATGTTTTTCTATCTCCCCTTCTCCCCAACACAACTGGAGAAAAAGAAAGGAGAAGAACAGTGATGCTCTGTGCAGATACTTAGCCCTTGAAAATCTCAGGATGCCAAAACCTCTTCCCTCTGTTCCTTTCCAATTTGCAAGGACCACTGCCCAGATGACAGGCATACCATTCTTCCCTCAGGAAAGAAACGAGTGGAAAACTCATCCCAAGAATGAACCTCATCAATCACCTGCATTTATCATTAAAGTGACTCACATTCTAGTGCTGGATACAACAGTGTCACAGACAGGGTGTAAGCTTGTCTACATTGTTTTCCAACAGATCCACCATTTTTTATATCACTTTAACTTCCTTCTTCAACTTCAGCCTCTTCTGACTTGAGAACAATCCAGATCTTTCAAACAACCAACCCAGCCCTCTGAAGTCTCAGCAGACCTTACACATTGTAACTTAACTTCTATCTGAACTGGTTTTGGGGTTCTAATCTTTACACACGGAAAGGAGCTATTTCCCCCACAAGTCTCAATCATCCACTTCGAAACTATTACATCCTCCTCCACATTCTCCATAGACTATGAGAAGACTGGACACTCTTCCGTGCCCAATGTGACAAAATTATCTTATTATATTTCAAATAGTTAAAAAAAAATATTACATGGGCAGAGATTTAAGAAAAAGCCCTCAATTCACTTAAGCCTCTTAACTAGGTAAAACCAACAAGCCCTGCAGCATTTAACTGATACAATTTACATGCTAAACTAAAAGAAAACCCAGCAACAAGCCAAACAACATCCTACAACATCTCCCCAGAAGAACAACGACAAAAAGCCCCAGATAATTTCATATTCTTGGAGCCCAAGTCATTTAGCCTGACCTTCCAAGTAACACTGACAATAACTTTACATCGGGAAACTAGATGATCTTTAAAGTCCCTTCCAACCCAAACCATTATATGATTTAAAGACAGAGTTGGGAGGCTCATCATGGTCAACTCTTCTGAAGTAAAGCCTGCAAACACCACAAGCTACTAGTTAAGGATCCTAGGAATTTCCTCAGCTGAGTCAAAAAGTAAAATTAATAATACTTTAAAATCTTCAAATGAGAATTGCCATATAAACACTTCACAGAAATGGGTAATGCTACTTCTTTCCATAGACAAGAAAAAATGAGATTGTTTTCCTTCTGCAAACATCACACATGGTGGGAATGGCAGACCTGGCACTGGAAGCCAGGTGTTTCATTTCCCAGACCAGTGCTCTAATCATTCAACTATATTGGCAGGCACAACACAGTGTTAACACTGCTTAACTATTTTATTCTACTGTGCATGAAGTATATGCTACAGTACTGATATAAAAATGGTTAGTTCTTAGAAACTAATAAAACTCTGAGGTCAATACTCCTTTTTTTTTTTTTTAATTAAAAGTGAGGTGACATTGACAGGTTTTTGGTCACGAATAATGCTTTTTGTTTGTTTTTTTTTTTTTTTTTTTAAGTTAGGACAATGGGAATTGGCAAGCTTGTTTTGAAATAGTAACTGAGACATTTAATTCACATAAAACCACAAATGCACCAGTGATTTTATCTGCCTGAAGCAAGAACATGGTAAGAATGAAAGAAAAGCTTTTATTGTTGTACTACAGTGAATACGGAAATGATATTTTTTTTTCCACTGTAGATACTAAAATTTGGTAATCCTGTTTTGGAAATTCTGTAGTAGATATTGAAGTCAAGATATATCAATTTGCCTTAGCTGAACAGAAAAACAAGAAAGGTCTATGCAGCCCCTCTGTATCAGAAACAAACAAAAAAGACTTTATAGATCACCATACATACCTTAAACTCTATTAATGCAGCAGCTATAATGCAGGGGAAAAAGCAAGCTAAAAAGGAACAAAGATACACACAAGCTACACTCAGCACTAGTGTCCAAACAGAGAGTGTTAAAGCGGCTGTACATTATTTAGAGTTAAGAAAGCAGGACCTCAAACGGAAATTGAAATAATAGCTATAGTTTATGTTAGTTCCAACTTCTTCGTATTTCATGGAAGCCCTGCAGTCATTTCAAGATGCCCTCTTTTCTTTTATAAATTAATCACAGTGTTCTGTTTTCAGACATCATGGAAATACAGGACCAGCTGACAAACAGAGTTCTTACCTTCGGTTTAAATGATGACCAAATTAGTTCTTGACAAACCACCTATCAGTAGATAAAAATACACCTGTCACTGTATTTAAGAGGTATGTTTGAAAATTCAACCTGGATTTTAAAAGACCTATAAAATCAGAGCTAATCCGAAGTACATGCTGCTACTTAGACAGGGAAGCAAACTCTGTGATATGACCAGTCTGAAAGATCGGTAGCAATATAGGTCTGATGAATGGTACCGGAGTACATAACGATTCACATTGCATAGTAAGTCTCTAGCCCAATCTCCTGTCCACAGCAGAGTCAAGATTGCTCAGGACTTACTGCACAACTGGGTCTTCAAAACCTTCATGCACAGAATCTGCACAAGCTTTCTTTTGTAATCAGTTCCCTTGCTTGACTGTTCTCACAGGGAAAATTTTTCCCCATATATTCAATTAACTCTCATTTCAATTTATGCATATTGTCTATGCACCCTCCCACTGTGCAACTCAGCAAGAGCCTGACACCCCCTCTATGATAACAACCAGGCAGACTCAGGGGGCTTCTGTCACATCAACCTGAAGCCTCAACAAGCCCACATCCCTCAGCCTCTCTTCCCACAGAAAATGTCCCTGACCATCTTGGTAGCCCTCCACTGGACTCACTCATCTTTATGGGACTGTAAGGCCCCAAACCAGATGCACGGCCATAATACACATACAGTGGTTTTAAAAATGGACTTAAAAACATGACTGTTATTTGTTAGCTAAAGAGCTTCACCAATGATGCTCAGCTGCTATGAGGTACAAAAAATAACTGGCAGAAATAATGAAGAAGTCTTCCCAAAGATCCTTACAGAAATGCAGTAAGGCTACAGCAGAGAAGTAGCTTCTGCCACTGTGACCTGGGTTCAGCAGTAGCAGTCATTTTCCTCCTTCTTAGTAGCTGGTGCAGTGCTGTGTTTTTGACTTTCAGCCTGGGAACGGCACTAATTACACTGATGGTTTTAGTTGTTGCGAAGTAATGTTTATTACTCTGACCAAAGACTTTCTGAGTCTCATGCTCTGCCAGGGAGGAGGGGAAGCTGGGAGGAAGCAGAGACAGGACACCTGACCCGAACTAACCAAACGGGTATTCCATAGCACAGCACATTATGCCTACTATATAAACTGGGGGCAGTTACCCAGAAGGGCTAGATCACTGTTTGGGTAGGGCTGGGTATTGGTTGGTGGGTGGTGAGCGGTTATATTCTCTTTTCTTGTTGTTTCCCTTATCATTATTATTATTGGTGATAACAGTAGCAGTGGCTTGTGTTATACCTCAGTTACTGGACTGTTCTTATCTCAACACATGGGAGTTACATTCTTTCAGTTCTTGTGCCCATCCCTCCAGGAGTGGGGGAAGGAAGAAGAGGGAGTGAGGGAGTGGCTGCGTGGTTCTGGGCTGCCAGCTGGGCTTAAACCACGACACACTACAACTTTGCTAAACAACCAACCAACCAACCAAACAACCAAAAAACCCTCCGAAACATACACACAAAAAAAACAAACCCACAAAAAAAACAACAGTGAAACACCCAAACAAGAAAGCCGTAGATATTGCATTCACTGAATACATTCAAGGAGAAACACCAAGTATCTCACAAACAATTTTAAATTTAATTAACTTACCTGTACTTAGACATAATACCACAATACAGTAAACAAGATGGTAAGCTGTGCAAAGGTATAAACTGGGGAGTCCCATCTTATCAAACTTCTTCAGTACCTGTAAAAGGGAACTAAAAATGTACTAATGACATCTGCAAATCAGAGTACACAGGGTGGTGCCAGAAACACCAGTGGAGACTGAGAAACAATACAATGGACGCACAAAGATGGTTTGGAAATTCAAGTAATTTGGAAGAAGGCCAGGTAAAACTAGATGAGGTGATACTACGCTAAGAGGGAGTTAACACATAGGAGGACCTGAGGGAGGCACAGAGGGAAAGTGAAGCAGGGAAAGAGAAAGAACTGTGTCTTTATGGAAGGATTCTTTTTAGGGAGTCAAGATGGTGACAGCTCTTATGTGTGCAGCTCAGTAAAATGCCATCTGGAATAATCCATGAGTCCTGAGAAACCCAACATCAAGTGAAGACTGAGGTACTGAGAGAAATTAAGAGGGAGAAAAACCAAAAACAATCCAAAACCATATAAAGCCAGTAACCTCATCGCTTTGTGTGTCCATTTACTAACTGTCAACTGCCATCTTCATCACAACACTTTTGTACATCTGTGAGGCATGTGAAGCTGAGGTGTATAATCTAGGTAAATGGCAAGGAGCATGAGCAGGTAATTCCAGGGTACGGAGCCAATGAGCAAATGCATTTTTGGCCCACAAAAATTCAGATACAGAAGAATAAGAAACGGGTTATGATTCTTTTTCTGACTGTATGATTTCACTCAATTCAAACAATCTTCTAAAGAGACATTTTTGAATTTCTGTTTAAACATGTTGAAGAGTTGGAAAAGGTTCTAAAATACTACACAGCAGTAGCAGACAAAAGTATACACAAGGTACACTGAATACTAGTGTTAAGAACAGAATAGAGAAAAATCCTGCATTAAGTGCAACAGCCAAGCAAATAATCTCTAAGGCCTTTGCCACAGCTAGTATTCTATGACACTTTTAAGAACCATCCTTGCATTTAGTCCTCTTAATCTTGTATTTAGAACATAAAAGTGTATGTGAAAAGAAACAAACAAACAAAAAAAAAAAAAAAAACTCCAACAAAAAGGGGAAAAAAACAAAATATAGAATCATTCTTGCCCAAAAGCCTTAAAAAATACAACTTACATTTAGAAAGAAACAAAACAAAACTTAGCAGCACAACTAGATTTTTACCAACAGATCTTTATTACTGTATTGGTACCTCTTCTGCATAAGATAACAGCTTTTCTCAAAATACATCTCAGGTAAGAATAAAGAATCATGCCTGAATTCTTTAGAAAAGTCACACTTGTCAAAAATGAGCAACCCTGCAGGAAAGCACGAAAATCCATTAACTGGATAGCCTCTTGCAGTTTTGATTGGCATTCTTCTATCTTGCATTTCATCCCTGCTGTGGGGCAGCGAGTGAGTGAACAGCCCAAAGCCTGGCTATCAGCGGGGTCAACCCACCACAGTGGTCCCAGAAACTGAGCGACCGAGCAGGCTCCCAGGTGAGAGAATACATATCACAGCACCTTGATCCTCCTCCTTCTTCCAAATATACTCTAAAGACAATTTCATTTCAGTACGTGATTACAATGACAACAGAGAGAACAAAGGAGTAAGTAGGAGTGGTAAGTAACTGAGTCTAGCAATGTTTTTGCTTTTTTTCAAAACTACCTAAATTTGAGAACTGTAAAGATGTACTAATACAGCCTGTTAAAATGAACTTTCCAAAACCTAAGTGAGATGTTATATAATTCAATGAAACACAGAGACAATACTCTGTGTCAGAGCAGAAGACTTCAACCAGCGCCTAAAAATAACTTTCAAAAAAATGAGGAAATTCACTTCTGACTTTGCTGCTCTCATGCTGGCTGTAATCCAATTCAGCAAGAAAGAGGCTTGCCTCTGCAGGTCTGCCTAATGCACAGCTAATTTCAGAGAGAAGCAATCATCAAATATCAATCTGTTCTTTATAACAGCCAGAACACAAAATGAGTTACAGGAATAGCACATGGTGGTCACGTGCACTGTAGCTTTTCAGGACACATCTGAAATGAGTTTTACTACAGCCAAAAGGTTCCTTCTCTTGGAGTGAGGACTGACAAAAGTCCGTGGCCTTAAAGCTTCTTCCAGATTCTTTACAATTAAACCTCTGGGTTTTTTTTTTGGAAGCTCTAAGGGAAGAAAAAAAAAATGGACAAAAATGATAGCAAACTGTCAAATAGAGGAAGCCAGGCAAACTCTGCTTATGAAGCAAGTCCCAGAGATTCTGTGACCACAAACCTTGGTCCTTAGTCAACAGCATGGAATTAGCCTACAGCAGTGAAAACAAGTACCAGTGTAAAGATCAAGGGAACAAATGCTGCCTCCATTGTCAGAGAACAGCATCTCTTTGTCCTGAAAGGCTTCTCCAGAAGAAAATAAGATTCACTCAGCTGAGATACTTCAAGGAAATACCAATTTTCTCAGTCCTCATGACCATTCTTCATGATTCACTAGTAAACTTAGTAGGTCACAGCTTAAGCTGAGTTGCTTGTTAACACTCTATCTCTTCAATGCGTACACGCACCTTCATACACTCCTGCAGATCCATGCTGTTAGTTCCTACCTGCATTCTGTCTAGAGCCAGTCACACACTGTACTGTTTACTTGCACCTTCTGTCCACATAATGAAGAATGTATCAATGATCTCTCTCTTTGCCCAATCTCCACGTCACTTGGAGTGGGAAAGCTAGTATCATCTTTTCAGCAATACTCATCCGCAAGAGAGAAGGGCTAACTGGTTGATTCACGGTGAAATTCTTCCTGAAGTTTGCAGTTTCTTCCTCACCAGTGCCTTCCTCTATCACTATAGGCCTGCTTTGTACTTTGGTCAGTTGTTCCTGCAGTTCCCCCAGGATACCTAAAATGGCTTTGAAAAACGCTGTTGTCTTCACATCCTAGCCTACATCCCCCCTCAAAATATTTCTGCTGTCTCTGTGGCAAATTTTTGACCTTGTCCTCACAGGCATTTCATTCTATACAGTTTTGTGGGGAAAGGCTCACTTTTGCCTGCTTTTGATGTTATTCTTAAGGTAGTTTTGATCCATCCTGTAAAGAAGGAACAAAAGCTGCCAGGTAAGCAGGACTGTGACACATTTACCCAAATGCTGAAAAGCAAAAGCAAAATGGCAATCCTGGTGAGAAATGAGCAAGTCTGCTTCTGGGCTGTGATCTCTCAGTTTCTAGATGCTTATGCTTCCCAGAGCATTCTGGAAATAGGGAGGTAGAATTTATCCCCTCTCAGACAGAACAACTGGGTTAGGGATGTTTATAGAAGACAGTCACAGAGAGCATATGAGCAAGCAAGAGTGTCAAGACGTGCAGGCCTGCCTCTCCAGGCACAGACCAGTCTCCCAGTGAGATCTGTAAAGCATGCAATGAGCTCAAACAAGGAAGAGGAAGAATGCACAAGAGGAAGGCCTGTGGACACAGCTGAGTGTGTAGACTGCATACACTAGCCCTCATTGTTTACTTTGCTATAGTGTTATACAATGACAATAGGTTGGGAAGGGAGATCTCCAACACAAACAGTAACATGCATATTTTGTCTGGAAATAGAGGGTTTCCCACACTAGATCAGAAAAGTATCCTTAGGTGCTCTCCTCAGTTTTGATTAGAGCCCTGCATTTCAGAGGAAACAAGGACAATAAAATTTTTGTTAATGAAATATTCTGCCTAGAAGATTAAAATTCTTATTCTCTACTGTATGTGGGCTGAAGCAATGTGGACCACACCATCTTTTAATACTAAGCACGATTACACAATGTACTGGTAAAAATAAAAACATCTGAATCACGTCTATGCAACAGCTGCCTTTATGATAGCAATGAAGGAAGTGAATAAATGGTCTGAACTTCTGTCACTGCTGACACAAGGTAGAGAACTGACTTAGTAATAGAGTGGTAAACAGTGAATGTGACTTACTCTAAGGCCAGAGTGACAAAGGGCACTGTATGCATTGTACCTCTCATTCTTACACAAAGTCTGGAAAGACCCTCCTTTCCAAGAGGAGGAGGAAAAGGAACACAGCAAAAAGATAGGTGGTGGCTTCTTCCCTAGGTGGGAAGTTTTGGTGTATACCGATTCATACAGGATGACGACAGTGCTAATGTAAATCAGCCCAAGCACCTCCAGAAGGAAATGAAAGAAAATAAAACAAGGTCAGACACTTTGAAAGGCCTGCAGCAACAAAACAGTAAGCCATGCATTAAAAAAAAAAAAAAAAAAAAAAAAAAAAAGCAAAGTTTACAGTGTTATTTAGATGATGCCAAAAAAACACACAGTGAAAGGGACGGCTGCTATACATGTTTCACTTTTCGTAGCTCCTAAAAAGCCTTCAAACTTTAGAACCAAGGTGAGGAAATAAAAAAGTCTCTGCATTTCCCAAAAGTGAGTTTTGTGACAGAGCTCACTCCCGAATTCCTCAGTAACAGGAAAGTAGCTAAGCCACAGGGAAGTAAATGGAAGATCCTGTGTTACAAATCTTTCCTGCCTTGTCTCAGTCTCTGAAGCATAACAACTATTTACCAAAGCAGAGGTAGTGTTTGCAGTACTCTTCAGAAGCACTGATCAACTCAAAAATGAAAACAGGTTTAGAAGCAATACTGGATGTAGCACAGGCACATTTATTACTCTAACAGACAGATGGAAGGAAAGAGTGAAATGGACTGCCCCATTCTACCTCTTTTATTATGGACTTGGTAGCAAGAACTTCTACTGTTTGAGCAAATCATGTACAATTCCTCCCATTCCTACACCTGCTCCAATTTCTCCTGAGCTCTGTGGCTGTCACAGCAGCACTAGAGTCTTCACCATGGTCCTTTGCCCCCTTTCTCATAAGATGGAAAAAACCCAAATGCATTACGAGCTGCTGGGGTTTACCTCTAAGAGCAGGCATAAGAGCTGCCAGGTGAGGTTTGCTTTGTTTTCTGGTAAAAGAATCTAATTTATGCAAAAATGTGGAAGAAGGATAACCCTGTAACAACAGCTGTTACATCAGGATTGAGGTTAAAGGGCAAATGCTTATTAAAAAAATAAAAAAGTTTTGTATCAGCAAACTTTATTACCATTATCTCTACTCAGTCTGGTCCAACACAGTTGATGCTCAAGGTAAGAATACACAAAAATGAAGTTTCCCTCAACTACAATACATTCAGATGTGTGGTCTAAATGCTAACAATTATTTTAATTAAGTATCATCTTGCATTTTTCATTTGCGCCTAGGTCTTCTGTACTGCCAGGCAGGGTCACATCAAAACACCAGTTACAACCAAACTGTATCTGGCATTACAATAAATGTACTAACTTGAATTAAGATAATTGATAGCTGAAAATGGATCTATTCTTACAGTTGACCTCTGCCATGTTTCCAGTTGGTGATGTCAGTAAAATGACAACCAAAATATAATGGTATAAATTCTTTATACTCAGGTAAAATTTGGCAAAAAAAGCCATTTTAAGATGATGTCAACACCATACCCTCTGCAATCAGCACTTTAACACAAGTGCAGGGAGAACTTGTTAAATAGTTTAAAAAAATAAGACTTTTTTTGTTAAGTTCAAAACGCTGTATTTATTTGCACTACATAACCACTGTAAATTTTTTTTTAATACTTTATATAAAATAAGCTTGTTATTATTTCTCTTGTATTAGTTGTGGGGATGGAAGTCATTAGAAGCTAGGGAGAAGTTTCCACATGGAAGAAAAACACAGATTTATTCTGACACAACGGTTTTGTCGTGGTTCATTTTTAAGAATACATTTCCCTGTAACTCTCTAGATCTTTCACTGATTTAGCCTTCCTAGGAAGTAAAAATTCTTATTTTTAAAGTTTCAGTGGTCAGCTCAGTCAAGTCATTCATCTCCCCTGCGCATCCAATACATGAATTCTTTCTCTCTTCCACTGGAGCTCACACTCCCATTAGCTCATGTCTGAAAACTTCATAACCAGGCTGCTTAACTACTACCCAGTGCTTCCTCTCCACATAAGCTACGTCTACCTCCAAAACACAGGATAGCAACCTCAGCATGCAACTGAGACTGAGAATTTTTGAGTTTTAAGACTCAAATCTGAGATACTCAGTGAGCCAATTACTCACTTCCAGTTTATACAAAACAAAAGCTATTTACAATACAGAAAAAAAAAAAAATACCAGAATCATGTTCAAAGTTGCTGCTTCTCCCAGTTAAGATCACGCAGAGGTTAAACAAGCAGGATGGGAACATTTACGATCCAAAGCCCAACATTCATGTTAAAACTTCGGTTAAAAAAGGTCGTGTTCACAAAGGCTGGCACCTGTCTGAGGTTGCCCTAAATACTCGTCCCGTTACAAAGCACGAAAAAGGAGCTTCAGTTGCAAACAATGCGAAGCTGGGGGAAGCCATAAAAAAAGCGCACCCCACTGCCGACCATCCGCTCCCTTGCTGCCTTACCTCGGGGTTTCATCCTCAGCCCTGCAACGAGTACACACAGCCGGCGCGACGGACCGTCGAGAACACCACCTTGGGCACAAAAGCAAGCTGTCCGGCGCAGCCCTCCTGGCTTTACCCGGCTAACTCCTCCTCCCTCCCCGCCCCCATCCCGGCCGAGCGCACCACGGCCACAAAGGAAAAGCGGCTGATCAGGAAAACCGCACAACGCGGCCGCAGTCTGTCTGCAGCACAGCGATTACAGCCAAATGAAGTTAGTGCGAATACGACAGGGAGGAAGGCAGGCCGGTGTAAATAAAGATGCCTTAGTACTCTATCCTCATGCCCATACAGCTGCAGCAGGACGCAGTAATAGTCCTATCCTTCTTTTAGCAGACAAATAAACCTAATAAACTCACCTAGGACACAAACGGTTTGGTTTTTCACCCCGAGCTGTATTTCCGGCTGCGGGTTTCGTGCTGTCCCCGCACGAAGAGGATGGAGTTCGCCCCCAAAGCCTCCCAGCGCCCTACACACAGCCACAAGTTGTTTCAGCGACTGTGCACTTCCTCTGGAAAGCCCTTCTTCTGCACACTTGTGTATACATACTGCGGAGAGGAAAGGGGTGAGAGCCTAATGCCCTCTCTCAGAGGAGTGGCCAGTCTGGCAGCTAGTCCTTCAAGTACGCTCTAAGTGGCAAGATCCCTGACCGGCAGTAAATTTACTTTCTTCAAACTGGAGAAAAAACTCCTCCCACTCTATCCCCTTGCCTCTTTCTTCATCTACAAACCACAGGCTATTCTGTACTCCTGTAGGTAAAAGCATGAATACCCATCAACACATTTCTCACCAAGTACCTTCAACTATCAAAGTCTAATACTGGAGAGGCACTTTGCATAATTCTGCTTTTTTGGCCATTGCTTTCTCTCACTACCTTTTGTGCAGCCCTCCATATTTCTGCAGATACTTATTTCTCCTTCATTTGCAATTTGCACAGAACATCACAAAATTTCATAGAACACTCACTACTTGTGAGAATTTCTGTTTTCCTGTTTCTTTATGAAAGCTCCACATGAACAGGAAATATTGTGGCAATCGCTCTCCTTCCTTTTGTAAAAAAACACTCCTGCTGACTGCATGGGAAGCAAAAACAAGTCCATCCTGAGTTCAAAGGCATTTCTGCATTCCAGTTGTTTCTCCGACAATGCTATTTCAGAGAGCAGCCATATTTTTTTTCCCAATACAAAGCAGCAAACTGCACTTAAAAACCCCCCACGTGCACAAGAAACAAAGGTTCTTATATCTGCTTAATAATGCCCTTACCTTAATAAACTGCTTACTTGTCCCATTAGGAGTGAGCAGAGCATCTTACGTCTAACAAACTTTGCAGTTTTTCACTCGGTGCAGCTTAATGAAACATTAGCTCCTTTCGCACCCTCAGCCTCCAAAGCATAGGAAACACCTCAGCTTCAGCCTTCTCTATGAGCAGATCTCCCTGTCCTCAACTGGTGTACGGTGAACATGTGACAGCAGGACTTCTCCATCGAGACTCATATCAATAACAGCTTTCAGGATGACCCAAACCACAGATTGCTTTACATCTCAGTGGTACTTCGCAGATCTTATCTGGAGGCTGGAGAGCATTCCCTTTGCATATCATATTTCCAGATTAGCAGGAGATTTATTTTCAGGTGCTTACATTTGTAGTAAATTTGTACTACATTGCCAAGTAACAAACCTACAATAACAAACATTCACATACAACAGAGAACAATACACTCCACAGTTCAACAAGGTTAGAAGTCACAGGTTAGAAACAGAGGAGAAAGGGAAACAACTACTTTAATCTAAAGGCATGCATGCTTTTTAAGTGCTAAATATCGATTTGATAAAACAGCACTACAAATTAAAACACGACTTTTCCATTTAAGGGGCATCCAGGGCATACTGTAAGAAGTGTAAAAGCATACAAAAAGATACTCTTCTGTGAAGTAATAGAGTTCTTAAGCCTAAATCTATAGTTGTAATTATCATTAATGAAAAAATAAGAAAGCGTGAAAACATGACACATACAAGATTATTCTAATGCTCAGCAGAAGACCAATAAAATGAACATGTGTCATTGCCAATACTCAGCTTACAGACGTCATCATGCTAAAATCTATTCCAATCCATTGTTCCGGATTGCGGATCCTAACAACACAGACAACTTCAGTATGTTGCAATGTAGACTGTCATGCTACTATTTACATTTGATCCTTTATATTTGAAAAGGCATATTATTTGTCACTGCTGCTTGCAAACCTTTGCCTAGAAAGCCAACTAACTAGTGGTCAGACTAATTTCTCTACAAGAAAAAAAATACTATGAAGTGGTTTCATGTGGAAGGAAGCCACTTAGTTTGCACAAATCCTTACAAAAAAAAATCTGCATTAATTGGCACTCACAAGTTTGACTTGAATATTAATGATAAATTTAAGTTTTGAGATATTTTACTGAAAACTGAATTCCCTAAATACATACACTTGTCCGTAAGAGTTAAACACTGGAATGCATAAATACTTTTGTATAGATACATGTTCCTGTTATAAGCAGTAATTTAGACGTTTGATTGAATACCATAAAGAAAAGTGATTTTTGTTCATTATTTCAAGATTAGAAATATATTTAAACAAAACTGAATTATTTGATGATAATTACATTAAAGAATGGCTGCTAGCCATCTTGAGTGTTATGGAGCATTCTTGGACAGATAATTTTTGGAGTTCCTAACTTCACCCAGCAGTATATGAATGGCATAGTAGTCATTCTAGGTTTATCTCTCCAAGTCATTGTTTCCCTATACATTCTACAACTGTCCTGCCTTGCACGCTTTTACCATTACATGATTTAAAACCAAACCAAAACATGTTATTCATGTAGTCCTGCTGTTCTATTACACCAGTATTAAAAGCACAGGTATCCCTAGTTAATTTTTCACAATTTTGCTGTAATTCTCTGTTGCAAAGCCTTTTCCGACTCTGCCCTACCCCCAATGCCATACTACCATTGAGTTGTGCATCTGTGATGCTTTCAATTTCCTTCCTCATAACTGATACCAGCATACACCTCTGTAGCCCTGAGGAGCTCTTCTGGATTCATCATCAAACTGTGGAATTTTAAAGGTGGTTTAATTGATGTGCAGTTTCTCAGGATTTATCAGTTTTAGACACGTGTGTTCAAAAGCTTCCTTCTGTTCTTTTTAATCCCTTTTGTGCTATAAATAAATAATAACTAATTGAAATCAGCTGAATAAAATTGCTTAAACTGCTTCCTAGTAAGTAAAGTGAAAAAACTCTCTCCGATATCTTCATTTAAATGTATCCTGAAAGACACAAGGTTCTGACTGGCACGCTGACATCATCTAAGCACTTAAATAATAAAGTGTTTTTAAAGAATCAGACAAGAAAGAGGTTGGTGCTCCTCACAACGGTTTATGTTACCAGGAACAACCAATTCTCATACTTCAGAAGGAACTTCTGAAGGAAAATCGAAAAACCTCACATTTATAGTTCAACGAAATGGCCAAAGCCAATGAGCATGCAAGCGCGTGGGTTATGGCACACCAGCCTCTGAAGCACTCACATTTGGTAGATATTTGACATGAAACACAGACAGGCATCCTGCCAATGGGCTGTAAGGAGCTACAACCACCTCCCCATTTATCCAAAATATAGCCGTTTACAGCTAACAAATAAGAAAATAACGATAACAGGATAATCCCTGGGCACTTTGCAGAAATGGTAACCTCAAAAATAGCCTCTCTATTGTAAAATAGCAAATATTTTTACTTTAAACCTTCTTCCTACTCTTCTAAAGGCAAACTGGATTTTAAAGATTTTTATAATCTTACTTTTTAAATGTGTTTTTATTTCAGAGAAACTAAATTCATATCCAGCCAACCACCTCAAATATTCAGCTAAACCATATAAACAAAACCAGCAAGGAATGTTGGAGAAAAATAAAAGTAAGAGCTCTATACACAGATTTCCTTTGGATAGGCTGTAGCATATTTGTCAGACAACAATCAGAAAGGTGTGCTGCTGTACCAAAAGCCTGTTATGGGCAGCGCTCCTCAATTACATTAGAACAGTTAGCAGCTTCATCTGACCTATTTATGTTCCCTCTTTTAATGGGCATAGCTGATTCCAAAGAAGAGCTATGAAGACCATCTGTTGGAAAGATATCTAAAAAATGTTTGGAACATATCAAAGATAACAGTGACTGCAGTATTTATTAATCTTTCTATTAAAAATAAGCCTTTGCAGTAATTTTTAATGAGCTTTGTTAAGCAAAATTTATATATCTCAAATGCAGTTGTTTGACTGAGGAAAACACTCATCAGACTCATCATCCTATCCCAGACCCTGCAAGATAGGAGGAAAATCCACAGATACCAGCAAACTAATTAATATTACATGATGATCACTCCACCCATAGCAACTACACCATTTGAATTGCTTCATATAAAACTAAGTATTCTAACAGACAGATAAATTGGGGTAGGGCAGTAAGTGCATAGAGTGGTGCTGCCTGAGACCTTATTAAAATGGGAGCAGTGCTTTGACATGCATCCCAGTTTTCAACAATTAGTTTCTTCTTTGGTATTTTTATGTATGTGCATTCATGTAACAGCTTTTACATATGTCATGCATACAAACTCTGCCTGAAAACCTAGCCTTTCTATTCTCTCAGTAATTCTCATGCAAACAGTGTAAAACTTTTGCTCCTCTGGCCTTCAGATCTGGCCTGAAATTGCATGCACAGGTAAATTCATGCCTGCAACCAGCAATTGTAAAAATAAAGGGAGAGATAAAGATTTACCAGAACAGGTATAGGGCTTCTTATACATATCTGAGCTGCAAAAAGTCATTATTTTCAAGTATACCAGATACATCTGATCGAACCAATCTTTTGTCCAATCTTGACCTGTACTCTGAAATCCCAGTGACAGAAACAGACTAAGTGTTCATTTCAACCCAACCAACATCATAGAGAAGGCTTCTAAGCAACAGCAGTTTACTGCAAACTGACCCATCTTTGTCCTTAATTCTGCATTAAGAATATAGCATATGAAATATATAATAATATACACAATACATAACAATAACATAATTCTGCATAACAGAATTCTGCACTGTGTTTTTCTTACTTCTCTTTCTAAACCTAAGTGCTGCTCAGTTTAAAACAGGTTCTACCAATTTAGGTTAAGTTAGTCAAGAATACCTGAATTTCTAATTCAATATTCCATAATTTTCAATTCCCCTCTCTCCCCCTGAATTAACTCTGTCACACAAATGTGTAATTTTTAAAGTTCTATTTTGCTTACCACACTGACCTATGGGAAAGCTCTTCAGGTGGAAGGCAGGCAGCTCTATAGCAGTGTCAGCCACATATGGATGCAAGCTGATTTGGGTGTGTCGGTGATAAACAAGTATAGACAATGATTGCATGGAACAGCTGGTTGCATTACAGTCACAGAATTTAAAACCAGAAGAAACAAGTGATGATCTAATCTGACCTGCATAATGCAGGTTGTATAACCCCACCTAGCAATTAACCTGCCTCTGTGACAAGTTTGATATGGTAACTCACCAGCACTGGGTTTGCCAGATCCATTTTGAAACATTCACCTACACTTCCAATTTGACCCATGCTGCATCAGCCAGATTTTGCACCTCTCAAACATGCTTCCCAGAAGACGGAGGGATGTCATCTTCTTGATCCAGAGATTACTGCCCCACATCACCAGCCCATGGCTGTGCTGACAGAGCAGTACCTCACCAGCATGAACAAAGCAGATGAATTAGCTCACAGAATTGCTCAGCAGTGCAATTGTCTGCCTAGTGCCTCGTGGAGCACATGCACCGGATGCAACACCCAGGCATTAGCAACAACAATTGCAACAGTCCAGACAGCAGGGAAAGCCTTCACTGTTTTAGCTCAAGGACTCGCACCCTGCTTTAGGATGAATGCCTGGGGATTACCCAAGGAAGTTCTCTTGCCTGACTTCAGTGGGCTTCCACAAGCCTCGTGAGAACAAGTCATCCCGTAAAGCCTCAATGGAACAACCTGATCAGAACATTTATTCAACCTGTAAATTTCAACCCAACAGCTTGCCCAGAGAAGCTGTGGCTGCCCCATCCCTGGCAGTGTTCAAGGCCAGGCTGGACAGGGCTGTGCGCAACCTCGTCTAGTGGAAGGTGTCCTTGACCATGGCAGGGGGCTGGAACTGAATAAGCTTTAAGGTCCCTTCCAACCCAAACCAGTCAATGATTCTATAACTCTAATTGGTTTTGGCATTGTCAAAGAAATTATTCAGATATACTAACAGACACCTACTCTTTCAATACAAACATCATAGTAAGATTTACGTCACAGATATGTTTTGTAAATACAAAGACCTTTTTGTGTCACACAGGCAAAATCAATTAGATTGACAAGATGACATTATTTCACTTTATATTTTTCATTAAATTAGGCTTTATACATACTTAATTTCATATATGATTATTGCAGTCTATTTGTTTGATAGCCTGAGCCCATATACAAATATATTTAAAATGAAGTTTTAAACTCTTGCTTTCTTTAGAACACAGGAATTTTTAATGAATTTATTTTAATTGGTGTATTTCACAAATCTACAAGATTTTAAAAGAAAGCTCCCCCCCTCTCCTTCATCCCCCTGAATTTAATGCATTCCTTACAGGCATCCAGATACTAAGAAAACTCTCACAGAAAAACATCTGCTTTCTGACTGCAACCTACACACTCTCTACTCGTAATTTGCTCTTTCAGTATTCATCATGAGGCAAAACAAAAGAAAATAACTGAAGTGGTCTACCTTAGAAATCTATGTTCAAGCTAATTATCCTTCCTGCCCTTTCAGGTGCAGTAGTAATCAGCAGATCAAGCATTTTGCACACTGTACATACCTCCCTACTCATTTCACACAACAAGAACTTTTTGGAAGAGCTGCAGCACTATGAATAGGTTGTAATGCAGCAGCAAAACAAACAGATGAAGTGCTGTTAGAGTTAGAAAAAACACAGTGCTGTAACTGTACCGTTCAACTCAGTGTACCTTCTCCTACTGCCTCTTCAGGTAATAACAGCTTAACTGTACTGCAAAAGAAAAGAGGGTTTTCTGCATTCCTCCCCCGCCCCCCCCCCCCCCCCCCCCCCATTCCTGTATAAACTAGCGCATAAGCTAAATATTACATTCTGCTTCATTTATCACTACAAAACTGCCAGTCAAGTTCTAAAAGCAGAAGTGTTTCTGCAAGACATGAACAAAACCACCATCTGCCTTTTACATTCTAGGTCACCTTTTTGAGTTACACATACTGTCTACATGTTTAATACAGATACAAAAGTTCAAAGATAAAATCTTCAACAAAATACAAGGGCTTTTTTGTTTTCCTGATGCATAAAGTTGCCATGTGTTTTTGGCAACTTCCAATCTGACACCCATCACAATGAAGCACACAGTATTTGAGGTCTCTCTATTCTGGAGACACTTCTGCCTACCCCTGTTCAACATCATACTCAGTCCACCATAACTTTCTGAAGAATGTTCCATCATAACTGTCTGGAGAATGTTTTCAACATGTATCAGACATATGGTCAACTGATAAATGTACACTAATTACAAGTGTATGAAATACAGACAAGTGTTGTGTTGTCTTTGTAGTACAACATATATACAAAAATATAATACAATACAAAATAGTATTCCTGCATAAAATTACTTGTTTTCTAAACACCAAAACACATCTTGGTTAAGATGGTAATACTAACATCCCCACAACCTTGCTTTTTCAACAATACATCTATTTAAAACTGTTCTCCCCATTGGAAATGTGGAAAATTGTGTGATATCATGAAACTATGGAATAAGCAAAATTTAACAGGATTAAAAAAATTAGAAGCTGAAATAATAGTTGGATAACTTTCTACAATTAAATAGTGACCTGTGATGACAGCATTATACTGGAAAATTCTCCCTTAAGCCATATTGCCTGTTGGCCCATAAAACCACATCTCTATTTGCTTAAGGATTATATTCCCTCACACATCACACAGGTAAATCTAAGCCTCAATCAAAGTAATTCATTTGTCATCCAAACCTATTATTGCAAAAATATTTTCCCATTACAAATAGCCCTATTTTAGAGTAAATTTCTCACTGGTGTCAAAGAATTACTCCCTTTTACATTGTTGCATGAGTACAATTACTGTTACAGAGATCTCCCTGCTGATTTTCCTCTTATGTTGTCTCAAAGACTTTCCCAGAATTACTTCAGTACTTCCATCCATGTAAAACTGACTTGTCTGCAGGTACACTACACTTAACACTCAGATGCACCCTGGCTCCTGAACACATTTCCTCCAGTCAGCAGACATATTAATCTTACTTCAAAATATCTTAATAAAAAATTGCTTATAGAATTACGGCTCTCTCCCCCTAACTGTCTTTCACCTGAACAACCTTATGTCTTTAGTTTGGAAAGTAAATTACTTTTCTAAAGATTTTGAGAAAATTAACCCCTGCTGCTCTTTTCTTTCATTGCTAGGCAGTTCTCATTTACAACATTCCTAGCAGCTCTGGTAAAATCTTTATTAATTTATATCTATTTATTATACATATGCATTGAAGGTAGTATTTCATCATAACATTAGCCCTTAAAAAATACCAAAACAAAAAAACAAGAACAATCACAGAATGACAGAATGGTTGAGGACGAACGGGACCCCTGGAGTTCATCTGGTCCAACTGCCTACTCAAGCAGAGTTACCTGGACGTGGCTGACCAGGACTGTGTACAGACAGCTTCTGAATATCATCAAGGATGGAGACTCCACAACTTCTCTGGGCAATCTGTGTCAGTGCCTGGTCACCCTGGTAGCCTGGCTGAATACCAAGCCACACTACCACTCCTCAGCTGGGCAGGGGGAGAAAAATATGACCAAAGGTTTGTGGGTCAACACAAAGACAACTCACCAGTTACTGTCACGGGCAGAACAGATGTGGTTTGGTGAAATTAATTACTGCCAATCACAAGATAGAGTAGGATAATGAAAAATCTAAAAAGCATCTCCTCCCATTTCCTGGGCTCAGCTTCACTCCTGGCTTCTCCATCTCCTTCCATTGCCAAAATGTTTAGGAGGATGGAGAATGAGGATTGTGGTCAGTTCACCACACATTGTCTCTGCTGCTTCTTCCTCCTTTATGCTCTTTCCCTGCTCCAGCAGGGAAACAGGAACAGGCTGCTCCACCATGGGCCCCCAAGGGGTCACAAGTCCTGCAGCAAACCTGCTCCAGCGCGAGCTTCCCAAAGGATCACAGCCTCCTTTAGACATTCCTCTGTTCTGGTGTGGGGTTCTTCACAGGCTGCAGGTGGAGTGTGCTCCACCACGGACCTCCATGGGCTGTAGGTAAAATCTGCTCCACCATGGATCTCTCTGGGCTGCAGAGACACAGCTGCCCCACCAAGGGCTGCAGGGAGCCTCTGCTCCGGCACCTGGAGCACCTCCTCCCCTCCATCTGCACTGACACCCATGCCTGAGGGGCTGCTTCTCTCACATATTCTCCCTCCTTTCTCCCAGCTGCTGTTGCACAGCAGTTTTTCCTCCCCTTCTAAACAACGTTATCCCAGAGATGCCACCACTGTCACTGATGGGCTCATCCTTGGCCAGCAGCGGGTATGTCTTGTTGCAAGCTGGCACTGGTTCTGCTGGACGTGGGCTGCTTCCAGCATCTTCTCACAGAAGACAACACTGCAGCACCCACTGCTACCCAAAATTTGTCACAAAAACCCAATGCACACCCTCACAAGGAAAAAGTGTTTCCTCATGTTCAGGAGGACCCTCCTGTGTTTCAGTGTGTACCAAAGCTGTCAGGAAGAATGCTGAGGTGACGCAGTATGATCTCTAGTGAACTACAGACATGCAATATCACAAAGCTGTAGCTGAGTAAAATATCATACCTTACTAAAAATCAAGGAATTAACATTAAAACCTCAAATGTCAATAACTTGTTCTGGTTAGAGGCTTTCATCCATCACCATGTATTACAGCAGATGCAGCAAACAATTTCTTATCTTTTAAAATCTTTATAGTTAAAAACAATGTTTTTTGTTCTGTTTAAGTGAAAGTGACAGTGAAACATTTGGAAGTCCGTCCCACAACCCCTTTTTAGGCCCTTATCCATAGTCAGAACATATTCGACAAGAAGGTGGAACTAAACACATTATATTAAACATGACAATATCTACAGAGTTGTTGATAACCATGGTAGGCAGCTAAGCACTGGACAGGTCTCACCCATAGGACAGGGTAAGAAATAAGGAAGAATAAAAGCAAGGAAACTTGTGGGTCAAAATAAAAGGGTTTAATAAGTGAAGGAGAAGCAATAGAAGAGAGAAAATAAAAAAATCCAACTAAATACGTGAATCAGTGGCATTTTTGCTTGCCACCTCCCACGGTAGACCCATGTCCAGCCCGTTACCGAGCAAGAGACGGCTAACCCCTTCAAATCCTTTTCTCTTCCTTATTATGGCTAATAATGGTATGGCATGGAATATCTCTTTGGTTAATTCAGGTTACTTGCCTGGTTGTGTCCCCTCCCAACCTCTTTCACACCCCCTCAATGTATTCACTGGGGCAGGCAGAGTGAGAACCAGAAAATCCCTTGCCCTGTGCAAGCAACTGTTCAGCAACAGCTACAACATCAGTGTGTTATCTGCACTGCTTTAGTTAAAAATCTAAAACACCATACAAGCTGCTAACTAATTCAGGTATGCAAAGACATTAGTGAGCTAAAAATAAAACACAGATGAATGGCAAAGGCAAGCCAAGAATACAACAAGAAAAGTAGTTAGACTATAAAAGAACTGACTGTTAAGGAAATCCTGGCTGTTAAGGAAAAGAAAATCAAGGAAAGACTATTGTCTCAGAATAAAAACATAAAATTTTGACACTGGAAACAATCAGATACCAGGTTCAATACAAAAAAAAGGTATGTTCACACAATGTGCCACCAGGCTTTGGGACCACTGCCCTGGCACATGGTATTTTTAATTTACATGGATTCAAAGAACTAGTATTTCCATTAATGAAAGAAAAATCCTTCAAAACCCATTAAGTAGAATGGCCTGCTCCCAAACCAGCTCTAGCTCAGAAAGTCCCCTGCTGAACACAGTTGGCAGAGCACAGCAGTACCTCACCATCTTATTCTGAACCACCATTTCAGCCACCACCTGAAGCCAGACCAGGGGGTAGCTGGATTTCTGGTCTGATACTGTATGGGCTTAGCTCTTATATATAGCTTAAGAAATTATCTTCTTATTTATAAATTTAAATTTTACAATTTCTAAAAGCTTGTTTTCCTTATTAAAGATTTTTCATTTCAACATGGCGCAGTTTGGTCCTACTCTCGCAAGTTTGTTTCCAGACCCTCACAGTGTGTGTGGCCAATTGATTCAGCCCAAATAGGATGTGCTGCCTTGCAGGTGGGAATATAAGCTTCCAGAAGCAGAGCAGCCACCAGTGAAACAGACATTTTCCTCTCAGGATTCCTCTCTGCGCAGGGAAGTCTGCCCAGAGCATTCCATCTCCTCACCCATGCCAAATCATTTGGCTTGTATGTCACCTTATTTGGCTGCTGCCTGGACTGGTAAGAACAATTTCTCTTACCTCACTTCCCCTCAAATTCAGTGTTGCTTGTTTTCAACATCAACTAACATCAGCAAACTCCAGGGAGATACCGGCTGAAAAGGAAAAGAATCTGGAAGAGCACAAAGAGTAAGATGAAAACAAGGAAAACAGATGGAGAGAAGTTCTTTAGGAAACTGAAGCTGAGGAAGTGCAGTACAGCAGAAGCAGCAGGTGAGCACTGTAGGCATATGCACTGAGGTTTTACCTTCGGGATTCAGATTGCTACACAGCACCTAAGTAAACACTAAGGGAATAGAGAAAAAGTAATTTTAAAGGGAGGAATGTCCTTTGGGTATGCAACACAGAGTGGTTAACAGAGACTGCAAAACACAGAGAACAAGATTATGATTTCTGAGGAGTTTAAAGTCCTTTAAGCTGGAATCATATAATCATTTAGGTTTCATACATTGAATCAGCCAAGAATGCAGTATGTGTAGAAAGAAAGGACAGTATGGTTTTAAACAACCTGTGTTTGAGAGAGTGCGGAAAATATTGTGTGAGCAAAGAGAGGACACAGCAGAGGTAATTCCACCCAGCTGCAGTCACAGCTACCACTTCAGCAATGGCATCATATGAAACCACCCAGTGAACGTGACAGGAGAGGGAAGTTTGTGCCTACACAGGGAACATGTTCACTGGTATGCTAAGAATGGTACTGTTTCTTTCCACTGACAGAGTAACCAGGACTGCAAGAAAGAATCTGAAGAGGTGAAGGACAAATTCTGCATGGGGCTTTCTCCAGAGCAGCTTAAGCAGCACAGACACATGCATGAAGAACAGTGAGTAAGGGTGGAATGCCCTTCGCTCCTAGTTAATGCACCTAGTCCCCCGGAACTTCTACCTTCAGGAACATTTTGGTTGTTCTTTGTTTATATCATGCCCTGATAACATTAGTACTGTTAGAAGTACACCTGGAAGAAAGGATTACAGTTGAAATGTGAGACTTGATTAGCATGGACAGGCAAGCTATGTAACAGCACTGTGAAGCCCTACAGTTTACAACCCAGTCAAAATTCAGCCCAAAGTGGGTTAATTGAAAGCTGAATCTCTACTCCATTAAACAAGACCTAGACAAATTACACTACCAAAAAGGGAAAAAAAAAAAAAAAGTCGTCAAATCTTCTTCATGTTTGTAGCAGCACATCAGAACATTAAACATCACATGAGCACTGTGTCATTAAAAGTTTCCACTCAATGACAGCACTAATGATTCACGAACACTAAAAAACAGCACTGAAGAAAGAACAGGAGCAGAAGGATCCTTTAATCAATGGCTAGTAGCATGAGATATCAGAAGTTTTAATATCTTTGTTTCAGTTTATCTACTTATCGATTTCTCTCTGCACATCTCTTCCCAAAACAAAGCAACAGACAATGTCTCAAAATGACCCAAACCCCCAATATGCTACCAACATTTACACAGAAACTTTCAAAATCTGAAGGAGGATTGAACCAGACATGCTGGCAGAACCCTTTATTGGCAATGAATGCTTTCAAGCAGAAACAGTATTAAATCTGTATCAGAAGGAAATACTTTTCTGTAACAACCGTTTGTAAAGCTCAAGGGAAAAACAAGGCTAGCTCAGAGGTTTTTGCTAATGGTCTCATGTGATAACTAAGAATTACAGACATAATTTTTCATGAGCCTTAATATAACTAACAGTTCAAAAGCATTTTGTGTCTGAAATACTACGTGTTGTCACCCAACACTGAGGGGACAGATGTATTCTCTTAGGGATCCTTGGTAGAATGATGGCACTAAACTGTACTTACAACTGAAGAAGGATGCGGAGTCTTTGAATGTGTCCAGCCAAGGCAACAAAGGTGGAGGGGATGGAAGGTATGTCCTGTGAGGAGCTCTGGGTTTGTCTAGTTTGAAGAGAAGGATGCTGAGGGGCAACCTCACTGCTCTCTACAGCTTCCTGAGGAGAGGAAGTGGAGAGGGAGGTGTTGAACTCTGACTCCTGGAATCCAGTGACAGGACATGAGGAATGGGCTCACAGCTGAGCCAGGGGAGGTTCAGACTGGACATTAGGAAGCACTTCTGTTACAACAGCATCATGGCATACGCGTAACGGTTGGTACTCCACTGTACCTTAGCCTTTACTGGTTCTCTAGCGCACCAGCTGACAGTTTCTCTTGCTCACCAATAAGCAATAAACTACAGTAATGCCTAAAATCCAATTCTAACAGAATGGGAGGTTCAGAAAAACACCTGCTACCTTAGGGACTTTGATCTTATACTCAACCTCTATCCATAAAACGCAACTCCAAGACATTAGTCCTACAAAGAAAAATTAACATTCAGAAACAGGTGTGGTGAGCTCCACCATGACAGCAGCTCCACTGCAAAGCTGCTTTCCCTCATAGAGCCATAGAATAGTTAGGGTTGGAAAGGACCTTAAGATCATCTAGTTCCAAACCCCATGCCATGGGCAGGGACACCTCCCACTAAACCATGCCATCCAAGGCTCTGTCCAACCTGGCCCTGAACACCGCCAGCGATGGAGCATTCACAACTTCCCTGGGCAGCCCATTCCAGTGCCTCACCACCCTTACAGTAAAGAACTTCTTCCTCATATCCAATCTAAACTTCCCCTGTTTAAGTTTGAACCCGTTACCTCTTGGCATCTCACTACAGTCCCTCACGAGGAGTCCCTCACCAACATCCCTATAGGCCCCCTTCAGATACTGGAAGGCTGCTATGAGGTTTCCACGCAGCCTTCTCTTCTCCATGCTGAACAGACCCAATTTTCTCAGCCCATCTTCATACAGGAGGTGCTCCAGTCCCCTGATCATACTCATGGCCCTCCTCTGAATTTGTTCCAACAGTTCCATGTCCTTTTTATGTTGAGGACACCAGAACTGCACACAATACTCCAAGTGAGGTCTCACGAGAGCAGAGTAGAGGGGCAGGACCACCTCCCTCGACCTGCTGGTCACACTCCTTTTGATGCAGCCCAAGATACGGTTGGCTTTCTGGGCTGCAAGCGCACACTGCAGCCGGCTCATGTTCATTTTCTCATTGACCAACACCTCCAAGTCCTTCTCCGCAGGGCTGCTCTGAATCTCTTCCCTGCCCAACCTGTAGCTGTGCCTGGCATTGCTCCGACCCAGGTGTGGGACCTTGCACTTGGCATGGTTAAACTTCATCAGGTTGGCATCAGCCCACCTCACAAGCATGTCAAGGTCCCTCTGGATGGCATTCCTTACCTCCAAAGCATCAAACAAACAACACAGATTGGTGTCGTTGGCAAACTTGCTGAGGGCGCACTCAATCCCACTGTCCATGTCACCCACAAAGATGTTGAACAAGACCGGTCCCAACACCGATCCCTGAGGGACACCACTCGTTACTGGTCTCCAGCTGGACATTGAGCCACTGAGCACTACTCTTTGCGTGCGGCCATCCCGCCAGTTCTTTATCCACTGAGCGGTCCACCTATCAAATTGATGTCTCTCCAACTTAGAGAGAAGGATGTCATGGGAGACAGTGTCAAAGGCTTTACACAAGTCCAGGGAGATGACATCAACTGTTCTACCCCTGTCCGTCAGCTCTGAAGCCCCATCACAGAAGGCCACCAGATTGGTCAGGCAGGGAGCTGGCAAATGAAGTTGCTAAGCCACTGTCCATCATATTTGAAAAATCATGGCAGTCAGGTGAAGTTCCCGATGACTGGAAAAAGGGAAATATAACCCCCATTTTTAAGAAGGGGAAAATGGATGAGCCGGGGAATTACAGACCAGTCAGTCTCACCTCTGTGCCTGGCAAAATCTTGGAGCGGATTATCCTGGAAGCCATGCTAAGGCACATGAAAACCAACAAGGTTGTTGGTGACAGCCAGCATGGCTTCACTAAGGGGAAATCCTGCCTAACCAATCTGGTGACCTTTTATGAAGGGGCTACGGAACTGATGGACAGGGGCAGAGCAGTTGATGTCATCTACCTGGACTTGTGTAAAGCCTTTGACACTGTCTCCCATGACATCCTTCTCTCTAAGTTGGAGAGACATCAATTTGATAGGTGGACCACTCGGTGGATAAAGAACTGGCTGGATGGCCGCACGCAAAGAGTAGTGCTCAGTGGCTCAGTGTCCAGCTGGAGACCAGTAACGAGTGGTGTCCCCCAGGGATCGGTGTTGGGACCGGTCTTGTTCAACATCTTTGTGGGTGACATGGACAGTGGGATTGAGTGCGCCCTCAGCAAGTTTGCCGATGACACCAAGCTGTGTGGTTCGGTCGATACATTGGAGGGAAGGAATGCCATCCAGAGGGACCTTGACACGCTTGTGAGGTGGGCTGATGCCAACCTGATGAAGTTCAACCATGCTAAATGGAAAGTCCTCCACCTGGGTCGGAGCAATGCCAGGCACAGCTACAGGTTGGGCGGGGAGGAGATTGAGAGCAGCCCTGCGGAGAAGGACTTGGGGGTGTGGGTTGATGAAAAAATGAACATGAGCCGGCAGTGTGCGCTTGCAGCCCAGAAGGCCAACCGTATCCTGGGCTGCATCAAAAGGAGTGTGACCAGCAGGTCGAGGGAGGTGATCCTGCCCCTCTACTCTGCTCTCGTGAGACCTCACTTGGAGTATTGTGTGCAGTTCTGGTGTCCTCAACATAAAAAGGACATGGAACTGTTAGAACAAGTCCAGAGGAGGGCCACGAAGATGATCAGGGGACTGGAGCACCTCTCGTATGAAGATAGGCTGAGAAAATTGGGGTTGTTCAGCCTGGAGAAGAGAAGGCTGCGTGGAGACCTCATAGCAGCCTTCCAATACCTCAAGGGGGCCTATAGGGATGCTGGGGAGGGACTCTTCATTAGGGACTGTGGTGAGAGGACAAGGGGTAATGGGTTTAAACTTAAACAGGGGAGGTTTAGATTGGATCTGAGGAAGAAGTTCTATACTGTGAGGGTGGTGGGGCCCTGGAATGGGTTGCCCAGGGAAGTTGTGAATGCTTCATCCCTGGCGGCGTTCAAGGTGGGGTTGGACATAGCCTTGGATGGCATGGTTTAGTGGGAGGTGTCCCTGCCCATGGCAGGGGGTTGGAACTCGATGATCTTGAGGTCCTTTCCAGCCCTTACTATTCTGTGATTCTGTGTGTGATTCTGTGATTTCCCCTTAGTGAAGCCATGCTGGCTGTCACCAAGCACCTTGTTGTTTATCATGTGCCTCAGCATGCTTTCCAGGAGAATCTGCTCCAAGATTTTGCCAGGCACAGGTGTGATACTGACTGGTCTGTAGTTCCCCACCTCATCCATTTTCCCCTTCTTGAAAATGGGGGTTATATTTCCCTTTTTCCAGTCATCGGGAACTTCACCTGAATGCCACGATTTTTCAAATATGATGGACAGTGGCTTAGCAACTTCATTTGCCAGCTCCTTCAGGACCCGCGGGTGGATTTCCTGAGGTCCCATGGACTTGTATACGTTCAGGTTCCTAAGATGGTCTTGAACCAGATCCTCTCCTACAGTGGGCCCAGGGTCTTCATTCTCACTGTCCCTTCGTTTGCCTTCCGAGACTTGGGTGGTGTGGTCAGAGCATTTGCCAGTGAAGTCATTAAGAACCTCAGCCTTCTCCAAATCCAGGGTAGCCAGTTCTCCCGATAGCTTCCAGAGGGGGCCCACGGTGTCCCTCGCCTGTCCTTTATTGGCAATGTACCTATATAATCCCTTCCCGTTATCCTTAACATCCCTAGCCAAGTTTAATTCTAAGTGGGCCTTAGCTTTCCTAACCTGGTCCCTAGCTTCCCGGACAATATCCCTATATTCTTTCCAGGCCATCTGTCCTTGCTTCCACCTTTTATAAGCCTCTTTTTTCCTTCCAGTTTTCCTCAGCAGCTCCTTATCCATCCAAGGAGGTCTCCTGGCCCTCCTGCTGAACTTCCTTCTAGTTGGGATGCATCACTCCTGAGCTTGCAGCAGGTGATCCCTGAATATCAACCAACAGTCTTGGGCCCCCCTGCCCTCTAGGGCTGTATCCCATGGAACCTTACTGAGCAGGTTCCTGAAGAGGCCAAAGTCTGCTCTCTTGAAGTCCAGGGCAGTGAGCTTGCTGCACACTCTTCTCACTGCCCTGAGGATCTCAAATTCAGCCATCTCATGATCGCTGCAATCAAGGCTGCCCTGGAGCGTCACATTTCCAACCAGCCCTTCCCTGTTGGTGAGGACGAGGTCAAGCATGGCACCTCTCCTTGTCGGCTCCTCTATTACTTGCAGAAGGAAGTTGTCTTCCACACAATCGAGGAAACCTTCTGGATTGCTTGTGCCGGGCTGTACCATGCCTCCAACAGATATCAGGGTGGTTGAAGTCTCCCATGAGAACAAGGGCCTGCAAGCGTGAGGCTGCTCCTATCTGCCTATGGAGCGCTTCATCCACCAAGCCCTCTTGGTCAGGCGGTCTGTAACAGATCCCCACAATAATGTCTCCCATCGCTGTTCTCCCTTTAACCCTGACCCACAAACTCTCTGTCGACTGCTCACCTGTCCCAGACAGAGTTCCATACTCTCCAGCCTATCCCTAACATAAATAGCAACTCCCCCTCCCCGCCTACTGGGCCTGTCTTTCCTAAAGAGCCTGTAACCTTCCATTCCAACACACCGCTCATAGGTGCCATCCCACCATGTTTCTGTGATGCCTATGATATCATACCCCCGTAGACGTGCACACATCTCTAATTCCTCTTGTTTGTTCCCCATGTTACGGGCATTTGTATAGAGGCATTTGAGCCGAGATCCAATTGAAGCCGGCTCATTGGCTGGAGCAGCTGGGATATCTCTACATTGCTCTGAACGTTTACTATAGGTGGTGGCAACTGACTGGGTATGTTGGGATGGAATGATGCCCCCCTCCCCCAACACACCTAGTTTAAAGCATCCTTGACCAGTCTGGCAAGCCTCCTACCAAATCCACTCTTTCCTTTCTTTGTCAGACCAGCTAACTGGTCTTCAGCTGTTATTATCGCAGGGAAAACTGCAAAATGTGATAGCAGTGTAACTGATGCAGAGACACATCTGGCATCTGTTGAGTCCTGAAATATGCGAACAACTGATCTCTGACAGGAAGGAGCTTAGATGCTAGTGATAGGAGTGATTGTAGAGTGTGAATATCTAACTCCTGCACTGCTCATTTGACTGGGGGATGGATCAGCAGTCTTTCTGCCACACTGCAAGTGGCAACTGACCAGGGTAGCACGAAGCAAGTAGCATCAGATACCAAATTTAATTTTTATTCTCTGTTTGAAAGGGGCATGAGTCCATTTCTTTTTATGCAACAGAGCACAGTATTAAGTTTCAGTGAGATGGAGAGAGCCTAAGGGACCCACTGGGACACACACATACTGCTTGAGATGTTTCTCTTTTCACAATGTTTAATTTAGAGAAACTTCTGAGAGTCTCATTTAGAAGTATACCTATATTTTATTCTCACCTTGTGATACTGACTAGCAATACTGTTCTAGTGAGTGTACTGAAGATCCTGTCCTCAAAAGTGGCAAGATTTAGCTTGTTTTGATTCTGGTCTGCAGAGTCCTACTCAATTTCAAAAAATTTGGGAATCAATCTTTTCACAAGAGCCAAAAAGGGAAAAAAAACAATGGTAACAGAAACAAGATGCATAAAAGCTACAAAAATATAGTGACAACAGAAGGATTCTTGGAAAAACATAAAACCTGTTTTCAATCCAAAGACTTATTTTTCCTTCATAAATCATGCTTCCCTTGGAGACAGCTGATGTGTGTTTTAGTACACCTTATATTTTACCCAGTTTTATAGTCAAACAGATTTCAGTTCACAAAAACCCTAGTCTATCCAGCAGCCTCCTAAAATCCCCAGCCCAGAAAAGACATCAGCCTAATAGCTGCTAGCACTTGCAAACGTCAGGACAGCCAGTCGTCTCTTCCTTCCTGGGAGACAATGGCTCATCTGGGTCTTCTTCCTGTGAAAGACTTTAAACATTCAACTTGGTTGTGCTCTCAGAGATGGTGGGGAACTGACAACTAAGCAGGCTGACTCTTTCCTACTTGTCTATGCCATTTGTGTGCAGTGGGACAAATATACAGAACTAAATGCCACAGGGCTCCATTATATAACTATGTCATGAGAGAAGAAATCTGCTTTTGCTCCAACAGCTAGGGGTAAATAAACAGATTAAGAGCAACAAGGAGTTACAAAATCAAAAGGTTTATTGTCCACTCTGTGAAAATTTGTATTAGATGTATCCATCTGAAGTACTCAGGAAATGAAAATGTCCAACAGTATAGTATTTGCTTTATAAATTTTGATTATGAATGAACTTTATTCTAAATAATGCTAAATTAACTAATTTAACTTCTAACCCAGCGTCCAACTGGGTTAGAATTTTTCTATCCATATGTGAGATCTCTGAAAGGTCTTTTTTAGGGAAAAAGGAGTGAAGGGAAAATCACTGGATTTACTTTGTCAAAACAAACAAATATTGTCCTCTGAAACAATATGCTCAAGATTTTTTTTTCCTTCAAGTAATACTGATAAAACCAGTATGCTTTGTGCACCCAAAAGAGAGAGACAGAAAAACATGTCTTACTCAAAGCATCAAACACCATCATCACGCTCTTACTGCCTGTATCTTTCCACTGGGTCCTAAAGGGGATGGTTTGAGGAGTGAGTGGGTGAATTGGTCTTACTTTTTGACCAAGCAGTTCCACTTCTTATTAAGGGATTCTGTTATACAGAAGATTCATAGAAAAAAAAACAGTTGTTCATAGACTAAATTCACTTGATTGTGTCAACACTGCGGCACTGCTGTTGAGAACAAGATTTCCATTACCTCGGAAACACAGAAGATATCCTAGATTGCTCTAGGGCCTTCCACTAGTGTCTTCCAGGTCATGCTAATATTTGTCTGTATCTGGCCTTATTTGTTGTAAGAAGCAAAAAAGTATCTGACCTGCCCATGCTTATGCTCAAAACAAGTGGCATAATTAACACCAGGACTATTTTTCAAATCATAAGAGATGAAAGTCTTCATGCCTCCATATTCTACTCCAAGACTTCTAAATAATTTTGTATAAGCTAAGCACTGCAGAATTCAATTAATCTACTAAAATCTTCTCTTAAAATTCCACATTCAACCACACTCCACACTGTATTTGATTACAATTCATTAACTTCTGACAAGTGAGAAATCAGAGCTTCATTTACAGGATATGACCTTTTACCTGTTATAGTCCTTCTGTGCATCCAAGTTATGAAACATCATTTAACCACTCTCGTTATTTCCTTGTTAGTGTGATTTCCAGAAGGAAATCCTGAAATTCATGCAGATTTTCTTGACAGCTGTGAAAATTTAGACAGTGTACTACAGTCTATCCTTGCCAACTTATCAGTAACTCTGAAAGGAATGCTTGACAGGTTGTGATTTATAAGGAGTTAAATCAGCAATCAGGCAGGTTTGTAGTTTATGTTCTTATGCTTGTAGTATATGTTCTTAGTATATTTCTAAATATGTTATCTAGTATATGTTTGAGATTATCTAACGTGGTCAGCATATCTTAAAATGTCATAACTAAATCTAACTACACCAGATGTCAACTTTATTTGTGCTAATATCCAGTCTCTTGTTTGATAAACTATTGATTAATTTGCACTAGGTTTTGTAAAGCCTGTTCAAATTTGTAATTTAAAGATGGCAATCCTTCATTCATTTTAAGTAGCTTAAAAACCTATAATTGTCTGTATATTTTAATTTCGATAGCATCTGGAAAATCAGCACCTTACCAGGAACAATCCAGAGTGTTCACTGAAGACCAAGAAAGTTATGAGAGAACTTCTAGAAAAAGCAGCTTTCTGTTACACCGGAAATTCGCCAAATCAGAAGATACCCTTCCTATTTGAATAAGACATTCTTTACTATTTATTAACAATAACCAACTACACAACATTTACAACTTACATAGTGTTTAACACTGGGAAATAAATTTCTATTAGCGGGCAAACTAAAATAAGAGGTAAGCAAGCCATTTGCAAGCTAATTAACCAAGGCTGTATACCGTAACAACCAAGTAATGCTACAGTAAGATGTCAAAATGAGAACTTATAATGCATAAAAGAAAGCTGCTTCTTAAATGCTTGGGTTTTGTTCGTTTAAGTTTTAGGTTCCCACTGGCACATGCAGTTCCTCTTTAGTAGAAGTATTTCAAGAAATATTTCCCATTACCTACAAAAGTTTAACATCAGGGCTGTTCAGCCTGGGGAAGAGAAGGCTGCGTGAAGACCTCATAGCAGCCTACCAGTACCTGAAGGGGGCCTATAGGGATGCTGGGGAGGGACTCTTCATTAGGGACTGTGGTGAGAGGACAAGGGGTAATGGGTTCAGACTTAAAGAGGGGAAGTTTAGATTGGATATGAGGAAGAAATTCTTTACTGTGAGGGTGGTGAGGCATGGGAATGGGTTGCCCAGGGAAGTTGTGAATGCTTCATCCCTAGGGGTGTTCAAGGCCGGGTTGGACATAGCCTTGGGTGGCATGGTTTAGTGTGAAGTGTCCCTGCCCATGGCAGGGGGGCTGGAACCAGATGATCTTAATGTCCTTTCCAACCCTAACTATTTTATGATTCTATGATTCTATGATCTCTGACTCTAGACAAATGTCCTGAAAATACACTTGCAGCACTTGTTAAGTAAGTCATTATTTCTGACATATAGTTTATTATCTATTGGTACAAACATGGGACATTTCTCTGGAAGCTTTATGTAGCCCACCAAAGATTTTTTCATTCTTTCTACTTCTCATTACATTTTGTAACTTCCTATTTCAGATAGGCAAGGCAGATGTTAAATAAAACTTTGATGACACATACACACATAAATACATATCACACTGGAAGTTGAAAATCAGGCTTCTCTTCCAGCCCATTCCATTAAGAATAATGTAGGAACACACATTCAATTTCTCCTACATAGCAGTATACTTTACATGTATTAATTGATGGTTGAAAATAAAACCATTAACTGGCAGAGGCCAAGAGCAAAGTATGTTCAGTGCTGACACAGAAGCTATGTAATAATGGATAAGTATCAAATTACATCAACATAACCACATATTCTTTTTTAGAGAAAACAGGTATATTCACTTCCCTCCAATTTCCCATTCATAGCTGCATTGTGCATTGCAGCACTATGCCTGAAAATGGTTATATGTTAATGGGGAAGGTATCATACAAGGATTATGATATCTTTTTTCTTTCTTTGATTAAAACTGTGGTCATCATCAGTAATGATCTTTGTCAGCCTCCATTTCAACGATACACTCAAAGGCAGGGCTGCCACTGCAAGGGACATAAATAGGCTGGAGGAGTGAGCCAGCAGCAATCTCATTAAATTCAACAAGGACAAATGCAATGTCTGGCAGACAGGATGAACTAAACTCTGCAACAGGGCATGCAGGAAACTGACTAACTTGGTAATAGCTCTGCTGAAAAGGGTCTGAGGGTCCTGGTGGACACAACAGCTAAACAGAAGCTAGCAGTATGCAGTGGCCGCAGTGAAGACTAACAGCATCCTGGATTGAACCAACATGAATGCACACAGGAGATTAAGCTAGGTGAATACTCCTATTTACTCTGCACTCTTTAGACCACATTGGAAATATTTGTTTTGGGCCTCTCAGTACCTGTAAAAAATTAATGAACTTGAACAAGTCTAGCTAAGGGTCAACAGGATGGTTGGGGACTGGAGCACTTGAAGAAATGCTGTGAGAACTTGGCTTGTTCAGACATCACATAATGCAGCTTTGGGGAACCTGAAGCTGCCTGCTTGTACCTACAAAGAGGTTATCAAGAGGATATAACCATACTCTCTATTGAGGTGCACAGCGGAAGGACGAAAGAGAATGGAAATAATTTGAAAGAGAGGAGGCTCCTGATAGATGGAATAAACTTTTCCCTGTGAGGACAGCCAAGCAGAAGCTGTTGCCAAGAGATACTCTTAGAGGAAATCTCCTTAGAGATTTCTAGTTCTAACTGAATAAAGTCTTAATCTGCCTGGTTTTAATTCATTCTGCCATGAGCAGTCAGTTGGTTTAGAGATGTACTGAAGTCCCCCCCCAGCTTTATAATTCTGATACATGACTTCTGCTCCATGAAACAGAACCTGGCAGAATTTAGAAATAAGGCACCAGCTATCACAGGCTCAGTATTAAAACACCAATTAAAAGATCAGCCTGTATCTATAACCACTCATCTCTTCATATCTATAATCACTCATCTCTTCATTGTTCCAGCAAGTACTCAGAAACCTCAGTGGCGCAGAAGAGTTGAACAGGGTAACTATTTACTTTGTCTTCTATCTTGTTTGGAAGTATGGGATAAGCATAAACTACTTTTGGCCTCACCTCAGGCTGGATTCACAACACTCATACGAGCCCTGATGGAAGCCATGGTTAAGAACACAGCAGTCACAAATCTGAATGCAGCCTGAATGCCAGGCGGGGAACCTAATGTCCCAACTTACCTGTAGTCCACCTCCCATAGAGACGCAGTGTTGAATCCTTGGTTATTTGCTACAGTTGCACAGATTGTAGCAGACAGTCACACAGGTCTCAGGGAAACCACAACAGTAAATCCAGTCCCCAGAAGCTCCCTTTCTGTGCAGCTTCTCTCCATACCACAGATCTTACCCACTATCATAGAATCATAGAATCATAGAATAGTTAGGGTTGGAAAGGACCTTAAGATCATCTAGTCCCAACGCCCCTGCAGTGGGCAGGGACACCTCACACTAAACCATGCCATCCAAGGCTATGTCCAAACCCGCCCTGAATGCCACCAGGGATGAAGCATTCACAACTTCCCTGGGCAACTGTCATGGGTTCAGCAGCAGCAGTCATTTTTTTTTCTCCTACTTGGTAGCTGGTGCAGCTCTGTGTTTTTGAGTTTGGGCCTGAGAACAGCGCTGATAACACCAGTGTTTTCAGTTAGTGCTTGGTGATGTTTAGGCTGGCCAAGGACTTTGTGAGCCTCATGCTCCGCCAGGGAGGAGGGGAAGCCAGGAGGAAGGAGAGACAGGACACCTGACCCAGACTAACCAAAGAGATTATTCCATACCACAGCACGTCATGTCCAGGATGTAGAAACGGAGAGCAGAGACCCAGAAGGGTGGTGAGGGTGCACGGTGGAGGATGCACTGTGGGGGTACACTGTGGGGGGGTGCACTGCTTGATACTGGGTGGTGAGCAATTGTATCCTTCCCTTGTATTTGCCTTGTCATTATTGTTACTGGTGGGGGTGCACTGGGTGGTCGGGCTTGATATTTGATGGTGAGCTATTGTATTCTCCTTTTCCTTGTATCTGCCTTGTCATTATTATTATCGGTGGTAGCAGTAGTGGTTTGTGTTATACCTTAGTTACTAAACTGTTCTTATCTTAACCTGTGGGAGTTGTATTCTTTCAATTCTCCTTCCCATCCCTCCAGGAGCGGAGGGAAGAAAGAGTGGGGAGTGAGTGAGAGAGCGACTGTATAGGTTTATAGACCTAAACCACGACAGCAACCCATTCCAGGGCCTCACCACCCTTACAGTAAAGAATTTCTTCCTCATATCCAATCTCAACTTCCCCTGTTTAAGTTTGAACCCGTTACCTCTTGGCATCTCACTACAGTCCCTAATGAAGAGTCCCTCATCAACATCCCTATAGGCCCCCATCAGATACTGGAAGGCTGCTATGAGGTTTCCACGCAGCCTTCTCTTCTCCAGGCTGAACAGCCCCAACTTTCTCAGCCCATCTTCATACAGGAGGTGCTCCAGTCCCCTGATCATCCTCGTGGCCCTCCTCTGAATTTGTTCTAACAGTTCCATGTCCTTTTTATGTTGAGGACACCAGAACTGCACACAATACTCCAAGTGAGGTCTCACGAGAGCAGAGTACAGGGGCAGGATCACCTCCCTCGACCTGCTGGTCACGCTCCTTTTGATGCAGACCAGGATACGGTTGGCTTTCTGGGCTGCAAGCGCACACTGCCGGCTCATGTTCAGTTTCTCATCGACCAACACCCCCAAGTCCTTCTCCGCAGGGCTGCTCTGAATCTCCTCCGCGCCCAACCTGTAGCTGTGCCTGAGATTGCTCCGACCCAGGTGGAGGACCTTGCACTTGGCATGGTTAAACTTCATCAGGTTGGCATCAGCCCACCTCACAAGCGTGTCAAGGTCCCTCTGGATGGCATTCCTTCCCTCCAGCGTATCAACCGAACCACACAGCTTGGTGTCATCAGCAAACTTGCTGAGGGCGCACTCAATCCCACTGTCCATGTCACCCACAAAGATGTTGAACAAGACCGGTCCCAACACCGATCCCTGAGGGACACCACTCGTTCATGGTTTCCAGCTGGACATTGAGCCATTGAGCACTACTCTTTGCGTGCGGCCATCCAGCCAGTTCTTCATCCACCGAGCGGTCCACCTATCAAATTGATGTCTCTCCAATTTAGAGACAAGGATGTCATGTAGGACAGTGTCGAACACCTTGCACAAGTCCAGGGAGATGACATCAACCGCTCTACCCCTGTCCATCAGCTCCGAAGCCCCATCATAGAAAGCCACCAGATTGGTCAGGTAAGATTTCCCTTAGTGAAGCCATGCTGGCTGTCACCAAGCACCTTGTTGTTTTTCGTGTGCCTCAGCATGCCTTCCAGGAGAATCTGCTGCAAGATTTTGCCAGGCACAGGTGTGAGGCTGACTGGTCTGTAGTTCCCCACCTCATCCATTTTCCCCTTCTTGAAAATGGGGGTTAAATTTCCCTTTTTCCAGTCATTGGGAACTTCACCTGAATGCCATGATTTTTCAAATATGATGGACAGTGGTTTAGCAACTTCATTTGCCAGCTCCTTCAGGACCCGGGGATGGATTTCCTGAGGTCCCATGGACTTGTATACGTTCAGGTTCCTAAGATGGTCTTGAACCAGATCCTCTCCTACAGTGGGCCCACGGTCTTCATTCTTACTGTCCCTGCGTCTGCCTTCCGAGACTTGGGTGGTGTGGTCAGAGCATTTGCCGGTGAAGACTGAGGCAAAGAAGTCATCAAGAACCTCAGCCTTCTCCAAATCCAGGGTAGCCAGTTCTCCTGATAGCTTCCGGAGGGGGCCCCCGTTGTCCCTAACCTGTCTTTTATTGGCAGTGTACCTATAAAATCCCTTCCTGTTATCCTTAACATCCCTAGCCAAGTTTAATTCTAAGTGGGCCTTAGCTTTCCTAACCTGGTCCCTAGCTTCCCGGACAACATCCCTGTATTCTTCCCAGGCCCCCTGTCCTTGCTTCCACCTTTTATAAGCCTCTTTTTTCCATCCAGTTTTCCTCAGCAGCTCCTTATCCATCCAAGGAGGTCTCCTGGCCCTCCTGCAGCACTTCCTTCTAGTTGGGATGCATCGCTCCTGAGCTTGCAGCAGGTGATCCTTGAATATCAACCAACAGTCTTGGGCCCCTCTGCCCTCTAGGACTATACCCCATGTAACCTTACTGAGCAGGTTCCTGAAGAGGCCAAAGTCTGCTCTCTTGAAGTCCAGTGGTGACCAATGCTGAACCTAATTTTAGAAAAGCATTTGTCACTTCCTGGGCAGCTGTTCAACGAAACATTATCTTTTGCAAAACAGTAAGTTCTTTATCATCATGAACAGCTGAACTGAACATGAGAAACAGTTTTAAATAGTTGTATTTGCATAAGTAGATTTTTTTAAACATCTCCAACATTTATGGACTGCCAGAGTATGATTTACTGTTCCCACCATGTACTATTTGTAAAACAATTACGAATTATTTTTGTAAGATATTATCTTACAGAAAGAGCTGCCTTCTACTCAGGAAAGCCAGAACAAAAAGAAAGGAAAGAGTAGAATCTTCGTCAGAGCAAAGTGGTCCCCTGGATCACTGGAAAGGCACATAAACTAATTTTAAGGTCTATATATATGACTGCATGAGAATTATTTTACTGAAGACTATGATCTCAAAATAGGAGATCACAGGCTGAATAAAATGACATAGATTCAGACCTGTCATTGAGACAAAGCACCTACTATAATATACAATACAAACAGAGCCACTAAAGAGAAGCATGTGATTTCAGGAAACCATTTCTCTCACTGACTTCTCCCCTTTTCCATGAAGTATACCAATTTAGGAAAGTTAAACAAAAGGTATAGATTCAACCATAAAAAGAGTGGCACATGCCACATTTGTCCTAAGGGGGATAAAGAACATCCTGAAAAATTCTTGAGACTGTTACATGGAATGGAAATGTTACTGCAGTTGCCCTGCATCCTGTATCTGAATTAAATTCTTCAGCAACAGCAACAAAATGAAATAAATGGGAAAATGAATTTTTCAGTATTTCCTGTTCTTCCTTTCAAGTACCATCACTGCTAAACTACTTCTAGCTACACTAATATTACAAATCACGAAATAAAATTTCTGCTCAAAGTACTGCATGGGATTACCATGAGTCAAGGCAACATATGTGTATGTACACCCTGAGCAGTGAGATTATAAAATACAAATAAAATTCAGTATATAGATAACACCATATTCTATTATCCATCCTGAAGTTTAGACTAGATATAAGGAAGAAGTTCTTTACTGTGAGGGTGGTGAGGCACTAGAATGAGTTGCCCAAGGAATCTGTGAATGCTCCACCCCTGACAGCGTTCAAGGCCAGGTTGGAAGGAGCCTTGGGTGACATGGTTTAGCGTGAGGCGTCCTTGCCCATGGCAGGCAGGTTGGAACTAGATGCTCTTAAGGTCTTTTCCAACCCTAACTATTCTATGATTGTATGTTTTTACATTTTAACAATGACAAAAATAAAGAGAGAAAAATAATAAATTTTGTTTCCTCAAATAAAGGTAGCTCACCCACCGGTATTAGCAGCTTTTTACGGTCTCAGTCCAAAAAGCTCTCCTCAGAATGACAATTTCTTAAGCTTCAGTGTTAGGACTCTCTATCAGGTTTGGGGTTTATCCTTGCTTGCTTGGTTGGTTGTTTTTAAGCAGCAGCAAGTACACATTAGATTTTAACTCTGCTTTTGCATATCTTTTGATAATTTGCTGCAACGATGAAGAAAGATCCAACTTCCTATAGCAGGTCAGAACTTGGACCACAGAGCAAAAATAATTAAATATGCTTACTTTTGAAACATGAAATTAGCATCTATGAAGACAAACAAGTATGGGTTTATCAAAGGCAAGTCCTGCTTGACTAATCTGGTCTCCTTCAATGACAAGATAACCCACTTAGTAGATGAGGGAAAGGCTATGGATATTGTTTACCCAAGGGTCAGTAAGGCCTTTGACACCGTTTCCCACAGTGTTTTCCTGGAGAAACTGTCTGGTCATGGCTTGAACAGGCACAATCTTCACTGGATAAAAAAAATGTCTGGATAGCAGAGCCCAAAGATTTGTGGTGAATGGAGTTAAATCCAGTTGGCAGCTGGTCACAAGTATTGTTCCCCAGGGCTCAGTACTGGGGCCAGTTGTTTCATAACTTGACCAATTATCTGGAAAAAAGGGTAATATAACCCCCGTTTTCAAGAAGGGGAAAATGGATGAGGTGGGGAACTACAGACCAGTCAGCCTCACCTCTGTGAGGCTGGCAAAATCTTGGAGCGGATTCTCCTGGAAGGCATGCTGAGGCACATGAAAACCAACAAGGTGCTTGGTGACAGCCAGCATGGCTTCACTAAGGGGAAATCCTGCCTGACCAATCTGGTGGCTTTCTATGATGGGGCTTCGGAGCTGATGGACAGGGGTAGAGCAGCTGATGTCATCTACCTGGACTTGTGCAAAGTGTTCGACACGGTCCCACACGACATCCTTGTCTCTAAGTTGGAGAGACATCAATTTGATAGGTGGACCGCTCGGTGGATAAAGAACTGGCTGGATGGCCGCACGCAAAGAGTAGTGCTCAGTGGCTCAGTGTCCAGCTGGAGACCAGTAACGAGTGGTGTCCCTCAGGGATCGGTGTTGGGACCGGTCTTGTTCAACATCTTTGTGGGTGACATGGACAGTGGGATTGAGTGCGCCCTCAGCAAGTTTGCCGATGACACCAAGCTGTGTGGTTCGGTTGATACGTTGGAGGGAAGGAATGCCATCCAGAGGGACCTTGACACGCTTGTGAGGTGGGCTGATGCCAACCTGATGAAGTTTAACCATGCCAAGTGCAAGGTCCTACACCTGGGTTGGAGCAATCTCAGGCACAGCTACAGGTTGGGCAGAGAAGATTCAGAGCAGCCCTGCAGAGAAGGACTTGGGGGTGTTGGTCAATGAAAAAATGACCATGAGCCGGCAGTGTGCGCTTGCAGCCCAGAAAGCCAACCATATCCTGGTCTGCATCAAAAGGAGCGTGACCAGCAGGTCGAGGGAGGTGATCCTGCCTCTCTACTCTGCTCTTGTGAGACCTCACTTGGAGTACTGTGTGCAGTTCTGGTGTCCTCAACATAAAAAGGACATGGAACTGTTGGAACAAATTCAGAGGAGGGCCATGAGTATGATCAGGGGACTGGAGCACCTCCTGTATGAAGATGGGCTGAGAAAATTGGGTCTGTTCAGCATGGAGAAGAGAAGGCTGCGTGGAAACCTCATAGCAGCCTTCCAGTATCTGAAGGGGGCCTATAGGGATGTTGGTGAGGGACTCCTCGTGAGGGACTGTAGTGAGATGCCAAGGGGTAACGGGTTCAAACTTAAACAGGGGAAGTTTAGATTGGATATGAGGAAGAAGTTCTTTACTGTAAGGGTGGTGAGGCACTGGAATGGGCTGCCCAGGGAAGTTGTGAACGCTCCATCGCTGGCGGTGTTCAGGGCCAGGTTGGACAGAGCCTTGGGTGGCATGGTTTAATGTGAGGTGTCCGTGCCCATGGCAGGGGGGTTGGAATTAGATGACCTTACGGTCCTTTCCAACCCTAACTATTCTATGATTCTGTGATTCTATGACTCAGTGCACCCTTGGTAGGTTTGTAGATGGCACCAAATTGGGTGGGAGTGTTGATCTGCCTGAGGGTAGGAAGGCTCTGCAGAGGGATCTGAACAGGCTGTAGTCAATAATACAAGGTTCCACGAGGCAAAGTACCAGGTTCCACGAGGCAAAGTACCAGGTCTTCTACTTGGGTTACAACAAGCCAACACAATGGTCCAGGCTTGGGGAAGAATGGCTGGAAAGCTGCTGGAAAAGGACATGCAAGTGCTGACTGATGCTGCTAAACATGAGCCAGCTTGTGCCCAGGTAACTAGGAAGGCCAACAGCATCCTGGCCTGTATCAGCAATAGTGTGGCCAGCAGGATTAGGGCAGTGATCATCCCCCTGTACTTGGCACTGGTGAGGCTGCACCTCAAGTACTGTGGTCAGTTTTGGGCCCCTGAAGGTATTTAAAAGTCATGTAGGCACTCAGTGACATAGTTTGGTGGTGGACTTGGCAGCGTTAGGTTTACAGTTGCACTCAATAATCTTAAGGGTCTTTTCCAACCTGAACTATTCTGTGAAACCAATGACATGCACAATTGCTCATCGTAGCTAAATCTAATTTTAGGCTTGTTAAATGCTTGAAACTGAATGTTCCTCCTCTTCTCCCAACACTTCATGCTTTGTAACACAACACAAAGTATTTTTATGCTAAAATGTGAAAACCATCCACAATCATATTGGTCAATTCAAGATGTCATAAGACAATTTTACCCTTCAAACAATGTAAACATGTCAAAAATGGTTCCCAGCACTGCTCTCAGGGGAGAAAAAAAAAAAAAAAAAGGAAAGAAACTGTAGTTTGTTGTAGTTTGATTCACAAAATTAACGCATCAGTTATCATCCATTGTTCTATCCTTTAAACAAGCATCTTTTCAAAACAGCACTAACCAGAGATTAAAAAATTAAAGCCCTGCACTTTCACCTAATTGGATGATCACATAAATGCTGATTGAAGTGCAATCAACCAGCTAATTCTGCTGCCCTAGTCTTTATTCTGAAAGTTCCATATAGGTCAGGATAGGATTACAGGGTATAACTGGTACAGCGAGATGGGAAGATTCCCAAATGCTGTACTTCCAATGAGAACTGCTTGCTTATGTTAATTCTCCAACATACAATTTCGGCACCTTTTCTCTTTTGCCTGCACTAGTGGCTAACCAAGGATATTTCTTGAAAGGACCAGATATATTCAGTGTCTCTTTGCAGCCCTAGGTTAGAAAACTTCACCAATAGGTCAGAAACACAAGTCAAGAAACTGATGAAATAAGTACCAAGACAACTGCTGACACAGAGCACACACACCTGTATGCTAACATAGATTTTATTTCATCATTTCTAAAAAAAAAAAAAAAAAAAAAAAAAAAAAACAAACAAAAAAAAACAGAAAAAAAGAAACCAAAACCAAGAAAATCCTTGGCTCTTGTAATGTCAAGTTAACAAGTAGACTTCCTCCTCATATAGTTTTCTGTCCTTTCTCCTTAATCCTGCTAATACCCACAGGGAAAAATACTGCCACCTTGAAATTATCACAGACAAGTGTTTATACAAATTACTACCCCGCAAATATATAGAACATAGAGCAAAACATGGGATATTCTTTGGCTGGAAAACCCTTCCCAGCGTAAAACTACACTGGGTGTAATTCAAGTGTTGTAAGTGCTCTTCCTAAGAAAGACTTCTGGTCAAATGCCTTCTCTTATCTTCCTACAGTGTGATTTCTTGTGAAAAAAAGTCTTATGAAGAGTTGAAAAAAAACCCTTGCAATTTCATCCCTTTACTGGGAGAAGAAACCCCTTTGCTCATTTTCCTATTAAGAGAGGGGCTTGTTAAATTCATTAATGAAGCGGCACTAATATGAACCAACATGCAGATCAAGAAAAATATGTCCATGAGCATTTATAAACAGTAGGAAATCTCACTGAAATGCAAAAAAATAAATATGATTTTGAGAGACAAAGTTAACTTCACTGAATAGTATTTGGTTTCCACCAATTTACTATTATGAGGTGTTACAAGGTACAGGCACCCACATAAGCAATGTTAACCAAAACGGTGGAGAGAAGAAAACAGTAAGTCAGCAAAAATAATTTTAAGACCGAGCAAGAATGATTGTCCAAGAGGAGCTACTTTGCAGCTGAATTTTCAAGGTTTTAACTTGAAAATTTGGGCAGTGGACTCACATGAGCATCACAAAGAAAAAAACAACACAGGAATGCAGAGTTTAAGAACAAAAAAGGTAGATGTAAGAGTGATGGAGTAAACCAAAGGGTATTTAGACAAAGTTTAAAAAAGGGGTTCCTGACAACAACATTCAGATTTGTATAATGACCTTCCAAGGAAAATGCTAAAGACTCCATGACTTGGGAAACATACACCTAGACTGGGTAACAAAATATACATTAGGAAGCACTCTTACACTGGCAGAGATGTGGAATAGATCATTTTATGGATCTTCCCATCTACAACTTGTATAGTTTTCCAGTTGACATATTTTCCAATGTCATCACTAAACCATGCAGAAATAATTTGCATTTTCTAAAAAAAGAAAAAGCTAAAATACCAGCTGTACCAGGCTGCAAAGAAGAATACCTGAAATGACTTAACCTAGCCATATGACCAAAATATCCAAACGAATATAGAAAAATAGATTAAGACACAATTCCTGTTGTATTTAATGTCTTTTCTTTTTCTACTTTCTTCCCTGGTTCTGCACTAGACTTTTTAGCTTCCAAGGAGTTTGACCTAAAAGGTTAGACTTGGAGTTACAGAGCTTGCCACATAGATATTTTTCATTTCAGCTACATGTTAACAGAACTGTATTTAACATCTAATATTAATATCAATAAATATTGTCCATCCTGTAACAGAAGTGATACTGGTCAGAATACTGCCCTTAGAATTGCTTTTGCACTACTACTGCATGTATGAACTCTTCTGCAAAAGAAACCCCCTATGCCAAGCAAAAGATCTACAGCGTACGTAGAAATGTTATAGGGAGAAGACAGAGGACAGAGGGAAACAGTAATACAGTATTAATAAGCAGAAGGAACACTGACACAAGCACATTACTAACCTATTCAAGGTTTGTTTAGACAAGAAAGATATCTAGGATGAGGGAAACGTTTAAAACACCACAGTTACAGCACGTAAGTTACTGTGTATTTGGTCTTATTTTGTACTTAGCCAAAAGGTTGGGGCTGTTTTTCCTTTATTTGGCTCAGTCCAAATTGCTTCCAAAGCAGTACACCCCAAACCAGAAACCCGTGTGTTTCTACTCAGAGGACAGTCTCACTCAGGGAATTCTTACCAGTATAATTAAAGCTGTTTTAATACAGCAGTGCAGTAGCTAACAGAACAACTGCAAAACAGCCCTGCGAAGACAAGCCTTTACTGTTTTCTCACATATATGTTTCTCACATACATATTTTTCACATATAATATGGGAACAACTCTACTTCCTTTCATCACAGACATGCTAATTAATTACAACGCTCCAGATAATAAAACATGCCTTTTATTCCACAAACATTAAATCTCACCCTTAAATCAGACAGGACTCTTAGATTTTTTTCCAAAAATTACCACCCTTAACAGCCCCACAGTATAACAGCTCTCCCTTTAGCTAAGGGCTATGTGTCTTACATGGAAATACTGTGTCATCCGGAAGGATCATTAAAAGAAGTGACTGAGCACTAACCACAGCTGAAACTGCTGATGTGGCTGCTGCTGTCCTGGAACATTCCCAGCTTCAGGCATCCCAGGCTGGCACACAATGGGCAACCTGTAAACAGCTAATGTGACATACACAGAGGGGACTATGGAAAAACAAGACTTCTTTGTTGATTTTTTAAATCAGCAAACCATGGTCAGCAAAGCTTTGAGGTCAAAATGTTTGACCTGGACTTCAAAAAAATACAGTTAAAGGATTCTACAAGACCAAGCAAAGGTACACTGTATTACTTTACATCTTTGATCATTGTCTGAAACATGATATTGAGAGAATCCATGTAAATTTTTAAAAATTACAAAGAAATTCAAACACTTGTTTACAACTACCACTACCCCTTCTGGAAAAAGGTAAAAATGTGGACCAGTATAAGGATGGCCATGTTAGATGTCATACAGTATAATTTTGAACCACCCAATGGCTCAAAGTTAAAATATCTTTCATGTGGACAATCAAAAAAAAAAAAACAAACAAAAAAAACCAACAAACGCAGATTTGGGAGGACTGAGGAATGCCTGAAAGAATACAGAAGAACCATCTCTCCTGGTAACTGTTAGGATAGGCTGCTTTTTGAAGAAATAAAGAAAACGAAAGAAGCTGACTTTATTTACTGCTTTTAATGTATCTATTAGACACATACATTAAAAGTGTATTTAGCCATCTAACTTTTAAGTCACCAAGTCACTCAACTAGCACTGTGGCTATTTATATATTAGTAGCTATAGATTGCTACATGAAGACAAGTACAGTATGTTTGTTTATATATAGAGGCTAATATTAGACTGCACCTCCCTTAAATGTCAAAAGGAATCTTATGACATTTTTCTGATCTTAAAAGATACAGGTGAAGAAAGATCATCTGAAACAGGATTATAGTCTTGCACAGATTTGGAGAGACAATCTTGGAATCTGCCTCCAAAGATACAAACTGGAGTTTTCCAGGGAGTCTAACAATTTCGGAGTACAAACTGATCTCTCTGGCATTTAGGTATCTAGTTTATAACAACTCTTAAAAACCTCATCTGTACAAGACTACCACAAGCATTTCAAATTACAATAGTGACTGCTACAGCATTCCAGAGATTCCTGTCTGGAAGACCTCTGCTAGCGCTTCTCAACATATGAATCACACTTGACAGAGGTGGCACAGGTACCTCCATGGGATGCACAATTAATGATTTAAATACCTGAAATTCACAGGAGCAAATCAGCTCACTGATGTGAAGTTTGGGAGTTCTTTAGTGGAGCATGGGGAGGTAAGCTGTGATAGGGTGTGGGAGTGTGTAATTTTATAACTGAAATCTACAAGAGTAGGGTAAGAGAACTACACATTTGAAGTAAGAAAACCTGATACTTAGCATACCTCTTCTCCAAAGCCAAGTAAGAGGATGATATATAGGAATAACCAACGCAATTATATAGTCTGTAGACAAGGCACTACAGTTTCATCAGCTCAGGTCCTTCTGTGAGCATACTTCTAACGGGTATGCTTTTTTCCCATGTTTTTTACAATTCTATTTTGTGAACATGAAGTATGTTTTAATTCCGAATTGTGTTGGGACTCTTTTCTGTGAACTAAATGGATTCGACTCTAACAAGATAGATAGTACTTATACGTCTTTCCTATTCTATTGCTGCTGTACCAGCTGAAGACTCAGGCACATTGTTAACAATTAATCCCATTTAGACCATGACAGTGTATTCGTGTATACTGTAGTTGCATTTCCTTCTGCCCCCAATTGCGAATTCTTTTTCCTTTTAAGTGCTGCACCTCTTACTGCTGCTCTTGATGCACTGCAAATCAGAATCCTGGTTAACACTCAAATAACCATGCTACCTGCAGGTACAGATTAGTCTCACATTGGCCTGTTTTGGTAGGCTTTGGTTTAAGGCCAGGCATACTTTACTGCATGAATGGTAGATTGAACAAAAGTATTTGAAATTCAGCTGTACAGACTGCACACAATCCTGAACTAGATGTGAGATAAAAAGGATAAAATTTCCCTTGCACCTCTCCTGTGCTTCCTTTTTTCCCTTTGCTTTTGATTAAACTGTATCTGATGCCTGGTCCCTACACAACAGATGAGAAAAAAGTGTGACAGAAATCTGAAAGCTTTCTTGTAAGCTTCATGTGGTCACAGACAGGAGTTCATGCTGTTTTCTCCTGTACCCACTTTGCATATTCAGTAGTATTTTACTAGCAGCAAAAACACAAAAAGAGAGAACACCCTGAACTTAATTTAAGGGAGTAGTTTAAATATTGATTCTACACTACTGCTTTTAACCTGTGCTCTCCCTCGCTTTTCTAAGCAAAGTTAGTTTACAAAAAAATAAAATTACATCAGGACACTTGCATTTAAACATAAAAGGTAAGTATCTCCGGAAAAACACCGACTATAAAAATACTGTGTCTATGAAAAAAACAGGGAATTCTGAAGCAGAAATTAAGCAATTTGTCTAAAACTATTTACAGAATCCATGTCAAGCTGCGGTGAGAACTAGGCAATGGCACATCACTGACAAGTGTTTCACTTCAGAGTAGCAACAATTGGAAGAGTACCATCATTTTCGTAATTGACATATTACAGCTCAGTTTCTGCTGAGCTACTATTCTAAAAACAGGTAACTCCTCAGGGTTTATCTAAAAATTAAATATATAGTCATAGTTGTAAAAATAGATTTCATGCTGAATATACAGTATTATTTTTACTCAGAAAAACTAGTTCCATTCTAAGCCTAATGAAGTCATTTTAGGCTATAAATGTGCAACTTTAAATCCATCATAGGCTAGACAATAATTCCTGAAATTAGCTTTTAAATTAAAACAAATTAATTTGTTTAAAATTAAAATTCCAAATGGGTAAATGAGTTGACAGTATTATTTTAATCATGTGGTTCTGTTGCACATTTTTGGTTTATTATGTTATGAACTCGTTGAGACAGAGGAAAATGAAGATACAGTCCTTCTGCACATTGCATTGTATGATCCCTCAGCTGAGGACAGCAACTGCTAAGTGTAATCTTTTAAGTGATCTTTTTACTGAAATGTGTATTTCAATAAATAGAACAGGTGGAAACTGGTATTCAAGAACAAAAAATTACATATACATTTGAGTCTGAATAATAAAATGGAAATGTTGAAAAGTTAACTTAAGGACAAAGTTATCCAGAAGTGCCAAAAACTATGTGACCTTCAGACTTTTTTTATTGGACAGGATACTCAACATGTACAAGAAGCAGAGTATTGAACTCCCATTAGGGTATTTCCAAGATGAGTGGAAATCTTCAGAAAATCTCACAACCTTCAAGATGAGTTTATGGCAAAGCATGTAAGGGGAAAAAAGTCCCTGTGATTTTTTTTTCTCCAAGTATTTTTTTTTAAAAAACCAAACTACAGAATATTATTAATAGAGCAGGCTGACTGTTACTCAGAAGAAACTCTCAAAGTAATGTATCAATGGAATGAGCTACTTAACCCTTCTGCTACCTTCAGAAACTGAAAATATTAACACTACTCTGAACAGAATTAAGTTATTCATGCCGTTAATTTCTAAACCTCAGGAATCTGCTGTAGACAGGGATTAGTTTATTGCAATAAACATCCTGCTTCTGACTGGCAGATATTATAACCACACCAGAATAGTCTGAAATAAGTCCACTGGAGTCTTAGAAGATCTTACTTTCAGAAACGCTGCATACTTGTCAAGGGAATGTCTGGACTGTAAAAAGCAAGTAGATAAAAATTACAGACTTAGCTTATTCTATTGGAATAGAATATAAAAAACCCTAAAGCCATTGCTGTGTTTGAGACAAAAAAAAAAAAAAAAAAAAAAAATCCAAACCAAACAAAAATTCACACCCGACAACATTATTTCTTAAATGTTGGTATAATAAAGTTATTCTGTCTAGGAAACAGCTTACAGCAGATGCAAATGGTTTGATAACTTCCAGAAATTATTTCTCTACAAGAATTTTGCAGACTCTACTATTTGTATTTTAAGTTAATAATATGAGAAGGACTGGGGTTTTGGTTAATGAGAAACTGAACATGACTTGGCTTCAGTGTGCGCTCACAGCCCGGAAACCAACTTTGTGCTGGGATGCATCAGGAGTATGACCAGCAGGTCGAGGGAGGTGATCTTGCCTTTTACTCTGCTGTCATGACACCCCACTTGGAGTAACTGTATGCAGTTCTGGTGTCTTCAACATAAGAAGGACATGGAGCTGTTGAGCAAGCCCAGAGAACGGCCACAGGGGTGCTAAGGGGGCTGGAGCACCTCCCATATCAAGACAAGATAAGAAAACTGGGGCTGTTCAGCCTGGAGAAGAGAAGGCTGTGTGGAGACCTCATAGCAGCCTTGCAGTGTCCAAACAGGGCCTACAAGGATGCCAGAGAGAGGGACTCTTGCTCAGGGGCTGTAGCCATAGGACAAGAAGGAAGTTCACGTCAGATATACGGAAGAAGTTCCTTCCTGCGAGAGTGGTGAAGCACTGGAACAGGCTGTCCAAAGAAGTGCTAAATGCTCCATCCCTGGCAGTGTTCAAGGCCAGGCTGGAATGAGCCATGGGTGACATGGTCTAGTGTGAGGCGTCCCTGCCCACAGCAGGGGGTTGGAACTAGATAACCTTAAGTTCCTTTCCAACCCAAATCATTCTATGATTCTATGATTTATTTATTTTTTTAATGATGCATTAAAAGCATTTTCAGGTACTGAAAACTGTAACATGTATTTCTAAAGATCAGTTTTCTTTTGTTTCGTTTTGTCATGGTATCAATATCAGCTGCTATTTTGAGATTCAGGGAATGCAACTGAAAGTTTGTTCCATCCTGTAAGGAAGGTTTACTTCCAGTTTCAATGCAGTCAGTATCAGGATGCCATTATTTAAAGCATAGAACAGCCTCTGACCCCAAGCAGCCACTAACTTACCTGTCAATGACCACACTTTTCAAACTCAAAAGAGCATTATGCAGTGTCGCAAGAGCTCACAGCAGCTAAGCTGTGTCTGCAGAACACAGCTAGGACTTGGAAGACATCAATGGGAACAACTGGCTAGTCTATACATTCATGCTTCCATGGCATATACAACTAACAAGCACTATTAAGATAACAATTAACTGAACAGATACTGGAGAATGCATACTGTTCTGTAAAGGAGGAAAGCGAAGGAGAGCAGAAGCATGCATTGTAAACTGTCAGACTACTAGAAGGAAGAGCATGGATGAAATAGAACCTGAGGATCATTTCAGAAAAAATAAGAGTCTAAGATTCAGCTGGAAGCTCATGATAGACCAGCTAGGCTGTGTGTAAGCAAGAACAGAAATCATATTATCTATGGAGCATCAAGGGAACATAATGCCTCAGACATCAAGGGCAGAACAGCACTTTCAGCAGTTATTAGGCTGGATGTCCTGCCTGTCCTTCACTGGTTCTAAATGGAGAGCAATACTTTTAATGAAGAGGGATTTAAAATAAACGGAGCTAGGTAGAGTTAAATCAGAGTAATCTAGTGGAACAGCAACCTCCAACAGAGGTAGCGCAGACAGCAGGCAAACAGCAGCTTCTCAGGCTGCCACAGCTAAGATGTGCAGGAGCTTGTCTGTCAGCTCCTTAATGCAGTACATTTGAAACACGATTTTTAGCTAACTAGTGAATGTGGTATGTTATAACAAGAGAATTAAGAATCTGAATGCTGAGAAGGTAGAGAACTTCCTTGAACTAAAAAAAAAAAAAAAAAAAAGTCCAAAATACCCAAACAACCCAAACACCTCCCCCACCCCCTCAACACCACCACCAGCTCTTTCAAGATTAATTATTACTAGGGGAAAGTAGTTACTATGTATTTTAAATTCCACATATTTTATAAAGTTCGGATATTTATGAAACACTAATCAATTTTCTTATTGTCTGATGGAAAGCAATAAGCAGCACAGCCATGAAATCACAATGCTGACAAAGGAGCTGGCATGGTCTCTTACGCTCCTCTCAACTAAAAAAATAAAATAAAAAGGAGTATGTTTAGGTTCACAGCATCCCTTTAAATTAAGCACTTATTACTGCACTCACTCGAAGCATACAAGACAAAGCTCCAGTAATTAAAAAAAGAAGCTTACTTTGAATATACACCATAAACCCAAACTCCCTTGATGATTAACTGCATTGCATAATTGTGGCTTTTAAAAGACACAGTCAATAGAACTAAAAAGACATGGTTTGTGGAAGTTATGACTCCTCATGATTTGCACAGACCTCTGACCCCTGAAAGCCATGCTGATACCAGGATAGCTTTTATGAAATGAAGTTGACATTCTTATTTTATTTCATCCACAGTTTTCATATCCATCAAGACCAATCACTGTCTGCTAAAGAATAATTTAATCCTGTGTCAAGTCCTTTCAGTATTCTTCAAGAGCCGAGTCAGCAAGGGCAACTAGCTCTCTTAAATCTTCACTTTATCAGGATCCTGAACTTGCTGTAGTCAAGAAGCATGATGTAACCATAAGGCACAAATAAAATCTGAACAAAATTCAATGCAAAATAATTGATTTGAGATTAAACAGGTTATCAATATAACAAACTTTTCAAGAAAACCAAGTGCTAAAGAGAGTTGCTAGACCATGTGCCCTGGAGATAAAGACTCTCATCCTCAGAACCTCAGAACCTATAGAAGTACACTTACTAAACAATATCATTTAAATTAGAAACATGGAAACACTGAGAGCTAATTCTTTAAAAAGAGTATCTAAAATCTGCTGAGAGTGAAAATTCTCTTGTTCTGCCACCTGCTTTAAAGTCACACTGCATAATTGGATGCACTAATATGTTTCCCATATCCTCTATTGGCAGCTACATATCAGAGCAGAGATAAGGACTTGGTCAAATTACTGCCATATCTCTTGCTTGGTTGATAGCTGTGCCCTGTTCAGAAGATGCCAGACAGAACATTACTTTGAAACGCTGGGCAGTCTGGATTTTCAGTAACAGCCAAGTCTGCTCCATGATTCATAGCAGAAAAGGTTTTGAAAATACCAGACCCCTTCGAACGGCTGCCCAAGTAATTGCTTTTATTTTTACTACCACTGTAAACCAGCATATTCGTTTAATAGGTCAAAGGATTAGTCTTCAAAAAGAACCAAAACTAGTAAGGATGAGAACTGGTAAAGAGCAAAAAGAGACCTTTTTAAAAGATTTCAGTCATGCTTCTCAGACGTGTTCTGTAGCGCACTCACTGTAACAAAGACCAGTATTTTGATATAAGGAAACAGACCTTGGAATTGTCAGGTTTTAAATTATATATATAATTCAAGTAAACCTTTAGGGAAACAATGTCCTCTTCTCTGGAACACTGCCAGAGAAAGCAGGGCTCAAAGGAATAGGAAAACATGAAGAAAGCTACGGGAAAAACATATTTAATATCACGCTGTTAAAAAAGAAGAACCTATCAGTACAACAACAACAACAGAAAAAGCTCATGGTATTGCTCAAAAAATCTGGATTTCTCATATATTCAAAACTGGAGGCAGGAGAAACACTTTGGAAAGGCTGATAAAGCCCTAAAATAAAAAATTCCAAGAGCCAAAGAAAGATACAACAGCAGTCCATTTAAACTACAACAAAGTGCAGACAAAGCTAGAATATTACTGAACAACAGTTTATGAGAAACAAATGGCCAGACTCTGGAAGCTCGAATCAACTGTGCAAAGAAGGAAAAAAATGAAAAAATGAAATCCAGATACTTACATTTCCCAAAACATGATTCGGTAAACAATTAAGCTAAAAAAAAAAAAAAATAAAAAAAAATAAAATTCCAAACAATGACTGCTTCTTTCCATCAGCATATATATAAATAACAAACAGCCATCTTTCTTCCAATACAAGTGATGTTCTAAAGGGGCAAGTAATATAGAGGTAGATACACTGTATTCTGTTTTCAAGACATTGACAAATACTGACTAACGCTCAGAACAATCCTGTAAAGGTAGATAAATAGATATAAATAAGAGTATGTTTTTTCTGATTAAATTAAGCATGGGAAGGGAGGGATCACCAAGTTCCCCTGACTCGGGGACAAATACACTATATGCACTTACTGCTCTTCCTTTTAAAACAATTAGCCATTTGGAACCTCTGCCGTCCCTAATGGATTTCTGTTCCACCTCGATTGGAACTCATGCCAAGAATCTTACACATTAAAAGAAGTCCAAATAATCCTGCTGTAATTCCTGAAAGCTGCATGCCACAAACAATAGTCAACTGGGCTGCAGCTTTAGAAGGCTCCAGAATATTAAATTCCCATGTGGTTTTGCTCATGTACTGCAGGTACCGCAGCATAAAGCTCTTGAAATAGATCATACACATTGCCATTTAGGACCCCAAAAGAAAGTATTTAATCTTTTACTTGTGTTCAGCTTCAATATACTAATTTGCCTTTTCCTAAAGGTTTAGGTTTTTTTCCTGTATATGGAAACCACCTATCCCAATTGGTTTACAAGCTTTAATGAAGTGGAAAATGGGATCACTTTTAATTTTTATAATTTTTTCCCCAAGTAACAAACAACATTTATTTTCTGAACAGTTAAAAAACCTGTACAATGTTTCCCAACACTCACAAAAACTAGTCAACAGAATCACATGACACTAGTCTAGTTCTCATTCAGAAAAGGAAATTCCAGAAAATCTGCACTGAGCTTTTTAATAACAACAGGAATTAATTTCCTACTGGTAACATCAGCATTCATATAAAAACTCACTAAGAACATGTGTAGACCTACCTCAGTAAACGCCAATCATTTTCAAGATTAGCTGCTTCAAGTTGTTACTGTGTTCTTACGCTTTACTGCGTTAAGATGCGAATCCTTACATGTAACAAATTACTGACTTTTATCATTACTTCTCCTGGAAGCCTGCCTTCTGCATCTAGCTCTATCCTCCAGCTTTCTGTGAAAATAGTGAAAATTTTCCAGACTCCATTTCAGAAAAGCTTGTTCTTTCATTTCCATCCATTCTTTGCCCACATAGCAGCACAACACAGGAAGCAAAGTACTGAGCTCAAACATTCCTATGCCCCTTCCTATCTGCACTTCATAGATGTCTGAAAGTTACTGCTTAAGATTGTGGTATCACAATTATTAAAACCATTTCTCAACAACACCAGACCCCTAGAAGAACAAATTCTATCTGACTGGGTAAGGTCATGTCTTTATTTCCAACAAATAGTCCAGAAGGAATGATAACATTTATACCAGCTTTTACCTTTATACTGACTACTGGAGCACAGAAAACAGATAATCAGACATAAAAGTAAGGTAGTTCAGTCATTGCCTGATCTAGTATAAAGCACGCTGTTAAAAAATGAACATGAACAACTGCAAACAATAAATACAATTTTTTCCTTCTGCTTCCTTCTCCCTTTTCCTCTCTTTCTCCTTCCCTCTCCCTTTCTCTCCCCTCTACATTCTACAGGGCTCCTGAAGTTAAATTTACTGTAGCTGAACTACAGTCTAGAACCCAACCAAATGTGCACTGCAGTAATAAAATTTGGCCATTGCCTATTAGAGTTCTTAATTGCAAAGACAGCCTTGTAAGTGCATGGTATTTATCAGCAAACATTGTGAGCCCTATTGTTCTGGTGGCTCTGCTAAACTACTTTTTAAGTTATATTAGTATGACAGAGAGCTCAAAAAACGCTGGTATCAGCACTGCCTTGTTGCATTAAAAAAAAAAAAACCTCACACAAAATAAAAAAAAAAGAAACAAAACAAACCCCCCCCCAAAAAACCTCACAACCTGTTTAAGCGTAAGGCTCTGATATACAAGAAATAACTCCCCTTTCAAACGTAACAACATGAATCCAGGAAAAACTTAGGAACTCAAAGAAAGTGAGAAATAAAGGAGGAAAGATAAAATTGTTCCAAGAAAAAATTATTCTAAGTCCTCAGTTCATCAACTAACAAAATCATGTGATCTTTATTAGTCTACTACTAAGACAATATTTTTTGTCAGCAACTATTGATCAAGCAACAACATCAATTAATTACTTTTTTCATGTCACCCAGTTTCAGATAGAAAAATCAAATACAGCCCTCTTGGCAGTACCACAGAAACTGCCACTTTCAGATGCTCTAGGACTGCATTTTTTTTAGGAGCAAAATGAGACAAAAAAAAGTGAACAAAAGGATACTAGTTTTACGTTTGCCAAATTATAAATTGATACATTTCAATTAAAAATTAAACATACTGCCAGGCTTGAAAATGTATTTCTTGGAATATGACCTATCTTTTCACATCAGTGTTCAATTTCTTTCAGCCAATGAGAAGCAATGTTTTGTAATTTCTTTTAAAATGCCAAAGGGAAGTTAGTACACCACCAGACTGAATAGAACTAAGTTAAACTTCAAAGCCATTTATTCTCTTATGAGGAAACAGGCACTTGGTAGAGTAACCTCAAAACATTCAGTTATGTTTCGTTCTCGACTTGAAATGTTTTGTTTTCCCTTCCAAGCTGCCATAAGACTCTGGCTGTAGGCAAGGAGGAGAAACAGCAGTGGCACTGGGGCTAGGGAACTACTAGACATACGACATTTGCAAACTACTATTGGGAATCAAGCTTAGAATGACCAGAACTACATTCAGACAACTCTCAAATGCTAGAACAGGAAAAAGTTATTGAACAGAAGGATATTACAGGAGATTGTAGGAGGGCTCACAGAGAAGAGGTAAAAGTATCCTCATACAATTTATTGTCACTTATAATTAGCAGATTGGTAATCCAATATAAAATCCGAAGAAACAGCTATGTGCAAAATAGTAATCTAACACACTGGAATTTCAGCAAAACTCAACCTAGCCACCAGCACTTGCGAGTTCTCCAGGAAAACCACTCCTCATAGTGACAAAACCTAGCGAAGAAACTTGACTTTTCAGTGTACTCTGCAGCAAAGAAGTAACTTGTAAGACAAAACACTTAACCATAAATTCTCCAGAAGTCGTACTTTTATTGTTAGGTTTTTAAGTACTGTGTAATCCTCAAGAACTTTAAGGATACACAACTAGGAATGGTTTCGAGTCAAGAAAACTGCATTATGGCAGGACTAACACCACCTTGGATGACCCTGCCCATGTCTTTGCTAGCCTGAGCACAATTGCTCATTGTATTTAGTTATTATACTGGTTTAGTTGTGACTATTCATTTGCTGCAACATCACGCTAATTAACCACATGGCAGAAACATGCCATTTTATGTACAGAATTGCCCCCTTTCTCCACACAGTTGCAGCCCCCTACAGTCAACCCTGCAAGAGCCAGCATTCCTTCTTCCTTCAAGGAAGACTATCAGTGAGAATTCCAGAAGACGGTGCCAATCTCGGAGTGTAACATAAATAAAAAAACAGAGACAGAGAAGAAGGAGATGGGCACATGTAAAAAGCAAAGGGATTAAGGGCAGAAACAGTAAGTTAGCAATTGCAAGAGGGCTGAAAGAAAGGGCTAATGAAAACTGAGAACACACATGGCATTATGTAAAGCTCTAAGAAAGACAGAAGCCAGTGAGCTGCAGGCACAGAAAACTGAGAAGCAGAAAAACCTACCCAGAGGCAAACTATAAAATTCAATAAACATCTGCTGATTGAGCATCTGGGCTCTAAATACAATTATTATGATGCAGGATGAAAAGGACTGCCAACAGTTTTGCTAGCAATGATCTCTAAATATTTAAATAGGAGACACCACGGTCAAAAAGTTTCTGTGTGTTATGGCCACCTTTATTTTAATCTATTCTCTCAAAACTACCGTCTCGTCTCTTCAAACAATGCCATCAAATCTGCTCAAAAGCTGCAACACTGTCATTCTTAACAAGTAAAACTGTTCCAACTTAGCCTATCACTAAAATCCTCTAAAAACCTTATCCAGAAAGTGTTTTTTCAAGTTTAATTTCATATCCATGCTCTAACAAGACACACTCCGCAAGACCAAGCCAGGCAACTGGAATTATCAGGTTGACTAACAAAATTTCTGATAAAGCATGCAATGTAATTAGCAAATTGAAAGTTCTCATATGCTACAATGATAGAATTTCATCAGTAATGGTACACAGCTTATTTCAGCTCTCAAATGAAACGCATTAGAAAGCACAAAGAATCACTGTCATTGTAATGGTACTGTATGTTACCTGCATTTCAAATTTAACACAAAGCTTACTCTATCAGTTGTTCTATTTATCTTTTCTGTGCAAAAGACAGGGCTAAATAATACTCACTAAATCTTGCCAACTTGCTCCTTCAACCATTCCAGGATAATAAGGTTACCAACTGTTTGCCATCTCCCATTCAACTAAATAAGAAATACAGCTTTAGATATAGCCCAGTTGCATGGGAAAAATCTGAAAAATCTGGAAAACAGAACTATAAATAGACTGTGAATTACTTCATTGTCTCTGAAAGACTAAATTAATCATTCTAATATCCCAGTAACCCAATGGCAAACCTGTTTTGATCATGTATTTTCAGCTTTAGAAGAAATGAAGGAGAAATCCACATGTAGTACAAAATAGAAAAAAAAAAAAACAAAAAAAACCCCCACAAATTTTCAAAAATACTTCTAGAATTCCTGAGTGTCCACTTATGTCTTTATCTACATTTCTTATAGGGAGTATTCTCTCCCTGTTTTGAAAGAAAATCTAAATATTTAACATTTTTATAACTTCACATATATAAAGCATGTTTTGCCACAGATACTGTGTTGTTCTGCAGCAACTTAATATTGCTCATTTGTGCATTTGCAATTCTTTTCAAACTGAAAGTCATTAAGCTGTGGTAATGACACATGAAAAAGAAAGAGACCACATGAATATAAGAACATAGATTGAGTTTATGCAGCCAACAGGTAGGAAAAAAGGTCTTTACTGTTAGATTTTAAAAATTAACACTAACTCAGTTGTCAGAATGATGCCCTGAAACCCCTCTGAAGTCAAGAATCAGCAATAATGGCAAGTGCTTGTAAATGAAAAACTTATTTAACTTCTCATGATACGTCCAAGGTTCATTTCCTCTTCTTCCTCCCCTCCCCCTCCCCTTTGCACCCCTCAAATGGATGCTAACTCCTGTTGTCTGCTTTTCTCACACTGAAGGGTACTTCTAGCCTAGTTGCATCAAGTGTCAAACTGAGTGTTCACGTAGCTGTAACAGATGAGTGGTGTTAAGAGGTGGTTCCTTCCATGGGAAAGGAGAAGGGAATTACTAATTTTTAACTCTGTTTTAATCCATTAGGAGATGTGCTTAAAAACTGTGAATTAACCAGGGTATGTATGGATTCTTATCACTGTAGAATTTTCTGCTTCTCAGAAATGCCATCCCATTAGTTACAGACAGTAACACACATACATGCCAGACACGTCTGTCATTTCCAGGGAACTTTGAATTATGCAGTACTAAGCAACCAGCATATCTATACCCACATCACAAATTATTCACATTCTTCTTAGATTGAATTTACTATGAATATGTCTTTGAAATGGAAGTTTAATTTCAAAGTTGACTTAGGTGACCAAACTGAGCTGGATTCTGCATTAACAGCAAACTCATTATCACTAGAAAGTCCCGCATTATTGCATTTCAAAACCAAAATCTAAAACTTTCATACTGGGATTTCTGTAGCACCACTTTTTCAGATCCTCATGAGCGTAGCAATACATGTGATAGAACACACATAACGTCAACATCTGGTGAGAAGTAAAACTGCAAAATTCTTCCTTTTTCTCTTGGAATGAAAACTTGTTCTATGAAAAGCCATTACAATCTCCTCTAAAAATCAGCAGCAAGTGCACAAAGAAGAACAGTGGAAAGGTTTTCTCCTTTTTTTTTTTTTTTTATTAAGCAGTGTTGGTAGTCCTTTGTAGTAGTTTGCCATTTATTTTGCATTGTTTCTTTAAAGCAAAACCATCCAAGATCTATTAAATCCTAATTGTACCACTCTGCAGAATGAAATGAAACATTTAAATAAACTAATGATTTCGGATATATATTTCTTGTAAGGAACGCATAAGGTCCTGGAGTGAAAGTGGCCTAAGAAGTCTAGTTAATATTCAAGGATCACCTCCTCCAAGCTCAAGATAAGTCCATCCGAGCAAGTAGAAGTCAGGCAAATATGCCAGGAGGCCTGCATGGCTGCACTCCTAGCAAAACTCAAACAGGAAAAAGAAGCACAGGCAGGTAATGAGGGAGGAATATAGAGATGTTGTCCAAGCGTCTAGGGATGAGGTTAAGAAAGCCAAAGGCCAAAAGGAACTGAATCTGTCCACGGATGACAAAGATAACAAGGGCTTCCCTAAGTAGACAGGTGACAAAAGGAAAGCTACAAAAAATGTGGGCCCACTGCTGAATGACGCAAAGGACCTGGTGACACAGAATATGGAAGAATGACTTCTTTACCTCAGCCTTGACTAGCAAGACCGGCTTTCGGGAATCCCAGGCCCCACAAACCAGGGAGAAATGCTGGAGCAAAGAAGATGTACCTTAAGTGGAAGAAGATAAGGTCAGGAAAGAGTTAAGCAAACTGGACACATGTAAGAGTATAACCTGATGGATGCAACCACAAGTGTTGAGGGAGCTGGCAGATGACACTGTGAAGCTGGTCACTCTTGAAAACCTTCGACTGATCATGGAGACCAGGAGAAGGACTCAGAAGGAACGAAAATGTCACTCATATCTTTAAGGGTGTTGTGGTTTAAGCTTCTCAGCCACAGTTTTGCTCACTCACTCACTTCCCCCTCTTTCTTCCCTCCGCTCCTGGAGGGATGGGAAGGAGAATCAAAAGAATGCAACTCCCACAGGTTGAGATAAGAACAGTCCAGCAACTAAGGTGTAACACAAACCACCACTGCTACCACCAATAATAATAATGACAGGAGACAAATACAAGGGAAGAGTTTTTTCTCCCCCCCCACTCCGGGGGGGGGGGGGGGGGGGGGGGCGCAACTCCCACAGGTCAGGACAAGAACAGCCCAGCAACCAAGGTACAACACAAACCACTGCCACCACCACCAATAATAATAACAACGAGAGAAATACAAGGGAAGAGGACAGAACTGCTCACCACTCGACAACCGAGCTGTGAACTAAAAACCCCAACTCTTCCGGGTTCCGGCCCCCAGTTCTTTTTCCTCCCGGACATGACGTGCTGTGGTATGGAATAACCTCTTTGGTCAGTTTGGATCAGGTGTCCTGTCTCTGCTTCTCCCTGGCTTCCCCCCTTCCCTAGCAGAGCATGAGACCCAGCAAGTCCTTGGCCAGCCTAAACATCACCAAGCAGTAACTGAAAACACTGGCGTTATCAGCACTGTTCCCAGGCCCAAAATCAAAAACACAGAGCTGCACCAGCTACCAAGAAGGAGAAAAATGACTGCTACTGCTGAACCCATGACAAAGGGCAAGAAGAAGCACTTGGGAAACTACAGGGTAGTCTTCAATTCCTGGGAAAGTGATGGAGCAGCTAATCCTTAAAATAATTTCCAAGCATATGAAGGACAAGAAAATCATCAGCAGTCATCAGCACAGCTTCACCTAAAGCAAGTCATGCTTGACTAACATGATCACCTCTAACAGTGGCATGGTAGATGAGAGGATAGTAGTGCATACTGTCTACCTGGACTTCAGGAATGCCTCTGACACCATATGTCACGTGATCCACTTAGACAAGCTGCTGATGTGCAGGCTGGGTAAGCGAACAGTGAAGTGGACTGAAAACCAGCTGAACAGCCATACCTAGAGAATGGTTATCAGTACAACAAAGTCTGGCTGGAAGACAGGAATTGGCAGTTACCCTAGAGGCCATTACTGGGTACAAATACTGTTTCATGTTAATGATCTCGACAGTGGGCAGAGCGCACCCTCAGCAAGTCAGCTGATGACACCAAACCGGAAAGAGGGACCGACACCCCAGAGGGTTGTGCTGCCATCCAGAGGGACCTGGACAGGCTGGAGAAAGAGGCTCACAGGAACCTCATGCAGTTCAACAAGGGGAAGTACAAAGTCCTACAGCTCAGGGCGGGAGACAGCCTGAGGCACCAGAACATGCTGGGGTCTGCCCAGCTAGAAAGCAGATTGGCAGAAAAGGCTCTGTGGGTCCTGGTGGACATCAAGTTAAACACAGGCCAGCAATGTGCCCTTCCTTCAAAGAAGGTGTTTGGTATCCTGGGATGCATTGGACAAAGTATTGTCAGCAGACTGCGGAAGATTATCTTTCCGTTCCTACTCAGCACCGGTGAGGCCACCCTGGAGTGCTTGCTCCAGTTCTGGGCTCCCCAGTACAAGACAGATATGGACCCAATGGAGAGAGTCCAGCCGAGGGCCACCAACAGACTGAAGCATCTCTTCTAGGAGGAAATGCCAAGAGTGCTGAGACTGTTCAGCCTGGGGAAGAGAAGGCTCAAGGGAGATCTCACCAATGCATATAAATACGTGAAGGGAAAATACAAAGAGGATGGAGCCAGGCATTTTTTCAGTGGTGGCCAGTGACAGGACCAGAGACAATGAGTACACACTGAAACACAGAAGGTTTCCTCTGGACATCAGGAGACACTTTGACTGTGATGGTGACTGAGTACTGGCACAGGCTGCTCAGGTAGCGGAGCCTCCATCCTTGGACTTACTCAAAACCTGCCTGGACATGGTCCCAGGCAGCTGCTTCTACATGACCCTGCTTGAGCAGAGGTTTGGACCAGATCAGCCCCAGAGGTCCCTGCCTTAACCGTTCTGTGATTCTGTAATGGAAACTGGTATCTCATTACTGAAGAATATGACCATGTAACATTCTTGCCTATACCTCATTGGCACCAATTACTAGGTTTGAAACTGGTTAAATCAGACAAAGAGATTCAGCATAGCACACAATGCAGAAACATGAGAAGTTAAAGAAATTCTTACAGTGAAGGATAGAATCTACCTTCATGAAAAGCAATTAGAATATTTATTTCCATTGCCGCAGAGGTAGGTATCAAAATTCAACTATATGAGTTTCACAAAGAAAGATGATTATGGGTGTTCACAGGTATTCAGCCCTGCAGGGTGTGAGACAGAATCTGTAAGTTCTAAAAAGCCTGAGGAAAAAAAAATGGAAAGAAAAAAAAGGTTCTGCGCTTTGCAGAGATCTCTTCTCATAGAGCAACCAAATTAACACAAACCTTCATGCGATCATGGCTGGACTGTTACAAATCAATATACTTTTTCCTACTTTGCACAACAGATAAGATAGCCACCAGTGGAGGAGAAGCAGAGAGATTCTATCTATTCTTAAAGGCAGCACCTCTGAAGTCAGAAGAAAAGCATAATTGTAAACATTTTAACAATTTTTTTTCCTTCATGTGTAGCAGTCACCTCAATATTGCTACCATAGCAGTACAATTCACAGCAGTTAACTGACACATCATGTTACAGGCAAAGGTAAGTTTTCCCTTAAAGATTCAATTTATTTACTGATTTCGCTGAAAGAAACTACATGATTATTTAGCATGGGCCAGACCTTCCACCAAGTTCGTTATACCTGGCAAAACACTGGTACACTAAGCATCATGACAAAATCAGTTGTTCCTACAGGAACCAATTACCAGATATATAAAGAAAGAAGAACCTATGAACAGAGAACTCTTAGACCACCATGAGTTTAAATAAGAATCAAGTATGTCTGCAAATGTGTTCACATTAAAAAACCCACTTAGGTAAGTAAATCAAATAACAACAGCATGAGTAACTTGCAAAAATTATGCTGTGCAAGCAAAAGGGAAAAAAGAGATGAAAGGGGAGAAAAATGAAATTATTTCATGCAGGTTTAGCAACAGGAAAGGACAGTCCTCAGCACACCATTCTTAGGTAGGTACCCAGTCTACTCTGCAGATGACCACTCTGGTTTGTGTAAGTGGCTGCAAAACCCATGTCAACTACACTTGGAAGAAGTGGCAGTCCAAGGAAGGATGATGTAGGTGACATTCCACTCGAAGAATGAAAGTACCAACCCCAACAAACGTTAATAAGCTAGACTCTACTACTTAATATATGTCAACATGTTAAGAGTAAGCAACCAATGCAACTTAAACAGAATATAAAGTGTAAAAAATTATCAAATAGGATGCATTCAGCCCCCTGAAGGATAATTCTTAATAGCAAATGAGAACAGTTAGGAGTAGGGTTATCTCAGCTTCTTGTAGATGAAGGTCAGATAACAATGTTCATAGAATCATAGAACAGTTAGGGCTGGAAAGGACCTTAAGATCATCTAGTTCCAACCCCGTGCCATGGGCAGGGACACCTCACACTAAACCATGTCACCCAAGGCTCAATCCAACCTCACCCTGAACACCGCCAGGGATGGAGCACTCACAACTTCCCTGGCCAACCCATTCCAGGGCCTCACCACCCTCACAGTAAAGAATTTCTTCCTCAGATCCAATCTAAATTGCCCGTTTGACTTTGAACCCATTACCCCTTGTCCTCTCACTACAGTCCCTCATGAAGAGTCCCTCCCCAGCATCCCTATAGGCCCCCTTCAGATACTGGAAGAGTGCTATGAGGTCTCCACGCAGCCTTCTCTTCTGCAGGCTCAACAGCCCAAATTTTCTCAGACTGTCTTCATATGGGAGGTGCTCCAGTCCCCTGATTGTCCTCTTGGCCCTCCTCTGGACTTGCTCCAACAGTTCCATGTCCTTTTTATGTTGAGAACACCAGAACTGCACACAATACTCCAAGTGAGGTCTCACAAGAGCAGAGTAGAGGGGCAGGATCACCTCCCTCGACCTGCTGGTCACACTCCTTTTGATGCAGCCCAGGATACGGTTGGCTTTCTGGGCTGCAAGCGCACACTGCCGGCTCATGTTCATTTTTTCATTGACCAACACCCCCACGTCCTTCTCCACAGGGCTGCTCTGAATCTTTTCCCTGCCCAACCTGTAGCTGTGCCTGGGATTGCTCCGACCCAGGTGTAGGACCTTGCACTTGTCACGTTGTTGAAAATAAATGATATATTTGGGTTTGCAGTCTGCAAAGGATAGACACTGCAAGACAGGCACCTGTGCTGTTTCGTGGGAACACTAGCTTCACCCAAATTTTAGCAAGAATGGTTCACAAAGGCACGAAGCTGTCAAATAATTTTGACTTTATCACATAGCACAGTAGTGATCCTATATTTCTCTGTCATTAGAACCATCTATCATAGTTGTGTGTTGACAATTGTAAATCCACAACTGCAACAAAATTTAGTCTCTTAGAAACATTTTCAAAAGTTGCTCTGGCATATCAGAAACTAGAGGCGCTGTTATTATTCTAGCAAACACTGAAATATCCACACATTTTAAAATGTATAAACTTTTAAAACAGTATCCCATTTCAGTTATCAGCAGATGGTCATAAGCCTGATGCAGATTTTTACTTTGTGATACATCCTCACAATCTGCAATAAAATTCAGCAACCACCTGCTGAAGCATTTCCAAAATTTAGAACGCAATCAATAATACTGCAACCAGTAATAAAGGCCAGAATCCAAAACTTAGACATGCTGTATTTACAATGTTAATACAAACATAATTCAAAGCCTTTGCACTAATGCATTAAAACAACTGCATGCTTTATCTCTGCACAGATGGAAAGCTTGCATATATTTCCTATATCCACATCTATTCACATCTAGTCTCCCTTTTCTGGGCTTCTTTTCCATTCCCCTTTATTCCCAGCTTGCTGTTCCACAGCCCACAGCCATGTCTCACCCATTCCCTTTCTCAGCTGCCCTCTCTCAAACTCACAGGTCCCCATCCTCATCTCCCAGCACAGACACCTTTAACACACCCAGCTCCCTGCCGAAAAGTGCTTCCAGTGACCTCTGTGACCATGTTCTTCTGTGCCACCTCTTGACTTCAAGCCCTGGGTTCTCCTTCAGCCTCCTTTCTACCTGCCAGCAAGGCTCTACCTCCTTTGTATCTCTTCTCAAGTCTAGCTCTTGTCCTTTACAACTTCTAATCAGAAAGCATGATCTTCAGGAACTGACAAGGCTGGACTGGATGGGTAATGCTGGGAACTGTCTGGGTCTGGACATCTTCACACCTTGTCATAATGACTGTAGCTTAACCCAAAAATCCAAGGAATGACTGTGGAAGACTGCCAGTAATCTCTGAGATAAGCAAACCTATTAAAATCTTCAATCTGAAATTGAAGTGTTACAGACAAATCTAGTACTGAGCACTTGCAAACATTTTTGCCTCCTTCCCTGAACAGCTTCATGAGATCAGCTAACAGAAAAACACATAAATGCTAATAACCTGGCAAATTCCAATTTCTACTGCAAAGTTATGTGGCAGCAGAAAGAATCACCAGATGTTCCTGTATTTTTAACACAAGGAAGTTTTGTCTGTTTCACTAGCTTCATTTGTGGAAACAAATGTAACATTTTGTCTGATAATTTTCCCAAGAAATTCAGCTTAAGAAAGACACCAATTTCAATGATTAAAACGCTCACAAAGGCAGAATGCAACAGGTGTGTATGTCAGGAAGCAATATTAATAGATGTCAGTATCACTTCCACCTAAAAATATTAACGCTGTCATTGCATTACAACACAAAATCTTTTTTAAAGCTTTACTATAAAAGGCCAACAAAAGCGCCTGAATTTCCTAATTACTATACATATTTAACACACAATGACAAACCTAGTGTTTTAACAACAGTAAACTATTTCCACCTTATTTTGCTCAATGTTCTATACCTTAATAGCAAAAATTATGTTTATAATTACAGTAACAGCCATTTCGTAATTAGCTGTTCTTTACAACACCTTCTTGTCTAGCTGAAAATAGTGGAAATACACAAGCACAAACAAGCGATGTCCAATCCCATTACAAAGTAAAAAGATCTTAAGATAGTAAGTAATGACAGTAATTTTTCACTCATGCACACTGATTGCATTTTAATCTGCATTTAGAAATATTTAACTTTGAAACAGAGGAATTTGGATATTGCAGAAAGAAACATCAGAACAAAGTTAAGTTTAAAAACACAAACGCAAGCACCACAAGTTTTTCTGCTTCACTTTCAGGTTCACCTCCTAAAGCCAAATATTTATGTACATATTGGTTTAAAATATTTTGTATAATGCAGGACTTGCACTGAGAAGTAGCTTTTTCAATGCGCGTATCAAGGCAGCAGTTCAACAGCAGTGTGGAGGAGCACTCCAAGAAGAATTTCAGACCATGAAATGGAGAAGCCCACAGTGGAAACTGCTACCTGTTACCATGATTGCTTCCAGCTCACACAATTTATCTGTAATGCCACATTCTGAATTTTCCCACAACTCTTCGCTGACATCTGACTTTTCATTATAAGTATCTTTTAAGTTATTTTTAGGGTTCGCACCAAAGCTTAACCTATCTCTTAAGAAATTAATAATAATCAGAGTCAGCACAGCCCAAGTCCCATATAGCTCTGGTGCCCTCTCTATTCTACCACCAACGCCCCTCTTCAAACAAGATGCTGGTTTAATGTCTTCCCTGTCAAAAAAAAAATTGTCCTCACAAATAACAATACTGAAAAATGGAGGTGAAATAGAACTGATTTATACTTTTTCTCTCGAATTCAGACACCAACTACATGCTTCCTACAGCTTTAACAAAAAAAAAAAAAAAAAACCCAAAAAACAATACCCTAGTCAACTTTACAATCTAGGACAAAAATTTATATACAAGTGGAGTACACCTAAGCATACTGAAAAAATACTTACTAATTTAAATTTGACAATCTGAAAACATTTATGTTAGTATTTTAATTTCACTGTCAAATTTTCACGCAGAACTACCAAAACAGACTTACAATATGTGAGCCAATTTCCAGAATTTCAAGGAATATTTCTGTTTACAGAATCACAGAATTATAGAATCATAGACTAGAATCATAGAATAGTTAGGGCTGGAAAGGACCTTAAGATCATCTAGTTCCAACCCCCTGCCATGGACAGGGACACCTCACACTAAACCATGTCACCCAAGGCTCAATACAACCTCTCCCTGAACACCGCCAGGGATGGAGCATTCACAGCCTCCCTGGGCAACCCATTCCAACCCCTCACCACCCTTACAGTAAAGAACTTCTTCCTCATATCCAATCTAAATTTCCCCTGTTTGACTTTGAACCCCTTACCCCTTGTCCTCTCACCACAGTCCCTAATGAAGAGTCCCTCCCCAGCATCCCTATAGGCCCCCTTTCAGATACTGGAAGGCTGCTATGAGGTTTCCACGCAGCCTTCTCTTCTCCAGCCTGAACAGACCCAATTTTCTCAGCCGATCTTCTTACAGGAGGTGCTCCAGTCCCCTGATCATACTCATGGCCCTCCTCTGAATTTGTTCCAACAGTTCCATGTCCTTTTTATGTTGAGGACACCAGAACTGCACACAATACTCCAAGTGAGGTCTCACAAGAGCAGAGTAGAGGGGCAGGATCACCTCCCTCGACCTGCTGGTCACGCTCCTTTTGATGCAGCCCAGGATACGGTTGGCTTTCTGGGCTGCAAGCACACACTGCTGGCTCATGTTCATTTTCTCATTGACCAACACCCCCAAGTCCTTCTCCGCAGGGCTGCTCTGAATCTCTTCCCTGCCCAACCTGTAGCTGTGCCTGGGATTGCTCCCACCCAGGTGTAGGACCTTGCACTCGGCATGGTTAAACTTCATCAGGTTGGCATCAGCCCACCTCACAAGCATGTCAAGGTCCCTCTGGATGGCATTCCTTCCCTCCAATATATCAACCGAACCACACAGCTTGGTGTCATCGGCAAACTTGCTGAGGGTGCACTCAATCCCACTGTCCATGTCACCAAAAAAGATGTTGAACAAGACCGGTTCCAACACCGATCCCTGGGGGACACCACTCGTTACTGGTCCCCAGCTGGACATTGAGCCACTGAGCACTACTCTTTGCGTGCGGCCATCCAGCCAGTTCTTTATCCACCGAGTGGTCCACCTATCAAATTGATGTCTCTCCAACTTAGAGAGAAGGATGTCATGGGAGACAGTGTCAAAGGCTTTACACAAGTCCAGGTAGATGACATCAACTGCTCTGCCCCTGTCCATCAGTTCCGTAGCCCCTTCATAGAAGGTCACCAGATTGGTCAGGCAGGATTTCCCCTTACTGAAGCCATGCTGGCTGTCACCTGCCACCTTGTTGGTTTTCACATGCCTCAGCATGCCTTTCAGGAGAAGCTGCTCCAAGATTTTGCCAGGCACAGAGGTGAGACTGACTGGTCTGTAGTTCCCCACCTCATCCATTTTCCCCTTCTTGAAAATGGGGGTTAAATTTCCCTTTTTCCAGTCGTCGGGAACTTCACCTGACTGCCACGATTTCTCAAATACGATGGACAGTGGTTTAGAAACTTCATTTGCCAGCTCCTTCAGGACCCGCGGATGGATTTCATCCGGTCCCATGGCCTTGTGCATGTTCACGTTCCGAAGATGGTCTCGAACCTGATCCTCTCCTGCAGTGGGCCCAGGGTCTTCATTCTCACTGTCCCTGCATCTGCCTTCCAAGACTTGGGTGGTGTGGTCAGAGCATTTGCCAGTGAAGACTGAGGCAAAGAAGTCATTAAGAACCTCAGCCTTCTCCAAATCCAGGGTAGCCAGTTCTCCCAAGAGCTTCCGGAGAGGGCCCACGGTGTCCCTAGTCTGTCTTTTATTTGCAGTGTACCTACAGAATTCCTTCCTGCTATCTTTCACATCCCAAGCCAAGTTTAATTCTAAGTGGGCCTTAGCTTTCCTAACCTGGTCCCCAGCTTCCCAGACAACATCCCTGTATTCTTCCCAGGCCATCTGTCCTTGCTTCCACCTTTTATAAGCCTCTTTTTTCCTTCCAATTTTCCTCAGCAGCTCCTTATCCATCCAAGGAGGTCTCCTGTCCCTCCTGCAGCACTTCCTTCTAGTTGGGACACAACACTCTTTACCTGTTGGTGAGCACAAGGTCAAGCATGGCACCTCTCCTTGTCAGCTCCTATTACTTGCAGAAGGAAGTTGCCTTCCACACAATCGAGGAACTTCCTGGATTGCTTGTGCTGGGCCATACCATCCCTCCGGCAGATATCAGGGTGGTTGAAGCCTCCCATGAGAACAAGGGCTTGCGAGCATGAGGCTGTTTCTATCTGTCTATAAGGCTTCATCCACAGAGTCCTCTTGGACAGGAGGTCTGTAACAGATCCCCAGTAATGTCTCCCATCACTGTTCTCCCTTTAACACAAACCCACAAACTCTCTGTTGACTGCTCACCTGTCCCAGACAAGAGTTCCATACTCTCCAGCCTATCCCTAACATAAATAGCAACTCCCCCTCCCCGTCTGCCAGGCCTGTCTTTTCTGAAGAGCCTTATTAGAGATGGTAGCAATTTAAATCTTAAAAATATCACAGAATCTAGAATGGTTTGGGTTAGACAGGTCCTTAAAGATCATTTAGTTCCAACCTGCCCTGCCTCAGGCAGGGACACTTCCACTAGACCAACTTGCTCAAGGTCCATTCAATCTGTCCTTGAACACTGAAACGGACGGGGCAGCTACAGCTTCTCTGGGTAGTCTGTTCCAATGTCTCAGTACCCTCATAGGAAATAATTTCTTCCTAATATCTAATCTAGATCTCTCCTTTGTCAGTTTAAAGCCATTCCCCTTTGTTCTGTCACTACACTCCTCCTGAAAAGTCCTTCTCCAGATTTCTTGTTGGACCCCTTTAGGTACTGGAAGACTGCTAGAATGTTTCCCCAAAGCCTTCTCTTCTTCAGGCTGAACAAGCCCAAATTTCTCAGCCTGCCTTAATAGGAGAGGTGCTTCAGCCCTTTGAGCATCTTCATGGCCTCATCTGGACTCACACAAGCAGCTCCACATCCTTCTTGTGCTGGGGCCCCAGAGCTGGACAGAGGGACTGCAGGTGGGGTCTCACCAGAACACAGTAGAGGGGCAGGATCACCTTCTTTGACCTTCAAGATCTTTTTGATGCAGCCCAGCAGATAGCTGGCTTTCTGAGTGCAACTATACACTGCCATTGCACGGTGAGCAGGCAACTAACAACCTCCAGGACTTCTTCCTCACAGCTGCTCTCAAACTGTTCTCTGCTCAGCTTGTATTTGTGCTTGGGATTACCTTTGTAAAGTGCAAATAAAAAAAACCAAATCATACATGCAGAAAATCAATTTATATGGCAAATTCTTACATGGGACTGACTAATGCAGGCTACCACCAGTGGCAAAACAGTATCTTCAGCAGCACGAGATCTCTACACCAAACCTCCATCGTTTCATCACAGCAAATCTTTGAATTCAGAGATCATCACATTTCCCTACAGAGTATGTAAGTTGATATATTATTACTACATGTCACAGAAAAGCTCAAATGGGCTCTTCCGTGCTTTCTAGGAAGCCGGAATTCCCAGTACAAGTAACACCTGCACCCAGAAATATTATACAATGTCGTAACAGAACTTAACCATAAGGAAAGAAACACAGATGCGCCAGGAACACATTTCCTTCTGGAAAACATTGCTAATGTTACTTTCACAGCATACATTTGTCCTAGCTAATTTTTTAGCCCATAAGGCATTGCCAAACATGAGTTTTTAGGAAAAAGGAATATTAAAATATCAGGCAGATACATTACATAATCTATGTTTTTTGTTTTGTTTTTGTTTTTTTTTTTTCCTGTTTATTAGGAGGCTGCAGAAGAGCATTATCTGTGCTGAACAGTGTCTGGCAATGCTGACTAATTGTTTTATAGTGCTCCAATTTAATAACATCCAAGCTTGGAACACACTGAGCCTGATAAGCAGCTCACAAAAATAAAAAGAAAAAAAAAAAAAATTTCTTTGAAGTCACTATGCTTTTTTACACTGCAAATAGCCTGCATCGGTTACAGTATAAACTACATAGGCTGATCATGCCAAAGCCTCCTCTGCATGACTATGGATTCATATTCATGTTCTGACCCATGTTCCCAAAATCACCAGCTCAGCTCACTGAAAACATATCATCAAACCTGTCTCTTAAAAAACTGTAGGTGTTCAAATGACTCCAGAAAAGCTGATCTTCCCATTTCAAAGGATGCTTTCACCTATATTTTTAAATTTTTACATTAAATTGTAAAGTATAAAAATAGATTAGATTTTTCAAAGAGATAAATAATCTGTGGACATTTCACAGTGGATCTGTGAAACAGAGCATAGTGAATGGTCACTATCCAGGAGCATGTCCACTGAAGTTTCCCACTGGACTCCTTAAATGCTGCAGTTATATGTCACACTTACTGTCCCAACACCCCTCAAGGCAACAGTACAGTACAGATTTACAAGCTCTACCTCAGCATCTCTGAAACAACAAAGCTGAGAAAACTCTTACAAGGTTACAAGAGTTATTGCTGCCATCAGATGAGTTTCACCCAGTTCTCTACTACAACCCATTTCTTCTCCTTAGGACAACTCTATCTAAGCATACTGTGTTCACTTTTCTAAGGCTTTAGCAGCTCACAAACACTGTTCACCTTTTTGTTTTCTCTACTGTTGGCAAAGAAATCAGTTATGCAGCCTTTTGAAGGTTAAAATAGTTCAAAAATATGCCACGCTTTGTATTTGATAACCACATTCCACTCTGTTTTATTGCAAGGTTGCAATATTTTAAAGGATTAACAATAAGGATTTATCACATTTCTGAAAACATCTTCTGGCTGGGGAAAATATATACCCTCTCTGTGGCAAGATGCAGTACACTCTTCAATGTTACAAGCCACATACAACTTTGACACACAGCCAACACCATGTCCAGAAGCAGAGATGGAACTGTAGTACGAAATGGTACTTACCTGCTCAGTAGTAGTACTGGAAGTATATTGACATGCTTATTGCATGGCCAGCCACCATTCAGAAAGCAGATTCAATACTGGGGTGACATTTATTCTCTGACTTTCTTAATGAGCAGACTACCAAACCCAGAAAGATAAAACAAGTGTTTGAGATTTAAACCTAGCTGTGAAAGCATACAAAACCTGTTTCCCATTCCATCAGTGTTATTTCCTCATACATATGTACAGCATAAGCACAAGCTGATGCTTGCTCTGAAAGAACACAGGCACACATGGAAAAATACCTCAGGGTAGGGATTGCCACTGCTGAACTTTCCCCTAATAGTGAGGTTTGGCTCAATATCCCGTTCTTCTGCTGGTTACCAACCTCACCCCACAGCTCTCCTCAGCCTTTGTCACTCACCTCAGATACACAACTTGAAGCCATGCAGCCCTTTTTCTTTCTTCCACATGATTTTTTCCTCAAATCGTGAACACAAATCTTAAAGTTCAATATTGTCCTATCATAATACTATAAAAAAGTCACAAAGTATTTGAAACTTCGCTCTTTCTTTACTTTGACACATCTGGCACTACATAAAGGAATTTGCTTCTCATGAACTCACTACTCTGCTTCCTACGCAAATACAAACCTTAAATCCTATCTTCCCTTCCCAGTATTTCAAATACTGCATTGTTAAAATAAACAAATGAGTAAGTTACTATTTTTTCCAAGACAAACAGCCCATCTGTTTACGCCAGTCAATGTAAAGGTTTAATGAATATGCAGCTGTTACTAATGCTGCAAGCCATAACATTCACATTCTAAACACTTGACTTCCAAGCCTAAAGAACGAAGCAGAAAGTTTATATTATGCACTTAAAGCACCATGGTATCTACTAATTTTCCTGCGCAGAAAAGAATCATTTAGCTCTTGAGTATTCAACCGAGAAAAATAACATTAATGTCAGTACTTGTATCTTCTTTATGTTCCTACGCTATTAAACTGTCCCAGAATTAAGCAAGACCGTAACTGCTGACCACATTTAGGCCAACAGGTCAAACCACAGGTCTCCCTAACTCAATGCACCATCTCAACAGTGGATGGCCAGGTGAACATACAAGAACAAAGCTAGTATGTAGTGATATCTCCACAGAATGCTGGAGCTTAAACCCAGGTAGTATCTTTGAATTTGGAAGAACTGTCATGGTTTAAGCCCAGCCGTAAATCAGCTACGTAGTCGTTAGCTCACTCTCCTCCTTCCTCTCCCCACTCCTGGAGGGATGGGGAGGAGAATCGAAAGAATGTAACTCCCATGGGTTGACATAAGAACAGGCCAGTAACTAAGGCGTAACACAAACCACTACTGCTACCATCAATAATAATAATGATAAGGGAAATAACAAGGGAAGAGAATACAACCACTCATGACCCACTGACCAATACCCAACCCAACTCAGCAGTGATCTAACCTGTCTGGGTAACTGCCCCCAGTTCATATAGTGGGCATGACGTGCTGCGGTATGGAATACCTCTTTGGCTAGTTTGGGTCAGTTGTCCTGTCTCTGCTTCCTCCCGGCTTCCCGTCCTCCCTGGCAGAGCATGAGACTCAGAAAGTCCTTGGTCAGAGTAAACATTACTGAGCAGCAACTAAAAACATCGGTGTTATCAGTGCTGTTCCTGGACTGAAAGTCAAAAACACAGCACTGCACCAGCTACTAAGAAGGAGAAAAATGACTGCTACTGCTGAACCAAGGAATGAATCCACCCCTTATTCCATACCATTCACGTCATGCTCAGATCCCACATTTTCAATATACCATCATTCTTATTTCATATATACATATATATATATATATATATATATATACACACACAGAGAGAGAGACAGAGAGAGAGAGAGATCATTCCTTAGTGCATGGACCAATCCCCATAAAGCTGCTGAGTCCATTCGGTCCATGATATCGGGCTCCACCTCTTGCAAGTCTTTCACAGCAGGAGGCTGTATGCAGTGTTCACACTCTGGCTTAATCTGGGCAATAATGTCCATTGCTAAGTCCACCCCTCGATCATGAGTCCATCTCTATGTTGCATCTGCCCTGATGGCCTGAAGAATCATGAGCTCACCAGGCTCAAAGTAATTCACCCTCCCCTTCAGCAGTTTCTGCAGTTTGTCTCTGGGGACTCCATACAGCTGCCTTTCATCTTCGATGCTTCCAAAGCACTGGAGGGGCCCAGTGGACTAGATACTCGCCCACACTATCCCACCCACCCTGCCACTCATGACTGTCCAGCCTCGGGGAAAACCTCTTGGTCCTCCTGTATTGTCATCTAATCCTAGACAAGACCCAAACCCGACCCTGCTTAACTTTTGAGATCAGACAAAACGGTCGTGGATAAAACACACTCTGTATGCGTGCCGACATGCTGATCCCCATCAGAATCAGCAGGCAGGTCTCAAGGGTACCTAAAGGCCATTCAAAACCTTCAGAACTCTCAAATGATACTGCTGTCACTGGGGCTGCTGTAACTGTGGTGCTTGGAGCTGGAGTAGCTGCGCTGTCTGCTGCGGTTGGATTTTGAGTAGTTGCTGTAGTTGTTGCTTGGGTTGGTGTAGCTGCTGTGCTTGGGGTTGGAGTAGCTGCATTATCTGTTGTAGTCAGAGTTTGAATAGCTGCTGTACTTGTCACTAGTGTATGTGGGAATGTCTCCCTCACAGGCTGACCACCCGAGGAGGGGAAAAAAGATGTGTAATTGCTATATACTTCTGTTATATACCTCCCAAGATATAGAGGTGGTTACCACACTGGGAACGCAAGCCAGATCAGTTTCATGATCAATGAGTCTATGGTATTACAAGCCATTACCATAAAGTACAGTGAAACAAGGACCATAGCCCAAGCCCCCCATCCGATAAACACTAACACAGCAAATAACAGCTGTAAGTAAGGTGCAACATGCTGAAACTCCGAGATCAAGAGCAACAACTTTGAGAGCCAATAAATCAGCATTGGATGAGTGACTATTAAAGCGAAGCAATGAATGTTTACCACAAATACGATCAGACACACTCTGGTCAGATCTGTCGTTATCTCAATCCTTCATGCCCCATGTTGGGTGCCAAAAAGAACTGTTATGGTTTAAGCCCAGCCGTAAATCAGCTACGCAGTCGTTAGCTCACTCTCCTCCTTCCTCTCCCCACTCCTGGAGGGATGGGGAGGAGAACCGAAAGAATGTAACTCCCATGGGTTGACATAAGAACAGGCCAGTAACTAAGGTATAACACAAACCACTACTGCTACCATCAATAATAATAATGATAAGGGAAATAACAAGGGAAGAGAATACAACCGCTCACCCCCCTCTGACCGATACCCAGCCTGACCTGAGCAGTGATCTAACCTGTCTGGGTAACTGCCCCCAGTTCATATAGTGGGCATGACATGCTGCGGTATGGAATACCTCTTTGGTTAGTTTGGGTCAGGCGTCCTGTCTCTGCTTCCTCCCGGCTTCTCCTCCTCCCTGGCAGAGCATGAGAGTCAGACAGTCCTTGGTCAGAGTAAACATTACCAAGCAGTAACTAAAAACATCGGTGTTATCAGCGCTGTTCCCAGGCCGAAAGTCAAAAACACAGCACTGCACTAGCTACTAAGAAGGAGAAAAATGACTGCTACTGCTGAACCCAGGACAGGAAGAAGAAGAAGATACAGATTATATCTTCGAGATGAACATCTCTTTCTGCAGAAACACTATGTACAAAAGAATATAAGTTCTGATAACGTTTAATTTTCAGCTATGAAAAATCAGTCTGTAATTGCAGTTTCTATGCACCAAACTGTCTACCTGTACGTGTTTTCAGTAATGTTCACAATGTTGGCTTCAAAAATGCACTTTTGATTACATTAAATATTGACAGTGTTGTATGACTAAAACATCGAACAGATCCAAACAGCACTTACCTAATTCGGGTGGCATGTATTGCATACGAATTACATCCTTCCTTGCTTATCCTTAAAAAGCGAACTCCATGAATCATGTTAAGCCGTAATTTTGACAGGTGAAAACCCTGTCAAAACCCGTAATAGTAGGACAGACCTAGCTTGGTTGGACGCTGTTAATTACTTACAAAAGTATCAAAGGCTGTCGCACATTCTCATGGAATACAACAACAGCCATCTGCAAATTCTAGAGTTTCTAAATTTGCTTCTTTTAATGAAACATGTTTAAAACCTCCCAAATCTAACAGCTCCACCAAGCAAACCTTGCTATGTAAAAACAATACTACTACTTCTATATCTTTATGCAGTTATAACACACTGTATCTACTATGCAAACAGCGCATCGGTTAATCTTTCTTTGGATAGAAGAAAGAAAAGGTTGAGGGGGAGAAAAAGCAGAAGAAATGGGGTAACATACCAATATATGTATCAATAAATAAGAGCTTGAACTCTGGAACTAAGAAATCATAGAGCATAAGTTCTGTAGATGTCTGATTGACCTATGACAGAAATCAGAGGGCTGGGGTTTTTTTTTTTTGCTTTCTGCATGATCTTTGGATGGGGGCAGGTGAGTAAATAAGACCATCAAGATCTCCGTTTACTGGGGCAAGAGTTCAAGGACAGCAAACATCAACCAAACACAAGTTTCTACAATCACACCATGTCTTGAAAAAAATACATGCCTTCATTTTTGCTCACTGCCCAAAAAGATATGTAAATCTCCAGTAGAAAGTTTCAATACAAATGGAATGAGTTCAAATAATTCTATTTTCTACTTTTTCTAAAGTGTTCATTCAAGAATTTACCGTATCTTCAGGGCTTTGTAGTTTTTCTTGATTATTTCAAATAACAGTAGTTTCATGCCAAAATCTCCATGTACTGAGACAAAAAGATCAAGTCACCTACACCAAAACCCACTGTGCACCACCGGAATCATAGTCTTTATTGGTCTGTTACCATATATTTGCCATTCAGATATATATACTGGTAGCAACGCACTGTAATGTGAAACTCTGAGCTGACTGTAGAGATAGAGGTGCAGTTGAAAACATGCTAAGAGAACAATCATTTAATCAGTTCTTATTGTAGCCAATTTTTCCATGTTTAAACAGACACAACACTACTGCCTTCCACTGATCAAAACCAAAACACAGCATACAGAAGATACAGCCAGAAAGGAAGGAAAAGGGGGAGAGCATGACATACAGGCAAGAAACACAGATACACAAACCATAGGTACAGCCTTGAGCTATTATTTTCCATCTTCAGCTACAGCAAGCAAAACAGCACCCGTCAACAACAGGAAAAGGCTTAATATGAGAATACAAACCACAGGGAGTTGGCTGAGTAACTGAATAATGGTTAGAGGTGAGCAACTGTCTCAGAGTACTTACACATTTTTTCCTCTATGGGAAGTGGAATATGATGATGCTGTAAGGCCTCCACATTTCATTGAAAACACAGAGTTTTATCTAAGACCAGTCAAGCTGAAGCTGACCTGGCCCTTGGCATGATTCAGTCTAAAAGCGCATTCATACAAGCAGCAAAAATCCCAAAGACGAAGACTGAAGCAAAGCAATCATGATTAGTAGCTAGAGAAAGCTAGGAGTGCAAAATCTTCCCTAGTATGTCTCCAGTCAGAAAGGGCCCTATTTCTAACTCACCTGCAGTGCCAGAGGACAAATGCGGATTAAATAGTAAATTTGTTGGAAAAAACAAACAAAACCCCCACAACAAAAATGCTGCGCATAGTTACACAGCTCTTTCAATATTTCCCATGTTAAAACATCAGAAGAAAAAGGTATTTCTCACAACAAAAGTCTTACTTTGTGGATGTGTGAAGTAAACTGTCATAGGTAGTATTTCAAGGTAGCAGTGCTACCTTGCTTCAGATAACAACCCAAGCATCAAATTTTTGTGTCACTCCATGTTTTATGCGATCCTGCAGAGTCTTGGAAATTGAATGTTGAGGGGACAGAAAGCAATAATCAGCAGGCCATCAACACAACTGTAGCCAGAAAGAACGTGGCAAACTCCTAGCAAAAGTAACCTGAGCTTTTATGCTAAGTTTATGACTCCCATTTATGCTGCACTGCTAGACGCATACACGCATAATTTAAAAAAGTAACACAGAGTTAATTAAATTGAACTCTTTTGTACTTAAAGGAGGAACACATGAAATGTCTTTCACAACAACTGCCCAGCCACAAATGTGTTGTTTCTCTTGCACGACAGCATACTGTATTTGCTTAGGTCTTGCACATACACTCTGCCTCCCCCTACACTTTGTTGCCCTCACTAGCCTACTGATCTATTTTCCATTCTACACCCCAGTGTCCCCTTTCTCTGTACAACGAATGCCAGAAAATGTCAACTCTCTCATTCTGCCAAGCATACCCTACCTAATATTCGAACATATAAACAAACGACACGTTACAGTAAAAGCTGTATCAGAGACATTGGCAAAAGGGAAAGAGAAGCATTTCAGTTGAACTGGGACAACAGAGGCTGCATATTCCATTTTCTACAAAGTAACTTTGATCAAATGCTTCGGATTTTGCAGCATAACTAAAAGAGCAGTTCTCAGTAAAGCCTGTAAAGGATGACATACCTAAGACATTTTGGTAATTGACAAAATATGCCGCTTCTAAAATATTTATTAAGCATTTGTATAACATCTATATGGCTATAACTTCAGATTTATTAAAAACACACACAGACTCACTATACAAAAAGCAGACATACCCACAACTGTAAGACATAACAGCTTACTACCAGTGGAAAACCATAAGGTTTCGCATGGCTTGTTTTCTCGTAGGCAAAGAAGAAAAGTAACTTAACTCACTCAACCTACAGACACATCATCATCATCATGGCTAAATACAAGCAAACACAACTTCTGCCCACATTGTTGTCGCACCAATAAATATTGGTCATCTTCAATTCACCCCACTCTCCTCCTAAATGAGTCACCATCTGCTTAATCTCAGCTGAGATCTCTGTATTTCATCTACTGCAAAATTAATGTTGGGTATAAAGACAGCTCTTTGGAGGCAAGGCAAGCTCTACTGCAGGGTAATAGGAAAAATGTCTCTACGTGGTTACAATAATTGGGATTTCACAATCTATTCAGAGTAAAGCAGCAAAAAAGTTCAGTCATTTCCTGACTGGCATAGCAAGTTGTAGCAAAATACACATTCTATTAATTTTTAATTGCATTGCTTGCATACTGAAAAGCCCCGAAGGGGAGCGTTTCTTTCTAAATCATAAGGAAGGGCACTGAAACTGCTTACCTCACTCAGCTCTGCAGGGGAGTCATTTCCATATTTCATAGCAACTCCAGAATTCATGATTAGACTTCTCAGGGCTTGATGACTTCTGCAGATTTTAATGCTTCAAAGCTTTGTTCAACTGATTCAGTACTTTCTTTTCCAAAATTTTATGTCTGACATATTTTGCTCTAGACAGCCATTTTTAATCCACACTGACAGTTAAAACTAATTATGCAAAATCTACTAAAAGAGCCAAACTGATTTTGACTTCACAGACAATCCACTGCTGCAAGAGACTTGCTAATAATGTGAAGTGCTCAGAAAATGCAGGGAAGGAACTGCTTGCCAGGATCCCAAGGCTGTCTTAGTCCATCTCCAAGGTGTGCTTCATCTCTGCTGTTTGTTCTGTGTTGCTCTTTTCCAATGTCACTAACGTACTCAGAAAAATTTGATGAGCTTCATGCAAGTTCACGGAGAAATTAAAAGGAAAGTGCTGCTACAGTCTTCAAGGAGGGAGAAAGGAAAAGGGAGAAAAGCTTCTCTATTTGAGATGAGCCAATGCTGCACTTCACGCTAGTTTCCCCTGCCAGTGAGCCTGGAGTTTAAGTGGCTTGTGATCAAACACAGCTGTCTTGCTGCTGGCTAAAGGGTGCATAGAAGGGGCGGTACTGCAGAGAGTGTAAGTGGGAGGGAGACAGCTACAGAGTTCATTTTGGAGTTACAGGCATCTTTCCAGCTTTCTGCATACTAACTACTATACACAACATTATGAAGCTAAGTAAAGGAAATGCCACCTGGATAACAATAAACTGGATTCCTATTCCCACGTGCAATTAAGCAGGGAAAGTTGGGGGACTTAGGGGATGGGGGTTGTAACAATTTCAAAAGGTCACAGTAAGCCCAAAAGCACCATTAGAAAGCTGCAGACTTTACATAACACACTGACATTTTACAAAGACTTTGGGGAGATGCTACAGGAGGAAGGGGAGAAAAAAACCCACTCACTTTGGGTATTCAACTAATGATCTAGAAAAATCCTTAACAAGCTGGCTTTATGGACATGCTGCACCCACTGCAAGAACAGACAACCTCCTTTCCTCTTCCTTTTATCCCCTAAAACAGTGACAGCCCTGCACTTCATCATGCCAAATTATGAAGTACTTTTGGAGTTACACGTAGGAAATAACCATACTCTGCAGCTGAACTTTACCTGATTATCTTAATACAATGTATTATTAAAGTGCCTAGTGAGTTAAAAAAAAAAAACGAAAAAAAAAACCACACAAAATAACAACGAGAAACAGGAATAAATACTATGCAAGCTGTGGCACAACTCTACTGGGAAAAAAAAAAAAAAACAAACCAAAAACATTATGGTGGGAAACAATGCTCTCCAAGACCAGCATTTTGAAAATCACTTTGTGGTACTTTTTTTTCTCCTGTTAATTCCAGATTAACATCACTATGCAAACACAGGGACAGTTCATCCAAATGACAATACAGAAAGTGCATGAAGAACAAGAACCAAGATAAACACCTATCTATTGCTCTATCATACTAAAAAGCAGTAGCACTTTCTGGGTCCCTGTTCTTCCTTCATGCCCACCATCAGGAACTCTCATCTGGCACACGAGGAAAGGGGAATTACACAATCTCTCCACAAGATGTTTTACTTTCATGCTTCGTGTCCATTTTCCAGCCTTTCCTTTCTCTGTTTTTTTTTTTTGTTTTGTTTTTTTTTTTTTTTCCTGTTCTCCAATTTGCTTTCTAGTAGTCTGTATTCTTGGGTTTCCCTTCCTCTTTTCATGCCCTCCTTGCATTGCCTCCATTCTTCACTATTTTCCTCCTTGAGAGAATCCTCTCTGCCTCATCTTTACAATTCAGTTCTGTCGCTATGTTTAGTGCGTCTCTGTGCGTTTCCCCTTACTCATCCGCTTTGTTCCCGACATATGCTTCCGTTTATCGTCCCCTCACAGACCGGCAGCGGGCTGCACTGCCCTCTGCTGGCAGATGGCTGTTCTCTCAAACACAGCATGTAACACTGCTACGCTGAGACGAGCTGCTTCCCCTCTCCAGCGGCCAGAAGTAAGGCAGGCAGAGACTGCAGTATGGAACAGCATATCCACAACGGTTTTGACCGACAGTGTTTTATACCCAAGAACATAGGTACTGTGTAATGACTTACCTCACATTTCATACATGATTAAAACAGCAACTTCAGTTCAAGAACTCTGGCAGCTGACACAGTAAGTTTAAAAATGTTTTACCGAGTTATGCTTTCACAAATGGGAGGGTGATAAAGTTTCAGTATTTTGCATCACTACCCTTATCAACTGTTATATTCCTTCGTATAACCTGTTTAGAATCTTATCTTTGTCCAATTCTGTCACACGTATCACAGGTTCACCAACACAGGGATGAGTCTCAGAATTAGTTAAGAATAAAGTTCTATGGTTTTCCTTTTCTAAAACAAATGCCATATTAATTGTGGCCTCAATATCCTGCATTTCCTATACTATATTCCTGTGTTGCCAAATACTTCCCAGATGACCATAAACAGGCATTCAGAAATTAAGTCTTCATTTGCTTTCCCCACTCACCATTCTTGTCCATTCCTAGCAGACTAGCCATCAGACAAACCACATGATACTACGGAGGCACCCCAAACACAATGGTGCAAGACGCTCAAGATCTGTGCCCAGATACATCTGGTCGTATACCCAGATGCTGCACAGGATTTTTTTTCTACCTCCTCCAGTAACTCTTTATGTTACTCCATACAGTACATGGTGGAAAGAGACAGATCCTGACTGAAAACAATAGCAAAATTCATAGTTTCAGATGTGCACAAAAACATAGGCGATACATGCAGATACTTTCCAGAACAAAGTTTATTTTTAACTTAAAAATAATTGTAATACATACACACAAAAAAAAAAAAAAAAAAAAAAAGACAGTTAAACCAAATTCTGGTGAAAAAAACAATTTACTTTAACCCAAGTTGACTCCCATTCCAATCTCTGCACAGAGTGTTACAGGATTACACATTTCTCAGAAAGCACCACCTCTTAACCAACCTGTAAGTACTGGCACTGCTTGTTTCAATGCCCTTGTAAACGCTGAGGGCATTTCTTTACTGTGGAGGGCTAGCCAAGACTAAATGCAATCATTCTTCTAAAATAGTCATATTTTAGTGACTGAATGAAAACATTGCATCACAAAATTTCCAGAAAGACCTGAACAATTGTCTCCAGGCAGTTCCAACCACCTTCAAATACACGTAAGGGATCTAATACAGTAGCAGGATCCAAAGAACTTTGTTGAAGCTGAAGTGTGTTTTCCCATTGACTTGTGCTAAAGTCAGGCTTCAAAGAAAACAAAGGAAAATTTCAGGTATGCCAATTTTGCACTGCGAGGAACAGAACAGAGTACCCTGTGATCCAGCAAGAGAGAGGTGCTGGTTGGACACAGTCCCTCTTCTTTTTCTGTTTGGCAGCTGACTGTTCATTCTTGCTCTCCCTGACCCAGTTCCTCACCCAGAAAAGTGATGTTTCCTTTCCCCCAGCCTCATGCCTATCTCTTTTTTATCCTCTACAGTTAAGGAGGGGGTTGGCATGGCATGGGGATGGGAAAAGATATCTCTTAACCTAGATTTCTCAGCCCAACAGGACATGGTCTCAGCGGACACCCCACTGTGTACTACAATGCAAACAAAAGGAAGCTGGGCTTCCACTCAATCTCAGTGCATTCTGATCAATCACTGCATTTTATGTCTCTAAAGCACTCACGATGCATACTGCTTGTAGATAAATGCATTTGCACTGAGGGAATCTTCCCAAGGTAGTTTCAGAATTCTCCAGTAGTAACCATTAGGGTGGCCAGTTTGCTGACTGTGGATCTAATGGCCCTACGGCCACTCTATTCCATTTGTTTACTTTTATGAAAACATAGTAAAAGAATCATCAATATACATTCAGGATTCACTGAGGAGTCTACCTTTTAGGTGACTAATCATTTACTAAGATTTATTAGATCATCTGTTGTAAAAGCATTCTTTTTGGACAAGATGCAATTCTCTTGTCCTCCTCACCTTTGGCTTTTGAAACTGCTACAGAAAATAGAAGAAGTTAGCACATAGTTATTTTACAAGGTTTGTCCCTCATAGTATGTCTGAGTAATTACAATACTCTATTTCTTAACAGTCATTGCAGCAGGTCTGACAATTGCCACACATGAATGTTTCTTCCTTGTTGTGACAGCTGTGGAGTGAAAAATACAACATAAAAGCAATTATCTATTAAGTACATATGTATCACATATTCTTCAGCATAGAGCGTACCTCTTTCTGAGGAGCGATTTCACTCCACATACAGTATGCACATTTAGCTGATCACCAGTTCCAAATGTATGAGGTAAGGCCTTCTGGGTTGGTTCTGTTTAATTAGCACTGTAATTGAAATGCAACTAACCAAAGTCCACTGAGCATTTAGTTTGTTTGCATTTGTTTCAGTATCATCCCTACAGTTAGAGCAGCACTCTGCACAATCCCACACACAATAAATTACACCTACAAATACTGCAAATCGAGTACACACACTTTGAATGCAACATGGTTTTGTTTTCACTCTGGCACAGAATATACTGGTGTAATTACAAAGTCTAAATTTCCAGGGAGAAAAGGGTAGCAAGAAGACTAAACCTGGAAGTAGAAATTCAATACAGTAGCTGGATAATACTTCCAGAAAATTCTGTATTCAATAGCACTAATGCATGATCATTTAGAAGAAAGAGTCTGAAAGGGATGGTAGATTCTTCTTGATGCAAAATGTTGTCATTAATGCAAGTGAAGATTACGCACCTAGCTTGAGAGAAAAAAAATCCAACTCATTTGAAACAATTGCAGGTAACCTTATACTGAAGAATCAAGCACTCTCTGAAGAAAACACAAGCAAACTTCTTTCCTGCAATCACACCATCTAAAACAGATAACATGCCTAGAAAAATGTCATTTCCAAATAGCACTTCAATCAGCTACTCTCACCTGTTCACCCTTCCTCAAATACTTAATCCACTTAAAAAGTCACATCCTTGACCTGATCAGTCTCATTGGGAGTTCACATTTGATCTCTTTTTCCACCCTCCAGTATTTCACACCATGAAGCCATTCACCAACCTGTCAAACAGCCACTTCCACTTTCTGTCATTTTATTCAAACCCATTATATGCATTTTGATTCCCTCTGACCCCACAGAGCCTTAGCATCAGGTCAGGATAGGAGAATGACCAGGGAGTCAATATGTGCCTGTTACTCACTTTAGAGACTTGTCTGTGACAACAAAAGGGGAGACAGTTGCAATTGGTGTACGCTCCTTTCAGTAGCAATTGGTGTACGCTCCTTTCATGTTGCAGCCACCTAATTACCAAACTGCTCATTTGTTCCTTGCTTAAAAACACAAAAAAGACAATTCTGTAAAATACAATTCTTGCCATGATCCTTCTGCTCAACTTCCCTTCATTGTCCTGCATTCCCTCAGTTCAGTCATGCATTCCTCCTGTTATTAACAACAAGGTAAATAAAGTCATTTCACTTCCATTCCCTTCAGTCTTGGTAGTCAACTTGTACTCCCTCATGTTTACCAGCTGAAACCCTTTCAAAAATAATCATCTGCATAAGAAAGATTTGACTCTTAATTGTCCCCTGCCAAGTCTCTCCTATTTTTCCCAATCCCTGATAGTTACATTTTCTCACTTACATTCTCTCCTTAACTCCTAAATGCTCTTGGGTTTATATCTTGACGACCATACACTCCCATTTCCAGCTCCAGACCCCACTCCACAGGTATGATCTTGTCTCTTCAAACATTCAGCAACCCAATTCATCAGCTGCCCAATTCTTTTACTGTTGAACTCTTCCAAGATGTCTCTTTGTGGTCAGTCCCTAATCATTTTCCCTCATTAGAAGATTTCTCTCCACTCTGACTTCCATTACTAATGGCATATTGAACACTCAACTCCTTGACCTGGATCAGAGACCATGTAAGTGCCCACAGTGACACAAAGAAGGGGGAGGCATCCTAGCCCCTGGTTTAAATCAAAGCTCTACTTAGAGGCTTCGCACCCCACCGAGCCAAGCATGCCATTTCACCATTTGTGGTCTGGATCTCTTCTGAATATTTAACAGATGAACTGACATTTTTCTGACCACATGTGTGTGTGTATACACATATATATATATATATATATATATATATACACACCCCTCTACTCTGCTCTTGTGAGACCTCACCTGGAATATTGTGTGCAGTTCTGGTGTCCTCAACATAAAAAGGACATGGAACTGTTGGAACAAGTCCAGAGGAGGGCCATGAGGATGATCAGGGGACTGGAGCACGTCCCGTATGAAGACAGGCTGAGAAAGTTGGGGTTGCTCAGCCTGGAGAAGAGAAGGCTGCGTGGAGATCTCATAGCAGCCTTCCAGTATCTGAAGGGGTCCTATAGGGATGCTGGGGAGGGACTCTTCATTAGGGAGTGTAGTAGTGTAGTGAGAGGACAAGGGGTAACGGGTTCAAACTTAAACAGGGGAAGTTCAGATTGGATATGAGGAAGAAATTCTTTACTGTGAGGGTGGTGAGGCACTGGAATGGGTTGCCCAGGGAAGCTGTGAATGCTTCATCGCTGGTGGTGTTCAAGGCCAGGCTGGACAGAGCCTTGGGTGGCATGGTTTACTGGGAAGTGTCCCTGCACATGGCATGGGGGTTGGAACAAGATGATCTTGGGGTCCTTTCCAACCCTAACCATTCTATGATTCTATGTACACACATACTTGGGTATATGTATTGTGTGTGACATCTATATATACACTGTGCATACTTATACAAACAAGTACAGAATCACAGAAGTTGCGCGCAAACTGCCTTGAACCTGCCCTGTTTGCCCGCCCTGTTCACCACGCTCCTGGTCGCTTGCGCTCCCTGGGGCAGGTTTTTAACCAATCAGGGCTTCATGAATGAACAAAAATCTTCAGAGGAGTTATTATGTTTTTATAAAGCTTTTTAGAGCTGTATGCTCATAGAGTTTCAAAAATGCATTAAAAATTTCACTTTATAAAAATAAGTAAAATTATAATGGCATGACATTCATTTAGATTTTGCAAATCTCTGCAGAACTTAAATGTTGACGGCAGCACAGAGACCTTCTATATTGAACGAGGAGTATAATCTCTGCTATAGAAGTACATAATCACCACAGGGATGTCTTTAGCCTAACTGCACAGTTTAAAATCAAGACTGTCACAAAGAAAAGAAAGAAATTGAGTAACAAGAATTGACACTCCAAAAGAGAAGGGAAAATCACTTCAAGGAGCAGAGAGAAAATCGTATGATTTCTAAGCAAAAGCACTGATTTACATTCATCCATACAACAATTACTTTGTTAGACCTCTGAGTTTAAGCCCTAAACATCTATCAAAAAATGTAAAAAAACACTGCTTACAAGAGTGTGCTCATATGGCCTGTTTGGATGCATTTGGGAGAAGCTGCCAAGAACTGTGCATTTGAAAAAAGAATGACACCAAAAGGCCCTGCTCTGCTTTTTTGTAAGTGTTCTGAAGAAGATAAATCTCTCTGGTTAACTTTAGGAGCATTGAGAGTTCCAGAGAGAAATGTCCACACAGAGTCATTTCTTAATTCTTTGTCCTTCTATTATACGGCTTTACAAAAAGAAACAACTGGCAAAGGGAAGAAATGCAGTTACTAAATATCCATCTGGGTTTTTTTTGAGGTAATACTGGCCACAGTAACACTCTGGCATATTCTGTAGTACTTTGTATATAATCTACTTTGTATACAATATACTAGAAATACTATAAATAAATATAAAAAGTACTATAAATACTATGACTACTATAAATACTTTGTACTGTAGTACAAAGGAATATGCCCAGCTACTTGTGTACAACTGGAAGAGTTCTCAGGATTCAACCCATAGAAATATGCAAGCTGAGACAATGAATGCATTCTGAGAACAAACGCAAGGGAGCAGCTCAGGTTGTCATTATGGCAAAGGCAGATAGGTAAAACAATCTGAGAAAGAGACACAAGTACCCACACTAAATCACCACTCTACGAAGACTACATGTAAAGAGGTTATATTTAGACTGCAGTAAGTGTGCCCTTCAGTACTAAAAACTGTGTAAAGGCAATAAATGTAAACAATGAAAACCAAAGGAAACAATTCTCTTAGTTTTCTCCCATTCTTTTCTCTCTCCATTTTAATAAAGCCAAAGGAAAAACTTACATATGACCAATGCTCAACAGGAGTCAAATGGAGATGGTACTGTATTTATCTACATAAAAAGGAAAGACTGCTGATTTTTCTATGGTTTGAAAGAACACAAATACTATTTTAAAAGTGTTAAGTATAACAGATGCTTGTTAAAACACAGATCAGGCATCTTTGCTAACATTAAGTATAGAAGGAATTTAGAGATGGGAACAAACTTACAGAAAAATGTAAGACCTTTATTTCATGTAAGCCTTCAGCATTTTATTTTTAAGATTTCTACACATCATAGGACTTCAGCAGCCCTCACACTGTGCGTACTAGAAACACTGCACACCTGTGTCTTTGTATTTGCAAATGTACAAGAAGTTTCCAAAGCCCATGATTTCTGAACCATCATCAGCCAGGAGCATAGACAGAGGACACACAAGGTGCATACAAACCTGAATGAATTCCAGATCCAAAGAGGACACAGCAACTCACATTTCCTAATCCAGGAAAAAGTATGCAAGCCATTCTTTTTGCCAGCTATATTTCTCTTAAGCAGCCCTACTTAAATCTCTGTCAAAGTGCATTGTACATCCTTTAAACTAATCAGATGTTCAACAGCTCATGTCTTCTCAAAACGCTAATTTTTAAGCAAGTCAACCAATGCTACAGAACACGTGTAACTGAATACCCATTGATTCACCCATTATCCTTCTTAGACCTAGACTTGCATCTTTTTAGTGGATTATTGTGAGAGCAGTTTTCAGTGTGAGGAAGTACTCCAATTGTTAATGGAGATATTAGATTAGATGGATATGACTGTTCTTTTACAAATCCACATGTTGTCTCTTGGTAACTTACATTTGCTCACATTTCCAGAAAACTGCTGGAATGTATAATCAAAGCTGCTAACTGACCTATAATTTCTCAGGTCCTCCATTTTCTCCTACCATATATGTGTGCCTGCTCATTTTTCTGCTCTTTCCAGTTTTCATATGCTTCTGTCCAGTTTTGAAGATCAAAGAGTTTATGATTAATCACACTTCATCCCTTACTATCATTCTTAGGAAAACTGAGGACACAATTCCTTTAAAGGACTGTCAACTTCCTTGAACTTTTTCTCCCTTAGCTAAGTTTTAATATCTACATATTTTTACTCTGAATATGGAAACTTTAGGTCATATATTAGCTCATATTCAGGAACTTAAATAAAACTTAGAAGGCCTTTGAAAACACTTCCAGAATATTTTTCATAATTTTCAAGTAATGCTGCTTAAAAAACTTTAAGCAGTTAAAGAACTGATTTTCCTCTGTTGCCAGACACCACCTCCATTAGACATTCAGTCTTAATCTGGATGTTGGACTAGATGGCCTTCTGATGTTCTTTTAAAGCTTGAATTATCCTGTAATACCACGAACTAGGAGACTATTTCAAAGTGAAGCATGCAAATAAACAGTCATTTTTAAAATCAGAATCTTTTCATTTTCATGTTAGTGTCTTTTCCTTCTCCACTTAAATTCCTGTGCAGCATAAAGCAAAAACATGCTACAAAATAGGTGGTCTTTTATAACACACCTGGATTAAAATTAAAAGACAAACTTGATGGCAATACAGTGATGGAGGAATGCACAACAGTTACAGATTTTTTACAGTGAAGAATAGTTGTTGGCTGTTGAAATAAAAAGCATAGCCCTAGCACACCAAGGGTTTAAAAAGATTATCAAATAATTAAGTAATGAAATAACATACAAAGAATTTTTCTGCACAACACTTTTGAGCAATGTGACACCATACTTAAAAAAAATTAATCTATAAGAGGTTTTCAGGAATAAACCTTAGGATCACAGAATCATTTAGGCAAAGGCCTTTAAGACCATTGAGTCCAACCACTACACTAGCACTGCTAAGACCACCACTAAACTATGTCCGTAAGTGCCACATAAAAAATATCTTCTGTTAAATTGTATACATTAAGAACTTCAGTTTGGCACCTCCTAGACACCAACCCTTTTCAATGAAACTCAGCTATACAAGCTTTGAAAATACTACACACCTATCACATGAGTTTTCTGGTAAATTAAAGGGAGCAGCAGCAGCATAGCATTGTTTCCATGAAGGCTCAAAGGCTCTAAGCCTGGACTTGATATGCTGCTTTCAGAAACCAAACAAACTAAACCACACAAACCAAAACACACTGAATAAAACCCACAAACAATAAAAATCTTCTACAAAAACTTAAAAGCAGAAGCAAAATGCACTTACAGTGTTGGCAAGTTCTAAGTAGCTTCCTCCAACAGAGCTGCTAAAATTTGAGGCCTGACTTAGAAGTCTTTGCAGAGAAGCCTGTCGGGTCTCACTGCTTCCACCATATTCCAGCACCTTTTGTACTGTAAAATGACTCTGGAGGTCCGGACTCTGAAGGTCTCTTGCTCCTGAATCATACTCCCAGCTTTCTCTAGCTCCTGATAAGGCACCTAAAATGCAGAAACGGAAAAAAAAGTCTACTACGGACTGTGCATTAGGAAGATCACAGAATAATAGAACATCTCAAATTGGAAGTAATCTGTAACGATCAGAGTTCAACTCCTTGCCCCGAGCAGGACTACCTAACGCTAAACCATATGGCTAAAAGCATTGTCCAGACACTCCTTGAACTCTGGCTGGCTTGGTGCTCTAACGACTTCCCCAGGGAGCCTGCTCCACTGAGTGACCACCCTCTCTGCGAAGAATCTTTTCCTAGGTTCTTCTGAACTTCCCCTGACACAGCTTCATTCCATTTCCTCATGTCCTGTCACTGGTCACCAGACAGAGGAGAGAAGTGCTTTCCCCTTCACTGTCCTCCGTGAGGAAACTGTAGACTGCCACGAGGTCACCCTCAGCCTTCTCTTCTCCAGGTTGAATAAATCAAGTGGCCTCAGCCGCTCCTCCTAATTCTTGCCATGAGGCCTTTCACCACCTTGGTCAGCCTCCTCTGGACACACTCGCATACGCTGATGTCCTCCTTCTATTGAGCCAAAACTGCACATGGGACTCAAGGCGGGGTCATGCAAGTGCAGTGCAGAGTGGGATACCTACCTCCCTTAATGGGCTCACTATGCTGTGCTTGATGCGCTCCACGACACAATTGGCCCTTATGGCTGCAAAGGCACACAGCTAACACATGAACATCCCTGCCTGTCTTTCCACAAATAAAAAAAAAACAAAAACAGGCAATCAGTTCCACTTCCATTGTTCCCTAGCTTGTACGTGCTGAGGATGCCAGAAAAATAAAACAAAAACCACACAGAAATACAAACATTTTCAATGCACAGATCATTTACTTAATTACAAGGTCCGCAAGGAAAAATAAAAGAATGCATCCATTATTTACTATAGAGCAAAAAGGAGTGTAATTCAAAATAGCTAAGGACCACTGAATGAGGTCAGTTACTATGTCAGACTGAAAAGCAGCACTGATCAAAAAACAGAAAAGGAGAACCATGATTCACCTCTTTTTGCTTACTGAATACCAACAAAATTATAGAATCATAGAATCATAGGTTAGGGTTGGAAAGGACCTCAAGATCATCGAGTTCCAACACCCCTGCCATGGGCAGGGACACCTCCCACTAAACCATGCCATCCAAGGCTATGTCCAACACCACCTTGAATGCCGCCAGGGATGAAGCATCCACAACCTCCCTGGGCAACCCATTCCAGGGCCTCACCACCCTCAAAGTAAAGAATTTCTTCCTCAGATCCAATCTAAACTTCCCCTGTTTAAGTTTAAACCCATTACCCCTTGTCCTCTCACCACAGTCCCTAATGAAGAGTCCTTCCCCAGCATCCCTATAGGCCCCCTTCAGGTATTGGAAGGCTGCTATGAGGTCTCCACGCAGCCTTCTCTTCTCCAGGCTGAACAGCCCCAATTTTCTCAGCCTATCTTCAAACGAGAGGTGCTCCAGTCCCCTGATCATCCTCGTGGCCCTCCTCTGGACTTGTTCCAACACTTCCATGTCCTTTTTATGTTGAGGACACCAGAACTGCACACAATACTCCAAGTGAGGTCTCATGAGAGCAGAGTAAAGGGGCAGGATCACCTCCCTCGACCTGCTGGTCACACTCCTTTTGATGCAGCCCAGGATACGGTTGGCCTTCTGGGCTGCAAGCGCACACTGCCGGCTCATGTTCAGTTTCCCATCGACCAACACCCCCAAGTCCTTCTCCGCAGGGCTGCTCTCAATCTCCTCCCCGCCCAACCTGTAGCTGTGCCTGGGATTGTTCTGACCCAGGTGGAGGACCTTGCGCTTGGCATGGTTAAACTTCATCAGATTGGCATCAGCCCACCTCACAAGCGTGTCAAGGTCCCTCTGGATGGCATTCCTTCCCTCCAGCGTATCAACCGAACCACACAGCTTAGTGTCATTGGCAGACTTGCTGAGGGCGCACTCAATCCCACTGTCCATGTCACCCACAAAGATGTTGAACAAGACCGGTCCCAACACCGATCCCTGGGGGACACCACTCGTTACTGGTCTCCAGCTGGACACTGAGCCACTGAGCACTACTCTTTGCGTGCGGCCATCCAGCCAGTTCTTTATCCACCGAGTGGTCCACCTATCAAATTGATGTCTCTCCAACTTAGAGAGAAGGATGTCATGGGAGACAGTGTCAAAGGCTTCACACAAGTCCAGGTAGATGACACCAACTGCTCTGCCCCTGTCCATCAGTTCCATAGCCCCTTCATAGAAGGCCACCAGATTGGTCAGGCAGGATTTCCCCTTAGTGAAGCCATGCTGGCTGTCACCAAGCACCTTGTTGGTTTTCATGTGCCTTAGCATGCCTTCCAGGAGAATCCACTCCAAGATTTTGCCAGGCACAGAGGTGAGGCTGACTGGTCTGTAATTCCCTGGGTCATCCATTTTCCCCTTCTTAAAAATGGGGGTTATATTTCCCTTTTTCCAGTCATCGGGAACTTCACCTGACTGCCATGATTTTTCAAATATGATGGACAGTGGCTTAGCAACTTCATTTGCCAGCTCCTTCAGGACCCAGGGATGGATTTCATCTGGTCCCATGGACTTGTATACATTCAGGTTCCTAAGGTGGTCCCAAACAAGATCCTCCCCCACAGTGGGCCCAGGGTCCCCACCCTCACCGGCCCCGCGCCTGCCTTCCAAGACTTGGGTGGTGTGGTCAGAGCATTTGCCCGTAAAGACTGAGGCAAAGAAGTCATTAAGAACCTCAGCCTTCTCCAAATCCAGGGTAGCCAGTTCTCCCGATAGCTTCTGGAGAGGGCCCATGGTGTCCCTAACCTGTCTTTTATTGGCAGTGTACCTATAAAATCCCTTCCTGTTATCCTTAACATCCCTAGCCAAGTTTAATTCTAAGTGGGCCTTAGCTTTCCTAACCTGGTCCCTAGCTTCCCGGACAACATCCCTGTACTCTTCCCAGGCCACCTGACCTTGCTTCCACCTTTTATAAGCCTATTTTTTCCTTCCAGTTTTGCTCAGCAGCTCCTTATCCATCCAGGGAGGTCTCCTGGCCCTTCTGCTAAACTTCCTTCTAGTTGCGATGCATCGCTCCTGAGCTTGCAGCAGGTGATCCTTGAATATCAACCAACAGTCTTGGGCCCCCCTGCCCTCTAGGGCTGTATCCCATGGAACCTTACTGAGCAGGTTCCTGAAGAGGCCAAAGTCTGCTCTCTTGAAGTCCAGGGCAGTGAGCTTGCTGCACGCTCTTCTCACTGTCCTGAGGATCTCAAACTCAACCATCTCATGATCGCTGCAATCAAGGCTGCCCTGGAGCATCACATTCCCAACCAGCCCTTCCCTGTTGGTGAGGACGAGGTCAAGCATGGCACCTCTCCTTGTCGGCTCCTCTATTACTTGCAGAAGGAAGTTGTCTTCCACACAATCGAGGAACCTTCTGGATTGCTTGTGCCAGGCCGTACCATCCCTCCAACAGATATCAGAGTGGTTGAAGTCCCCCATGAGAACAAGGGCCTGCGAGCGTGAGGCTGCTCCTATCTGCCTATGGAGAGCTTCGTCCACCAACTCCCCTTGGTCAGGCGGTCTGTAACAGATCCCCACAGTAATGTCACCCATCGCTGTTCTCCCTTTAACCCTGACTCGCAAACTCTGTCGACTGCTCACCTGTCCCCAGACAGAGTTCCATACTCTCTAGCCTATCCCTAACATAAATAGCAACTCCCCCTCCCCGTCTGCCGGGCCTGTCTTTCCTAAAGAGCCGGTAACCTTCCATTCCAACACACCACTCATAGGAGCCATCCCACCATGTTTCTGTGATGCCTATGATATCATACCCCCGTAGATGTGCACACATCTCTAATTCCTCTTGTTTGTTCCCCATACTACGGGCATTTGTATAGAGGCATTTGAGCCGAGATCCAATTGAAGCCAGCTCATTGGCTGGAGCAGCTGGAATATCTCTACATTGCTCCGAACGTTTACTATAGGTGCTGCCAACCGACTGGGTATGTTGGGATGGAATGATGCCCCCCTCCCCCAACACATCTAGTTTAAAGCATCCTTGACCAGTCTGGCAAGCCTCCTACCAAATCCACTCTTCCCCTTCTTTGTCAGACCAGCTCCGTCAGCCCCCAGTAGACCTGGCCTACTATATTGAGTCCCATGGTCAAGGTACCCAAAGCCCTGACTATAGCACCACCCTTCTAACCATTTATTAACCTGCCCAATCCTCCTAGCCTTTTCAAGGTCCTGCCCTGTATCCTGGAGAATTGACGAAAAGACAATCTGAGCTCCAGAGCCCCTAACCACCTCTCCCAGACCTCTGTAGTCCTTCTTTATGGTCTCCAGGCTACTGCTATCTGTATCAAATTATCATTAAGCCGTATAGTTAATCACTTTTTACCTTAGCAGCGCCTTTCTTATTATCGGTTGTTCCAGTTCAAGTTTCAATAACACATCAACCACAAGGTGTATCATTACAAATCAATGCAAGAATATGATTATGTAGCTAGTAACAACAATAAATACTTCAGGGAAATTTTCTGTATCATGAAGCTGTAGTGTTGCTATTTCTCCATACACAATCCTTCCACTTCCCTTCTGCCAAAGACAAGCTTAATTCCTAAAGCATATTTAACAGAATTTTTTAATTTTATCAGTAACCATTTCACCCCTAGGTGCTTCTACTTCCCACACAACTGTCCCACTCCTTTTAAAATCTTGTTATGTTCTGGGCTGAACAATCTCCCATGGCAAAACATTCCATGGTAGACACTAGATTATTTAAAAACCCTGGGCAGCGCTGTAAAATTTCATATGAAGCATAATGAAGATTAAAAACTATTAAGTGACTTGTCCAAGCACACATTCTAAGTTAATAGAGAAGTCAGAAGAAAATCCAGAGCTACAGACTAGAGCACGAATCTCAATCCACCATGCTCTCATCAAACCTTAAGTAATGGTCTGTAAAGCCATCCTATTAGCTTGAAAGCTTTTCCTTTTTATGAGCTAGTTCCCTCTCTGAAATATTAATTAGCATTTAAAGTGAGTGTTTACTAATCAGTTATTATTCAGTACAATGACAGGAATAAACAATAAATTACATAATGAACTATTAGGAGAATGCCTCTCCATTGCCAAGAAAGTTGGAGCTGCAAAAGTGCAAACAGAAAACCAGTCAGAAGGCAAGCAACAGAGCAACTAAGCTATGGCTTTTGGTCAGTACCCTATGTGTTGTTGTAAAGCAGTTATCCTAACACACGCAGTCACAGGCTGGGTGGAGAAGAGATTCAGCACAGCCCTGCAGAGAAGGACTCAGTGATGTTGGTTGATGAGAAACTGAACATGACTAGGCTCCAGTGTGCCCTCACAGTCCAGAAAAAAACTGTGTGCTGAGCTGCATCAAAAGGAGCATGACTAGCACGTCGAAGGAGGTGATCCTGCCCCTCTGCTCTGCTCTGAGACCCCAGTTGGAGTACTGAGGGCAGTTCTGGGGTCCTCAATATAAGATGGACATGGAGCCGCTGGAGCAAGTCCAGAGGAGGCCACAAGGGTGAGAAGGGGGCTGGAGCACCTCCCGTATGAAAACAGGCTGAGAAAGTTGAGGCTGCTCAACCTGGAGAAGAGAAGCTGCGTGGAGATCTCATAGCAGTCGTCCAGTATCTGAAGGGGACCTACAAGGATGCCAGAGAGGGACTCTTCATCAGGGACTGTAGTGATAGGAAAAGGGGTAATGTTTTCAGACTATGGGTTCACAACAGCTAAGGACCACTGAATGAGGTCAGTTACTATGTCAGATGAAAAGCAGCACTGATCAAAGAACAAAAAGGAGAACCATGATTCACCTCTTTTTGCTCACTGAATACCAACAGAATAATCATTAAGCTGTAGAGTTAATCACTTTTTATCCTAGCAGTGAAATTCAGACAGAAGTTCAGGTTAGTTATAAGGAAGAAGCTCTTTACTGTGAGGGTGCTGAGGCAGTGGAACAGGTTGACAAAATAAGTGGTAAATGCTCCATCCCTGGCAGTGTTCAGTGTCAGGCTGGACATAGCCTTGGGCAACATGGTCTAGTGTGAGTCATCCCTGCCCATGGAAGGGGGTTGGAACTAGATGATCTTAAGGTCCTTTCCAACCCTAACCAATCTATGATTCTATGACAAACTGACTTAGGAAAGTTGGAGGCAGTTTTGCTGCCTTACTGTAATGAGAATATGTCAGTCTTTAAACACATAATAAGAAAATAACACAAAACAAAAAACAATTACATTTTAAACTAATACAATTACCATAATTACAGGTATAGGTAACAATTAGAGATTAATTCAATTACTTTTACAGCAAGAGCATGCACCACCATACTTAATCCACATGCTGCAAGTGCTACAACAGACCTAAGCATTACAACATACACTAAGGTACTGCTAACAGGAGCATTTCACACTACATATAGAGTACTGACTATGCACAACATAAGGTATCTCTGCCATCTCGTGGCTACAGTACAACATACAGCAGAAAAAGCAGTAGCCCACAGAGCTGAAGCAGCAGAAGTGCCTCAGGAGCATGAAGGAGATGGGATCAGATCAGTTCTGCCATCCACCACACTTGACAATAACATGGGAAACAACTCTTTCCGGAGAAGCACTGACACAGAATTAAGAGAGAGAGTTATATAGATCCTCCCCTTTTTACAGAGCTAAATATGGCACATACCTCAGTGAAGAATGTGCAGTGAATTTCTATTACTCAACATCATTCTGCAGGAGCTTTCACGTTCATTCAATTAGCAACAGTTTTGTTGAAGACTCAAGTGGCCTTCATAGATTGCACCATCTGCTATCAGATTGGAAGCACTTACAACACTCAGCTGGCTCAAAAGTCACCTGTCAGTTGTGGATGGATCCAGGAAAGATTCTTTTTTTTTGACCGTATTCTGTATTTTTGACCCAGGTTTTCTTAGAAGTTCAACTCTTGAACATACATGCATACATACTAAATACTACATACATATATATACTGCATACATACTAAAAACACAAGGAGAGATGACTGTTTCAAAGGAAGGCATTTCCAGTACTTTATTTTTGGTTTAACACTAATCTCTAAATTTCCACGCTATTTTCCTCTCAGAATCCAAACCTGGATGCTAAGATGCTGTCTTCATGAGTAATGTACCTTTCAAGTCTCAGCTCTTTATGGAAACTCTGGAGTGTTAGAGAGAACACTGGAGTTATGGAGACACATACCAAAATTTAAAGGGAATTATTTTCAAAAAAGAGTCAGCCTTCAGTGGGACAGGAAACCATTCACCTATCTAAAGAAAGAGTTCACAGTTTCTCGAGCATTACCAAAATTACTAAAGAGCAGTACTATTTCTTATTCAACCTTAAAAACAATGAGTACTAGATATAGACAATCCTTTATTATGGGAAGAAAATAGAAATTTGCTAATTACTAGAAAATTGCTAATTTACTAATGTAAAGAGCTAGACTAATATATACAACATTATACAAATAATTCCAATTTTAGCTTCTATATAAGACATATAAGACTACACTGAAAAACCTGACAGAAGCCACAGCTGTGCAAGCAATTTCCTGCCTTAGATCATTAGACATGTAGTTCTGCTGTATTAAAAGCTCACATTTGCAAAGCAATCCACTTCTATCACTCGCTAGATGATTTACACAGGTTTATTGTACCCACCACAGCTTTCAGTTTTTGCTACTGCAAATAGGACCCACAGCTCCTATCAGTAGCTGACATTCTTCCTGTGTTTCCTACTGAATGATATACTACAATATACTAAACAGTCAGGTAGCCTACAGTCACAGCAAGACTCCAGCAGCACTCTCAAAAGCTATTTTATTCTTTTTTTATTACATTTTAAACAATGTCAGAAGAACAGAGTTGGCATTCCATTTCACTTATAGAAAAACTAATGGTTATTACTTGCAAATTATTGTTGACGTTCCTACTGACATTAATAGTGCATGGTAAGAACTACAATACATTATAATAAGCTTTGAGTTGCTGATATCCAAGCAGCAAAAAGCATCATTCTAATAACTTGGAAATGGCAAATTTTCATGCATTTGAATAAAAGATTAAACTTTGAAACATTTTGAAATGAGTGTATACTGAGTAAAGTAAACTAAAATGAGTGTATACTTACGCGATTGTCAAGACGGTAGATGCGGATACAGGTTTAGTTTACCAAGCAAGTACATGACTGAGTGTTAATAAATACTGAGTCCAGTACCTTGACTAAAACAGTCAACCAGTTTCCCTACTTCTACATGACACTTGGAAACACAGCCCTAGAAATATTTGTTGGGCAAAGCTGAGCAAAAATATTAGAATAGCCTTTTCAGTGATAAAAAATGATTGGTAAGACAAAGTTTAATAGTCATTTATATGCAATTATTTCTTAGGACCTTTTTCCCCAGTTATTTCCTTTATAATGAAATGTAAAAATTACAGGTAGCAAAGATAACATTTTACTGAGATACATGCATACATTTTTGCACTCATTGTTAAGAAATTGCGAACAGCTGCAAGAAAAGTCTGCACAAAATGCTGTGTGGCCAATAATCTCTGCACAATTACTTACAAAAATGTCCAGAGGCTTAATCCCTTTGCTTCAGAGCACCAGGACCACTGCTACTCAGTGACAGTCAAATCAATTTTGAAATTTTTGATTCATTCACCCCACACACACAAACAATAACAGCTTTCAAGGATTATCAGCAGCCTAACATTACATAGAAATTAGTCTTGAAGAGAGCCCTGTAAGCTACCTTTGAAAATGGTATCTATTAAAAACAGTGTCTTTGTCCAAAAATTACACAAAGAAGAATATGCTCCAAATTTATATGTTTGGATTTGCACATGATGATGTCTCCTGTGCTAAATAGTCTTTAGAAAGCAATAGCAAATAGTCAATATAATGCAATCACCTCTTTGATCACTAATGAGTATATATGCGAGCCCCCAAAGACATGAAAGGCATGGAAACAAACGCAGATCGTAATCCAAGCTTGACTACAAGTATAGTTGCTCAGTTGTTGTTATGTTCATACTCTGTGAAATGTTTATACCACAGAAATACATTATAGTGGTGCTTTCTTGCCTCTTTAAAAAAGATCTGTAGAGCATCCTGAACAGTGCTGCCACAACGGTTTTCTTTCACAACCAAATAAAAACCATTTGCATTCTAAATATCCATTATTACTTTCTCTCATTCTGTTTTTTGTTTACATGGGGGAGCATCTCCCTATGTTCTCTAATTATTAAAAAGTCTTACAGAACCTGCAAGAGTCAAGGCAGGACAAGTACAAAAAACACGACTTCCTTATAGGTTTAAAAACACACTAGAGTAAAACAGGCTTCCTCAGCACAGAGTGAAATATACCAAGGCAGAGAATTCAAAGGTGTTCTGGACTTAACTGGATGAATATCAAAAAAGAAAAAAAAAATTAACTTACTCACCAACTCTTTAAAAACACATTAAATTAACAGGAAAAAGAGTAGGGATTGACTTGCATATGTTAACGAATCTGAATTTTCATATATGACTATTTTTGGTATCAATTAATAAGATTTCTTTGTGAAATACATTTTTAGACTGCAGTGCAGACCTTCCTCCAATAAAGCTTGGGACCTATTGTTTACTTTTGATTATTACTAACCATAATTATTAGGCTGGTCTGTCTACGAAAAAAGATTTTAAAACTCAACTTGCCAGAACTTTGGCCAGCAAACAAAGAAACTTGGTATAGCTGTCATACAGCTGTCTGAGGCAGAAGTAGGTTCTGGTCTGCAGTAAAATACAGAAGTGGCAGCACTGACAAAACAGTCAGCAGAGGCAGAACTAGGGAACACACACCATCTTTAATTCAGTTAAAAAATAAAAAGATATTAGGCATGATCTTGGTCTTGAACTGCTATCTGATACAGCTCTTCAAAGACATTCATGGGCTGAAAATGCAACTAAGCCAGGATTATGAAGATTCAATATAGACAGAGATGGTGAAACGGGCATAGAAACTATGGAGCCAATCATCTCGCAATTCAAGAACATACATAAAAGAAGGATAAACATCCCATATTCCTGCAGACAGCAGAACAAGGGAGTTTTCCATCTCCTCACTTCCCCACCCCAGGTGAAAGTAGGGAAAAAGGCAATGAGAATTTTTGAATTCTCTAAATCAGAAGGCATTTCAGCCTCAGATCTCCAACTGGAATGATTTTTGAAGCATCCAAGAAACATCCACATTCCTATAGTATATTAGATCTGAAAGAGAAAAGACTAAGATTATTCCTTTCCTCATTTTTAATATTTCTAGCTATCTACCTGTCTGGGCTTTACAGAGAAGACTGGATCTTCAGCTATCAGCTGAGCTCTGTGGCTCTTGCCCTTTCAAGAAAGATTGTTGTCTTGTGCAACTAGGGTTTTTAGAAAAGGATGTTCTGCACAGTCGAGTCTGCATATTGATGACCAGACTGCACCAGTTACAACAGCACTCTAGTATATGACAAAATTTTGCCAAGGCATATTCTTAAAGCCCTTCAGGGGAAAACTTGATGCCAGTAAAATTGGTAAAAAAACCCCAGAGTTTATCTTTCGTTAAATTATACCAACAGGACATTCAAAAGTCATACCTACCTAAACTGTTATTGCTGCTAGTTGGCCAGGAAGCCATCTCATCCCTTAACTTTTTCTTTTTACAAGAGTTATTTGACTTCACAGAGAGCTCCACTTCCTCCTTCCTGATTTCTTGTACCAGTTCCATGCGGCATTGACTAAAATCCTGGAAGGAAATTTTTCCATTTTCATCTGCTCCCAGCTGGTGCATGATCTCTGTGACAGACTCCTCCATATTCAGCTGGCGGCACACCATCAGCAAGTCATTCCTAAGGATATTTTTTGGAGTGAAAAGGAGGAAAGGGGAAGGATGGAAGTGAAAGAAAGATTGGAAAAGTGGGAACAGAGGAGAAAGAAACAACAATTTAGTTCAGAAGGAATACTAATCCTGTCTAAGCTGGAAACACATTAATGCATAGACACAAGCCAACTATTTTTTTTGTTAACCAAACAAAGTAACTGTGAGATTGGCAACAAATTACAACACAGAAAGACTATGGAAAAGAAAAGAACATTTTTCATAAAGTCTTAACCTCTATTTTGATGCCATTACTAACACTTCTGCTAGCAAAGACAGACACAAGGGAGAGCTGAATCCTGCTGTCCATCTTCACAGTACCTTCTGAAAAGGTGACATAAAAAGAATTTAAATAATTATTTTCTGACTAGATTAATGGCTAGTTAGATTTATGTTTTCTTTGGGACAGGCCACGGAAATTTCTTTTGCCACTGAACAGCTAAAGAAGAAAAATATAAAAAGGACAAAAAGAGCTGCAGAAAAGAAATACTACTTCGATTAACTGGCTTTAAGATTGTCTCCAAATATTCTGATTACACACCCCCCTGAAGAAGCTTGCTTGGTCCAGTTGTTTAATGAAACTCACAAAAGGGGCAGGAGGGCAGTGCAATGGAAACACTGCCAGTGGCCAAAAGACAGCTGCAACTAAATCAACATGGAAGACACTTACAGAAAACAAAAACAAAAACAAAACAAAACAAACAAACAAAAAAAAAAAAAAAAAACAAACAAAAAAAAAAACAAAACCACACAACCCAGTCAGCAACACTATGACCAGTGGCACCTTCTATTTGATGTGAAAACTAGAACCTCAAGAACACACCTTAGGCTTAATGCAAGGTACAACAGTAGTCTTAGGAGAAAATATTCTGAGGGGTTTGTTCCCCGCCACAGCCTTGCTCCTTTTTCAAAACTGGGCTAAGATTTAGTATTTTTAAGGGATTCTCAGCAGTAGTAGTTGGCAAAAAAAAAAAAAAAAAAAAAAAAATTAATCAGAAGTTGATAACTAAATAAAGGTGAATAACCATTAACAAGCCTACCCAATGAACAACAGGAAAGACGGTACAGGATGTTAACTGAATATAATGGAAGTGGGCCATTAGGTGAACACCTGATAGTTTCTAACAGTGGCAGATGCACAGCTCAGTGAAATTCCTCAATAATTTGCTTCACCAGAGGCTAAATCAACCTCACAAAAAACAGACAGTTTTTCTGAAGATATTTTCATACTGCCTTTTTTCAAGATGTAAATCACTAAAAAAACCCCTTGCTGTTCTTAGGCAAACATAACTCTGCAATAGTAAATCCAGACCAAATAATCTTCGTGAGCATACAGAAAAAGCACCTTTGCTCCTTTTAAGATGCTCAAGGTTTCATACGCAGCAGGAAACAATGTTGATAGACTTAGGCCTGCCTCAATCTGCTGCTACTCAGGAGACTTAGCCACCAAAAAAAGCCAGAGCCAAAAGACCTTCCTTTTATCCTCTTTTCTTCCAGGAATACCAGAGCTGCCCCAACAGATTCTTAGCAGAGATGTTAACAGTAAAATTGGACTATAATAATAATAATAATTACATTATGACCATGTACATTAGTAAAGAATAAAATTGAATAAAATCTTCACTTATAACAAGAAATAACATTATTAGAATTCAGTTACATTCCACAGGACAAATATAAGTGATTGATACTTGCAGTTAAAATTTTGGTCAGAGTTTTGCTCATAGCTTTGAATCTGGTCAATGAATAAAGAATGAGTGGAGCAATTTTCTCATTCTTTTGCCACCTTATGTTCTACAAAATTTAGAAAGAAGTCTGGTAAGGACAGTTCTACAGCCACTATGTAACACCATAGGCAAGTATATATTTATAGAATCACAGGCTGGTTTGTGTTGGAAGGGACTTTAAAGATTTACTTCCAACCCTGCAATGGAACTAAAACTACTGGAACTCAAAACTGTTTAAATTTTCAGCTACCAAAAAGGTAAGCATTTAATCCTTGCTGATACAACTTGCAGTCTAAAAGCATGTACACGTCTGAGGAAGAAAAGTCAAAATTAAGGATGCATCCAAGTTCCCTAGAAGCGAGTAAAAAAAAAGTGTAAGAAAAGCTGTTTAATGCAGTTGTGAGCCACTTCTAGACCAACACTGCAGATAAAGAGTGATCTATTAATTAAAAATGGACTAACCTGGAAATGCCTGTCTAATAGAGCACTCTGTAGGACCCTCAAGAAATAAAGCAATGGGAAGTTGCCAATATAAAATATACACTGGAATCACTGGAGTTGGATCACTTTTATCCTTGGTAGGAAAATGTTTAATTTAGTTCCTTGGTGTAGCCACCGATCTCCAGTCCACCCACAGATGGACACTTCCCCAGCTGCTGTGCTGCTATTTCCGGGCCTCATGCCCCATTGGCTCTGACTTTCATAGCAAGTCAAGGCCCTCACAGTTAAATCATAGAATAATACCAGTTCCCAAGCTTTGACTTTCCTATAAGCAGCTGCATGCAAACAATTCAGGCAACGATCTCGGCATTTTTTTCTTAAACTCTCTTTTCTCTGCTCTCTGTTTGCTCTGTTTTCTACTTCTCCATAATAACAAGCAAGAATCCAGGATACAGTAGGTCAGCTTGCTGTCAAAAGCAATGACGCCACTTTCCCACGTGTCTGGCTAGGGATGTTAAGGATAACAGGAAGGGATTTTATAGGTACATTGCCGATAAGAGACAGGTTAGGGACACCGTGGGCCCTCTCCAGAAGCTATCGGGAGAACTGGCTACCCTGGATTTGGAGAAGGCTGAGGTTCTTAATGACTTCTTTGCCTCAGTCTTTACGGGCAAATGCTCTGACCACACCACCCAAGTCTTGGAAGGCAGACGCGGGGACGGTGAGGGTGGGGACCCTGGGCCCACTGTGGGGGAGGATCTTGTTTGGGACCACCTTAGGAACCTGAATGTATACAAGTCCATGGGACCGGATGAAATCCATCCAAGGGTCCTGAAGGAGCTGGCAAATGAAGTTGCTAAGCCACTGTCCATCAGATTTGAAAAATCATGGCTGTCAGGTGAAGTTCCCGATGACTGGAAAAAGGGAAATATAACCCCCATTTTTAAGAAGGGGAAAATGGATGACCCAGGGAATTACAGACCAGTCAGTCTCACCTCTGTGCCTGGCAAAATCTTGGAGCGGATTCTCCTGGAAGGCATGCTAAGGCACATGAAAACCAACAAGGTGCTTGGTGACAGCCAGCATGGCTTCACTAAGGGGAAATCCTGCCTAACCAATCTGGTGACCTTCTATGAAGGGGCTACGGAACTGATGGACAGGGGCAGAGCGGTTGATGTCATCTACCTGGACTTGTGTAAAGCCTTTGACACTGTCTCCCATGACATCCTTCTCTCTAAGTTGGAGAGACATCAATTTGATAGGTGGACCACTCAGTGGATAAAGAACTGGCTGGATGGCCGCACGCAAAGAGTAGTGCTCAGTGGCTCAGTGTCCAGCTGGAGACCGGTAACGAGTGGTGTCCCCCAGGGATCGGTGTTGGGACCGGTCTTGTTCAACATCTTTGTGGGTGACATGGACAGTGGGATTGAGTGCGCCCTCAGCAAGTTTGCCGATGACACCAAGCTGTGTGGTTCGGTAGATACATTGGAGGGAAGGAATGCCATCCAGAGGGACCTTGACACGCTTGTGAGGTGGGCTGATGCCAACCTGATGAAGTTCAACCATGCTAAATGCAAAGTCCTCCACCTGGGTCGGAGCAATGCCAGGCACAGCTACAGGTTGGGCGGGGAGGAGATTGAGAGCAGCCCTGCAGAGAAGGACTTGGGGGTGTGGGTTGATGAAAAAATGAACATGAGCCGGCAGTGTGCGCTTGCAGCCCAGAAGGCCAACCGTATTCTGGGCTGCATCAAAAGGAGTGTGACCAGCAGGTCGAGGGAGGTGCTCCTGCCCCTCTACTCTGCTCTCGTGAGACCTCACTTGGAGTATTGTGTGCAGTTCTGGTGTCCTCAACATAAAAAGGACATGGAACTGTTAGAACAAGTGCAGAGGAGGGCCACGAGGATGATTAGGGGACTGGAGCACCTCTCGTATGAAGATAGGCTGAGAAAGTTGGGGCTGTTCAGGCTGGAGAAGAGAAGGCTGCGTGGAGACCTCATAGCAGCCTTCCAATACCTGAAGGGGGCCTATAGGGATGCTGGGGAGGGACTCTTCATGAGGGACTGTGGTGAGAGGACAAGGGGTAATGGGTTTAAACTTAAACAGGGGAGGTTTAGATTGGATCTGAGGAAGAAATTCTTTACTGTGAGGGTGGTGGGGCCCTGGAATGGGTTGCCCAGGGAAGTTGTGAATGCTTCATCCCTGGCGGCGTTCAAGGTGGGGTTGGACATAGCCTTGGATGGCATGGTTTAGTGGGAGGTGTCCCTGCCCATGGCAGGGGGGTTGGAACTCGATGATCTTGAGGTCCTTTCCAGCCCTTACTATTCTGTGATTCTGTGATTCTGTGTCTCCCCACGTTTTCTTCCACTAGGGCTGTCTCAGCAGGCAGTTAAACCAGCACAAAACTGACCACAATAAAGCGAAGAGTTTTTGTTTACTTAGCTCCACACACCGGTTCACCACAGAGGAAGATCAGCTAGCACTAGGCCAATAACAGCACAATTCCCTCCAGAGGCAAACTAACCTCCTGTTTATTTGTATCATTAGACAGCCTGCTCATTTGCTTTACTTCCTACAACCCACCGTCCTACCGGAACAAAAAATCATATCTTCACCTTTGTGACACAGGACCTGTGGTGACTTACATGCGGAGACCTTCAACTGTTAGAGCAATTCCATCACATTGACCAATACTCAAACTTCACATGAATTCTTCCATCAACAAAACTTACAAAATGAGCTGCCCTCCAGCTCACTTGTCTTACTGACCATCAATGAAAAAACCTTCAGGTAAAAGCTCATCATCTCATTCTTACAACTTGAAGTACATACAAATGCACAGCTGATAAACTATATCATTACACAAAGACTTCATGTAAGGTTTAGGGAGGAAAGTTGAGAAAACAGCCAGCAACAACTGCAAAAAAAATTACAGGCAGGCTTCCACAGAGCTCAGTCTTCAGTCAGAACTTCCAGAAGGCTCTCAGAGTCTTTTCCTTTTGCTCAGAGCATAAAACCTTCATCAGAATTTTAGATGGGGAAAGAAATGGCTAGACAACATGCCCTAAGCATATGAAACAGGTTGTAAAAAATGCTTATTTCTCAATCTGTACCAACAGGAGTAATTCATTACAACTCCAAAGCTATCTCATATACCCAGAATGCATAAGCAACAGAGAATAAAAGTTACAGAAGCCCTCTGTATTACACTATGGTCTTTGGCAAACAAAGCACCTAGAGGTATGCACCCAAAGACAGCGATCACTTTTAAAGGTTACCAGACTAGAAGACTAGGAAAGGAGACAATCATCCACGTAAGTTCTTACTCAGTAAGCTTTTCTGAAGAACCAATTAACAGAACTAGCAATAGCCACAAGAAAGAAATTTCTGTTCCTCTTATCAATTTATACTCAGAAACATCAGATTTCATTACCTTTATCACAATCTCAACAGTTACCAGTTTGCACAGATAAGTACTTCAACACATATAAATACTTCAACAGGTATTTTTTTTTTTTTGATTCTCCAATTCCCTCAACTGATGTTGATGGTTTAACAATACAGAAGCTATTACTATCTGAGTGCAGGTCATCCTGATAGACTTATTCAGCATTTCTTTGTTACCTTTAAAACGAAGAGGTAAAGCAAGACTAAAGCTACAGCTTCTGAAGTAGTAACTAGTACAACTTCAGAACAGCTGGAGTTTCCCACCTACTAATACCCGGACACTACAAAAAAAGGACAAACAATGAACTTACTGCAACAACACACCTGCCTGACAGCTGCTGTTGAGGAAGAAGGCCCTCATTCTCATTTTAATAAAGTGCATTCACTCTCTGCACTCCGTAGAAAGACTGATAAATTGATGTGTAAACAATTAATTTCACACATATATAGAATAGTCTATAGATTATTTAACAAAATTAATTTTGTTTTTCTTTGTATGTATATTGTCAGCACAAGGCAAAAGTGTCAAGGGAGACATCTGCAACTAAGCTGATATTTTTGGCAAGTCATAAATAACAACAGGCAGGATGGGATGCAGAACAGGCACAGAAGCTAGACACACTTGTTAAAATGCTGAGCAGCAATGAGTTGATAATTGGGTTTTGAAAACTCACACCGAGGCTTGAGTTTTAATATCTCACTGTGATCAGGAAGGGAATTCATGCAGATGTTTGGTCATGCAACATGAAAACTTGGTAAGACATAAGAACATTGGTTGACATCTGCTAGTTACAAGATTTTGGGGTTTTAATTTTTTTTTCCCCAGATACAAACAAATGAAGGCAAACTGTAAATAAAGTTGAAAGCAAGTGAGGAAGAAAAAAGGTCACTAAACCAGGCCAAAGTTCCACAAAGAATATTTTTTCCACAAATACTGGGTTCTGCATATTTGGAGTCTATACGGGGTCTTGCACATTTGCTTGATTATCATACGACCACAAGAGACAAATCACAAAACTCAGCAAGTAACCTCTTAAACAGCGTAAGACAAGCAATGAAGTTCGAACAGTAAGAACACATATCTGACTCAAAAAAAAAAAAAAAAAAAGACAAGAAAAGCACTGCAGAAGTTAACAAGACGGCCATGATCACAGCAAGAAATTAGCCCATACAAGGAAGTAGAAAAAATAGAGGAGCATAACACCAACCACATCGTGGTGCTAGCATTTTTAGAGTACAGAAATTAACCTCTGCACTAGAAACACAATTTTGCTTTGAACTGCTCTCCTACATCCTCAAACATCACCTATTTTCTTGGCGACGTGGTCTAGTGTGAGGCATCCCTGCCCATAGCAGGGGGTCGGAACTAGCTGATCTTAAGGTCCTTTCCAATCCAAACCATCCTATGATTCTACAATTCCCAACATGGCATCGTGAAAAGAACCAGGGTACACACGTGCTGTTACAGATCAAGGGAAATCAGAAGTCAGACAAGCTTCAGGAATAAAAAAGGAGAAATAATAGCTCGGAGTAAAGGAAGCTGGGAGGAGTCTGTTTTGGAAAACAGAATGAAAAGGTGAAGGAAAGCAAGGAGTTTTAGTCATGTTTGAAACCTAAAGAGAAGTGCAGAACTCCAGTCTCAGACTTCTATAGGTCAACTGAAAGAGCTTTATGCCGTTAAAATGTCACCCCACAGAAGTACAGCACATAGTAAGACCATGCACATAGTAAGACTGCAAAGGAAGATTATCCAACACTGTACCAAATGACAGAGAAAAACACACCCATGTAATCACTGATGGATGGGTGTCTAAGCTCTTTTTAAGGCTGCCATGACCTCCATTGCTGATCTGTCCTACCGCTTCACTGTTCTCTCTTGCAAGTTTCCTAATTTAAAACATCCCAGCAGCAATTCAGAGCATTACATAAGAAAGAAAGTTAACAGTCTGCTTCTGCAGCCACAGTGGATAAGAAAACAGTCATTACCTATTTAAAACACAACAGATGTCCCACCTTCTTCCAAGAACTCAAATTTCTGCATCTCCGATTACCTTCAGCGAGCTGCGCTTGACTGTTAAAACTGATCCACCATCCTGATGGGTAACGGCATGCAAAACTAAACACCACATTAAAACATACATGGAAAAGGGTATCTTACAATAGCATGATACTGTTAATTCTAGTTTAACTTCTGACCTCAGAGGATTTTCTTCAATCACACATCCTGTATTTTTACCACCAAATATACTATCAAGTACTAATCCATACTTTATCTCAACTGATTTTTTTCAGGCCATATCTTCAATTCATCAACACCAATTCTTACTCCAATCTTATCTTCCAGCATATCTCCAATCTTCCTCAGCTTGGTGTAATTTCAGATTTAAGAAAGCTTACTCATCAGGTCACCCAGATCATAAATCATTAAATGTACTGATCTGGCCCACACCATGCTTCCAATTTCAGTCTGATACAGTCTTTTACTTGTAAAACAAACTACTGATATCTAATGATCTCTAAATTAAGCTTGAAAATAAACCCAAACCAAACTCTTTCCCTTACCCTGCTCCTCTGGCTCACTTATAAGTGTCATAAAACAACATCAAAAGCCTTAACAAAGGCAAGCCAGAAGGCATCTATTGCTTCACTTCCACCACTAACTATTCTTATTAGAACTGAGAAAGATCAAATGGTTTGACACAACTTTTTCTTAATAAATTCATATTCAGCCAGTTATACGCTCTCTGCAGATTGATCCCCGTGTCACAATTTTGAATAAAAGAAGCATATTTTCTTTCCCCACTTTTCTGTTAATCCTATCTTTCGCAAAACCCATGGGAAAAAAACCAAAACCAAAACCAACCAACCAACCAACCAACAACTGCAAAATAACCCAGTGCTCATGAATCTTACATCAACATTTTCAAGTACAACTAACTGAAACAACTCCAAGTACTCTGTAACTTTTTCTTCTTCTTCTTTCCAAGGTATTTGTTACTGGTCCTATTTGCAGGAACCACCTCACTCCATTGATATTTTCAGCGTTGCAAACTACAGTAAAGAGAACATTTTATACTTCTCAGCATCAGCCATCAACAGCTTAGGGGCTCCATCTCTTAGGTAATCTTTCTCTGGTTTTCCTGTTACTGTTACCATATTCTGAGATTTTTTTTTTTATTACACTTTGAACACTTTGCTAGTTTCATTTTCTGCCTTGCATGTTGCAATGCCTGTTCTGTCAGTTCACAATTAACTTGAACCTGACCCTGTTCTGCTACACTGAGGAATAGCAGGAAAAAAAAACAGGTTAAGAATCAAGCAGCCCCAAGCCCTGTACACTTATATTAATAATTCAACTAACTAAGCTTTTACTTCACTGCTCTGTCCCAGCAAGGCTACCTCTCCCAGTACTATTGCAGGCATGCCACCTATACCGCCACTCCTTCTTCTGGGAAAGCAGGAGGAAGGTTCCCTTTGGCAGTCAACACCTTCCACCACACTGTGTCTGGATCCCCCTATTTCATACCAGAGATGGACAAGACTGCCAGCCTGTCACAGGAAAGTCTGGAACAGAAATGTGTGTTTTACAGATGGCACAACAAATGCACATTCTATGCATTAGAAATAACCTAAATGCTGTACTCCAAGCATCTACATCAAACTGTTGACACAAACTGTGTCTCACGACCTGTGAGAACAGTGTGTCCATTTCTGGCTAAGGCTGCCATCTCTGGAGACAAAGCTATTGCAAACAAATATCCTTTTATCAACAGAGAAGCAGAGTTTGTGAATAGGACCTCAGCCATTCTGTGATTTCTTTTGTGCTGCTTACTAGTTTCAAATTTTGCTCAAGCACAGTATCAATTCAACCTACAGACTCTACCAAGTGATAGGAACTATCAGGAGCATAGTTTATGTTCAGAGGTAGTCTGGTCTTAGTTATCTAACTTACCCTTAAAAATTATATAAGGGATTATATAGAATACCTGCTAATACTACATAAATACTCTTTTGTTCTATTAAATATAAGAAAGTATGCTGCAGAAAAACTCTCAAGAGATACTCAACATGCTGATTACAATTATTCACAGCTCATTACAGCAATGTTAATTACACACAACAGCATGCATGCAAGCGGTCACTATGTTAGGATGACTTCAACATTAGTATTATTTATTCTAAAAGATGCATATGAACATTCACAGTAAAAGCAAGGTGAATTTGAAAAGCCATGTATCTATAGCATAGCTATTTTTCATCAGATGATATCTAAAGCCAATCCTTCGGAGAAGACACAACACTAGCCTTGCTATTCTCTTTCATTTTCCAGCTGAGATACCAGAAGTCTAAATAAAACCTCTGCTGTAGTTTTACACCTCTTAAAACAATGCCATTTTTATGGTAATGAATTAACTTTTAGAGCTTGGAGCACTCGGAGTGAATAATGTTTAAAAATCAAGCAGACATAACCAGAGGGATCACAATTAAACCCCAAGCTCAAGTTTCTTACCCCACCTTGTGCTTATATTAAACATCAGAAGCCAGAACCAAGAACTGACCATGCTGGAAATAAATATTTCTTACTAGCTAGTTTTTGGCCAGGGGAGTTACATGACTGAACAAATTGTCATGCAAACAGAGCAAAACTTCAGGACTGCACACAGTGGAACAACTCATTAAGCAGCACAGGCTGACTTCGAAGAAAACCATGAAACCTCCAGTTTTCCTAGTTCATTTCGTAAGGCATACAGGCACCTAATTTAGGGCTGTACATCTGCAAGCACAGGCCAGGTGTCCAAGCCTCTTGTGAGGCTCCTTGCTCCCCATCAAAACAGGCATGAGCTGTTGCTTGAACCAGTTTCAGACACTAACTGCCCTATCCCACTCAATCTATGATGGCGGATTTTTTAAAAATTGTTTTAGAATTCACCCAGAATGGCATCCTCAAACTGGACAAACAATGGGAGACAAAGAAAATAAAGGAGTTAACCTAAGTTACTTCAACTGGTGGAATTCTTCTTTCATCCAAGTGCCTTCCAAAACAGTCAACCCATGCATTAATATCAAATTACAGGTTTTAGCAAATTAATTCTGAGCAAATTAGACAGTTGCTCCTTGAAAACATGAGGTGACCAATAGTGGTTATGTAAGATGCTAACTGCCTTGTCTGCCATAAGCAGAAGATGCAATCACACATGACTGAGACAAATTCAAATACCTATTATTGTCCCAGTCATACTGCTAGAACAGCCAGCAGTGGTTTCTGTGTTACAAACCTAGGGCTATGGATTTTCTAGAAAGGCCAGGTACCAAAGCATCTTGTGAGGTCCCCTGCTCCCCATCACCCTTTGGGGAAGAGTAATAGGGTATATCAATGATATCAGTGTATATCAATTATATCAGTGATTATAATCTTTCAGAATTGCCACCAAGAAACCCAAGAAAATGTAACGGGGGAACAACAAACAAAAAACACGCAAAAAAAAAAAAAAAGAAAAAAGTTGAACACTTCTTTTTTTTTTTTTTTTTTTTGCCCATCCAGGGCCACAAAAGGTCAATTACAGGCTTTAAAGAGAGGTTCAATTCTCTTACAGTCATAACTCAAATAACATGTATTAGCAACAACCTCCTTAAAAATTACTAAAATTCAATAAGAATAAACAAATATAAGAAACAACTTCAGCACTTACACGTTAACTGGAGGGTAATTTGGTAATTTTCAAAGGGATCAAAAGTTTGACAATTGTACTCTCAAGTGACTCACTGTTTATTTTTTCTACACTACAATCTATCTGGACATCAAGCTCCCAAGAAAAAGAATACAATAACATGTAACAACAAGATGGAGATAAAAGTAATTTTTTTCAGATTATTAATATCAATAAGGAAAGAAAAATGCAATAACCTGCATAAAACACACCAACTAACCACTAAATTCAAAATGACAGCTCCAGCTATTAATGCTGTATTATTCACAAGTCTGATGTCTACCTTAAGAACAGGATAGCTAACTAATTAAAAAATATGAAAGGTTCAGAAAATCCAAGTTTGAATATATTCCTGATTGTGTACTACTGGTAACAAATACAGACTTTGAAATACATAAGCCTTTAATGAATGCTGATTCTTGGGTATATAACTTCTAGACACAATGTTTAACAGACGGATGTGGGTGTAAATGTGAAAGATTTCTGAGTTGGACTAGCTCCTGGGAAAGCTTTGAGACAGCTGAGGAATGTTGATGGGAAAGTTTTGGGAGTATTGTGGGCAAGATAAGCAGGAAGAGAGAAGCGACAAGCAAGCAGCCAATCAAGGCAACCAGTGAGCAAGATATCCACCAATGAAGAAGTGAAGAGACCCACGTGGGGGGTGTTAGTGAACCAATTGTATTAGCCGCTCGTACACGCGGGTACTTCAGAAAGCCTATATCAACCCTGGACCATCAGATAATAAACGGTTTCATCACCAGAAACGGGGTTCGTGCCTTACGTGTCCACAAATGGCGCCCGAACAGGGACTTTAGAAGCGGATGAAGAGCACCGGTGGAGACCCTGACCGAACGAGTCCGACAGCAGACCAGAGAGCTGTATTCCCGGGATATTAAGCACCTTTGAGAAAGGTGAGCGGTCAGGAAGATGGAATTGCAGATGTCCGCGGAAGAAAAGACTACTGTTTCTTTACTAATGTACATTTTAAAGCAACAGGGCTTTATTCGTGCCCTGCTTGCATAGCTTGAGGGGCGGGGATTTGATGTTGATTCTCGGACGGCGCTTCAGCTGGAGCAGTGGGATCTGGCTAAAGAGACTCTTGGGGAGGCTGCGGGCAGGGGGGAGGAAAACGTTTTTCCGCTGATAGCAACATGGCACTTACTCTATGCGGCTCTTCGCAAGCTGCAGAGCCCATCACGGGGTGCAGCCGCTGACTATCGTAATAAACTGACTGCTGCTTCCCCTCCGGAGCCGGTGGTGCCATCTGCGCCACCACTAACAAACATGGCGCCGCCCCCCCCCGACAGCGACCCCCCTGGCAGTGACCCCCCCCACTGCAACCCTCCCGACAAACCCCCTCCCTGCAATCTTCCCCACCGTGATCCCCCCGCCGTCAGCCCCCCCCACCGCGCCCCCCCCCATCCGGTACTTCCCGTAGCCGCTTGGGGTGGAGAAGATTACGACCCTCGTAAACGCTGGCAAAAATTGCAAAATGACGCAGCAGCGGACGGGGAGCATTTTGATATAGCATTTCCTGTAATAATGCGAGATAATCAACCTAATGACTGGCAACCGATAAGATGGGAACTGATTTAAGAACTGAGAAAGACTGTTAGGCACTACGGGCTAGCCTCACCGTATACTCGGAGCCTTTTACAGACTGTATTACAGGGAGATCCTATGACTCCGTTTGATATCAAAGCCGTTGCCGAAATGCTGTTCACCCCCACCCAGAAAGCGATATTTTTGTCAGATTGGCGGGAGCGCTGCGGTGTAGCAGCGAGGGAGAATCGCGGTCGGAATGCCGGCGACCCTCTGGTGGAGGCCGGAATTCCGCAATTGATGGGGGAACCTCCTGTTGACATGCCGCAGCTACAGGCTCGGCTGGCCCCAGAGATTTTACGCCAGTCGGCAGAACTAGCTCTTAAGGCAATGCTTAAAGTGCCAGATGTCAGGAAATCCGTGAAAGCATTCGCGGGTATCAAACAGGCAAAAGACGAGCCATATATGCACTTTATAGATCGTCTGGAGACGGCTATCGATAAACAAGTAGAGAATGATGCTGCCAAAGAGGCTTTATTACTGAAACTAGCAATAGAGAATGCAAACTTGGACTGTCAGAAGGTGTTGCGTATGTTAAAAAATCCTACTTTGATCGACATGATTGAAGCATGTAACCGTATTGGCTCAATAGACTATGTTAACGAAAATTTAGCGGGGCATTTAGCCGCAGCTTTACAAACCGCACAGTGGGTGTGTTTGAGGTGCGGCAAACCCGGCCACTTTAAGCGTAGCTGCCCCCAGGCGAGCCAAGATGGCGACCCGAGCCTTTGTCCACGTTGCAAAAAGGGGCGTCACTATGTTAAGCAATGTCGATCAAAGTACCACGCCAACGGGGACCTACTTCAGGTCTCGGGAAACGGGAGGCGGAGCGCGTCGTGTGGCCGAGCGCAGATACAAGGAGTCTCCGCCCCACACAATCCCAATTCACCAGCGACATGGGTCTGGCATGCCTCCGCTCCTCCACCCCCGGAAGTGCCGGAGTGGATGTCCCCACAGCAACAGAAGTAAACATAACAGACACCAAAGTGCAAAAGGTGCCGCTTGCACTGAAAGGTCCGTTGGGTAATGGATTTAGTGCCTTATCACTGGGAAGCTCTAGTGTTACCTTACAGGGTCTTTTTGTTTTGCCTGCGGTAATTGATGCTGATTTTGAAGGACAAGTACAAGCAATGGTCTGGACCCCATCCCCACCTGTAACAGTCCCCGCAGGAGAACGTATATGCCAACTTGTCTTATTCCATGCATGTACAGTAAATGCTCCCTCAAGGAAAACAGGTGCAGGGGAACAGGTGGCTTTGGACCTACTGATCAGCCACACACTTTATGGACACAGTCGTTAGCAAAACAATGGCCAATCATCGAATGTGAAGTGCGAAACCCCCAGCATAAACCCAGCACTATCAAAACGAAAGGCCTGCTGGACACCGGAGCAGATGTTACAGTCATTGGCGCCTCCTTTTGGCCATCAAATTGGGAGACAGTTTCATCAGCAACGGATCTAACAGGAATAGGAGGAATATCAACACCACGTCAAAGTGCATGGCTTATCCAGATAATAGATCCTGAAGGGCGCACTGCGAACCTCCACCCATATATAGTGAACTGTCCTTTTAACCTTTTGGGAAGGGATATCTTAAGCATGTGGGGAGTCTCGATAGCAACATCGCCTTTTTAACTGGGGTCATTGATGAGAATGTTCCAATCAGACTAAAGTGGCTGACAGAAAAACCAGTGTGGGTTGATCAATGGCCCCTAAATTTGGAAAAAACCCACGCCTTAACAGAATTGGTAACAGAACAATTGAAGCTGGGACACTTGGTTCCGACCACAAGTCCCTGGAACACACCAATATTTGTAATTAAGAAAAAATCAGGGAAATGGCGTCTTTTACATGACCTTCGTGCAATTAATAATGTCATGGAGGACATGGGAGCCACACAGCCAGGTTTGCCTTCCCCAACCATGATGCCAAAAAATTGGAACATTGTCATTATGGACCTCAAAGATTGTTTTTTCACTATTCCCCTACACCCTGAAGATGCTCCAAGGTTTGCTTTTTCTATTCCCTCTGTTAACCATCAGGGAACAGCACAGCGTTATCATTGGACTGTATTACCACAGGGTATGAAAAACAGTCCGACAATATGTCAGTTATATGTGGCTAAGGCATTATCAGAGGTAAGACAGACATATCCAACAGCTATTTGCTATCATTATATGGATGACATTTTGTTAGCCTGTCAGGAACCACAGAAACTTTTAGAAATTGCTTCCAGCACTAAATCTTGCCTTGAAAAGCACGGGTTAGTTGTTGCTCCTGAAAAGGTACAACAGCAACCCCCATGGAAATACCTGGGATGGAAAATCCTCCAGCAGACTGTAGTGCCTCAACTGCTAAAGATCGATGTCAAAGTTAACACCCTAAACGATGTACAGAAATTAACTGGCACTATAAATTGGGTACGAATCCTTTTAGGTATAGACAATGATACCCTTCGACCTTTATCTGAATTACTGAAGGGAGAACCTGCCCTCAACTTGCCCCGACAGTTAACTCCGGAGGCTGAGTATGCAATTGAACAAGTTAACAGAGCTTTAACCAATTGACAAGCTGCAAGGATAGATTACCAACTCCCAGTTACTCTGTATGTTATTCAAGGGCCTAGGTCCATCAAAGGATTAATAGGTCAATGGGATTCAAGGGAAAAGGATCCACTACGTGTCTTAGAATGGATCTTTTTACCATACCAGTTCTCCAAAACCATAGTTACTATTTGTGAACAGATAGCACACATAGTGTGTCGTGGCAGACAGAGAACAGAATTAACAGGACATGAACCAGACACTATCTCTCTCCCCTTAACCAAGATGTATTTTCAATGGGCTTTTCAGAATAACACAGAACTACAAATAGCAATGACAAATTTTGGTGGAAAGGTTACTCCACATCACCCACCACATAAGCTATTCTCCCTGACAACAGAAATAGAGATAAAATCAGTTTCAAAATGTCAACGTAACCCTGTAGAAGGTCCAACTTATTTTACAGACGGTTCAGGTAAAACAGGCAGAGCAATCACAGTTTGGTTTGAGAATAACGAATGGCATCATGAAGAACAAAAAGTTCAGGGCTCAGCACAAGTTGTAGAATTAGCTGCAGTAGTGTTTGCATTTCAGCATTGTCACTGAGCATTGAACCTCATCACTGATTCAAATTATGTTGCTGGAGTTGTTACTAGAATTGAAAATTCATGGCTGAAGGAAGTTACCAATCCTACTGTATTCTATTATTTAAAAATGTTAAAAATGCTATTAGATGAACGCACGACACCTTATTATGTTCTGCATATTCGCAGCCATACAGATTTGCCTGGATTTATCATAGAGGGAAATCGAAGAGCTGATAGGTTAACGGCTCCTGTAGTAGCAACTCCTCTACCAAATCAGTTAGAACAGGCTAGATCATCACATGCTTTTTACCACCAATCAGCGAGATCACTCAGGAAACAGTTTTCTCTCTCTTGGTCAGAAGGATGTACAATAGTACAAATATGCCCTGACTGTCAACCATTTGCAACACACCCACATACTGGAGTAAACCCGCATGGCACCAGTGCCTTACAGCTATGGCAAAGTGATGTCACTCACATCCCTGAGTTTGGGAGACAAAAGTATGTCCATGTTTCCATCGATACATTTTCACATATGGTCTGGGCCACAGCAGAAACAGGTGAAAAGGCCCATGATGTTATTCATCATTGGCGTGGTGCCTTTGCAGCTCTACGTGTTCCAAAACAAATAAAAATGGATAATGGCCCTGCCTATAATAGTAAGGTAATTGGGACATTTCTAAACACTTGGGGGATAAAATACAAGACAGGGATTCCACACTCGCCACAAGGACAAGCCATTGTTGAACGATGCCACCTAACACTAAAAATGTTGTTAGAAAAACAAAAAGGGGGAATGAAGGGAGAATCGCCACACGCATGACTGTATAAAGCAATTTATGTATTAAATTTTTTGACAATTGGAGAGGGAAATGAGACCGTAGCCATTACCAGATATATCTGTCGCACAGCAAAATTTTGCCTAATCCTATAGGGGTTCATCAACCGAAGGTTTGGGTAAAATCACCACAAACACTTCTCTGGGAAGGACCACATCCACTAATAACCTGGGGACAGGGTATGCTTGTGTCTCCACAGATCATGGTCCTTGGTGGATACCAGCACGCCTGGTGCGGCCTGTTTTGAACCATCCTGCGGTTACAGAAGCAGAATCCAGGGGTAGTCAGCAGCACATTGATGTCAACAATGCAACGGACGCCCTGGAATAGCTTCGACATATGGGTGAACTTAGCTAGAACACTAAGCCAAAGAACTCTGTAATTCAGTATAGTCGGTAACACAGCTATTTCATAAATGTTTAGTAGAGAGACCATGGTCTAATAGTAGCATTATTACTGTATCACTTATGAGAAGGATAGAATGGTAGAAATGTAAAACTTCTTGTACTGATATTTTCTTTTCTGTTGTGCAAGATCTTGTACGGACATTTTCCTTTGTATTAGGTTTCTGTTCCTTATCTGCTAAATTGCATGCAAGATATACTGGATAAAATATTAAAGAAGGTTAGGTCTTTAGAAAAACAAACAGGGGGAGATGTGGGTGTAAATGTGAAAGATTTCTGAGTTGGACTAGCTCCTGGGAAAGCTTTGAGACAGCTGAGGAATGTTGATGGGAAAGTTTTGGGAGTATTGTGGCAAGATAAGAAGGAAGAGAGAAGCGAGAAGCAAGCAGCCAATCAAGGCAACCAGTGAGCAAGATATCCACCAATGAAGAAGTGAAGAGACCCACGTGGGGGGTGTTAGTGAACCAATTGTATTAGCCGCTTGTACACGCGGGTACTTCAGAAAGCCTATATCAACCCTGGACCATCAGATAATAAACGATTTTGTTTCATCACCAGAAACAGGGTTTGTGCCTTACGTCTCCACAGACGGACATCTTTTTCTGCATGCTAAACTAAGCATTGCAGGGCATCTTCCTGGCTTTTCATCTAAATTCTTCCATCTGTCTTCCCCCATAACTTGCTCCTTTTTTCATTATGATGCTTATGATGGTTATGGTTATGATGAAAGGACCTGTGGAAGATAAAGACTAAAGTCCCACAAAACTCTGTGCAACTGTGGAAGCATTGATTAAGGCAAGTCCCAAGAGAAACAGAGAAAACAAAGTATAATCATGTATAAAACAGCACAGTACTTCAACTCACCACCTTATTTGGTGCACAGTAAGTATACTTATAAAAGTACTCCTTCAACTACATGGATCACAGACGCTGTGACAGGTTCCTAATGGAGATGGATGAAAATAAAATTAAGTCTAGGAACAGAACCCGAGAGCTGACACTCAAAAACTAGTGCAAGGACAATGTCATTTACCAAGGTTCAGGTATTTTTCATTGGAATTCGTAAAACTGAGTTGTGCCAAGCTTTCACATAGTTAAAGAAAGCACAGAACAAATAATCAAGACCTGAAGTCAGCATAAAAGCTTGTACTGAGGTCTAATAACTTTTCCAATTCCATGGTAAAAACAGCACAGCAAAATGAAAAGCCAGACTGAACTCAAGGACTTAGCAAGGCCTTGATCGCATCTTGGTGACATTTTGCAGAATGCTTATAAACGATGCTCCCTTGATAAACAGCTGGATTGAGGCCAGACTTAGGACTGCACAGAACTGGGACCAAACTGCATGTGAAATCTGAAACCTCTGTACCTGCAAAACTAGCAGAGTAATATTCTCTCACAAGTCTTCAAAGGCAGCTTATTTTCACTTGTTCTATGTTACAGAGTTGATGTTTTTTTAAACCTCTTGCTTGCTGAATATATGGTTTTTTCACTCCCTAGTCTGCTGACACCTGATCACTCACAGCAGCTTCTACTTCACAGAATCATTACAGTTGGAAGGGACTTCTGGAGATCACCTAGTCCAACTCCCCTACTGAGGCAGGGCTACCTGGAGCAGCTTACACAGGAGCATGTCCAGGGTTTTGAATGTCTCCAGAGGAGACTCCACAACCCCCCCTAGGCACCCTGTTCCAGTGCTCTGCCATCCTCAACAAAAAAAAGTTCTTCCTCTTTATCCTGTGCAATCTTCTGTACACTCTGTGTCCTGTGCGTAGTTAATCATTTACACCTCTGTGGAATGCCACAATTCTTATTTGGTAACATTCTGCACTGGGGTAATACAGTAGCTGCAGGGGTTTGGTAAATAAATGGCTTTCCTCATTTACCTACTACCTTTTCCATCACTCAGAATATGTTAAATATGTGTCAGACCTAACTTGGTTTCAAGTATGAATGGGTTTTGAATAACAATATCATATATCTTACTTGAAGGTATGAAGAAAAGAAAGAAACAAAAATGTTTTCACTCCAGTGCACTGTTTTCATGCTTCAGCCTTTGATGTGCAGTTTCCCAGATGGAGTGGAAAAGCTGATTTTACTCCAACTCCACGCACAGCAACTACACCAACCCCAATGACAAGTACAGCAGCTACTCAAACCCTTACTACAACAGACAACGTAGCTACTCCAACTCAAAGTACAGCAGCTACACCAACCCCAGCAACAAGTGCAGCAGCTACTCAAACCCTGACAGCAACAGACAAAGCAGCAGCTGGTGCTACTCAACCCCCAAGCACAGCCGCTGCAACAACCCCAACAACAGATATTGCAGACACTGCAACCCTAGTGGCAGACACTGCAGCCAGTCCAACCACAGTGATAGTCACTGCAGCTAAACCAAAGGACCAATCCGTGCCAATATTGGTTGCTCCTGTAAGCAAGAGGAAAAGCAAACAAGAAGCACAAAGAGCAACCTGTACAGTGAAGAAAGGTGAAGAACCAATGGGCTTACTAGAGGGGACAGCATCTGAACAAGAGTTATTATTACATGGATCAGTTTTAGAGGTGAAATTTCACATATTTTAGTTTATGGCAATTGCTCCTCATCCTTTTGCTGGGCGCCACTGTAAAGAATCTGGCACCATCCTTCTAGCACCCACCCTTGAGATATTTATATGTAATAGTGAGATCCCCTCTCAGTCTTCTCTCCTCTAGACTAAACAGGCCCAGCTCCTGCAATCTCTTCTCACAGGAGAGATGCTCCAGATCCCTGATCATCCTTATGGCCCTCCACTGGACCCTCTCCAGTAGCTCCTTGTCTTTCTTGGACTGAGAAGCCCAGAACTGGACACAGTACTCCAGATGTGGCCTCACCAGCGTTGAGTGGAGGGGGAAGATCACCTCTTCCAACCGGCTGGCCAAATGGGAGATATAGATTAGATATCAGGAATAAATTCTTTATTATGAGGGTAGTGACATAGTGGAACAGGTTGCCCAGAAGAGTTGTGGATGCCCCATTCCTTGCAGTGTTCAAGGTCAGGCTTGGATGTGACTTTGAACAACCTGGTCTAGCGGAAGGTTATATTACTATACTAGACCTATAGTAACGGGGTTGGAACAAGATGACCTTTGAGGTCCCTTCTAACTCAAACCATTCTATGATTCTATGATGTCCAGAATTTAAAGAAAGAAAATATAGCAACAAAAATATAGTGACAGGATGAACCTGCTCATGTTTTTCTTCCTATGTGTTTTCTTGTGGCCATTACTGTGAAAATTGCTCCAGTAAGTGCACACTTTGAGAAAAAAGGCCTTTTCCTCTTGTCAACAGAGTGGTCTGCACTCTGCTTGACAACTCCTGCCAACACTGGGAAATTATTAATTGTTAAACATGAAAATACACAGCAGAAAGGAGGAATCCAAGAGTCTCATAGCCATGAAGTATATTCTTTACACTGTTGAAGACCTCGACATATTGCAATCAGCTCCCTTTGCAACAACGCATGTCCCAACTCAATATTAACACAGCACCCCTCTGCACATGGAAAAGTGGCAGAAGAGATAGGCTAGCAACCGCACAAGGCCAAACCTCTGTCTTTTTTAATCCTAGTAGAAGCGTAACAGTTGCCCTGCTGATGAATTTGGAACTTGGTATCTATCCATTTAGTTCCCACTAAATATGTATGTTAAATGCTACACACTTCTTTCATTTACCTATTTGATTTATAGGACCTTTCACAATTTCATCACAATTTATCCCACACCAGTAGCTTCTTCATGGTTCACATCAATGTGCAGTGCAGTTCTGAGCTCATGATTTGCTTATTTTCTCTGACACTCAGATCACTACTGCCAATTTATATACGAATCTTAGAACATACAAGCATAAAAAATGAACAGCAAAAGATAATTTTAGGAAAAATGAATTTTTATATTACTTTTTAAGCACAAAAATTATGGATGCTTTTGTTATTTCATAGTTCTCTTTCATATACATTTTCTTCTGAAGACTCACAGAAGAAATCAAGAAGACAAATTCTGTATGACACTTAATTAAAAGTCTGTCCCACATTCAGACAACAAAGAGTAAAATATCTCATATTTTAGGTAAGGACCATACGTTTTAAGTAACTAAAAGATTATTTTTATTCCAGAACGTTCCAGTTATAAGGTCACTCTCTACCCGTTTATATAAGAAGATTCCAAGAAAGCCAGTTTTGGCACTTAGATTTCTAAGCAGTTCTTACTTTAAGTGCAGAAAATGGCCAGAAAAAAAAAATAAATATGCAGAACACTGTAAATTGATCAAGACCAAGTTAATGAACGAATTTACATGAACACTAGTTTGCAACTTGAATTATAGTAATAAATACTTCCACAGTTTCTTCCACTTGCTAAAAACCTCAGCTTATTTAATTATAAACCAAAAATTGTAACTGGATGTCATCCTCAATCACTAACCTGCCACGATGCATATATTATGCCCAACTATGCTCAGCAAGAATGCTGGGAACACCCTACTACTGCAGTTTCATAACAAAGGAAGTATCAGCTTGTCCTTGCAAAGGTTTCAAGTTCCCAAGGCTACGTGCCACTTAAAACCACACAGACAACAGATCAAATCCAACAAATTCCTCTTAACTGCTTCTGAGAAAGGTTATTGAAGGATGCAGTCTTTCATGTCCTTTCAACAGGTTGTATAAGCTCAGTACAAAATCAGTAGGCTTATGGATTTTTAAACATCTTACTCTACTTTTACCAGAGGTTTTCTGTAAGACATTGACCCCAGTGTAAAAAAATCTGTGTACACAGAAGAAAGTATTTTCAAACAAACTCTACAAACAGATCATTCCATTATTATTACTATGATAACAATTCTCCCTCTGAATTAAACACTAGCTTTACCTTTTTACTTCATGACTCTAGAAATTACTTACCTATGTTTTAAAGTTAAAATCAGAAAACTAGCATATTTGTAACTTAATGACAAAACTTTTGTTCACCCATGACCTCCATAGCTCATACCTTCTTTTTTTTTTTTTTTTTAAACCAAAGTGTTTCCTCGAAATTCATAGTTACCTTATTTGGACCTTACAGTGTCAGAGTAATCTGGAAAGCTATTTGGTGACTTCTGCAGTAAAGATTAAATTCTTGATGTGCTAAATGGAACTTCAGTACAATCCACACATGATAAAGCTACAAGGCAATTAAGTTCCCAAAGAAGACATTAATCTAGCCCATCACCTGTAAAAAAAAGAGCATGCTCTCACTTTCCTCACAGACATAAACTAAGCCCACCTATTTTGACCTTAAAAAACAAACAAACACCACACAAAACACCACACACACAGCTGTGCCCTCCCAAGGTACAAACCCTCTGAAACTGAATGTATTTTTAACTGGAAGATCAGATTCTGAAGCTTTTCAAAGCGAACAGAATAAAAAGCAAAACAAATGAATGCAATGAGTGTTTTTTCAGTTAACAGCTATTTGTAAAAACAACACAATCCACCTACAGCTGCAAAAGCAAAGTTCTGCTGTAAACAGTGTTTAAGGTTGCTTTTGCTTCTAGCAAGGCTGATCCTGTTGATCTTAAGTATCCAGAATCCATCCTCAATAGTAGAATGCTTTGCACTTGTTTGGGTTTTTGCTTTGGTTTATGGTTGTAAAGTTACCTCTCACTGCTGAAGTATCAGAATGCCAAGCACCTGCAAGATGTTAAAATAGCTAATTAATAGTAATTCCAAAGAAGCAAAAGCCACTAAAGTACAAACTGGCAAGCTAAAACTTTTATGTTTTCTTAATACTTTTGTCTAGCTAGATGTTGTAAAATGTCCATGTGCACATGTCAAACATGGTACTCAGAGACACAGGCTTCGCATTTCATACTCCATCATTCAGCTGCTTCTGCGTTATAACCACCAATGGTACTCAATTGCACTTTATCATTTTCACAGAATCACAGAATCACAGAATAGTAAGGGCTGGAAAGGACCTCAAGATCATCGAGTTCCAACCCCCCTGCCATGGGCAGGGACACCTCCCACTAAACCATGCCATCCAAGGCTATGTCCAACCCCACCTTGAACGCCGCCAGGGATGAAGCATTCACAACTTCCCTGGGCAACCCATTCCAGGGCCCCACCACCCTCACAGTAAAGAATTTCTTCCTCAGATCCAATCTAAACCTCCCCTGTTTAAGTTTAAACCCATTACCCCTTGTCCTCTCACCACAGTCCCTCATGAAGAGTCCCTCCCCAGCATCCCTATAGGCCCCCTTCAGGTATTGGAAGGCTGCTATGAGGTCTCCACGCAGCCTTCTCTTCTCCAGCCTGAACAGCCCCAACTTTCTCAGCCTATCTTCATACGAGAAGTGCTCCAGTCCCCTGATCATTTTCGTGGCCCTCCTCTGGACTTGTTCTAACACTTCCATGTCCTTTTTATGTTGAGGACACCAGAACTGCACACAATACTCCAAGTGAGGTCTCACGAGAGCAGAGTAGAGGGGCAGGAGCACCTCCCTCGACCTGCTGGTCACACTCCTTTTGATGCAGCCCAGAATACGGTTGGCCTTCTGGGCTGCAAGCGCACACTGCCGGCTCATGTTCATTTTTTCATCAACCCACACCCCCAAGTCCTTCTCTGCAGGGCTGCTCTCAATCTCCTCCCCGCCCAACCTGTAGCTGTGCCTGGCATTGCTCCGACCCAGGTGGAGGACTTTCCATTTAGCATGGTTGAACTTCATCAGGTTGGCATCAGCCCACCTCACAAGCGTGTCAAGGTCCCTCTGGATGGCATTGCTTCCCTCCAATGTATCAACCGAACCACACAGCTTGGTGTCATCGGCAAACTTGCTGAGGGCGCACTCAATCCCACTGTCCATGTCACCCACAAAGATGTTGAACAAGACCGGTCCCAACACCGATCCCTGGGGGACACCACTCGTTACCGGTCTCCAGCTGGACACTGAGCCACTGAGCACTACTCTCTGCGTGCGGCCATCCAGCCAGTTCTTTATCCACCAAGTGGTCCACCTATCAAATTGATGTCTCTCCAACTTAGAGAGAAGGATGTCATGGGAGACAGTGTCAAAGGCTTTACACAAGTCCAGGTAAATGACATCAACTGCTCTGCCCCTGTCCATCAGTTCCGTAGCCCCTTCATAGAAGGTCACCAGATTGGTTAGGCAGGATTTCCCCTTAGTGAAGCCATGCTGGCTGTCACCAAGCACCTTGTTGGTTTTCATGTGCCTTAGCATGCCTTCCAGGAGAATCCGCTCCAAGATTCTGCCAGGCACAGAGGTGAGACTGACTGGTAATTCCCTGGGTCATCCATTTTTCCCTTCTTAAAAATGGGGGTTATATTTCCCTTTTTCCAGTCATCGGGAACTTCACCTGACAGCCATGATTTTTCAAATCTGATGGACAGTGGCTTAGCAACTTCATTTGCCAGCTCCTTCAGGACCCGCGGATGGATTTCATCCGGTCCCATGGACTTGTATACATTCAGGTTCCTAAGGTGGTCCCGAACAAGATCCTCCCCCACAGTGGGCCCAGGGTCCCCACCCTCACCGTCCCCGCGTCTGCCTTCCAAGACTTGGGTGGTGTGGACAGAGCATTTGCCGGTAAAGACTGAGGCAAAGAAGTCATTAAGAACCTCAGCCTTCTCCAAATCCAGGGTAGCCAGTTCTCCCGATAGCTTCCAGAGGGGGCCCACGGTGTCCCTAACCTGTCTCTTATCGGCAATGTACCTATAAAATCCCTTCCTGTTATCCTTAACATCCCTAGCCAAGTTTAATTCTAAGTGGGCCTTAGCTTTCCTAACCTGGTCCCTAGCTTCCCGGACAACATCCCTGTATTCTCCCCAGGCCGCCTGACCTTGCTTCCACCTTTTATAAGCCTCTTTTTTCTTTCGAATTTTGCTCAGCAGCTCCTTATCCATCCAAGGAGGTCTCCTGGCCCTCCTGCTGAACTTCCTTCTAGTTGGGATGCACCGCTCCTGAGCTTGCAGCAGGTGATCCTTGAATATCAACCAACAGTCTTGGGCCCCCCTGCCCTCTAGGGCTGTATCCCATGGAACCTTACTGAGCAGGTTCCTGAAGAGGCCAAAGTCTGCTCTCTTGAAGTCCAGGGCAGTGAGCTTGCTGCACGCCCTTCTCACTGTCCTGAGGATCTCAAACTCAACCATCTCATGATCGCTGCAATCAAGGCTGCCCTGGAGCGTCACATTCCCAACCAGCCCTTCCCTGTTGGTGAGGACGAGGTCAAGCATGGCACCTCTCCTTGTCGGCTCCTCTATTACTTGCAGAAGGAAGTTGTCTTCCACGCAATCAAGGAACCTTCTGGATTGCTTGTGCCGGGCCGTACCATCCCTCCAACAGATATCAGGGTTGTTGAAGTCTCCCATGAGAACAAGGGCCTGCGAGCGTGAGGCTGCTCCTATCTGCCTATGGAGCGCTTCGTCCAGCAAGTCCCCTTGGTCAGGCGATCTGTAACAGATCCCCACAATAATGTCACCCATAGCTGTTCTCCCTTTAACCCTGACCCACAAACTCTCTGTCGACTGCTCACCTGTCCCCAGACAGAGTTCCATACTCTCTAGGCTATCCCTAACATAAATAGCAACTCCCCCTCCCCGTCTGCCAGGCCTGTCTTTCCTAAAGAGCCGGTAACCTTCCATTCCAACACACCAGTTTCATATCATCCTAGCTATTTAGAGACTGAAAATAAATCAGTATCTCAGGATTTGCTCCTCCTCTCCATCTGTGCCTTTACTTCCATTATTTGAAGAGTTTTACAGTCTGATGCACAACAAAGCATTTCCACAGCTGAGACACCCTGTTACCTCATTAGGAATGCAAATAGCTCTTCTCCCCATACAGTATGAACTAAATAAACACGCATATAAAATGCCTGCCTTTGCTGCAAGAATAAAGATCTTCTCTTCCATACCATCTCTGGAATTGGAAAGACAGAAATCTTATAAGCAAACTGCTACATGTGTTACGCAAATAAATAACTTCAGCCCTGCAAGCAGAAGAGAAAGGATACTCATTTGTAAAGATACAAAAACTTATGCTGAGTAACAGCTGCAAAACTGCAAATTTCAACTCCATTATGTTGAAAATAAGTAAGTTCTGAAAAACAGGCTCAACCTAACAAAGGGCTCTAGTCCACAAGGAAGCAGGGGATTTTACAGTGTTGGCTTCTCTGCTTTCAACTATTTATACAGCTCTGTATAGCTCCTCAGGCATTTATTGCAATGATTAACCTCCTGTAAAAGGTGCAGTAATGTGCAGAAGTCAGCCTGTCATCTCCACTGCAGCTACAAGGAAGGCAACAAAGAAATTGCTGCTGTCTATCAAGGATGAGCAAAGGAAAGTCCAAGGAAGCAGGGCAGGAGGGAACAGCAAAACCAGCAACTGGCCTGTACAAAGAAATAAAATGCAGAAGCAAGACAAACAGTATGCACAGAATGCCATGATTAAGTTCAGTATTAAAGCAAATATAACTTTTTGTCATTATTAACAAAATGCAATTACCTAAAGACTAAGACTAAGCAACAAAATTCCAGTTGCTATACTTCTAATAGATGCTGTGTTTTCATGAATCAGAAAGAGCTGTCCGTAAGACAACAGTGGTACACACTCCAAATATACCGAAAACCCACCGGGCAAGCCTGCTCCTGCATAAGCCATTGCCATAAAATAGATCATGAGGGAAGCTGAGACACTACACGAAGCAAGGAACGCATTTCATTTGCAAGACTGACTACCTATGCCAACTAATGAAGTCAAAAAAAGTAAATGACTCCCTGTCGTGTCAAAGATCATTTGTTAAATATTCACTCACTACTTTCCCACAAATATGGAAATCTAAGGGAAGGCAGTAACACCACCTTCTTTGATCAAGCCCATGCCAGCTTGATCATGCTTTGCCATGCAATGCCATGCCTTGAAGGCACATGTCCTTTCTGAAGGAAATTATCAGAACTTTCAACAATGGACCACCTCTTGAAGGACTTTCAACCTGTTGATTCTAATGTTCCTCTTCAGATATGTCCTGGAGCTTTCAAAACTTTCAACAGTGCTGTTTAACCAACATTCAGAAACGCGCATTTTGAAATACACAGAATACAAACTGGGAGCAAAACTTAGGCAAAAGAACAGAAGTCAATCAGAAATGAGTGGCATGTGTCATGGTGGCATCTCTCAAGCACTAAAACATTAGCATTCCCTCAGCAAGATCTTTAAATTACAAATATCCAGAAGTCTACTGAGTTTACACTGCAGAAAAGCATCACAATACAAACAAGCAAGTGTGCCTGAAGAGGCACTGTACGCTTTCAGTGAACATCCTGTTTTCATACATTAATTTCCACAAAGACAGTAAACAAATAGAAAGCATGCATTTTCAAAGCTTACATTTCTGAAATACATTGCCAAAATAGTCACTAGACTAGGGGAAAAGTTTGGGGAGCTGTTAAGAAATATCATGACCCGCAATTTTTAAAGTGACTGCCAGCTGATACAGATTTTCAACAACTTTCTGGCTCCAAAGAGATGACAGTGAGGACTGAAGCTCACTTAGCCTTCTAGCAGGGTCGTATTCTTAGGTTTCAGGTTAGATGACAGACTCAGAAATTCCCTGCCTGACTTGGTTCTCTAGAGGTACTTCCCAATGCAACTAGCATACATTTCATTTTGAAAATGCAAATTCCCACCACCTGTGACAAATCTCACCTTTAGTTCAGTATTTTTAAGATGTGGTGTGAGAGCAGCAGACTAGCTCCAGAAATACCCTTCCAACAAAACCCAGTCCTGACAAAACCACACTGTCAGTACTTCCAGACACATGAACACTTCGTTACAGCTTATTTCCAACTACTACTGCAAATTACAAGCTCATCACTTCCCCCTTCAAAACCTGTCAGCCCGGGTCACAACACCAAAACTAAACGGGGACCAGCAGAGAAATTTAAAATGGATTGTGTAACAAGGATATTGATGAAAACATATTAAAGAAACAGACGATTTGGGAAATCAGTAGGAGTTTTCTCCTAGATTACCTGTGACCAGCTTTATTTGTTTTCTTGCAAAAAACACCTGCCTAATGCATGAAGTGAGGCACACCGCCAAGGTTAGAAGGCGTGATTCTCCAAGCCCGCTGAGGTAAGTGTTCCCGGCGGTGCCTGTCCTCCCTCACCTCCGCGCCTCCAGAGCTCTAGGTGCGGAAGCACCGCCGGAACCTTGCTCCCAGCACCTCGCTCGGGGAGCCACGGGCCGGCAGAATTTGCGCTCCGCAAACTGCCCAAACTCGCTCGCAAGTTGAAAAGCGGCTTCACGGGCGGTCAGGGAGGGAGGCGCAGGGAGGGGGAAGGACGCGACGGCACTGCATCAGTGCCGCAAAGAACCTCCTCCCGCTGTCGCTACCTGCTGATGAAGCCATCCCCATCGCCGTCGCAGGTCTGGAAGAGGCGCCTCATCCTCTCCTCCTCGCCCGTACTAGAGGTATCGCTGCTGCTACTGCTGGCGCTGCTCACCTCCGCGACAGCGGCCGCCGCCATCATGCGCCCCAGCAGCTCCGGAGGGGACGGCGTGGGAGGCGAGACTGCTCTAGGCGCCCGAGATTCTCGGTCCCAAGTCGCCCGCAGAGCACTGTCGGAAGCACAAAGCCGGGCGCAGAACCCACCCGCGCGGACCCGGTCCGCAAACATGGGACGGGCAAGGCGCCGGAGAGGCTGGGCCGGGAGCGATGGAGCCCCGCCTCCCGCCGCGGCGGGACCCCCAGGGCCCACGCTACTACCACTGAGCGCCTCGGCACGGCGGATAAGCGCAGTGATCGCTACCCTCTCTCCATCGGACGCCGACATCCTGCCTCCCCCTTGGCCCCCCTTCCCGCCGTGCTCCCTCCTGGTGCCAGAAGCCACGGCGGGACCATGAGAGAGTGGCTTGGCTACGTCTGGGGCAGCTGCCCTCATCATTAGGGTACTGGAGTCCAGACACCAACTGCCGGGCAAACCTCAGTCAGTCCGGTGATCCAGGTATCTCTCCTTCTGTAGTGGGACAGGTCCGGCTTTCTGTCTCAGGATGTCTGTTTGATTTGAGCTGGCCTGTGGAAGCCAATTCTAGGCAAATCACAGCAACCCCCAGCATCTTCAGTTGGCCCATGACTGCAGTCATGGTAGGAGCATTAAGGGGCACCAGTCCCCCTGACATCCAGTTCCTTTCCACTGATCAAATTTCCCCTCAAAAGTATATAATTCGGCTTTCTGATCCAGCAGTTGATCATCAGATAGTGCTCTAAACTTTCTCGACTCCCACCTATCCCCATCCGTCTCCTCTGCATTTAGAGAAAAGTAATTTGCTTTGCAGTCTTAATGTTGCCAGATGAAGAAACGTCATTGCGTTTCATATCCTTGGCATCCTTTTCAACACCTAATTAAGTTTTAATCCCTCTCTTTTTCCTTATTCATGTGAAAAGAATTGATACACCAACAGCACCACTGGCAGCATCTTTTCTCTCTACTGGAAATACCTATTTTGAGGAGGCCTAGAACAGCATTTGCCTGTTTGATAGTAGCATTACAGTTCTTACTCCATCATTCCGTGATTAATAAGGTCAGCCAAATTTTTCCTAGCCTATTTAGGTATATGGAAAAAAACCCCTTGTTATTATGGGCATGCTTTTCTTTCATAGTATCAGATATTATCCTTCCCCTAATACTTCAGTCTTTGAAGACATCTTCTTCCCACACAACAACTTGATCTTCCTTGTTACTGACAATTGCTCATGAATATGTAAAGTAAGCAGAATTATCGCTTATATTGTTGCACAGTCCCTTTCAAGTATAATTACAGATGGCAGTAATTCTAACTTAATATTTATCATATCTTGATTAAGTAAGTCACTACAAGACAAAGAGTCTCTATCTATGGTGTTTTATTAACTAAAATTACTTGCAAGTAGAAGCATGTGTACACTCATGCTCATACTCTCAGTTTCTGTTGTTTTCCAAATCAGGTTGTTCATGCTGGTTCTTGCTGGATGACCAGAGCACTGGGGTATGAAGCAAACACACTTCCATACTCTTTCAAGACAATGAAAGGTGAGAATATTACAAGTATCCTTCTTCCAGACTACATTGTGTAATCCTTGAAGGTTTACGCCATATTCTATCTTTTGACCTACAATAGTCTCACTCTCAGTCCTAGCGAGTGCCTTCTCTCAGTCCTGTATAGGAGGTTCCTCATGTGTCAGAGGGGTGTTTACTGCAGCTGTTTATTTACATAAAGGTTGGATGAGCTGGGCAGTCACAAGACCATTTTCTTCAGCCAGATCCCATAGACTGGCTGCTCAACACCACACACAGAAATTCTTTCACACACTCTGCAAATGCACCACACACTTCTTATGAAGAATTAAAATTCTTAACCATACAGAGTCCTAAAACAGCATTTCCTGGCAAAGCCACCAATACCAATGTAACAAGACTGGATTCAAACCACAGTAATGAGAATTTACAAGAATGACCTCCCTCAATCCTGATGCAATCTGCCAAGCCTCACAGCCACCCAGTTCTTACCTTTTTCTTTCTGATCTCCCACATCTTCTCTAATCTAGCTAAATTTCCTATTTGGCACTGGAGAATGGGGTTGATTGAAGAATAGGGTTGTAAATGAGTAACCTCTAGGATGTTAGGCTTTGTTATCAACTATAAAGAAAAGGAAATTACTAAGATAAGCTTTGCCAGAACCGCCTGGTGGCTACTGATATGACAACGATCCTAAAACGAAGTGATGAAGAAATAACCACCAGGGGTCCAAGCCTACTACCACATTCTTGTGTGCATACGGGAGGCATTCTCTAAAAGTATGATGTAATGTATGTAATCTAATGAATATGTATTTTTAAGGACAATATAATCACAGCTTGGTTGATGTTTGAGAGAGACATGCTTGGAGAAGCTATCCCCCGTGTCTCCCAGCACCGAAATGAAGAATACCCGCTTGTCAACTTAAAACTATGTTGGTGAGTTCCTGGAGTTTTCTCCGAATCAGCACTTTTATCTTTTGTTCTCATCGTGTCTGCATGCTTCATGCAGTAGCTTTCTTTGTGGATCAGGAATTTATTCATTCCTTATATTCTTTTTGCTAATGACCTGAGTTCTTCCTGCTAGCTTCTCCCCTTCTGGGAGATCAGTGGTAGTTAATTTTTGCGTCTTCAAGGCAAGTCTCAAGAAAACCTAGTGCAGTAGTTTCAGACTTTGATTTTCTGATTTTCACTTGCACCAGCTCCTCCTGCTGGTAGGAACAGCTGATATTCTAGCAGTGGTATGGCATCCAAGACAGTAAAACCAGCTGAGTTTGCTGGTTTGTATCATGATCCACATCTAACTTTTAAAAAGTTTTATCACGCTGCTCTAAGCTGTAGTTCCCCACATCATAGTGTCTGCTATGAATTATGTGGCAGTTCACTTCTGCAACCATAAATGTGAATTTCAGATGGCAAAAACAAAACGAAACAAAACCCAACCAACCAACCAAACAAGCTAGAAACAGAGAACAAACTGTGCCGTAGAAGGTACAATCCTTCCTGAAGTGCATTTCCACTGTCCCTGGAAGGAAGGGCGCATGGTGTCCAGAAAGTTATGACAAGAGAACAAAGATACTGAGATTTCCACTGTTTTTATCAAAGAGAAAATGTTACACTAGGTGAAGACCTGGCAGAATGCAAAAGAACTCTTCCTTTGCTGGCTGTCACAGACCCTTATGTAAAGGTCTTTTCTCAAAAGCTTGAGAGAAGAAATAACTAATGGGAAGCTCGACTTGTGTGACTATAGCATGAGGCATGCTCTATGCCACACTGGTCTGGGCATGTTTGGTTTCCATGGGCTCCAGAGAGGATGTTGCTGCTCCTTCTTCCACAGGCCAGCCAGCTGGAAGGCAACCTCAAAGGTGGTGCAGAATCACACTTAGTATTTTTGGAAGTAAATTCACCAAAACAGAAGACCAGTTTGCACAGCTGCCCTAAGAAGTGGGCTTAGGGCACTATTCTGCCCTCACTCCTTTCTTTTCATACACTCAGTGCAGATTGCACTCACTGCAGCACGCAGTACCCAGACAATGACTTCTTAAGAAAATCTTCCTCCTTCTTCACTGGAGCATGCAACTACTCTGTGTTCAGAAGATTTTGTTGCCCAAATGCTGACTTCTGTAATTTGTATCAGCAGTTTGAGAAGAATGATTTATTGGTTTTTTGAAATGGCTTTTCAGATATAGTGAAAACCAAACAGATATAAAAAAAAAAAAAAAACAAACAAAAAACACAACAACAAAAAACAACAAAAAAACAAGCAGATAGTAAAAATCATGCTCAGTGTGCCAGTACTTGCTCATCTTTACAATGTGTTAAATTCAAACACTATTCATATACTGAGTCAGGCTTCCCTTTATTTCACTAGTATTTTATGAGTTCCTGTCTTAAACTCATGCAGGCAGATTAACATCTAGTGTAATGCTATAAACAAAGTTACATTAGCTGTGAATTCAGGCTGCAGCTTTATTTTCCAGCAGGAGTATGTAAAAATAGTTCTTTCTCCATGTGTATCCCCACCGAGTACTTTGAGTCATGTCTTTTTAACTGAGTGACTACACTTCCCCCCCCTCCACTAGAGAATCAACACAGCAATAAAAGTTCCAAGCTATGTATTAAGAAATTTGTCATGCAGCATGCACTCAGGCATCATCGTGCTCTTAACTATATATATGAGACCTAACTTAACAACTAGTTATCATCTCTGTGAGCTGTTATATACACAAGGTTACAAGTTGAGATCAGAATAGGGCCTCAGGAATTTTGCAGTCATATGGGGGTTTTCTGTAGAAAGGCAAGACGACGCTGTTAAGACATACATGAACTGGTAACAAAACTGGGCTTGTAATTAAACATTTCTGACATGACTCTTTCAAACAAGTTATGATCTTTCATTTATTACTGTTGATACTAAGGAAGATGGAGAGACATGAATTTCATGAATGGACAACCCAATGGATAAAGAATTGTCTGGATGGCTGCACACAAAGAGTTGTGGTCAACGGCTCAATGTCCATATGGAGACCAGTGATGAATGGTCCTCAGAGGTTGGTGTTGGGACTGATCCTGTTCAACATCCTTTGTCAGCAACACGGGCAGTGGGATTGATGCACCCTTAGCAAATTTGTTGATGACACCAAGCTGTGTGGTTCGGTTGACACACTGGAGGAAGGGATGCCATCCAGAGGGACCTGGACATGCTTGAGAGGTGGGCCAATGCCAACCTCATTAAGTTTAACAAGGCTAAGTGCAAGGTCCTACGCCTGGGTCAGGGCAATTCCAGGCACAGCTACAGGTTGGGTGGAGAAATGATTCAGAGCAGCCCTGAAGAAAAGGACTTGGGGGTACTGATGGATGAGAAAATGATTATGACTTGGTTTTAATGCGTGCTCACAGCTCAGAAACCAACTGTGTGCTGGGCTGCATCAAAAGGGATGTGACCAGCAGATTGAAGGTAGTGATCCTGCCTCTCTGCTCTGCCCTGGTGAGACCCTACTGGGGAGTACTGTGTGCAGTTCTCATATCCCCCAGCATAAGAAGGACATGGAGCTGTTGGAGCAAGTCCAGAGGAGATCCACAGAAATTACAAGGGGCCCGTAGCACGTTCTGTATGAAGTCAGGCTGAGAAAATCGGGGCTGTTGAGCCTGGAGAACAGAAGCTATGTAGAGACCTCATAGCTGCCTTCCAGTATCTGAAGGGGGCCTATAAGGATGCCAGAGAGGGGCCCTTCATCAGGAACTGTAGTGATAGGACAAGGGGTAATTAATGGGTTTAAACTTAAACAGGGAAGATTCAGTTTAGATATAAAGAAGAAAATTCTTTACTCCAAGGGCAGCAAGACACTGGCAGAGGTTGTCCAGAGAAGCTGCGGCTGTCTCATTTCTGGCAGTGTTCAAGGCCAGGTTGGACAGGGCTTGGAGAGACCTGGTCTAGTGGTAGATATCCCTGCCTGCGGCAGGGGGGTTGGAACTAGATGACCTTAAGGTTCCTTCCAACCTATTCTGTGATTCTATGGTAAGAGGAATCCTTACACTGTTAAGCTAAAGAATTTAACTTTTCATATTATCATGAATGTGATGTGCTCTGACATGCCAGCGCTGAACATCGCAAAACCGGCTATAATGAAGTAGCATTAAGTACCTTGGTTGCTGACGTACGGGAGTCCAGGGATCGGCCATGGGCAGCCGACGGCCGGCGGGCACAGAGGTCGACCGGGCGCGCAGGCCTCTGAAGAGACGACGGCGCTGCAGCCGGTAGCTGAGGGGAAGCGGGCGTTTCATGTGGGCGGTTAACGCCGCAGGACCCGCCTTCCGCAGCGTCCCTTTACAGGCTCCTACTTGCGCACCCTGCCCCGCGCGTGACGCCACGACGCTGTGCGGCCCGCCTCTGTCGGTACTCGGTGCATTCGGGGTCTCCCGTTCCCCTCACGGTCTCCGCAGCACCACCTGACGCCGCCTCGGGCTGTCGGCACCGGTAGTGGAGCCATGTCACAACCCAGTAGCGTCTCCCCACGGCAGGCCGGTGGGCGTTCGTGTGCCCCCGCTCCGGCCGGCCCTGCTGCGGGCCGCGGCCGACGCAAGAGGCTGAAGGATATGCGCGTTGACGAAGAGGTGGAGATCGCGGTGAACCTCGCCCTGGAGCGGTTCCGGTACGGAGAGGAGAAAGGTGCGTTGCGGCAGCCCGGCCGTAGGGGAAAGAGGCGGCGTGGGGCAGGTCCGCGCCCGGGCTGGCCTGTGGCGGCGGGGGGGCTGTGGACTCCTGGTCTGGGACGGCACCGACTAAGGCCTGCAGCGCGGTGACGGGCATCTAGGCCTGGAGGCTCGGTGTTGGTTCAGCAGCAGAAGCAGCTCCTCAGCCGCTTGCTGCTCGAATACTTCGCTTGCAGATGTGAGTCGTAGAATAGTTAAAGATACCGTAGTCCTGTTGTTCACGGCAGAGTATGATTGATCTGGAGATAGAAAAACTCGTGACATTGAAATAATATGTCAAGGATACTGCATGTTGTGTAGTTAATTTGCTTTTTTTGATTCCCTTCTAGAAATGGAATTTCCTTCTTCTTTCAGTAGTACTGAAAGAGCATTTGTTCACCGGCTCTGTCAGTCACTTGGGCTGATATCTAAAAGTAAAGGGTAAGTTGGAGTCTGATTTTTATTTATTGTTTGATTTTTTTGGTGCTAATGTATGACTAGTGTTAAGAATATCTGTGTTTCTAGTATATCCTGTGCTGTTGCAGGGAATAGTGCTAGAGACAAAAGTTTAAAAAGTAACATAAACCCAACGATATTTGTGCTTTGCATTATGTCTGGTATGTCCACTAAAAAAAATTGTGATATGCTTCGTTTGAGATAGATTGCCTTTGTTCTGTGGATTTCATGGATCCTTGAAAAAGTCTTCTTACTAAGATCTGTTCTGTTTTTCATGCACTACTGTTTGCCCAACAGTTTTGCATAGAATCTCATACCTTGACAGATAAAGTGTAACCTGGAGTAGCACGTCCAAAGGAGTTTTTCTGTTGAGAAGTGTGAAAGGGGGTTCGTATGCAAGCATGATAACATTTCTTTTTCTTACCCTCCTTTGATCTTTTGAAGGTTAAACCCATGTTCATTGACCTTATAAGCTTGCTCGAAAGCTGAGAATCTGGCTCTCGTGGGAGTTCAGGTGCCAAAGCAACAGGGAAGGGAAATTTACAGGCGTGTCACATATAACTTTTTTATGTGTAGACTTTTGTAAATCTGTAGCTGCATTTGCTGCTGCTCATTTTTGGTCATACTTAATGTTCAGTAAATACAGATAAGTGTATTCAGCACTGATTGTGTTGAATGTATAGCTTGGTTTCAGAAGGCCTTATTGAAGTATAGTGCTGTTCCAGTGTGGTTCCAGTCTCAGAATAGTGTAGCTGATTTTTGCTGCAGGTGCTTCAGACAGTAAATTTGGCTGAACTTGCATATCTTTGCAGCATATTTTGGAAACATGGAGTGTTTGACTTGTCGGATGTGTGCAGATGGTTAGCAGAAACATGCTTAGGTTATGCAGTGCCTGTGCTTACAGGCTGTACAGGTGTACCAGGTAAACCCTTCTTGAATCTGCGTGGAGACCTCATAGCAGACTTCCAGTATCTGAAGGGGGGCTATAGGAATGCTAGGGAGGGACTATTCATTAGGGACTTGTCATGGGTTCAGCAGCAGCAGTCATTTTTTCTTCTTTTTGGTAGCTGGTGCAGCACTGTGTTTTTGATTTTGGGCCTGGGAACAGTGCTGATAACACCAGTGTTTTCAGTTACTGGTTAGAATGTTTAGGCTGGCCAGGGACTTTGTGAGTCTCATGCTCTGCCAGGGAGGAGCGGAAGCCGGGAGGAAGGAGAGACAGGACACCTGGCCCAGACTAACCAAAGAGGTTATTCCATACCACAGCACGTCATGTCCAGGAGGTAGAAATGGAGAGCAGAGACCCAGAAGGGTGGTGAGGGTGCACGGTGGGAGGCACTGGTGGGGGTGCATTGCGTGGTCGGGCTTGATATTGGATGGTGAGAAATTGTGTTCTTTTCCCTTGTATTTTCTCTTGTCATTATTATTATTGGTGGTAGCAGTAGTGATTTGTGTTGTACCTTAGTTACTAAACTGTTCTTATCTCAACCTGTGGGAGTTGCATTCTTTCGATTCTCCTTCCCATCCCTCCAGGAGCAGAGGGAAGAAAGAGTAGGGAGTGAGTGAGAGAGCGACTGTATGGGTTTATAGAAGCTTAAACCACGACAGGACTGTAGTGATAGGACGAGGGGTAACAGGTTCAAACTTAAACAGGAGAAGTTTAGATTGGATATAAGGAAGAAGTTCTGTACTGTAAGGGTGGTGAGTCACTGGAATGGGTTGCCCAGGGAAGCTGTGAATGCTCCGTTGCTGGTGATGTTCAAGGCTGGGTTGGACAGAGCCTTGGGTGGCATGGTTTAATGTGAGGTGTCCCTGCCCATGGCAGGGGGGTTGGAACTAGATGATCTTAAGGTCCTTTCCAACCCTAACTATTCTATGATTCTATGAATCCATCTTGATTCTTTTAGATATCTGTAGCTGTCTCTGAGTGGTTCCCTATTAGATTCTGTAGTGTTATTGGTAATTGTTTACATAGACTGTCTCAAGTTGGAAGGGACCCATAAGGATCGAGTCCTGCGAGGATCAGGAATTTGGACTACCTAACACTAGACCATATGACTTAGATCATCATCCGTATGCTCCTTGAACTCTGGCAGGCTTGGTGCTGTGACCTGGGGAGCCTGTTCCAGAGACCACCCTCTCAGTGAAGAGCCTTTTCCTGATGTCCAGCCTGAACTTCCCCTGGCACAGCTTCTTGGCGTGACCTTCTGTGAGCTTGCGACCCTGAGAAGTCTTTTTCAAAGTGTTGATATATCCTTGTAGCCCAGGCACGAGATAGTTCAGTTTCAAATGTGTTACAACAGTAATTTTTTATTTCAGTATCTGAATTCAGTCTGAGAACAAATGCAGTGTTATGGTTTGGACTTGGCTCTAATATTACATTGTACATCTTTGGTAATTAACACCCTGGGAGTCTAATTTGTTTTACTGAATTTCATTAAGGCTTGGAATATCACTGCAAGGCTGCCTGTTTGTCTGTTATGTCTGTTTGTTGATAGACATAACATAGTGATAGGCCTTTACAGAAGGGTAAGCAGAACCATGTTACATTATGAAAGCGTAATCATAGGATTATGCTGGGTTTAGTCATCTGAAGTCTGCAGTGTCGGTGCTGTACTACCTTGTGTGAGTGGAGGGTATTTTTTGTGGGGGATATTGTGGATGCTTCTGTTATTTTTGTGTGTGTTATGCTACATAGGACATTATTTGGAAGTTTCTAGGTACAACATTGTATGTGAAAATAATTTGGCAGCAGTCTTGAAAGAATCTTAGAATGGTTTGGGTTGGAAGGGACCTTAAAGATCATCTAGTTCCAACCCATCTGCTGTGGGTAGGGACACCTTCCTCTAGACCAGGTTGCTCCAAGCCCCATCCAAGTCCAGCCTTGAGCACTTCCAAGGGCGGGGCATCCACAGCTTCTCTCCCCAACCTTTGCCAGTGTCTCACCACCCTCGTAGTGAAGGATTTCTTCCCTATATCTAATCTAAATCTACCCTCTGTCAGCCTAATGCCATTCCCCCTTGTCCTGGCACTACATGCCATTGTAAAAAGTCCCTCTCCAGATTTCTTGAGGGCCCCTTTAGGTGCTGAAAGACTCTTGTAAGGTCTTTGCAGAGCCTTCTCTTCTCCAGGCTGAGCAAGCCCAGCTCTCTCAGCCTGTCTTCATAGCAGAAGTGCTCCAGCCTTCGCAGTGTCTCCATGGCTTCCTCTGGACTCACTCAAGCAGGTCCATGACCCTCCCTGTGTTGAGGGCCCAAGAACTGTATGCAGAACTGCAGGTGGGGTCTCATGGGAATGGAGTAGAGGGGCAGAATCCCCTCCCTCAACCTGCTGGTCACGCTCTGTTTGATGCAGGCCCAGCATACAGCTGGTTTCTGGGCTGCGAGCGCACACCAAAGCTGGCTCATGCTGAGTTTCTTGTCAGCGAACACCTCCAAGTCCTTCTCCTCAGGGCTGCTCTCAGACCATTCTCTTCCCTGCTTGTGTTTGTGCTTGCGACTTTAGAATTACAGTTGAAGATCATTGAATAGATCTAAATAGGTTGCATATTCTGAAAATACTTTTTTTTTTTTTTTTCCTTTTTCTCCCCTGCCAGAAAAGGAGCAAATAGATACCTGACTGTGAAGAAGAAGGATGGATCAGAACTAGCACATGCAATAATGACTTGTGTCTTGGCTCCCAGTACAAAACATGCTATTCGGAATTTAATTCAGAGATTTCCTGTAACAAATAAAGAACGAACAGAACTTCTACCAAAGACAGAGCGAGGAAATGCGTGTGCTATTGAATCTGGTATGTTCAGTGTGTCTTCTGGTACGTACTTGTGAATCAGCACTGCATTAAAAAAATCCAACAACTCACAACTCAACCACAAAACAAACCCCTTTCTTTCCTGTCTCTACCATCCCAACTGACGCCCTCCCCCACCACAGACCCATTAATTTTCTTGACTTTCAGTTGTCAATATAGGGTCTTTTAAAAGTTGTGTCATGAGGAACTTAAGCAGTCATGTCACCCATGCTCCTGTGTCTCCCCTGTGCAAAGTTACTCTTGAATCTTTACGCCAGTTCCAGACAAATTTATTTGGAAGTACATTTCTGAAATGTGAGGTGCTACAAGTTCCGTGAGGTGAGATGGGATAAAGAAGTGTTACCATGACTGTAAGAAAACCCTTAAGAGAAAATGAGTCTGGCTGTTCTTAAAGAAATTAGTGGCCTCCCAAAATAAGTTGGGGTTTTTTTGTAATTTTCTAAAATAGATTTGGTCCCCCTGAAATTCCTGTATAGACTTCTTGATTTCTACAGTATGAAAGAATTCAATGGAAGGCAAATTTCTGATGTATCATGTTTTTTTTTAAGCAATGTTTTTAACAAGATTATTGCTTTAACAGTTACGAGTCTAAGTTGTGTTGTGTTTCTGTGTGCAAAGCTGAGTGTAGTGCGCACAAAACACTTGTACAAGTATGCCTTGTTCCATTGGGTATTTCTGACTAACAACATTTTATGCTTTAAGTGCTTCCTTTGCTAGTTTTCTTTTTCCAGTTGTTTGAGTTGTTTAATAGAGTTGTTTAATGAATAGGGCGAAACTATAATAAAAGCAATTCCGTAGTATGGAATCCTTAGGATGTAAGGCATAAGGTGATGAATACTGTAAAATTTGTCTTTCTTCTCCAGAATGGTTTTTGGCTCTTTCATCTGCTGGCCTGTGTCTGTCTTGAGAAGACAGTGCTTAAAATGTAATATATTAATCTGTTAATCCCAGTAAATATGTGTAATTGAATTTACAATAAGCTCTTCATTCTTCTGGAAAAATAATTATTGAAGAATTGTAGAATAGCATTTGCAGTACTGAATTTGAAATAGTCTTCTACAAAGATATGCGGATGCTTTGGCTACTTAGGCATTGCTTTCTAATACATGACAGTGTGCTGCATGGGTTCAGGGGTTTAAGTACAGCATGGTTCAGTTTATATGGTACGGCAAATCTCATGGACTAGAGCAATAGGTTATGTAAGACTGACTGAAAGGAGTTCATAAAAGACCAGGCAGGATGTGAAAGAAGGCATATGAAAAGGAAGTTTTCTGTTTCTAAGATGATGTGCTTCTCAGTTTGGAGTACCTTAGGGGCTTAACTGTACAGTGAATATTTCTAGACACAATCTGGAGGTGTGAATGTGTAAACTTGATAAAAGTTCAGGAAAATATGCCAGGCTGCTTTTCTTAGGTTTAGTTTCTATTCCTGTTTTTGCTCTTCATGACCTTTTTCTACTTTGAGCAATGCACTGGGATAGTCTGGCTTTGTTTAAAATGTGTGTGAAAGTAAGAATTCATATGAACAATATTTATTGCAAGTATTGTAACAAAATGTGTTGTTATGAGTATGGCTTTTAAATGTGTGATGGGTTTGTCACTTCATCGGTAGGGGTGCATATAAAATCAGGAATATTAATTTTTATGTACTGTTTGAAAGCAGTGGTTTAGTGACCTTTTGTAAATAAATTGATAACTTCTCTTACAGAAAACAGAGAAGTGAACAAGACAAGTGGACGACTTAACAATGGTATACCCCAGGTTCCAGTGAAAAGAGGGGAGTCGGAGTTTGATTCTTTCAGGCAATCCCTACCAGTTTTTGAAAAACAGGAAGAAATTGTCAAAATAATAAAGGACAATAAAGTTGTTTTGATTGTAGGAGAGACTGGATCAGGAAAAACTACTCAAGTATGTTTCTTAAATGAAATAACAAAGATAACAGTATTTATACAAAACTAATGGAAATTTTATATTATTTCTGTAATACAGGATTTCTTTACCCTAGTTTTGCTGTATAGTTGAAAGTCTTGTGTTCTAATTCATTTTCTTGCTTTTGAAATACTATGCCAGCAGATGTGTACTGAAAGCATAATAGTTCTGCACAATTTTCTGATAGATACTAGTTTTTCATTAAAATAGTGTAAAATATGGAAGGAAAGGTAGCTATGATTTTCCTTAGCCCTTTTCCTTCCAGAGCTAGTTCTGCTCTTAATGTCTAGAGTAGAATATTATTGTGTTAAAACCTTTTTTTTTTATAGATTTTTCTGAAGCAGCAGAGGAAGGCTTTTATACAACTTTTGTAACTTTTTAACAGTTTCAACTTGAAATCAGAAATTTATTTTCAAGTACATATGCAATGATAATTCTATAGTGAATTCTTTTGCAACGTGTGTAATATTGAAATGCTGTTCAGTTGTTTCACTGTGGTAAACAATCTGACTTTATCAAACTGAAAAGTAAATTTAAAACGCTTATTTACAGATACCTCAGTTCCTTCTTGATGACTGTTACAAAACTGGAACTCCTTGCCGTGTATTTTGCACTCAGCCAAGACGCTTGGCAGCAGTTGCTGTGGCTGAAAGAGTGGCAGCAGAAAGAAGAGAAAAGATTGGCCAGACAATTGGTTATCAGATCCGATTAGAAAGCAGGTACTACTTCTTAAAGTCAATTGATCTTATGTTGATATCTTTAGTCTTGTGTACATTTAAACCACAATTGTTTGGGATACAGCCTAGCAAATAAAGTATAGGTTGGTTATGTTATTTCGGGTCATGGAATATTTAAGAGTGAAAAGGACAGTGTCTGTTCTGTATTTTGCAAGTTCTTGTAGTCAGTTGTCTTTAAGTGAATTGCAGGTGCTCTGTCTTGGTTTCTTTTTGGGTGTTGTATGGAATTCCTTGTCTTATTTTCAGATCAAGTCTACACTTTCCTCTCTTTTTCTGCCAACTTAACAGATACTGATCCAGAAGTTCTGCAGGCTTTAGCGATAGATAGGAAGACCGCCATGCTGTAATGAATGCTGTGTAGTGAAAGTTCATAAGGGATGTAAAAAGGAAAAAAGCAACATTTTAATATTGAGCATTATTTACCAGTATAGTTTGGGTAAAATTTACTGTTTCATCTTTGATGTTTGAAGTATGAAGTGACACAAAAGTAGAGATTTCTAAGTCACCTGAGGAATGTGTTCCTAGAGGAGAGCAGGAATTGATGAATGTCTGAAGGTTGTGCACAGTTTCTACATTGTGAGCTGTGAAGGTAGCAGGATTTCCAGGAATGAGCAGCAGTTGGCCTGTGAGTGAGAAGATGGCAAAAGGTATAGCTGTTGCTTGTATGGATGAAGATATCATATAGCTAATGAAAATTAGTGCACTCGAACAACAAAACCAAGTTAAAGAAGAATTTGAGTATGCATACAAAAGCTTACAAGGCTATTTAGGGATGAAAAGAACTAGTTAAGATGAATTGCAAATAAGGTGGATGGTTAATATGTGGAAGTATTATGGTGGCTGAAGCAGAACAAAGTATAGGTCAAATTAAAATGGAAGAATTACTGGAAGCAGTGCAGAAAATCATGCTTAAGAAGAATCAACAGATTAAACTCGAGAAAGGTCAAAAAGGAGAGATGGCAATATTTTCAACTTTGGGCAAAAAAGATGTGGGCAGGAGGTACTTACAATGATGATTTCTAGAAGACTACGGAAGAAGAGAGTAGAGTAGAGATGGGTAAAGCAAAGGAGGGATGAATTCTAAACTTGGAAACAAATGCACATATAATACTAGGAGCTCACATCTTCAGGGAAAGAACTGTAGAGTACAATACAGAGCAGTTTGTTGGTACTTAAGGTGGCAGTGCTGGAGAAAATAATGGCAATTGCTGGTTTTACTTGCACAGCTAACTCTGCTACAGGTACTAGAATAGTCACTTTTTAAGATTTTGAAATTCTTGAAAAATTAAGGCATTTGAAAAGGATCAGCTGATTTCTTTGTGATTCAGTCACGTACAGTGTATTGGGTTTGTGTGGCAAGGTTTTAATAGAAGGGGTCTGTCTACCTGTGAGAAGCTGCTAGAAGTTTCCTCCATGTCCAACAGAGCCAATGCCAGCTGGCTTCAAGGGAGACCAGTCACTGGCCTGTCAGTGACAGTGGTGGGACTTCTGGGATAATGTATTTGAGAAGGGGGGTGGTGGTGAAACACACCACAAAAAACACCAACCAAACTGTGCAATTGCTGCTGGAGAGAAGAGTGAGAACACATGGCAGAAACAGCCCTGCAGACGCCTAGGTCAGTGCAGGAGGAGGAGAGGAGGTGCTCCAGGCACCAGAGCAGAAGTTCCACTGCAGCCCATGGTGTAGCACATGCTGAGGTAGGTTGTGTCCCTGTGGCCCAGGAATGTCCATGGTGGAGCAGATTCTACTTACAGCCCATGGGGGACCCCACGCTGGAGCAGGGGCATGCCTGAAGGAGGCTGTTATCCCATGGAAGGCCGCTGCTGGAGCAGGGTCCTGGTGCGACCTGTGGCGGCACAGAAAGAGGAGCCCGCACTAGAGAGATTTACTGCAGGACTTGTGATCCTGCAGGGACCCATGTTGGGGCAGTTGCTGAAGAACTGCAGCACCTTGGAGGGACTCATGTTGGAGAAGTTCATAGAGGACTGTCTTGCATGGGAGGGACCCCATGCTTGAGCAAGGGAAGAGTGTGAGGAGTTGTTGTGGTTTAATCTCAGGTGCCAACTAATTACCAAGCAGTCACTCCACTGATCCCGCACCAGGTGGGATGGGGGGAAGAATCAGGAGACGGTAAAACCTGAGGGTTGAGATAGAAACTGTTTACTGATTGAAGCGAAGTAAATACAATAATTAATAATATTAATAGGAAACAAAAAAAGAGACTAAGAATCAAATTGAGGAAAACACAGTGATGCACAATACAACTGCTCAGTACCCACTGACTGATACCCATCCTGACCCAAGCAGCGATCAGTCCCTACTGAGCGTGATGTGCTGTGGTAAGGAATACCCCTTTGGCTAGTTTGTGTCAGGGGTCCTGTATCTGCTTCCTCCTGGCTTCCCATGCCCCTCCTCACTGGCAAAGCATGAGACTGAAAAGTCCTTGATGGGGGTAGACACTACTGAGCAACAACTAAAACATCAGTTGTGTTATCAGCATTTTTCTCAGACTGAAGCCGCAAGACAGCACTGTGCCAGCTACTAGGAGGAAAAGTAACTCTATCACAGCTGGAATCCAGGAGAGAGTCCTCCCCCTGAGACTCTCAGGGGGATGAGACAATGTGTGATGAACTGACTACAAGCCCCATTCTGTGCCCCCATGTGCCACTACAGGGGAGGAGGTAGAGAATCTGGGAGTAGAGTTAAGCCCAGCAAGACAGGAGAGGCAGGGGAAATATTTGGTTTTACTTTTCATTATGCTACTGTGATTTGATTGGTAATAAATTAAACTAATTTCCCCAAGTAAGGTCTATTTTGCTCATGATGGTAACTGATGAATGATCTCTCCCCTGTCCTCATCTTGACCCACAAGCCTTTCTTGGTATTTTCCCTCCTCTGTCTAGTTGAGGAGGGGGAGTGATAGGGCAGCTTTGGTGTGTGCTCCTGGTGTACAGCCAGGGTGAACCCACCACACAGAAGGAAATAAAAGACTGTATCCTGGCATATGCTGAAGAACTGGAATCTGTTTCTCCAGTGCAGTCCATACTGAATTTTCCAGTAAATTTAACAACATGCAGAGGTTCTCAAGGTTCTGTTTCACTTGCTTATTTATTTATATAAATTTAAATCTCACTTTGTTCGTAAATCCGTTGTCTGAAGTTTTGCGGCATAAGCACCAAGGTTGCTTAGGCACTCTCTGGGAATACGGATAGTTTAAAGGAAATAGTGTGCATGGATTCTTTGGTGAGAGAACTGTAATTCTACCTCTGGTGAGCAGCTATTAAGTGCTTTAATTTTCAGTAAGTGGTGAAAGCTAGCCACATTTAAATGGTGTAGGAAACTGAAGAATCCTTTTGAACTGTTCAATAGGGTTTCTCCAAAGACGCTGTTAACGTTTTGCACTAATGGTGTACTACTTCGCACACTGATGGCAGGAGACTGCACTCTATCAACTGTGACACATGTTATTGTGGTAAGAATCCTGTTGTTTTTCATGTGAGCTCTTGCAGTATGTGTTACTTGTTAATTGGAAGGTGAGATCTTAGTTTTCTTTATTAATTTGCTGAGCATATAAGGTGTTTTTGTTTGGTTAGAATCTGAATTAACATCGGAGCCTTGCTGAATCTTTATTGTAGCGTGTACATTTTGGATTTTTTAATTTTTTTGGGGGGGGTAAAAGTATCTTACTTAAAGTCCATGCCAATAATTAGTTTTGGAATCATGATGCAGTTTTGGAGGACAGAACTCTTTTTTTTTTTTCTGAGCTGCGTCTGCCAGAAAGCAGAGAAGCCCTAGGGAGGCTAATGTAGATACATGATTTAGCGTGAGCGTGTCAGAATTTCTTGTATTGTGTACTTGTTTTAGCAATATCAGGTTTGCAGTCTGTTTGTTTGCGCGAATGGTTTTAAGATAATGAGTCATCTAATTTTGAGCAAATTATTTAAGTGTATTTGTTTACATATGTGTATGCAATTATTTCTGTTGTGGGGCTTGATAAATCAGTGGAATCAGAACATTTACCACAAGTTCTTCCCTGCTGAAGATAGAAAAAATCATAATTTTAGGTGCTTGTCTGTTAAACTAAATGGAAAAAAGTATGAGAATGATTTATACGTTAGTGGCTTCAGCCTAAAATGTTGTACCTGTTTCCCTGCTTTGTAAGTTCATAATATAAACCAAAACAGAACACACCAGCAAAGATGTTTAATCAGTCATGTGCCTTAATTGATGATAAGCTTTGTGCATGACTTAATGGATAGAAGCAATGTAACTTTTTTCTGATTATATGGTATCATACATTTCTGTAACTGTTTATCAATTGTGAAGCGAGAATTTATTGAAATAAGATGTGCAGGATTTGGGTTTGTATCATCTTGAAAATTAAATTATAAGAATTAGAAAAGTTTCAGAAATTCACTTTAACTCTGAAATCAAGGTATGTGTGGCTTGTGCATTACCAGTGAAGTCTGCTCTGGTGTCTTTATAAAACCTCTTGAAATATTTTTTTACTTCTGGATAGTTTTAAAAAAAACTCTCACTTAAACTAGACTTACACATTTTAATGCATCTATAATGTACTGGCAGATTGCGTATTTTAGTTTTTTTAAAAAGTTCATATTTCTAAAAAGTTATTATTTTGGTTCTGTGATGTTTACCTGCTATTTGTTTCTTGTTTTCTATTTTCCCCTTTTGTTATAGGATGAAGTACATGAGAGGGATAGGTTCAGTGACTTCTTGTTAATAAAACTGAGAGATGTGTTGCAAAAGCACACTAATTTAAAACTAATTATTTCTAGTGCTGCTCTAGATGCAAATCTCTTTATTAGGTATTTTGGAAGTTGCCCAGTAATACACAGTAAGTATTTATGTAAACTCTTAAATCTGAGTATACCTGCCCTAGGACTTAGAGATCTTATTAAACTGTAGTAAACCAATCTGAGTAACGGAACATAGATTCATGTTCCCGTTTTTTTATTCCTCTTCACCCTCCCGGCTTACCAATTTTCTGCATGGTTGACCTCCCCTGGCACCTTGCAGTCCTTTTCTTTTTTAACAATGATGTCAAAGTGTAACTGTTTTGAGAAGAAGGTTTTTTTAAGAGAAATGCTTTCTTTTCAAAGCAGTCCAGTAGGCTGTTTACATGTCAGCCTTTTTTACGAAGTTCAACAGGCTCAGGACATGGATAGGATCACTTTCTTTAGAATCTTCTCTACAAACGATCTGTTTATTTTGGTGAATGGTCCTGAAAAAGAAGTCTGGTGGGGTTTTTTGAAGATGGAAGTGTTTACTTCTAGTTCCCAGTTCTGAATTTCTGCCTAGTAAAATAAGGCTTGTAGACGGTTGGAGAAGAATCTGGAAATTAAACAATTTCAATGTTTTCCAGATTTTTTCTTTGGAGAAGGGAAATCTCCGTTATAATTATTGTGTGGCTTTCCAGTTTACTCTTTTTGTAGCTTCCTGTTCATTTGCTCATATGTTTATTTAGGAAATTCTGATGGCAGTCCCTCCAGTTTACCTTAGTGGTTATATTGTTATCCCATACTAGTCTTCACAGACTAGTCACAACTGAAAAGATGCTTTCCGTTTTCCAATTCTGGGAATTACGAATTAGAAGAAGAGGGTTTAGATACTTTGTTAATGTAATAAAAAAGATTTGATCCTCCTTCAACAATATAGCTGACAAAATCCTGACCACAGAAAACAGCATTTTGTAGTTGTGGGTTCCTGTGGTACACAGAGTTTGTGATCAGTGTTGAAAGACTTCCTCTCTGACAGCTTCTAAAAGTATGTGAACCATAGCTTGTTCTTTCTGAAAAAAAGTCCTGGGTGGTTTAAACTCAACTATGGCAAATGTTTGCTAACAGACAACAAATCAGAATCTAGGGATTTTAATTCTCCCTGTAAAGAAGAATCCTTTAATGCCCATAAGTAAGCTCTAGAAAACAGTGATATTGAAAAAGAAATCAGCGTTAATTGTTAGAAGATAAAGACCACTGGAATGTTTCATTCATCAGGAAGTATTTTGTCAAGAACACCAAATTTGGCTGTGGTGATTGAGGAAACTGAGAGAAGTCACATCTCCTCATACACTCCTCATGAAATAAAGTAGTTTAATACAAGGGTGCCAATCTGCCTGTGGGATCTTACACTAAAGCTGTATTAATTATTGTTAGATTTTGTAATCCAGGTGGCAGTTGTACACAGTGAATTCTTTTTTGTAACCCTAAACAAAAATGGTTATTTTCTTTTTCTCATTTTGATAAGATTTCAATTAATAACTGTCAATTTTATGAGTATTTATTGCTGTAACACTTAATAGAATTGATCAGTGATGAAGTACGCAGCTCATGTTTCCCTTTTAAAATGTTGTTTTGTTTTGTGGCCCAGAATTTTAAGAAAATAAACTCCATTGAAGATACTTTTACAAGGCATTTATTAATACTGAATATATTATTTATACTTTCAGTACAAGGAAGACCTTTTGAAGTTAAAGAGATGTTTTTGGAGGACATTTTACGAAGCACTGGGTATACAAACAAAGAGATGGTCAAGTACAAAAAAGAGAAGCAGCGAGGTTGGTGGATTCTGGCATGGTTTAGTGGGAGGTGTCCCTACCCATGGCAGGGGGGTTGGAACTCGATGATCTTGAGGTCCTTTCCAACTCTAACTATTCTATGATTCTATGATTCTTAATTATTAGGTTTGGCACTGAGTCTCACTGATTGAACAAATAAATAGAATTATTCTCTGTTAAAATTTCAGGTCAAAATATTAAATGAGACATGATTAGATGATAGCAAGTATCTTTAAGTTCCCAGTGTCTACATTATTGAAGTAGATTATGTAATTTCAAAAAGAAAGTTTTTCACTTTCAGTGGTTACATTTACTTGCTTTCAGTTGATAAATGTTAAGTTTTTCCTCATTATTAAGCAGTTGAATTGCATATAACTGGGACTTTGCCCAGATGAAAACTGTAGAAGCAGAAGATACTATGTGCTGACTTTTGGGTGAAAATTGAAGTGCAGCCATTAAAGAGGGCATGATTTTGTACATCTTGCACAGATACGGTTCTCATTAGGAATGTTTTCATTGCGTTCTTGAGACACAGATTTATTCAATATGTATCCCCAGAAGCATTAACACATGTGAATTTAATGTAGTTGATTTACAGGTAGTTAAGTATATATATTATTTGAGACATTTTCCTGACAACTGAAAGTAATGATTGTAGTCTATTCAAAAAAAGAAAAAAAAAAAAAAGTGTGGGCAAACCCTAAATCTATACCATATTGTACTAACTATACATTTATCATGGTGCTCAACTCTGATCACTGTGTATAGAAAAATTCAGTTGAGGCACTGTCCTGGGTTCAGCAGTAGCAATCATTTTTTCTTTTTTCCCTTCTTGGTAGCTGGTGCAGCGCTGTGTTTTTGATTTTGAGCCTGGGAACAGTGCTGATAACACCAGTGTTTTCAGTTACTGCTTGGTGATGTTTAGGCTAACCAAGGACTTGCTGAGTCTCATGCTCTGCCAGGGAAGGAGGGGAGCCGGGGGGAAGCAGAAACAGGACACCTGATCCAAACTGACCAAAGAGGTTATTCCATACCACAGCACGTCATGTCCAGGATGAAAAAGAACTGGGGGGGGCCGCAACCTGGAACGGGGGTGGGTTTAGTTCACAGCTCGGTTGTCGAGTGGTGAGCAGTTCTGTCCTCTTCCCTTGTATTTCTCTCGTTGTTATTATTATTGGTGGTGGTGGCAGTGGTTTGTGTTGTACCTTGGTTGCTGGGCTGTTCTTATCCCGACCCGTGGGAGTTGCACACCCCCCCCCCCCCCCCCCCCGGAGTGGGGGGGAAGAAAAAACTCTTCCCTTGTATTTTTCTCTTGTCATTATTATTATTGGTGGTAGCAGTGGTGGTTTGTGTTACACCTTAGTTGCTGGACTGTTCTTATCTCAACCTGTGGGAGTTGCATTCTTTCGATTCTCCTTCCCATCCCTCCAGGAGCGGAGGGAAGAAAGAGGGGGAAGTGAGTGAGTGAGCAAAACTGTTTGTGGCTGAGAAGCTTAAACCACAACAGGCACACTGATGTCTTCTACTGTTTTTTCTACTTGTACACAAAAGTTAGTTGTTTCATGCAGGAACTATGTCACTTCTCTTTGGTATTTCACTTCTGGAGAAAGATCCGAACTGAGCATGGCATAGAAGATACTTACTTAGGAAGCTCATTTGAATGCACTAAGTTGGAATACTGGAGAGTTAGGGGTTAAGCATCCAAATAGTGTTTTTTGCCCTGTTCTTATAGCAGATGTTTGCAGTGGTGCACGTCAGGTGCCCTTAATCATGGAATATTAGACTGATAACAGAATTCTAGATTAAATAAAAGGAGATTGAATAGGCAACTTTGTGACTTAAGTGGTTTTTGTAACTGAAAACAAGGAATAATAAAAATTACTAAAACTTAAACAACAAAACTTTATGCATTCTAGAAGAGAAACAGCAAAGCAGTCTTACTGAGTGGTGTTCTGCTCAGGAAAATAATAGCAAAGTGGAATCTCAAAAACAAAGATCTGTCCCAAGTGCAACTGAGGAGTATAATCTGTGGGATGATGGTGGTGACACAGTATTTAATCAACTGGTAAGTTTTTCCTTTTGTTGGAAGAGATGTTTTAATCTGCATTGTAGTATTACTACCCGTATAAAAACTGTTTTCTAACGGTGTTACTCCTTTAGTGTGTCTAGAATGATATTAACATTTTTTAATTTTTTTTTCAATAGCATGAATGGTCCTAGCTAACATGTGCTTTTAAGTTACGATGGTTGTACATAGCGTTTGTTTAGATCAAATGGCTAGACTGCATATGATACAATAAACGCTTTCACTGATATTTGAATGCTGTATCTCTGATTGTTATTTTGAAAACTCACTGTTAAAATTCTTCATGTCTAATGTATGAGGATAAAGACAGCTCTTGGAGGAGATTCATCTTTCAGCATAGTTTTTTCTCTTCAGGCTGAAAAAGATGTGAATTGCCTTGAGCCATGGCTAATAAAAGAAATGGATTCTTGTCTTTCTGATATCTGGTTGAATAAAGATGTTGATTCCTTTGCTCAGGTGTTCCACCTCATTTTAACTGAAAATGTCAGTGGTAAGTTTTTCATCTTATTGCGTAAATGACCCCAACAAAACCCGGCACCACAAAATGGCTTTTGTTTCTATGGCTACTCTGTCTCCAATTTCAAATGTTATCTTTTGAATTCTGGTGTGTATTGAAAAAAATTAATAGGTTTAGCAAAATTAGTGAGGTTTGTAAATACTTGTTCTTTTAAAGTACTGACCCGTTATGTTTCTAAAATAGTGTTAAATTCACATGAACTGACTAGTAGGATAAAGTGAAGAAACATTTTCTCCGGGGTGGATTTTGAAAGTAATTTTTATACTGCCTTTTGCTGAAAAACTAATGTTTGTATTAGGTTTACTGATGTTTGTTGTACTTCTCAGTTGATTATAGGCACAGTGAAACCAGCGCAACTGCACTAATGATTGCCTCAGGGAGAGGCTTTCTGAGTCAAGTAGAACAACTGATAAGTATGGGAGCAAGTATCCACTGCAAATCATCCAATGGCTGGTAAAACAAACATAAACTGAAAGATAGATTTATGTGTTAAGATACAAAGGCGAAACAACTTTCTGTAGCGTCTAAGCTAATTTGCTAATTTATCTGACTGTTAAAGCACTGATATATTTTGACAGTCTTTAACAATTTCTGAGTTGTATTTATCACATTGTTTTCCATAAATGCTAAATTCAGTTCTTAATTAAACAGTCTCAGTGTGGGATATGCTCTCTTGGTTTCAATGAGTCTGATTTGTCACACTGGTTAGAAGAAAAATTAGAATCTTTCTCGCTCTATTGTTTAAATTAGATCAAAAATGTCTGGCAATTTTATTTTAAGAGAGTAACCTATATTGGATTAAAAAATATTGTATTACATGTGCAAAGATCTTTGTTATATCTATAAATATGTTGTATCATGCAAAAAATGTGTGTGAATGTGTAAAAATTCAGATTTTGTGTCTTCATATAAACAGAGAACTATACTAAATAATTGTAGTATGGAAAAGTAAGAATTAGGATTCCAGAGGTATGATATCTGAAAAATTTGCTGAAGAATGTAATTTAAAAGGAAAACAGAGTGAACTATATTGTAAGGGGGACAGCTCTAAGACATGAAAAAGCCTAATGTTTTCATGCCTTTTTGAGAGAAAGATAGGGGATGTGACTTCTCAGGTTGATTTAAAGGAGCTAGTAAAGGGTATTGGAAAAAGGCATGGCTCATCCTGACACATTGATTGTGTTTTTTGAAGGAAAGGCACATTCTTCCTCCTCATTTCTTTCTGCATGTTTGAGGGTACTTCTGTATAAAACTGGGATTTTCTTTTTGTGGCTACGTGAAATACTATTGCTACTACACCTGTTCACGCACTTTAAAATGGGAAGTTGTAGATCCAGCAATAACAACACTGATTAAACTGTAGTGCAGAAACTGATAGAGAAGTGCAGAATCAGTTGTCTCCTCATATAACATTCTATTCATATGCATCTTTTGAGGTGAGAAATTTATACCGATTTTTATGCATCTCTTTTCAGGATGGCTTTGGACTGGGCTAAGCGCTTTGGGCAGACTGAGGTTGTTGACCTTTTAGAGTCCTACAGGTAAGCTATAACTAATTTGAAGAAGCAGCTGAAAAAATTAAACAAGGTTTAATGCTCTTAGGTTAGGTTTTATCGTCTTTCAGTCAGAACAGATTTTACCTTTTTATGCTTTAAAATCTGGCCTGAAGAGCAAGATCTATTTGAGAACAGAAATATTTTGAAAACATAGTTATGTAAGAAAAAGTTTGTTTGTATTTCAGTATCATAGTGATTATGTTTGCACAACTCCTTGGGTAAATATAGTTCTAGTGGTGTAGAATTTTCTTTGATATTATTAGCACTTACCGCCTTAATATGGATATTCCTATCATTATTATATATCTAGGCAGGGTGTGATTATAGTAACTGAAATAAATATACAGAGGACATGCCCATTCTATACCATATACCATTTTAATTTCAGATGCTTATTCTGGAAACAAATCTATTGTGTATTGTTGAAACATGATAGCATATTAAAGAAACTTTATATGAGTAACGTGCACACTAGGCCATTCAAGAACTGTTTTTCGATTAATTTACAGATATAGTAGTTACACTGTGTAGAGCCCTGTATTATTATCATTTCTCTTAGTCTAGTTTATGGTTTATGTTCACGTACTAACTGTTTAACTGTTAATGCTAGTGAAGTTTTTGGAAAATACATTTCTTTTAAATATTTTTCCCTTAACAGTTGTTGTCTTTATACCTTGAGTTCTGTCACATTTGCTTATGGTTGTGTCTCAATAAAGTATAATAAAGTTAACGCTGAAAATTGAAGTTGCATGCTTTGCTAAGTTAACACTTAAGTCAGTGAATGGTAATAGTTTTGTGGAGATGCTGTTCTACACTTTAAAATGAAAATTCAAGATGAGTAGTCTTGTTGATCTGAATTTGAGTTGATGGGTGAATGCAAACCTGAAGCAAACAACCTTGACTCTGGCCTATGTATTTGTGTATTTTAGTGCTTCAGTGGAATCTGGAAATCTGGATGAAAGTTCCCTGGTCCAAACAAGTGGTAGTGACCTGAATGCAGAGGACAGAGAACTGTTGAAAGCTTATCACCACAGTTTTGATGATGAAAAAGTGGATCTGGACCTGATTATGCACTTACTTTACAACATCTGTAGTAGTTGTGATGCTGGTATGTATATACACACACTCCCAATAAATCACTGTGGATTCAGCTTCTGATGAATTGTGCTCTTTTTTCAGTTAATTCCAAATAGGTGAAAACTTCCAAGTGTCTAGTATACATAATACTGACATATAGTAACTGCAAACCAACTTCTTTTTTAGGAGCGATTTTAATATTTCTTCCTGGATATGATGAGATAGTTAGCCTAAGGGACCGTATTCTTTTTGATGACAAGAGATTTGCTGATAATACTCACAGGTAGAGCCTCTAATTTTATGGTTGTCTTGAGTTTATGCTGTTTCTTTTAAAAATCCTTAAAATGTGTTCTTTGTCTTGCATTAGATACCAAGTTTTCATGCTTCATTCAAATATGCAGACTTTGGATCAGAAGAAGGTGCTTAGAAGTCCACCTTCTGGCATCCGCAAAATAGCAAGTATCTGAGGACTTCATGAGATACTATGTTGATCTATTTTGTCTTTGCATTTTACAGCTATTACAGCTACTATGCATTTTTATTTTTGTTTAATTGCAGATTCTTTCCACTAATATTGCAGAAACCAGCATAACAGTCAATGATGTTGTATTTGTTATTGACTCAGGCAAGGTGAAAGAGGTATGATTGGCTTATGCTTGTTTTGGGAAGTGTATATCCTAGTGTTCATAATACATAAATTTTGGGGAGCTACATAGGAGGCTGAGAGGTAGTGCATGTCAAATAACACAACTCATTGAGGTTTTGACACATCCGTTTGTTTTATTACTGTATATAGCCTGCTGTTTAAAACCCCTATGAAAGCTATAGCAGGTTGATATATCTGCATGCTTTTATATATAGATATATGAATATAGTATTTCTATTTGATTTTCTTTTTTTTTTTTTGTAGCAAGTCCATTAGTGTAAACCACCATCTTCCTGAGACTTGGAGAACACTGGGACTTCCCTTTGTCCTGTTACTGTATCTAGCCCAAGTCTAATCCGTTACGTTTTTAAGCATTGTTTTTGATATGTTGAATACCTATTCCCTAATTAATTATTCAAGAAAAATGAGATAGCATAGTGAGGCAGTTTAAGACCTTTTATATGAGTTAGGAAATAAAACCAGATTTTGTAGGAGACACTCAAACCCAATTTCTGAAGTTCTCATTGGTAATACAATTTTTTTTTTTGTAATTTTGCATCAAATGTAGGAAAATAAGGGCGTAATTTTCAAGTCAGACAAAGAGGAAAACTTTATTTGATATACTATGGTTTTGCTTGGTTTGTGATACCACAAAACACAGCCCATGTCTTTTGTTGACGTACAATTGCCTATTGACTAGAAATCTTTAATTTAGAAAACTGTGTTGCAGTTTCTACAAAGATACTGCAAAGGAGGTAGCATAAATTCACTTGAAATTAAGTACTTTAGAACATACTTTTGTGCCAGAAACTCATGGTTCTTAGTATTATTTTTATTTAGAGAGCTTCTATTGATGATCTAGATAATTTATTTCATATACCCTAGTCAGTCTTGATTTTATGTTCATTGCTTTGCTTTATAGAAGTCTTTTGATGCACTGAGCTGTGTTACAATGCTGAAAACGGTGTGGATTTCAAAGGCCAGTGCTATCCAGAGAAAAGGCAGGTAATAAATGCTTCATACTGAATTTTATTTTGCAGATATCCACCATCCTGTATGTTAAGAATACACAATGTAATAGCAATTGTGTAATGTGAACCTAGTCCGGTATTATGTTGGATAATGGCCGATACTAATTTTCTGCAGAAGAGTGAGGGTCGGCGTGTGTTTCCTTGGAGTCATTTTCCAAATTATAGAAAAGTGACACTCAAGAATTTCCCAAAGTTTACATTAGATCTAAATTGTTTTTACCTCATGAACTTGTTCTCCTTCCTCTTTCTAGCATGTAGCACTCTCAGCCACAGTGTCCAATAATGTTTTTCACAATTTACCTGTGGGCAACAGGCTGCCTGTTGATAGCATTTCATAGATGTCCCCTTATTGCTGTGTTAGAGACATTGAGCGCTGATTTCTCGTTCACCTTTTGCAAACTCTTCATGATTTAATAGGCCTTTATCATATTCCTTCTTAAGACTGGGTTGAGGGCTGACGGGGGTTATGTACCAACAAATGCCTACATTTGGTGATACTACTTTGGCATTAACCTGCAGGAATTTGAGTGTGAATGGGAGCATTTGCTGTCTCAGTCCCTTCACTCGCAAGTTGTTTGGTCTTCATTTTTCCTTTTAATGCCTTTAACTTCAAACTGTTTGGGCCATGTGAAGAGGAAGAAATTAAATTTATTACTTATATTCCTTATAGCAAAGGGCAGTTGAGATTTGGATTAATCTTAGGTTAACAAAAACCCACATCACTGTATTTTTAGATAGAACTTTCATTTCTCCTAATCTTTCAGTATTGGGGCAAAATTCTAGTGGAGATACATATATGTATTTCAATATACTATCAGAAATAATCCATGTACTACAAAGCTCTCACCTCCTGTGTGGGGCTTACATTTAATGGCAAAATTAGCCGTTTCTTAGACCTGCTTCTACACTTGCATTCTAAGTTTGTGGATGTGTGTGGTGTTTTTTTTGGGTTTTTTGAATGTATGATTTTCAACAACTTCCTGTATTTCGTTTTCAAGGGCTGGGCGCTGTCAGCCTGGAGTCTGTTTTCGTCTCTTCAGCAGGCTTCGATTTCAGAGTATGTTGGAATTTCAGACTCCAGAACTTCTAAGAGTGCCACTTCAGGTGCATGTTCAGTTACAGATTGTAACTTTAAAAATGTATTATCATCAAACCATACTATTGACGCAGAATAATTGTCTTTTTTTATGTGCGTGTGTGGGTTTTGGTTTCATTTGGGTTGTTTTTTTTCTCTCACCCGATCTTAATCTTTTTCTTTGCTTTTTAACTTGCAGGAGCTTTGTCTACACACTAAACTTTTGGCTCCAAGTAATTGTCCAGTTGTTGACTTTCTTATGAAAGCTCCTGATCCTCCACCAGCTTTAATTGTGAGAAATGCTGTGCAAATACTGAAGGTCAGCAGAATAATAGTTTTAGATGGGAATTGTGTTTGATTTTATATTTGTGGTGTGGCAGCATATGTTACTGAGTTTTATTTGTACTGAGACTGTTGTGTAAACACTTAAGGATGCTCTGAGTCTTTGTGTTGTCTATTTTAATTTTATGTATGTGGATGTATTTTTCAATGTTAAGGGAAGAGAGTGCTTAAAAATCTTATTTCAAACTGTTAAGGGTTTAACTTGCTTTCTTAGTTAATGTCCAGTATCCACATCCTTTGTGTTTATTGTAAATTTTGCCCACTTACCAACGCCCCCCTTTTTTATACTTATGCAGACAATAGATGCCATGGACCCTTGGGAATATCTCACTGAACTTGGCTATCATCTCACTGAATTACCAGTAGAGCCACACCTTGGTAAAATGGTGTTATGCGCTGTTGTTTTGAAGTGCCTGGATCCTATTCTTACTATTGCTTGCACTCTTGCATATCGAGACCCTTTTGTCCTACCCGCACTGGCCTCCCAAAAGCGTGCAGCCATGCTGTGTAGAAAACGTTTTACTGCAGGAACATTTAGTGACCATATGGCGCTTCTCAGGGCTTTCCAGGTATTATTTCATTTTCAGAAAGAATACTAATCACAGTAGATCCCATATCAATGTAAATGATGTACCAGGCAAGTTGCATGTAGAGTGATTAATTATTATTATGTTCATAGAAAAGAAACTATTTTTGCCTAGTGGTTTTCCTGTATGTTGGACTCCTAAATTAGTGAGGGAACACTTTTTATCAGATTTTTTGTTTATATTTCCAAACCTGGTTAAATTCTTTATGTTCCAACACGGTGCCACTTTATATCCTGCTACATCGACTGATAACTTAAAATAATTATCTTGATAATAATATAATGATCTTACAATAACATAGTCATCATTGTGTTAATTTGAGGAATGAGTAAAGAGAACAAAGTACTAAACCAGAAAAAAATTTCTAGTTTGATAAACTTCCTTTCTTTCTGATTGGGTTTGTCTTCATTTTATTGATGTAAATTTCTTTTTTTTTTTTTTGTCTTTTTTTTTTTTCTTTTTTAGCTGGTGAAATTAATAGGCAAATGTAAAATATTCTTTACAGGCATGGCAGAAGGCACGCAGTGATGGCTGGGAGAGAGCCTTCTGTGAAAAGAACTTCTTGTCTCAAGCCACAATGGAAATCATTGTAGGAATGAGAACCCACTTGCTTGGCCAGCTTAGAGCTTCAGGTAAATGAATTTGAAAAAAAATTCAACATAGTTTTGGAGTCAAGTGTGTACCTAGTACAAGGGTATACAAATTGTAAAAAGAATAGTGTTCATTGGTGTCATTTTCTTTGCTTAATTTGAAACAGACCAGTACATATTCATGCAGATGCTAGAGAGGGGAAGTGTGGCTGGGGACCAGCTGATCTAATTGAAAGTGCTCTGATTGTTCCACATGCCACTGGCTTTCAGTTTGACTTATGTTTCCTTGGATTTCTACGTTCTAGTATATTATTTCCGTAGAAAATGTGTTTGTGTTGTAAAAAGTAGTTATGTTTTATGTTAGTATAAAACCCCTTATCAGAAAGGATTTCAGTATAATGATTTCTTCTTGGTGCTGTTAAGTCAACAAATTTGTAAGGTTTTGGGGTTTTTTTGTTTTGTTTTCTTCATGTCAAATTCCTTTTGAGAAGCAAAAAAGAAAGATCTTAAAAGCAAGCAAATACGACAATTTTTTATCCTCCTCTTTCTTCAGGTTTTGTTAGAGCCAGGGGAGGAGCTGATATCAGAGATGTCAATACTAACTCTGAAAACTGGGCTGTAGTTAAAGCTGCCTTAGTGGCTGGGATGTATCCCAATCTAGTTCATGTAGACAGAGAAAGCCTGGTTTTGACTGGACCAAAGGAGAAGAAAGTGCGATTTCATCCTACATCTGTTCTTAGTCAGCCTCAGTATAAAAAGGTAAAATCAGCTTGAATTTATAGTTCATAAAAAAGAGCACTGTACTCTATTGAAAGTTTTAGAACAAACATAATTGTCTCTTCATAATTGTCAGTACTTTAAAAGCAGCATGTACATTAAACACTACGTTTTTAAAAATTGTTCTTCCTGGCAGTTGAAAAATAAAGAATTGAAGTTGGTTTATTTTTCCTGTATTATTTCATCAAAATGATGAATATAGAATACTCCATAGAATGAATATTCCATCAAAATAGATGGAATGAGCGAATAGTAAAAAAAAAAAAAAAAAAAAAAAAAAAGCAAAACTTTTAAAGATGTAAACAGCCCTTGCTCATAGTAGCAGGAATAAGTTCTCTGAAACTGATTTATTTTAGATCCTTTTTTTAAAGCAAAATGTTTTGTTTCAAGGAGGAAGAGCAATTTGTGAGTCTGGTTGAATTCTCTCACTTTTTTTTTTTTGTATAAGATTATGTGCATATAAATACGTATTTCTACATGTGTAAAATGTGAAATACGTTAAATTTTATTTTAATTGGAAACAGATGGTACGATAATATAACCTTATTTGCTCTTGCACAGATTCCCCCTGCAAATGGGCAGGCTGCAGCCATTCAGGCACTCCCTGCAGACTGGCTTATTTTTGATGAAATGACGAGAGCTCATAGGATAGCAAATATCAGATGCTGTTCTGTTGTAACGCCTGTCACTGTGTCACTCTTCTGTGGACCAGCTAGATTGCCAAGTAATGCTTTGCAGGAGCCTTCGTCCGTTCAAGGTATAGTGGAGTTTGGATTAGAAATGTTTCAGTTGTTGTATGCTAGCATGTGATATGGAAGGCTTATTTTTCAGGAATATTTAATACATATATTACCAAATTCTTAAAATGACAGAGGTATAGTACCTGTAGCTGTGCAAGAATAGTTTATAAGTTCTGTAATAGATGTCTCAGGCTTGTGAATCCTTGTAGTTTCATATTTATAAATTACACTTACACAGCTGTGGAGTTTCTGAAATTACAGCACAGTTTGTAGTGGAATAAAAAATGGAAAAAAATGCTTAGTAACAAAAGTAATGTTGAAAAGTGTAGTATGCATGGGGTTTTTCTGCAGACTAGTTTATTTGATACTTTGAACCAGATTGTTCAAACTGAATAATAATGTGGAAACTGTCACTATGATAAATATTCATATTACTTCCAGCAGAAATATGTATTTTAAAGATAATTTTCTTGTGGCAATTTTTAATGCCAACTAGCTGTACTATTAACTAGAAGTAATAGGGAGTATATAAAGACTTCCTTTGTTAAAATTTAAGTAGAGTGCTGTAGGAATAGAAGCAAAAATAATCCACGCTGCTGCAGTTGTCTAGAAATAGTAATTTGAATCAAAGTAAGAGTCCCAAGTTATTTTTGAAGCTTTCCTGTCTTGGTCTTCAACTGTTACCCCTAAAATAGTGTTTATGCTGATTAAATTACACATTAAAAAGATATCACAATCCTACTAATTATCCATATGTGTATATCATTTATATTTTCTTAATGGGTCTTTAAATCTGCTGTTTTACTAGGAAATGGTTTTGCAAAGAGCTTCACACAGAATTTTGATAATGGCTTGTTGATCCTGATGAAGGTACATGAGTGGTTAGATCGTATCAATACAAGTGCTTACGTGGCAGGGACCTCAACAGATCTGGATACTTCAATTCTGCTAACTGAAGCAAAAACTTCACTCAGGTGTATTTGCAGAAAATAAAAAGTGGCTTTACATATATTTACATTTTTAAATAAAATCTAGAAGGAAAATGGGTTTATTGCTGATAATACAGTAGTGTTCATTTTTTTGTATGTAATTGGAGATGATACAGAAATGTTAATATACCTTTTATATTTAATTCAGGGGATGGGTTATCTAATGATAATAGTGATAGTGAAGTAGAGGACAAAACAACTGCTAATTTGGCACTACTGAAACTAGATGAATGGCTGCACTTCAGACTGGACCCTGAAGTAAGTAATGTATCATTTCAATGCTTGTTTCTTTTAGAAGAATATTTATATCATATCTTGCTAAAAAAATTCTGAAATATTAGGTAACCAAGAATTTACTATTAGAGTGGCTGTCACAGACCGTTTGGGTTTCAGATTTATGGAATAACATACTCTGAGACTTAGCCTTTATTTCATGAGCTCATTAAGAAATAAAACAAACAGGAGCTCAATCGCCCTTTGCCCAAACTAGTCTACCTTCCTCCATCATGGTGCAGGCATCACATGTATCACACTGGGAAGGAGGAAAGCCTCAGTAGTTCAGCTGCTGTTGGATCCACATCAAAAGCTTTTTGGGTGAGCTGATATTTTATACCTTCCAGCTTAGACCTTTGGTCCATTTCCATAAATTAGTAGATTCTGATGAAACTGTCATTTGAAGATAATGACTACAGGAGACAGCAAGCTGGAAGTGATAGTGGCTGCCTTTAGCTCTTTCTGGCCACCTAACCTGCCTCTGTGTTGCTCTCATTTTGACATAATGGAACTACTCCCAGCACACATTGAGCCTTAGCATGAGCTATATTAGCCAAAATGTGAGCAGGAATTGAGTGAACAGTCACTACCGTGTATTTGCTTCTCTGAGAGGCTGACAAGTTAGAGCTCTTGAAGGTGGAGTCGCTGAAAAAAAGTTGCTGTCAGATTTTAGAAAAAAGAAAAAAAAAAAAAAGCCAACACTTTGGGGTCTTAAGGTAATTGAGAAGCTCTGGCTGTGGTAGGAGATAGAGTAGTTTAGAGGTTATGAAATACTTGGGCTTTACAGATGTAATAATAAAACTCTACTACAGGTGTTTGAAAGTGTTGGTTTTTTGTTTTTTTTTTTTTTTTCAATTGAAACATTTCTGGTAACATGAGAATTAGATTATAGTCTTCTAAATTAAGTCAACTCATTTGAGCAGTAGTCTATGTAATAAAAATGTTATTTGGAGGTCTTTTCGTTCGGGTATGAACAAATTGTGCAAGGATACAGACTAAATTGAGAGGAAGGGCACAAAGCATTAGAAGATAGTTTTGTGGTTTTTTTTTGATAGAATTTTGAGGTGAAAAAGGGTTTACGATATAGTTTTAAGTTTGGTGCAGAGTTAAAAGAAATAGAACATTTACAAATTATCGTGGACCTGAGGAAGGAAAAGATAATAACTTAGTTTAAATGTGGGGTTTTCTCCCCCTCCTTAGCACTTCAAGTCTTGCCTTTTAGTTCAGACCCTGTTTATTTTAGAATAACAGACACTGTCAGGTAGAAGAGATGTAGGATACCCTTACCTGTCTGATCTAATTCTTATTAGTCTTTAACAGAATTGAAATTCATTACAGGCTGCTGGTTTGCTGTTGCAACTCAGACAGAAGTGGCATAGCTTATTTCTGCGTCGTATGCGAGCTCCTTCTAAACCGTGGTCTCAAGTTGATGAAGCAACTGTAAGAGCAATTGTAGCTGTTTTAAGTGCTGAAGAGCAGTCTGCAGGTTTGCAGCAGCCTTCAGGAATTGGTCAGAGACCAAGACCTATGACTTCCGAAGAACTTCCCGTAACATCTACGTGGAGGTCAACCAACAGTAGAAAAAGCTCAGCAGAAACTGAATTCTCTGATGAATCCTCTAATGCTGAAAAGTAAGCTTCTGAGATCTTCTAGAGACTGTAGATCATAATTGAATTTAATTTCTCCTAGTAATATAACATGAGAAACAATAGAAATACAATTGAAAGAATATACTGTCCTATCCTATATGTCCTGCATATGTGTCCTATGTGTCCCTGTCCTGGGTTCAGCAGTAGCAGTCGTTTTTTCTCCTTCTGAGTAGCTGGTGCAGTGTTATGTTTTTGACTTTCGGCCTGGGAACAGTGCTGATAACACCGATGTTTTTAGTTGCTGCTCAGTAATGTTTACTCTAACCGAGGACTTTCTGAGTGTCATGCTCTGCTAGGGAGGAGGGGAAGCCGGGAACAAGCAGAAACAGGACACCTGACCCAAACTAACCAAAGAGGTATTCCGTACCACAGCACGTCATGCCCACTATATAAACTGGGGGCAGTTACCCAGAAGGGTGAGATCACTGCCTGATCGGGCTGGGTATTGGTCGGCGAGTGGTGAGCACTTGTATTCTCTTCCCTTGTTATTTCCCTTATCATTATTATTATTGGTGGTAGCAGTAGTGGTTATATGGTATACCTTAATTACTGAACTGTTCCTATCTCAACCTGTGGCATTTACATTCTTTCGATTCTCCTCCCTATCCCTCTGGGAGCACGGGAGAGGAAAGGGGGGGTTTGAGAGAGCGACTGCATGGTTCTGAGTTATGGCTGGGCTTAAACCATGACAGTCCTGCATGACTTCCTTGTCTGTAAATTGGAGAGACATCAATTTGAGAGGTGGACCACTCGGTGGATAAAGAACTGGCTGGATGACCGCACGCAAAGAGTAGTGCTCAGTGGCTCAATGTCCAGCTGGAACCCAGTAACGAGTGGTGTCCCTCAGGGATCGGTGTTGGGACTGGTCTTATTCAACACCTTTGTTGGTGACATGGGCAGTGGGATTGAGTGCACCCTCAGCAAGTTTGCCGATGACACCAAGCTGTGTGGTTCGGTTGATACATTGGAGGGAAGGTGTGCCATCCAGAGGGACCTTGACATGCTTGTGAGGTGGGCTGATACCAACCTGATGAAGTTTAACCATGCCAAGTGCAAGGTCCTACCCGTGGGTCAGAACAGTCCCAGGCACAGCTACAGGTTGGGCAGAGAAGAGATGCGGATCAGCCCTGCGGAGAAGGACTTGAGGGTGTTGGTCGATGAGAAAATGAACATGAGCCGGCAGTGTGTGCCTGCAGCCCAGAAGGCCAACCGTATCCTGGGCTGCATCAAAAGGAGTGTGACCAGCAGGTCGAAGGAGGTGATCCTGCCCCTCTACTCTGCTCTCATGAGACCTCACTTGGAGTATTGCGTGCAGTTCTGGTGTCCTCAACATAAAAAGGAGATGGCAGCGTTGGAACAAGTGCAGAGGAGGGCCATGAGGATGATCAGGGGTCTGGAGCGCCTCCCGTATGAAGACAGGCTGGGAAAGTTGGGGTTGTTCAGCCTAGAGAAGAGAAGGCTGTGTAGAGACCTCATAGCAGCCTTCCAGTATCTGAAGGGGGGCTTACAAGGATGCTGGAAAGGGACTCTTCATTAGGGACTATAGTGATAGGACAAGGGGTAACGGGTTCAAACGTAAACAGGGGAAGTTTAGATTGGATCTGAGGAAGAAGTTCTTTACTGTGAGGGTGGTGAGGCCCTGGAATGGGTTGCCCAGGGAAGCTGTGAATGCTCCATCGCTGGCGGTGTGCAAGGCGGGTTTGGACGTAGCCTTGGATGGCATGGTTTAGTGGGCGGTGTCCCTGTCCATGGCAGGGGGGTTGGAACTCGATGATCTTAAGGTCCTTTCCAACCCTAACTATTCTATGATTCTATGCTGTGCAATAGTTGTAATTTCATTGAGAAGCATTTCATATGTGTGCCTGCTTTTTGAGAGAGCAGTCAGGAATATTGTCCATGAATTCTGATCTCTGGCAAGAAGTCACAGAAGAGGTTTACCCTTGAGATTCAAATACAATGAATGATAAGGGTTTTTTTCAGATAATCATAGAATCATAGAATAGTTAGGCTTGGAAAGGACCTCAAGATCATCGAGTTCCAACCGCCATCATCGAGTTCCAACCCCCATGTTTAATATGTTTAATATGTTTTGGAATTACTGTAATATATATAGTCATGCAATAGGCTAGTATGTAGATATAAATTGTTCTCTGCCAGCTTATTAAATCACTGGTATGTCCTCTATCTACCTTATTTTTTAGAGTTTTAATGAAATCTGCACCTCCTGCACTTCACCAGCCAAAGAAGTACAAGGACAAAACCATTTTGCACTCCAAACGAGTTTCAGATGACAGATCAGATCAATCGTCAGTAAAGTCTACAGACAGCAGTAGCTATCCAAGCCCCTGTGCTAGTCCTTCATCTCCAACCTCTGGAAAGGTAGAGTTCTCATAAACAAATTACCCTACTTTTCAGAATTAATAGAACTTCAGAAATAAATTTGCTGGTATCTTCCAGCAGCTATCAGGTATTATATTGATAAATAAAGAATCCAACTTAGGTAATCATCTTCAACAGCTGCATAATACTTATGTCTTTCTAGAACTTAAAATCTAGACTAGATGTCTTTGTTATACTAGGTTAATACAGTAATGATTTTACTCTTTGCAGACTGCTGAGGTAAAGCTGTCCAAACTGGAAAAGATCATGTTTGGTTTTTATTTTGAAACTTGATACAATACCAAGTGAAGGTGTATTATTATTTATATTTTTCTTTAATAAATTTGTATACAGTGCATGCACTTTGAATTTTTTGGATTCTGTCTTCCTCTGTTTCTGGAATTGCATGCATTGATATCAGTTCTCTTTTAAGTTTTGTTTTTATCTGCCTTATTATGGCTGCTTTCTTTTTTAATGATGGTTATTTTAATAAAGCACACAGTTTTTAATGAGGTTATTGTTATAACTCTCCCTGTGTACTTGAATAGTAAACTGCAGTAATATTGAAGAGATCACTGAGAGGAAAACCCATTGTTCCTCTAGGCACAGACTCATTAAAGGATTTAATAATTCTTCTTAAATCTTCAAGTTTTTAAATTCAGCCAGTATAAAAGGGAGAAAACTTATTTTTCCTGAAGGTGGAAATACGATTAGTTTGCTTCAGGCTGTAGTCTGGAATGATAAATTTTCTGTCATCTGCAAGTGTGTCAGACTTTCAAAGAATTGTAATTGATGACTAGACTATTTAGGCCTGTTCTGCCAATCTTGTTTGCTGCCCCTGATAAATGAATTATTATTTTGGAAAGTGTTGAAGGAATGTAAAATACATTTTAAAACCAGTTCAGACAGTACCAGCTGATGGCCTCTGTATTTCTTGCAGAATCTGATTGAAAAGGGTAGGAATACATTCAAGAGATTTCTATCTACATGTGTTTAAAACTCTAGAACTAAAGCCTAGTTGGGTTTTTTTGGTTGTTGGTTTTTTTGTTTGTGTGGTGGTTGTTGTGGTTTTTTTTTGTTTTGTTTTTTTTTTTTTCTTTTTTTTTTTGTTTGTTTTTTTTGGTTGGTTGGTTGATTGGGGGGTTTTTTTTGTGTGTTTTTAGCTTAATTTAATTTTATTTAATTTTTCCAGGATTCCAAATCTCCTTCACCAAGACCAAATATGCCAGTCTGGTACTTTATAATGAAAAGTAGCAACGTGCAAAACATTGATATTTCTCAGCAGAAGGGTATATGGTCTACTACACCAAGTAATGAACGAAAGCTAAATAGAGCCTTTTGGGAGAGCAGCATGGTTTACTTAATATTTTCTGTTCAAGGGTCTGGACACTTTCAGGTGAGTCCTTAGTATTAACTTTTGTGTTATCTAAATATTAGCCTTGGTTAATGGTTTAGAAGAGTGCAGCAAATGGCTGTGTATAGCATGGAGGTTTTTGCTTATGACTTGTGACCTCTAATAGGTAAAGATTAGCAAGCAAAAGTAATTGGTTGCTGACAAAAGAATACTTCATTCTTCTCTGAAATACGCCTTTTTAGCAGTGTCAGTTTGTCACTCAAAGGCTAAGAATTAATTGCTTCTGAGCATCTTGAGTCAGAATAATGTTTGGACCCTACATTAATTCTTTAAAACAACAAAACAAACAAATCCAAACAAAACAGGGATTGTTACTCTTTTCTCTGCTTGCCAAAGTAAACATTGTAACAAGTAGTTACAGTCAAGTCAAAGCTTTCTAAAGCCAGTCATTTAATAAATACATAGATGTGTTTATTAAAAATTTTAATAAAATGTGTTCTGTCTGAACTGTAGTTTCTAAGTCAGGAGCTGGAAGGTCATGGCCATGATTCTTCCAGAGCTGTTTCTTTACTTCGGGTTTAGCAAAGTGTTTGTCAACAACTTGTTGACAAATCTGTAGCCATTTGAACTTAGAGACTTGACCTGTAGTGAACTAGTGCAAAGTTGCAGGTTGGCTATATTCTGGAGTGGGCTAAACTCAGTTGTTCCAGGAAGAAGAAAGTTCAACTTAGCTCTTTTTATATAAACTATTAATGAAAATCAACTGAACTTAAAATCTAATGAACTAACCCAAATACGGCTGCCTTGGTGCTACCACTGAAGAATTATGGTGAGATATATGTATGATGATTTGCAAATACAAATGCAATACTGGAAAGTAATTTTCAGCACAGCAGTTGTTACTGAAAGTGGGCTATTGTATTGGTGCTCTAGATGAGAAATCTGGGAGAGAAAGGGATGCTGAAGTCAGGAGCATAGCCTTCCAGTTTTGGCAATGCTCTGGACATTCATGGGATTAACAATATGAATGTTCTCTTGTACCAAGTGTCTCTTTACTTTGCACCTTTATTTTTCCCCTGTTCCTGTTAGTAATTTCCATTTATGTCTGGCTTGAGCTGTCTAGGACTGCATTTGTTACAACAGTAGTGTGTGCTGCTGGCTTACATAGTGCACTGCATCTCTTGGACTCCTAAATTGTAACTGGCATAAATTTTCATGAATAGCTGATAAGTTTGATGCGTGGTGGTTTGTTTTGTTTGTGGTGGTTTGAGTTTTTCGTCCCTCTTTGTTCAAGTAAGGAAATAAAAAAAGCAACTTTGACCTCTTTCCTTGAAAAACAGCTATCCTCTCATAATTCCATATGAAATTTTGTTAACATAGAGGGAACATGGGAAGGAAGGAATGGATTTCTGAAAAAAATACCTACAACTAACAAGGAATAGTTAATGAACTATTATGTAGTAGAACATTCATCTTGCTTCCTTAGGATTAAGATGGTTTTGCAACACCTTTTCCACTTCTGTTACAAAGCTAAAAAAAACTTCGAATGGTCATTGTGAGAGATGAATGGAGAGACATTCTGTAGTGAAACCCTGGAAAGCATATTTGAAATGGGAAATCACATACAACTTTCTAGATGTAGACACTTCAAAAGATCCACCTTAATGGGGGAGAGTACTTTGAAACTAATTTGAAAGTTTCCTATATAGTCAAGTAGTTTAATTCCAATGTAAGCATAAAGGCTGTAATTGTGTCTTTTATATTTCAATTTTTGCTGCAGGGTTTTGCTAGAATGGCGTCAGAGATAGGGTGTGAGAAAAGTCAAGACTGGGGATCTGCTGGTTTTGGAGGTGTATTTAAGGTGGAGTGGATCCGAAAAGAAAGCATTCCTTTTCAGTTTGCACACCATTTGCTCAACCCTTGGAATGACAATAAGAAAGTACAAATAAGCAGGGATGGCCAGGTAATGTTCTCTTCTAAAGTCTTCTTTACTTGGTGTACTGTTTGTTAGCTCGTTTAACCTTGACATTTATCTCAACTCTACTTACGTAGCTGTTAATCTGCATCACAGTTCCCTGATGCCCATTGTGATTCTGCTAATGCATTACTGTTGAAGTAATGGAATCAAAGCAGTTTTTTGCTAAATATGCATTAAAAAAAATAAAATAAAAGCTGGATATTTCCAGAAATAAAAGGTTGGTGATTTGTTTTTTTTTTCTGGTTGTTTGTTGGGGTTTTTTTTGTTTTGTTTTTTAATTTTGGTTGCAGAGATTTGTTCCTTGTTTGGTTCAGACTTGTTCTCTGAGGTAGTCTGTCACACCCAAGTAACTGTCCATCATTATAGCTTTGAATTTTATGTAAAGCCTGAAAAGAATCTTGAGGTTTGAGGTAGAATAAAGCTTAGGAGAGTTCTCCAATGTGTTAAAGCTAAATGCAACTGCAAAGAGCTGGAAGAGAGTTGGCACCAGAGTTCTCTGGCAGTTTCTGCATTCTCCCCAGTCCACTCGCAAAACATCCTTAGAGATTTTAGAGTTAAACTTGCTGATCATCTTCTTGCTACTTCTCCAGAACCTCTCCAGTTGTAGGAAAGAGAAAGGGAAGGTAGTATGTAGTGGAGTTAATAGTGCCTGTTATAAGTGGCTCTTAAGACCTAAGCAGTCTTACTGATCTAAAAAACAGTCTGTTAATATGTATGATTTCCCCAAGAGCCATTGTATAATGGCAGGTGACCTGCCTTTCCACATTCTATACCACACTTGATGGAATTAAACTGAAGAGATACAGAGAATAATGATCTTTAGTTAATAAGTGACTTGTGGAAGGTACAAGGCATACGGTGCATTGTATATGGTGGTGGTGTGTTCACTTGAAATTCTATTCTTAAGAACTAACATCTTGCTGTGAATAATAAAATTCAAACAACCTGAATGCCAGGGTACCTTATGGAAGTTCTTGTCTTGTCTTTAAGCCCTAGTAAAAAAACTTTTCCTATGCAGGAGTTCTAATCTACGTTTTGATGGCAAAATGAAGGAGCTCTTTCAGAAAGACTTGAGAGCAATCACCAGTAACTTCGTCAAACAGTTTTGTTTTAGTTTCCATATGTTTAATAGTAGCAATGCAGATAATTTCTGTAATTTCTTGCTCATTTGTAGGAACTGGAACCGCAGGTTGGAGAGCAGTTGCTACAGCTTTGGGACAGTATTCCTTTGAGAGGAAAAAACTCAACTGATTGAGCATGTCAAGTAATGTGACAGAGGTAGTTATTTTATGTATTACTTGCTGGTTTTATGATATATACTATGTGTCATTGCAGTACTGTCTATCGTTTGTAATATGTAGACAAATAGGTACACTTAGTACTAAATATTCTCTTCTTTTGATTTTTTTTTTTTTTTTTTTTTTTTATTTTAGCTGTCGTGGTTGAAACATCAGCTATAACTACTAGAACCAGTACCATGCCTGCAGTATGAAGATGAGGAAGAAGGTGGCACAAGCAGCTCCTGAAGTTGTTAGTCATGCTGTGAAGCTAGTAGAGGAAAAATAAGGGGAATTATGTTGTTTTCAGTCTTTCATTGTCTTAACAAATGTCCTGACATTATTCACCAGCCTGGTTTTGACTGAATTAGTTTTTTATAGTAGCGTGCAATTGATATTTAAAAACATGTTTAAATTCCAGACTGAGTTTGAAACAGTGGACCACGTGCAAGTTGTGGGTTTAAAATAGTACAGCAGACAGTTTAAATATACAGTTTACATTTAAAGCTTTCTCAACACAATAAAATCTATGAGAGAAACCAGTGTAATGTGAATTAATCAATCTTGCAGTTTGCTTGAAATATATAAGTTGAGAATACATGTCTCCAAATATATTGAAAGATTCTGTAAGTATTGGTTGAACTTCTGTATGCACAGTATGAGAGAATAGGATATATTCATGCAAACAATTGGGTAGCAGGAGAATGTTGAATTTTACTTTAAATACATAAATGAAAGGAGCATGACACCTCTGAGAATGCATTGGTTTATCAGTGTTTCCGTTTTTAGGTATTTTTCACCTTTTAAAGATAGTCATACTTTGGCAAGCTGGAAAACAGTCTTTCAGAGGCCTGCTGCCAAATGGTGGTCTTAATAGTTCACTAACTTCCAATACAACTTTATTCATCTTTCAGTATAGTCTTCATGCTTTATTTCTTTACTTCTTCTTTCAATTTATTTCTTTTTTTTATGCTTCAGTGATTTTGACTTATTGGCTTCTTAGTCATTAATATACTGTACTATGAGGCCAGTAAAATTCAGTCTGCTTGTCATCAGCACTATGTTTGTAGTCATTATTAGATTAAAAGCTTTTTCTGCTTCTGAGCCCACACTCTCACTTTTTAATGAGTGAAATATTCACTTATTAACCATATATTCACACCAGTAATATTCACACAGTTCAGAGTACCCTGTGCATTAGTTCTGCCATCCTCTGTAGTGGCTTCTATACATTAAACAGTTTTGCCTTTGCAAGACTAGCTGGGTCCTTGTGAGTATTGTCTAATGCAGTATTTCTGGAGATGACGCATACAACAGAGCTGTGAGGCTTGTATTGTTATACAATGCTTCCAAGCTCCTGCCCTCAAAGGAGTGTTGGGTTGTATTGACTGCAGGAAGCTGTTACCAGGCTGAAAGGTGTCAGGGAAGCTGAGGGGAAGCAGTGCTGCTTGCTCCAGGACCAGACTGTGCAGGGGCCTCGAGCGTCTGCTCTTGCTCACGCAGGAAAGGAGGCTGCTAACCCAGGAGGCTGGGAAACGGTAACAGAAAAAAACAACAAAAAAAGGAGGAAGAGGACAATTAAAAGCAAGGGGCTTCCTCCTACATCTGTTGTCCCCACCCAGAACCGCTTTGCTGTCCTGCAGGGGGCTGATGAGCAACAGCGCTCCCACCAGGCACAACCAGCTAGTGCACTGGTAAAGAAGATCACTACTGGTGCTGCCAGGAAAAAGCGGCGGGCCGTAGTAGTAGGGGACTCTAATCTGAAAGGCACAGGGCACCCATCTGCCGGCCTGACCCAGGCTCAAGGGAGGTGTGTTGCCTACCAGGGGCTCGGATCAGGGATGTTGCCGAGAAGCTGGCTGCTCTAGTCAGTCCCACTGACTATTACCCACTCCTGGTAATACATGTGGGTGCTATTGATATAGATAGCAGTAGCCCGGAGACCGTAAAGAAGGAATACAGAGCTCTGGGAGAGGTGGATAGGGGCTCTGGAGCTCAGATGGTGTTTTCGTCAATTCTCCAGGATACAGGGCAAGACCTTGAAAAGGCTAGGAGGATTGGGCAGGTTAGTAAATGGTTAGAAGGGTGGTGCTATAGTCAGGGGTTTGGGTACCTTGACCATGGGACTCAATATAGTAGGCCAGGTCTACTGGGGGCTGGTGGAGCTGGTCTGACAAAGAAAGGGAAGAGTGGATTTGGTGGGAGGCTTGCCAGGCTGGTCAAGGATGCTTTAAACTAGACGTGTTGGGGGGGGGCGTCATCATTCCATCCCAACACACCCAGTCGGTTGGCAGCACCTATAGTAAACGTTCGGAGCAATGTAGAGATATTCCAGCTGCTGCAGCCGATGAGCCAGCTTCAATGGGATCTTGGCTCAAATGTCTCTATACAAATGCCTGTAGCCTGGGGAACTGCGGGGGATAAGGAACAACGCAACACAGATCAATGTGATCAAACACTGAACAATTTATTGTGTGCAATCGTGCCTTTTATAGGAAAGTTTCAGAACAGTAGAACATTCGATAACACTTGATTGGTTAATTTCACTTAGCTGAGTGCTAGCAACAGTTTAATGATTGGTTAACTATTACAGCGTATGTTTCAAGGTTACAGTTATCAGTTCCCTCCTGCACATCTCTCTCAGTAGCTTTCTGTGCTAACTTTCTCAAGGCTTCTGCACATACATGAACTTTAGTAACCCTCAGGTGAGGCCTCAGTGCCTGTGGGTCACTACCTTACAATTGTCAAGCAGTTGTCTGGATTGCTCACATGCCCATTCACAGCCAAATAGCTATCCACAGGGAACAAACAAGAGGAATTAGAGATGTGTACACGTCTACGGAGGTATGATATCATAGGCATCACAGAAACATGATGTGATGGCACCTATGACTGGTGTGTTGGAATGGAAGGTTACCGGCTCTTTAGGAAAGATAGGCCTGGTAGGCGGGGAGGGGGAGTTGCTATTTATGTTAGGGATAGGCTGCAGAGTATGGAGCTCTGTCTGGGGACAGGTGAGCAGTCGACAGAGAGTTTGTGGGTCAGGGTTAAAGGGAGAACAGCGATGGGTGATGTTATTGTGGGGATCTGTTACAGACCACCTGACCAAGGGGAGTTGGTGGATGAAGCGCTCCATAGGCAGATAGGAGCAGCCTCACGCTTGCAGGCCCTTGTTCTCATAAGAGACTTCAACCACCCTGATATCTGTTGGAGGGGTGGTATGGCCCAGCACAAGCAATCCAGAAGGTTTCCTCGATTGTGTGGAAGACAACTTCCTTCTGCAAGTAATAGTGGAGCCGACAAGCAGAGGTGCCATGCTTGACCTCGTCCTCACCAACAGGGAAGGGCTGGTTGGGAATGTGACGCTCCAGGGCAGCCTTGATTGCAGCGATCATGAGATGGTCGAGTTTGAGATCCTCAGGACAGTGAGAAGGGCGTGCAGCAAGCTCACTGCCCTGGACTTGTTCAACATCTTTGTGGGTGACATGGACAGTGGGATTGAGTGTGCCCTCAGCAAGTTTGCTGATGACACCAAGCTGTGTGATTTGGTTGATACGTTGGATGGAAGGAATGCCATCCAGAGGGACCTTGACACGCTTGTGAGGTGGGCTGATACCAACCTGATGAAGTTTGCCAAGTGCAAGGTCCTACACATGGGTCAGAACAATCCCAGGCACAGCTACAGGTTGGGCAGGGAAGAGATTCAGAGCAGCCCTGCGGAGAAGGACTTGGGGGTGTGGGTTGATGAAAAAATGAACATGAGCCAGCAGTGTGCGCTTGCAGCCCAGAAGGCCAACCGTATCCTGGGCTGCATCAAAAGGAGTGTGACCAGCAGGTCGAGGGAGGTGATCCTGCCCCTTTACTCTGCTCTCATGAGACCTCACTTGGAGTATTGTGTGCAGTTCTGGTGTCCTCAACATAAAAAGACATGGAAGTGTTGGAACAAGTGCAGAGGAGGGCCATGAGGATGATCAGGGGACTGGAGCACCTCTCGTATGAAGATAGGCTGAGAAAGTTGGGGTTGTTCAGCCTGCAGAAGAGAAGGCTGCGTGGAGACCTCATAGCAGCCTTCCAATATCTGAAGGGGGGCTTACAAGGATGCTGGAAAGGGACTCTTCATTAGGGACTGTAGTGAGAGGACAAGGGGTAACGGGTTCAAACGTAAACAGGGGAAGTTTAGATTGGATCTGAGGAAGAAATTCTTTACTGTAAGGGTGGTGAGGGGTTGGAATGGGTTGCCCAGGGAAGTTGTGAATGCTTCATCCCTGGCGGCGTTCAAGGCGGGTTTGGACATAGCCTTGGATGGCATGGTTTAGTGGGCGGTGTCCCTGTCCATGGCAGGGGGGTTGGAACTCGATGATCTTAAGGTCCTTTCCAATCCTAACTATTCTATGATTCTATGATTCTATGACTTGTGCAGGATTTCCAGACCTCATGCACACTAAGGACAGAGCTGGCACAGAAGATTATAATGTTTTGCTAAAAAGTCCAAACCGTGCTTCTGCAGCTTAGTGGTAAAAAAGGACAGTCCAGCCAAGAAATATGCATTCCCCAAGTTTGTTGACTGGTCCTGGTCACTTGTCTGGATAAGAGGTCATGCTCTGCTGGCTACCTGATAACCATGCTCATGTAAGTCTTTGCAAGCCCAGATATCAGGTCTAGCCCAGCCTTGGTGAATTACTTGACTTGCTGTTTTAGGGTGCAGATAATTGTACTGCTGATCTGTATGTTTGCCTCTACTGTTATTTAGACATAAACTGTTTATCCCTGAAGCTGTTGGTCTGGTGTCTGTTACCATATAGTAAACCTATAAGTTGTCAGTGTTATAGTTAAGCCCTTACTCTCTGATGTAAGAGGAGAGATATGGTACACTGTAGCATGACCAAGCCTGACCCTACTATGAGTGCCTTAATTGGTTATTTTAGGACCTTGCCCAGCCTTGCAGGATCAGATTCTACTTTGAGAGTAAGCCAGAGAGACAGAAACGTAAAGGGAGCGTTACCCTGCTTGTATCTATTAGTTCATTTCCTTATTGATACTGAGCAGCATTTGAAAGCAGCTCAAGCTGGCTACCTGTGAAAAGAACTGAACAACATTCAACAGGACACTAGACCTGCAGTAAGGGAGGAAATTCTAGCATCTGCCTGTGTTAAAATCTGTTGGGCTAATGTGGAGAAACTAGAGCAATGTGTGCTCCCCCATGTAGCAGTATTTGTCTGGAAAATACTTGTCCATCATCTGGAAGCTGTGGAAAAGGAAATTTCTTTATATAGAGACCCAGAGACTGGGATGATATTTGGTCTGATTCAGGTTCGGACAATTCTGTGTCAGAGTCCTCCCCTCCTAAAGCTTGAATAATCTGATTGGTTGTTAAAACAGAGCATGATGCTACTTCAGGTATGACAGGTGCCTCTGCATGCTCTTTCATGAGGACAGGCCAACCCAAATTAAGCTGGTGCTATTACAAACCTGTTATTGTGGATTATTTAACATGACTTGCAAATATGTTACATGAGGGGGACGCAATTTGAGTTTCAGAAAGCCTGGAGACTCACTTTGGAGTCTGGGATCCAGCTATAGCTTCTAGCAGGAAGTGGAGGCACTGTTTTCCAGGCAGCTCTAGCATGTGTTCAGAGAACCACTCTGAGATGACTGAGAACTAACTAGGCTATTCCCTGGCTAGTCCCTGGGCTTCTCTAGGCTGATTATCAGTCTTGCTTTAAAAGTAGCCCCTGTGGAGGAGGAAGACCTGTGTGCACATTGTTCCATATGGCCCACTGGTGCCCGCTAATTGAAAAAAGCTCTGGTCCACTTGAAGCCCGTTTACAGCCAATAGATACTGGCCTCACAGGCAAAGCACCCACCTGCAAGTGGTCCCAGCTCTTGTTACCTTTTGGTAGTTCCTAGGAACTAAAGAAAGTTTGTTGAATATATATTTTTGTTAAGTACTTTGTTTGTTGAATACTTTGTAGCCTAAAATTTCTTATTTGTTGCTACTATTTCTTTCAGTATTTGCTTTTTTCTGGTTGGTTGGTTGGTTTTGGGTTGGTTTTTGGGGGGGAATGAGGGAGGTTTTTTTGTTTGTTGTTTGTTTTGGTTTTTGTTTTGTTTTGTTTTGTTTTTTTGTTTTGTTTTGTTTTCTCCATTTTTTTGCCACTGTTGAACTGGTGTAGTTTCCAGTCCATCATCCCAGTGATGGTCGGTTAAATTTCTACTCTAGAATTTTTTTCAGCTTCCATTTTAAATGCTTGATACTGACTGTTGTCAAAATTAAATCATAGCTAATACATGGTGGGCCTATCCTGCATGTTGTGGTTGGATCAGTTTGTAGTTACCTCAAGGTGCTTTATCTTTAAAGTGAATTAGAGTCGTTTCTGCAGCTGCTTTTTTTTTTTTCTTTCCCCCCATAGGGAGCTGAAGTGATTGTTTCGAAAGAGCCACTTTCTAGATGTGTGCTGTCATGGCATTTACTGTCTGAATAATGTTAGCAGTTTGACTCACAGTGTTTTCTTCCCTGTAGATTACGCTAAACTGTTTTCAGCCATCAGTGCCGCTGTCTTTGTTGCATCTTCTAGCAGGTACCACAGTGCAGAACGTAGGTGTTGGTGCTCTGGATTAGAAGTTTTATTTTTTGTTGCTATTGTTTTAATCTATGTTGCTCCACTAAGTGATGAATCAAACCAACAGCAGACACTATCAAGCTTTCGTAAATGTGGGCACAAGAGTAATAGGAAGCATTCATGGACTGAAAGGTCACACCACTTTGTAAGTCTGAAGAAAAGAAGGGTAAACAAAGTCGTTCTGTTATACCCCTATGAACACCAATACTGCATGTTTTTAGGTGAGGCGTTTCTTAACTCTGAACATGTCAAAGCTAGTGAATTGTTTCTGATATCTGTGGTGAGACACCAGATGAGTAGGAGTGAAACTAGAAGAAGCATTCACCTCGCAGCAATATAAGCACTGGTATTAGAATAGGACCCTGAAGGTGCTTTAGCATGAAGCTAGGTGGTGCAGTTGGTTAGCATATGGGCTCTTATCTGCTGGGGCTGTTTTAAGAAAAACCCTAGATTTATTAGCAGCTGTACATGAAACGGCCTCTCCTCAGGAAAAGCTGTGAATTCTGGTAAGGAATTTGTTCAGTAGCCTGTTGCATTATATCTGATGTACCAATCCATGAGTTTTCTCTCCTCTAAAAAGGAAAAGGACAAGAGGTACTATTGACAGGTAGGTATTAAAAGGGTATGTCTTAAAGTTTTTTAAATACCTATACCTTCCCCACCCCTACACCCCCATGGAAAAGACAGCATGAGACCAGGGAAATAAGGATTTGTTAGTTATTAAAGACTTTAAATTCTGAAGTTATTAAGGCTTCAAATTCTTGTGTAAACATTACTTCTGTGGAGCACTACTTACCTGCAAGAAATGGTGGACATGAGGATGTTTTTTGTAAGCCAGCTCCGAAAGAGTTCAGGATCCAGCTTCTACGCCAGATGTAGCTTTTCTCTGTGATCTTGCAAAACTTGATACACGTTTTTAATTTCCTTGTACATTCCCAGCCTCTTAGTGAGGTGTTTATCTGCATTGCTTGTCAGGAGCTTCCTCGAGAATGCCTGGTGAAGTGCCTCTTGCTGAAATACTGTGTATAAAAATTATTTAAGATTTATTAGTTCTTGATCCCTCAGCATTGGAAAATGTGACTCCTTGCCCAGCTGAAGAGCAGACATCAATAGGCTTCTCTGTAACACCCTGAGCACTGCTCCTTGCTATTTCAGTTGTAGAGTACTAGCAACAGAATATTCTAGGGCAATTTTGTTTTACTCTGCTTGAGCTGCACATGTAGGAGCCATCTCAGGAGCAGGCAATGACAAAAGTCAAGCAACTGGGACAGGAGGCAAGCTGGAATGAGCAGGGGTCTTCTCAAACTTAGGTGGAAAAAGAAAGTGTATGGATGTTGGAAGCAAAGGCAGGCCTGGGATGACCAGAAATGCTGTTCTCACTAAAGGGAGAAAAATTGCGGAGCCAAAGCTTGATTAGCATTCAAACTGGCCAGCATTGTGAAGGGCAACAAAAAGTGTACTTTTAAATATGTTAACAGCTGAAGGATGATCAGAGGTAACTGAGTCTGTCACCTCACGAAGAGACAAAGTAGGAACATTTAACGCCTTCTTCACACCTGTCTTTGACACCGGTGATGAGCCCAGGGAAACCTAGAGCCCTGTGACTGGGTGATAAACTCCCAGCCAACCCTGAAACTGAGACTTGCTGGATGAGCATGGATCTATGGGGCCTAATGGGATGCACCCTGAGGTACTGAAAGAGCTGGCCAGTGTTATCTCTGGACCTTTCTCCATTATTTTTCAATGGTCTTGAAAGTCTGGAGAGGTCCCAGTCGACTGGAACCTGGCAAATGTCACAATTGAAAGGTAAGAAGGAAGACCCTGGTAATCACAGGCCTCTCAGTCTCACTGCACGTGCTGCAGTGACTGTTGAAGTTATGGAGAATGTTATTCTGGAAAATGCTGAAAAGCAGTTGAGAGGCAGTGGGGTCATTGGCCAACATGGGTTCATGGGCGGGAAGTCCCACTTAAACAACTTAATTTCCTTTCTTGACAACGTCACCCAATTAATTCACCAAGGGATGTCAGGACATTTTTTTTTATTTTAGCAAAACTTTTGATATCACCTCTCACAGTATCTTTTTGGACAAAATGTCCACCATACAGCTGGACAAGTCCATTGTACAATGGGCGAACAATTGGCTGAGGAGTCAAGCTCAAAGGGTTGTAGTAAATGGCTGATATTAGGCTGGTGGCCAGTCACCAGCAGGGTTCTGCAGGGCTCAATTTCAGGCCAATGCTCTGATGTTTTTATAAATTATTTGGATGCAGGAATTGAACGTACATTAAGTTCACTGATGATAATAAACTAGGGTTGTGGACTCCCTCGAGGGTAGAGAGAGCATACAGAGATATCTGGGTAGACAAGAAAGCTAAGCAGTTAGCAACTGTACGAAATTTAACAACAGCAAGTGCTGTATTTTTCACCTGGGGTGGGGTAATCCTGGTTATATGTGCAAATTCGAGGACAAAAGGCTGGAGAGCAGCCCCACAGAAAGAGATCTGGGGTCTTGAATTGATGGCAAGTTGAATATGAGTATGAATATGAAGATGAGCATGACCCACAAACCAAATTGTGCAGCCATGTCCTGGGGTGAATCAAGCACAGCATAGCAACCAGTTGAGGGAGGTCATTCCCCCACTCTGCACTGCGCTGGTGTAGTTTTGCGTGCTTCAGTATAGGGACATTTAATGCGTCCAGAGAAGGGGAACAGAGATGGTGAGAGGCCTTGGGGGCAAGATTTAGGAGGAGTGGCTGAGGCCACTTGTTTAGTTCAACCTGGAGAGGAGAAGGCTGAGGGTGACCCCATGGCAGTCTACAGCTTCCTCACGGAGGACAGCGGAGGAGAAGGTGATGATCTCCTCTGCCTGGTGACAGAGTTCGAGGAGTGTCTGGACAACACTCTTAGCTATTTGGTTTAGTGTTAAGTAGTCCTGCTAGGAGCAGGGAATTGAACTTGAGGATCCTTATGGATCCCTTCCAGCTTGGGAAAGATCAGTTCGGTGTTCACTGGAAGGATGTCTGCATTTCTGCTCTCAGTGACTGCTACAAATAGGCAGAAGAGAGACAAGAAATTTCAGTGGTCTTTTATTTGCTTGAGACTTTGCAATACTCTGTGCTGACACTATTTGCAGTAATGTTAAAACAAGAAGTTTAAAAAAGTGCACAACTCTCAAGGCTACAGACCAAAGACATTTCTTTTTGGGCCTTAACTCTGTCACAGCACCATTAGAAAGTTAGGTTAGACCTAAAACAGGCTACTATGGCACCTGGTGTTGTCACTAAAGAAGCTATCATGGATATGAATGTCTCACTGTATTAGAAAAAAAAAAAAAAAAAAAAGGAAAAGGTATCTAAAGATTTAAGAAAGATTTAAGAGAAAATGGAATTTTAAGCATTAAAGGAAAAAAAAATTGTTTAAAAAAATGCATGTTTTAATCTTGAATCCAGAACTAAATACTCCTTTACACCAAGTAGTGCTGTTTAAAATCCATCCCCGATTATGTTATTCCTTGGGATAAATTTATTGCTACTTTAACGCTTGTGGTTTAAGCCCAGACGTAACTCAGAACCATGCAGTTGCCCTCTCACCCCCGCCCCCCCCGCTCACAGCGAGATGGGGAAGAGAATCAAAAGAATGTAACTCCCACGGGTTGAGATAAGAACAGTCCAGTAACTAAGGTATAACACAAACCACTGCTGCTACCACCAATAATGATAAGGGAAATAACAAGGGAAGAAAATACAACTGCTCACCACCCGCTGACCGATACCCAGCCCGACCCGAGCAGTGATCTAACCCTTCCGGGTAACTGCCCTCAGTTTATATAGTGGGCATGACATGCTGTGGTAGGGAATAACCCTTTGGCTAATGTCGTGGTTTAAGACTCTCAGCCACGCAGTTTCTCTCACTCCCCCCAGTTTCTTCCCCCAGCTCCCAAAGGGATGGGAAGGAGAATCAAAAGACTGCAACTCCTATGGGTTGAGATAAGAACAGCTTAGTAACTAAGGCATAACACAAGTCACTACTGCTGCCACCAATAGTAATAATGGCAAGAGAAATACAAGGAAAGAGAATATAACTGCTCACCACTGATACCAAGCCCGATCACACAGTGCAGCCCCCTCTTCCGGGCCTCTGCCCTCCATATTTTACATCCTGGGCATGACGTGCTGTGGTATGGAATATCATAGAATCATAGAATCATAGAATAGTAAGGGTTGGAAAGGACCTCAAGATCATCGAGTTCCAACCCCCCTGCCATGGCCAGGGACACCTCCCACTAAACCATGCCACCCAAGGCTCTGTCCAACCCGGCCTTGAACGCCGCCAGGGATGAAGCATTCACAACCTCCCTGGGCAACCCATTCCAGGGCCCCACCACCCTCACAGTAAAGAATTTCTTCCTCAGATCCAATCTAAACTTCCCTTGTTTAAGTTTAAACCCGTTACCCCTTGTCCTCTCACCACAGTCCCTAATGAAGAGTCCCTCCCCAGCATCCCTATAGGCCCCCTTCAGGTATTGGAAGGCTGCTATGAGGTCTCCACGCAGCCTTCTCTTCTCCAGCCTGAACAGACCCAATTCTTTCAGCCTATCTTCATACAAGAGGTGCTCCAGTCCCCTGATCATCCTCGTGGCCCTCCTCTGCACTTGTTCTAACAGTTCCATGTCCTTTTTGTGTTGAGGACACCAGAACTGCACACAATACTCCAAGTGAGGTCTCACAAGAGCAGAGTAAAGGGGCAGGAGCACCTCCCTCGACCTGCTGGTCACACTCCTTTTGATGCAGCCCAGGATATGGTTGGCTTTCTGGGCTGCAAGCTCACACTGCCGGCTCATGTTCATTTTCTCATCAACCCACACCCCCAAGTCCTTCTCCGCAGGGCTGCTCTGAATCTCCTCCCCGCCCAACCTGTAGCTGTGCGTGGCATTGCTCCCACCCAGGTGGAGGACCTTGCACTTGGCATGGTTAAACTTCATCAAGTTGGCATCAGCCCACCTCACAAGCGTGTCAAGGTCCCTTTGGATGGCATTCCTTCCCTCCAACTTATCAACTGAACCACACAGCTTGGTGTCATCCGCAAACTTGCTGAGGGCGCACTCAATCCCACTGTCCATGTCACCCACAAAGATGTTGAACAAGATCGGTCCCAACACCGATCCCTGGGGGACACCACTCGTTACTGGTCTCCAGCTGGACATTGAGCCATTGAGCACTACTCTTTGCGTGCGGCCATCCAGCCAGTTCTTTATCCACCGAGTGGTCCACCTATCAAATTGATGTCTCTCCAACTTAGAGAGAAGGATGTCATGTGAGACAGTGTCAAAGGCTTTACACAAGTCCAGGTAGATGACATCAACTGCTCTGCCCCTGTCCATCACTTCCGTAGCCCCTTCATAGAAGGTCACCAGATTGGTCAGGCAGGATTTCCCCTTACTGAAGCCATGCTGGCTGTCACCAACCACCTTGTTGGTTTTCATGTGCCTCAGCATGCCTTCCAGGAGAATCCGCTCCAAGATTTTGCCAGGCACAGAGGTGAGGCTGACTGGTCTGTAATTCCCTGGGTCATCCATTTTCCCCTTCTTAAAAATGGGGGTTATATTTCCCTTTTTCCAGTCATCGGGAACTTCACCTGACTGCCATGATTTTTCAAATATGATGGACAGTGGCTTAGCAACTTCATTTGCCAGCTCCTTCAGGACCCGCGGATGGATTTCATCAGGTCCCATGGACTTGTATACATTCAGGTTCCTAAGGTGTTCTTGAACCAGATCCTCCCCCACAGTGGGCCCAGGGTCCCCACCCTCACCGTCCCCGCGTCTGCCTTCCAAGACTTGGGTGGTGTGGTCAGAGCATTTGCCGGTAAAGACTGAGGCAAAGAAGTCATTAAGAACCTCAGCCTTCTCCAAATCCAGGGTAGCCAGTTCTCCCGATCGCTTCTGGAGAGGACCCACGTTTTCCCTAACCTGTCTTTTATTTGCAGTGTACCTATAAAATCTTTTCCTGTTATCCTTAACATCCCTAGCCAAGTTTAATTCTAAGTGGGCCTTAGCTTTCCTAACCTGGTCCCTAGCTTCCCGGACAACATCCCTGTATTCTTCCCAGGCCGCCTGACCTTGATTCCACCTTTTATACGCCTCTTTTTTCCTTCGAATTTTGCTCAGCAGCTCCTTATCTATCCAAGGAGGTCTCCTGGCCCTCTTGCTGAACTTCCTTCTAGTTGGGATGCATCGCTCCTGAGCTTGCAGCAGGTGATCCTTGAATATCAACCGACAGTCTTGGGCCCCCCTGCCCTCTAGGGCTGTATCCCATGGAACCTTACTGAGGAGGTTCCTGAAGAGGCCAAAGTCTGCTCTCTTGAAGTCCAGGGCAGTGAGCTTCCCTTTGGCTAGTTTGGATCAGGTGTCCTGACTCTGCTTCCTCTCAGCTTCCCCTCCTCACTGGCAGAGCATGAGACTCAGAAAGTCTTTGGTCAGACCAAAACATTGCTGAGCAGCAACAACACCATCGGTGTTACCAGCGTTGTTCCCAGGCTGAAAGTAAAAAACACTGCACTGCACCAGCTACTAAGAAGGGGAAAGATGACTGCTGCTGCTGAACCCAGGACAGCACTCTAACTCTTTATTACTTTTCTGGTTTTGGCTGGGATAGAGTTAATTTTCTTCCCAATAGCTGGCACGGTGTTGTGTTTTGGCTTTAGTCTGAGCATTATTATGCTGAAACCACACCAATGCTTTTGTTATTGTTCAGTAGCACTTTTCAGTCCCTCATGCTCTGCCAGTGAGGAGGGACACAAGAAGCCAGGAGGGAGCAGAGACAGGACAGTTGACCCAAGCTAGCCAAAGGGGTATTCCATACCACAGCACGTCATGCCAATGTATAAATAGTGGGGAGTTACCCGGAAGGGACCGAATGCTGCTTGCGTCAGGCTGGCACCAGTGTTGAGCAATTGTATTGCTCATCACTTGGCTGTTCTGGGTTTTATTCCTCTCAGCATTTTTATTTCTTTCCATTAGTATTATTGACATTAGACTTCACTTCGTTTCAGTTATTAAACTGCTCTTATCTCAACCCACAGGTTATACATTTTTCTAATTCTCCTCATCCCAGCAGGATGCAGAGGGAGGGAAGGAGGGAGTGTCTGCATGGTCCTTAGTTTGCCAGCTGGGGTTAAAGCACAACACATAAAAATTAATGAAACTAGTCTACAAGTCCCTACTTGGGCAATAATGAAATTCTTGGCATATTATTAGTTCTCTCTGTCGATCAAAGTGCAATCCTTTCGGAAATGGGCCTTCCCAAGAGGAGGCCATGCCCTGCAGGTTCTGCTTCTACCCACTGTCTGATTGAGACAGCAGACAGCTGGAACACCAAAGACAGTTTTTAGCGGCACTTCAACCACTGCCTCTCAAAATCAGCTGTAGGAACACCGTCTCAGTAGGAGTATCTTCTGTTGATTTTCTCTAGCAGAGCTTTATGTGAGTTAGTTGTTGAGAATGCTGGAAACAAAAAGTGGGAAGTATCCTATTTCAAAGGAAGAAATAAACAAAAGAGCTCCCCAGTTCAAAACCAGAAAAAGATGCATCTACTTAGTAGAAAATGCCAATATGGCAGGCTAAAAACAGAAGGTCTAGCTGGATGTGCGCAAAATATCTGTAGGAAAAAGAGAAAGAAATTAGCCAAGTTAGTGCCTGACCCCAAATACCAAATATGCAAGTTTTTCACCTAACTAAGAATGCAAAAGAGAAGAGACTGTGCGGTTAATTTACTAAATAAAAATGAAAAAACCTCAACCGAGCCCATTTTTTGGCACGTCTTATCATATGAAATATTTCTGAACTTTGTATGCAAAGGAAGATATACAGGCTCTCCGCTACTGTAGCTTGGCCAGGACTGCTCATAACCACTTTGTTATTTTGGCTTACACATGAGCTATATTTAATGTGAGCCACAGTAGGACAGCTAATAGTGTGCACTTTATTGGAAAGTTCGTTTTGCAGCTGTAGAATATGCCTATGGATTGGGAAAGCTCAGAAAGTTGCAGCCTTTCTCTGTTGCTGCAGTTTGTGTGTGGTTGTGCTCACAAAGTAATTCCTACTAATCAAGCTTTTCTCTGCAGGTGAACAAAACAGCTACTTCCTGATGAAGAAAAATGACAACTGAGTGTGAGATTTCTGATTTGCTCTCTTCCCCAGCTGCTTCTGAATAATGATTTCTATAATCAAGTATAACCACAAAGTGACATCTGCAGAGCAGTAATTAAGAAAAGCCTAGGATGGAGGGAAACGCCAGAGCTGTTTCTGACTGGCATTTCAGAAGCCTTCTCATTCCCTGAATTGGGATGGGAGAGAAACAGCAGCTCACTACATGGAGAATGTTTTTTTGGCACTACTTTTGAAAAAGACTTTGCTGTTACTATTGGTGTTAGTTTGTCTCCATTGCTTCTTTATCTTTGCTAAGTTGCAATTTTATCTTGAGCTGACCACAGGAATATGGTGCGAAGGATTTCTTCGTGAAGTAGGAGCTAAAGGTGGTGCTTTTCCCCATGATTTTGCTGAAATGCATCAGCTTTAATATTGAAATCAGAGAAATGAATCGCCATAGAATCATAGAATCATAGAATAGTAAGGGTTGGAAAGGACCTCAAGATCATCGAGTTCCAACCCCCCTGCCATGGCCAGGGACACCTCCCACTAAACCATGCCACCCAAGGCTACGTCCAACCCCACCTTGAACGCCGCTAGGGATGAAGCATTCGCAACTTCCCTGGGCAACCCATTCCAGGGCCTCACCACCCTTACAGTAAAGAATTTCTTCCTCAGATCCAATCTAAACTTCCCTTGTTTAAGTTTAAACCCATTACCCCTTGTCCTCTCACCACAGTCCCTAATGAAGAGTCCCTCCCCAGCATCCCTATAGGCCCCCTTCAGGTATTGGAAGGCTGCTATGAGGTCTCCACGCAGCCTTCTCTTCTCCAGCCTGAACAGACCCAATTTTCTCAGCCTATCTTCATACGGGAGGTGCTCCAGTCCCCTGATCATCCTCGTGGCCCTCCTCTGCACTTGTTCTAACAGTTCCATGTCCTTTTTATGTTGAGGACACCAGAACTGCACACAATACTCCAAGCGAGGTCTCACAAGAGCAGAGTAAAGGGGCAGGAGCACCTCCCTCAACCTGCTGGTCACACTCCTTTTGATGCAGCCCAGGATATGGTTGGCTTTCTGGGCTGCAAGCGCACACTGCTGGCTCATGTTCATTTTTTCATCAACCCACACCCCCAAGTCCTTCTCCGCAGGGCTGCTCTCAATCTCCTCCCCGCCCAACCTGTAGCTGTGCGTGGCATTGCTCCGAATCAGGTGTAGAACCTTGCACTTGGCATGGTTAAACTTCATTAGGTTGGCATCAGCCCACCTCACAAGCGTGTCAAGGTCCCACTGGATGGCATTCCTTCCCTCCAATGAATCAACCGAACCACACAGCTTGGTGTCATCGGCAAACTTGCTGAGGGCGCACTCAATCCCACTGTCCATGTCACCCACAAAGATGTTGAGCAAGACTGGTCCCAACACCGATCCCTGGGGGACACCACTCGTTACTGGTCTCCAGCTGGACACTGAGCCATTGAGCACTACTCTTTGCGTGCGGCCATCCAGCCAGTTCTTTATCCACCGAGTGGTCCACCTATCAAATTGATGTCTCTCCAACTTAGAGAGAAGGATGTCATGGGAGACAGTGTCAAAGGCTTCACACAAGTCCAGGTAGATGACATCAACTGCTCTGCCCCTGTCCATCAGTGCCGTAGCCCCTTCATAGAAGGCCACCAGATTGGTCAGGCAGGATTTCCCCTTAGTGAAGCCATGCTGGCTGTCACCAAGCACCATCCTTCTGACAACTGTGTACATTGTGCGCGCTGAGCCAGGAGACTAAGCTTATGCTGGAAATGTAGTTTGGTTGTCAAAAATTGAGGTGCTAGTCCTGTTCCCTCTGACTGCCACCCACTCATTACCTGTGCTCAAGGTAGTTGTTTGTGTTCATCAATATGTCATTGTAAGCCTGCACGCAATGACTCCTTTCCCTTAGGAATTCATTTCTTATCTTTGTAAGAGTAGAAGGTGGAATGTGTCTTTTCCCAGGCCTGAAACTGGCTGACATTGAAGGAAGAAAGAACTTGTAAGGAGTTTTTCGCTTCTGAATGTTCCCATTGCACAATGCACTCTGTGCTTGGCATAAACTGTGGACTTGTGCCTTTCTCTGACCTTCAGCCTTTTTTTTTTTTTGGTCTTCGTACTGTCAAAGGCAAAGCTATATGAGGAACTGTTTAATGAAACAATAGATAATAGCTTTGTGCTGACCTGGCCTAGGTGGCTTTGCGCTGAATCGTCCTACGGTGTGCTGGAGCATCATCTCAGTGGTCTGTGGGAAAACTAGAATGCACCTGTTCACTGCTGAAAGGAACCGTAAAAGTTGAGATTTGGGTTGCATTTACTGATGGAGACAAAGTATTGAGTGGAACAAAATAGTATCCGTGATTTTGGAGGCATTACCAGGAAGATCCCCATCACCTGCACTTGCCATGAGGTCAGATGAACACAAGCACAGCATGAAGGTAAGCTTCAACTCCTTGCTGGAGAGGTGGGCAGTTTCACAGTTCCTTCTGCTTTTCTGTGTTCAGTGGAATAGATGCTTCTGTCTTTCCTTTTACTTACACATAGTCTGTGGCTCTTGCAGCTGGTGCAGAGTCTTCATGCTGTGCAGAGGCTTCCTGTTTGGCTGGATTGCAAGTAATTAGTACCAAATATAGGTAGGGTTGAATCTGGCTAATGTACTGCTTCTAGAGGTGTCAAAACCAGAGGGAAAAAAAAACCAAAACAATCAGCTCTCTGATTTACCACCAAATGACCCAGGTCCTAGATCCTGCACCTAATGGAAGAGTGATGCTGACAATTTATAATCCCAGTCTATGTTCCTAATTAGTATGCTTCCTGTTGAACCTGCTATAGCTGTTTTGCTCTTCTCACTTATTGCAGCCTGTTTCAATCAAATCACAAACTCCTAGTACTACATGTAGCTTAAATTACAATGCCTACCACAATGAGCTGAGACTCTTCTCGCTGTTTTGGATTGTAGTGTGAGATGGTCATAATATTTGCATCTGCAGCTTGAGTTGCTTGCAACTAGGCTTCTGCTTGTGTATGCCATGACATGACCAAATACTCCGAGAAACAAGCAGGACTCCAATATGCTTTAAAATTAGAAGCATCTAAGCTGTTGTTTGTCTTCAAGACAGGATGATACTATTTTTCTCAAGGGCTGCTTGAGAACACCAGAGTGGAGACCTGCCCTTCCGATGAATTTCTGACACTTTGGCACTGCATGAAAACTTTTTAAACTTTGAAGGGAATGATGCCATGTGCTTCTGTCCAGGAGCAGGATTTGTCTCCCTGGGTGTTTTGAGTGTAAGTTCAGTCTAAAGTGCACAGCTGGCTGTGCTTCTTTTTAAAACTTGATGATGGTTCTTTTGCTCTTGGGCTCTGCTGTTCTTTGGAAGAAGGGATATTACCAGGAGCCTTGAAGTTACTAACTCTGAGATCTGTCTGTTAGCCTGTAATCAAGTGAAATAGACAAAAGGACTTTGAGCTTCCTTACCTGCGTGTTCCCAGGTGCTCCTACGTGCCTAGGATGGCACAACCTGTCGCAATGTAACGAAGTTTGGATACACTCAGCTATCCAGGGTTAGTAGATAACATGGAGGCTTAATGACTGACTTCTTAATACACCAAATATCCAGATATATGCTCCATCAGGGACAGAATATCATCTGTTTCAAGAAATGTTTGGGCTGATTGAATGATGCTTCCTCCATCAGGAGTCTGCGGGCTAGTCTGTGGCAGTCCGTGGGCAGCAGCCAGCCTTAGTCACAGACAGGCTCAATGTTTGCGTTTGCTACAGTGGCCCTGTTTGGAAAATGGGTGAACAAAAGTATTTTATGGGATTCTGTAACTTGCAGAACTGTGAAAATAACAGATACTTTGAGACTTCTAGGGTTTTTAAAAGGGAATAAAATTAAGACAGAAAATTAGAAAGGGAAAAAAATTAAAACAGAAAATTAGAAAGGGAAAAAAAATTCCCTTTTACAGGAATTCTGCCTTGAATCATCTCCTGTAGTACTTAGAAGGGGAGTAGACATCTTTACTTTGGACGTGTGAGAATTAGAGATACACAAGAAAAGCTATAAAAATTATGAAGGCAAACAAAATAATGCTGGAAGCTAATCTCAAAGTCATAAAGCTGGTGAATCAGATTTTTATGGATCAAGCAGTTCAGGTTCCTTTTAAATTATTTTAGAATAGATTTATAATAACGAATTTCAGAAATCTAACTTTAAATTTAAAGGGCAAGAGAAGCCAAAAATACTAATTCACTGCACTAAATGAACTAGAACATAACTATACACATAGCCTTGGATGGCATGGTTTAGTGGGAGGTGTCCCTGCCCATGGCAGGGGGGTTGGAACTCGATGATCTTGAGGTCCTTTCCAACCCTAACTATTCTATGATTCTATGATTCTATACGATTCAGTTTTAGTGAATAAGGTCAGTACTTTGTATTATTTGACAAATACAGTGTGATCTCAGGATAAGGCTGTGCTAATTATCTTAGTGTTAAAATGAAACTACTATGCAGCATGCTGCTGGACAACCTCTGCAATTTCCAAACACTACTTTGGGGGAGGGGGGGCCGGGGGGGAATAATGCTTAGCGGGAGTGCATGTATTTGCAGTCTTAGGATCAAGTGTTATGCAGTCTCTTCAAGCATATCTCTGATGGGCCTTACCAGTGATGCACGCTTGTTGGACTTCGGTGACTTCTTAACATTTTTTTGGTAACTTTAGAGGATGTACAGATTCTTTTTTTGTTGAGAGTAGTTAACGTTGGCTACATAATTGTTATTAGCAATGCTTCTTAAATATACAAAACTGAGTCACTGGTCTGCATCCAATTCACTGTGAAAGGATAGTACTCCTGCAAGCAATATGTAAAAAGATATTAAGTTGAATTAATGTCATCTTTGAGAATTTAAGAATAAAGCTGGCTATCATAACTTTGATTTGACTTTCTTTTCACTGATGGCTATGGCAAAACAAATGTTGTTCCATTCAGAAACTGTCTTAATAGAGCACTTCTATTGCATCTCCTTTCTTACCCTGATTTCTTTCTTGTTAACTTCTGCTGCTCGTATTTTTAAACACAGATAGTTCGTGGAAACAGAGCTGCCAGAACTAATGTGGGAAGAAGTGTGGTGCTATGCCCAGCTTTCCCATCAAAGCAGCAAATCTAACAGCTTCTAAGCTCAGCCTTTGCAAATTCATGGCAGGACTGTGTAATGTGATCAAGAATCCTATTTCAAAGAATCACGGAATCATTGGGATTGGAAGGGGCCTCCGCGTAGCATCTACTCCAAACCCCCCCTTCCAAGAGCAGGCTACACAGGTGGGTTTTGAACATCTCCAGTGAAGGAGACTCCACAGTTTTCAAAGGTGACTGAGCCAGCTCCCAGAGCACTCTTGGGTGCCTCCCATCAGAATGTACCCATGCATCCCATCAGGACACACCCATGCATCCCATCAGGACCTATGGATTTATGGCCTATCCCTTTCCCAGCTTACTCGTAATTCAGCTGCTGCTTAGGTGCCCCTGAGCTCAGGAACTCGCTGTGCTGCTGAAGCTGCCACCTCACCGACTGTGCGATAGAGGAAGCATCGACTTTGCCATATCTGCCAGAGAGTTGAAAAAGTGCAATGGTGAGCCAAATACACAATTATGCTGTCCAGATGAGAAATACAGGGCACATAAAAAGCACTTCTCTGAGGCCTTTGCCTGTAACAGTTATATTAGCTTCTTACCACACTGTGACTACAGAGATCAATTGGTCTAAAACACTACAGGTCCTCTACAAATCCACTTATTCCACCCCCAGTGCAATTCCTGATTTCAAGTCCTGATTTCAAGTCCTTATACTTCATTAAGTCTTTCCATTAACCTCAGTGGTAGAGTTTTTTCATGCTATCACCAGTTCCCACCACTGCTGCTTAATATTTCATCCCTGGAAATTACTGAGGAAAATACAGCACATGCAGCATCAAAGCAAAGAGGTAGGCAAACATACTGAAGGAGGAAATACACCCGACAGAGGGCAGGCCATAGGCCTTCAGCATTAAGTTCAATTCCATTTTAATGTTTGCAGATGCATGGCAAAGGCTATTAAAAGAGATTGTTTTCGCCAAAGAACCGGACGAACATCCCATTATCAGTCATACAAACAACTCATTTCTAATGAGACTTCTTTGAGCTGCTACCATCAGTCCAGTGGTTCATGGACAGAGAAATCATTATTTAAATGCCGCGTGAATGAGAAAGTACAGAAAAGCCAACTGTATAGTAAATAGGTTCCTAAAGTCTGACTGTTTTGCTTTTACTGAGAGGAAATTTCTGTTCTTTTCAGTGCCATTCAGGATGTAATTCTCCCACAGTCACAAGCATCACTACCTTTTCCACCTGGCTGCTATGAAGCATTTGCAGTGCTACATACAGGCAGACGCTTCCCATGGTGAAGTATGAATCTCCTAAAAGCCTCCTTTGTGCAGCCCTGGCTGTGAGTAGGCAGCAAAGTAGAGGAAGGTCTTGCTGCTCTACAAGCTCTACAGACTGCTACTCCTTCTGAAGACAGGCCTCCTGTTTTGGCACTGGAAAGGTTATGTGCCTATCACTAGCGCCGAAAAACATCCACTGTGAAAACTTTCTGAGGTTTCCAAGATTTCATATAGGCTCTCACTCTGATAACCAAGATTATCCCTGTACTCTGCACGTTTGTCAAAGACTAAGTAACCCAAAGTAAAATCCCTGTAATCTGGGATAGTGCCTCTTCAGGTGAACAGGCAACTGCTCCAGTGTCTTGCCTTTGACAAGAGACAATGCGCAAATAGAAATGCATTTTCTTAACTGTCACTGCTAACCACACTTTCTAAACTTCCACTGATTGCAAACTGCATTTCTAATTCCTACAGCAAATGAATCACCAGATTTCATACTCAAACTATCCAATGACTTGAAGAGACATGAAACATGCTTTTAGCATTACAGAGGCCTACACATCAAAATGGTTCTTCCACATGCATACAAGAAACACCTAGACTACAGATTCGTGATCAGTACAGGAATACTATCCAGATGGTTTGTCTTTCTTCCCCTGTAAAAATGTGAGCGGATCAAGAGAGTGAGGTTTTAATTCGGAAACACAGAAGACAGCATAGCCGGTTAATTTCATGAAGAACAAAAAATTGAATTTCATGCCTTCTGTTTTCCGGTTCACATAGTTTCTATCGAGTTCAAACTAATATCGTATATGTACAAGCACCAAGTTTCTGCCACTCGTTCAGACTTGACAGATTATTCAATAAGTGGAAGAGTTGTGACTGCTGTATTTTCAGAATTTGCAGATACTGAATATGCTGCACAAAAGCTCTCTATGTGGGCTATGTTCCAAATTCCTTTAGCACATTTACTGTAAGAAAGGGGTTCTAGACAAAGCTCGTTCCCTAATTCATTTGGGGTGTTCTTTCCAGCACCCGTTACTTGCTGCAATACTGTGCTTAATTTAGACACTTTTTTTGTTGGTTTGCCTGATGTCATGATTTCTACTTCTGCGCAAAACCTAATACAGCCTCTTATATTATGAAGAACTATTACAAATATTCCACTAAATTCTTACGTTCAAGTGGACTGTTTTCATCGTACAGCTGAGGCTGTACCTTACCGAACGAAGTAAAGGCAAATGAGGTTTTAAGCAAAATTTGTCATTGTAGTAGGAATACTGCCACGTTTGTGACTAGTCTGAGGATACAAATAAGTATTGCAGGGTATTTCATAATACAGTGCGTTATGTATCTCACACTAAACAGCGAATTGAAAAAAGTGACAAGTCCTGTCACATTTCTCTATTAATAGCTTCCTTGTCCTTGAGTCGATATTTGGAAGTGTATGCTGACTTCTGGATGTATTGCTATTTTCGAATGATCGCTATATAAGTCATTTTAGGGAAAAGAGCCTTGTGAAGAGGGTGTCTTGTAGATTAACAATATGAAGGGAAGAAGCTAAAAAAAGCATTTATCTGTAGTTAAGTTCAACCATGCACTTTGAAAATGGGAATCCAGAACTGGATCAGTGTGTCTGAATTGCCCAAACAGCACATTAATTTAGCAGTTAATCAAATCACGTTTGAGATGCTCAGACTTCTGCCCAAAACGCTAACATTTCTCTGTTAACTGCACTCCATTATCTGTCCGGGAAAAAGGGGCACAAGGACGCTTGTTTATATACCATATCTCCCGCTTGAGTATGTAGGACAAAAAAAATTAACTATGCAGAACTTCATACCTAACGTCTGTTCTTCTCTGGCCTTAGGCTCATTATTGGGAATAAAGTCAGGGATCATTGCTCCCAAACACTGTTTCTAATGGCTTGGATTAAACTGAAATCTCTGTTTGCATTATCTGTGAACATAAAGGAGAAAAAATTACTATGTCCTCTCTGTTGTCTTCAAAACTGAATGGGACTCAGCAAGAATGTGATCAAGCAAGACTGGAAAAATATGCCTATTCACGCTACAATGCCTTGTTATACCACGACATCTGTCATACACACACTTTTCTACGTTGCACACTCTTCTGTTTATTGGTCTTCATATTGTTACTTACAAACTTGTGAGGTAGCCAGGTGCACAACAAATCAATTGCCCCAAGCCTTCAGCTTCTCTGTTAGTCCCTATATTTTCACTTACAATATACAGCTTATTTTGCCACAAAAATAAAATGGTGCACAAAATTAAGCAGATTAATGCATACATTTATTAGAGCTTTTCACACACATGAGGGTATGGAAACCGCTTTCTCAAAATAATTTTTTGTTTTATTTAATGTTTCATATTTGGTAATCAGAACAAAAGCAGTAACTCCATGCAGAACTTCGGCTGCAGCAGAAATTATGACAAATGATGTGAAGTCAGGTCGGGGAATTGTATGGTCCATGAACGTGCCTGAAATGACCTCATGGTTTCCACACAATGAAGGTTGTCCAGAAGGACACATCTGAGGAGTAGCTATTCAGTGCACCACTGACTAATTGTGCTCCATGACGGAGCCCCAAGTCCCATAGGCAAGAAAATTGCAGTTATTTTTTTTTTTTAATGACAAAAAAATTGCCATTTTTTACAGAAAACACAGTCCCAAAACTGCAGACAAGATGCTGCAGGTTTTGTTGAAATGAGGAGGTAAAACCTATCCTTCTCTAACTGCTACACGCTCTCCCTCTCCAAAGTAAGCTTCTAGTTCAGTGATGAGAAGCCTAGAGCTAATAATAATGATGCAATTATATCCTCTTGCTAAGCACAGTTCTCTGCTGGAAGTCTTTTCTTCCAAAACCCGTATAGCTGAAGTAACGAGCATACACCGTAACCTAAGTGCAGGCCTTACTTGAGTCCAACACAGCACTAAGCTCTAGGACTTCTTAGATATTGTCATCACCCGTTCTAATATTCTTGGAGTTTTAGCTTTCTTTAAGAAGTTAACATCTAGGTAACATTTTGCACTTGTAAACCATGTGAAGTGTTGAGACAGTTTGCAAATAACAACGTTGCTCACCCTGGTTTACCAGGGTTTATCAGAGGGCAGATGAGTAAGTGTAGAAATAAAAATAGCAAAAATAACAAAGCCAAACAGTAAAAACCAACAGTTTGATCGAAGAACATTGTGAGTAGAGATCGGTGAATGCCCTTTTGTTTTGCACGCATGTTCGCCGACAAGACTACTACGTCACTTCTGCTGCATTCTGGATACAGAATTTTGCTGCCTACATAGGAACATTATCGACCATCAGAAGCAGGTGTTCAACTGTGGAAAAGTGCCCCTCATAATAAAGCTTGCATGTCTGCTTTTTTTTGCATGATGATTCTTTACAGTGAGCTGCCAAAATGACAAACTACACTGTGAGCGCTCTCGTCTAGCTATTGTCAGTCCTTTACAAGCATTGACAGCTGTGATGTAATTCATGCTAGATACCAATTTTTGACAACAAGCTACGTAACTGTTACCAGAGAGAGCGGGACCAAAAGATAGCAAAGTGTCATGGAATCATAGATAAAGTCATGGAATCATAGAATATTTAAGTTTGGAAAGGATCATGGAGTTCCAGCCCCTCACTGCCATTTCACAGACAGTAAGAAAAATTATTTATTGATGACATTCAATGTTGCAACTACAGGAAGTACCCGATTGCACCAAACCCTTCTACAATGAAATTCCTCTTTCAGAGGCACTTTTCTGCTTGATATATCCCACAGGTTGCTTGCATTAATCACAATGAAAGACATGGTTTGGAAGGAAAATGTCATCCTATTTCTCACTGTCATGTCATCTCAGTTTCTCAGAGTTCCACAAATAAGACATCTTCTAAAAAAGTTTTCAATTATTTTAGCTTTGTTCAGCGCCAGGAAAAAAAATTTACACCTAAATAAACTGGCAAGAATCGTCAACTGTAACCTGGCAAACACGAAATCAACAGCCAGTTTTCTTTGTTTCTTTCTTTCTTCTCCTACCCTTCCTCCTCATTAGCAATCAAAGCAAGTCGAAGGAGGGAATTTCTTTTTCTCTTGTTAAGGATTATTCTGCTGCTCTTCTATTTCTAGATTTGCTTTTGACTACAGTGAGGAATTCCATATTGGCTGTTTAGGATTTTATGCTTACCTAGCCTCCCGCGGACAATGCATTTGTGTGAGTTCTATGAATGCCACTGAGGATGCCCCTAATATTTTGTCTGCCTTTCTCTTTCACAAGTATCATCTTACTGTACTGCCATTTTCTAAGTTGAACAAATGTCCTCGTTCATTTCATGATAGAAATGAAAAGAAAGCAAATGAGCTTGCTCATGTGGAAAGATTGTTATACAGTTTTTTCATAACACTATCAACACAGCCCTACAGAAAAACTGCTTTTAAAATGTTGCAAGCACAAGTTAAACGCAACACTAAATTTGTTCTTGAAAAAAGATGACCCACTTGACATGATGTCATCACCGTACCAAAAATATATGTAGATGCATTTGTGTTACAAATGGCAAGCTCAGTTCTTGGACGCACCTATTCATTTGTTGCTGCTGCAGTAAATCCCATGCAGCGTGTTACTACAGTGTACTCCCCGATCTGCATAAATTTGAAAGCCCAAGCTAAGAAAGAAATGCTAAATTATGAGGTTTTAACTGAGAGTTCAAGCAGCAAAAGTATATCCCCTTATGTGTACACCAGTGTTATCCTTCTCGGCTTCAGCAAGCAATCAAGCCAAGCTTGAGAATTAAAGGAAGCATAGTACAATGACTAGAGTGACTGTAAAGGACTTGTGACACCATGTTCTGGCCACAGGTGATCCATAGGGCCTGTTGCACAGTTCACTCTTTTCCTGCAGTGTAGTGCACTATGCCATAAACATATCTTCTTTGCACAAAGCCTGGAGATAACGTTGAGCCACTGAAAACACTGTGAGCTTCATGTATCTCCATTCAGAGGATGACCAGACTTAGCAACTCCAGATCTAACAACCGTGGATGTTAGCTCCTCAGCAAGGTGATTGCTCTTTTACCTACTAACAATACATGACAGGCTCTCTGTTTCTAGATAAATAATGCTACCATGGAGTATCGAAGATGGAAACAGCACAGGCAGACAAAATAGAAAGCCATAAGAAACGCTACGTTCTTGTGCTGAAAGGGAGGAGTAGCTCCAAAAAGGTGGATGAAGATAGAAAATTCAAAGAAAATATCTGATCTCCTGCCCTAACGAGTTCCACATTTAAAGCCAAATCATTGCAATTCATGGTTAGTGAAAGCACTCAGGCGACTGCTGATTCATGAATAAAGATTTGCAGAGCTCCAAGGCTCTGCTGTGAGGAAATGGGCAAGTGACTTCAGTAGATAAAGTTTCTGCATTTACCTACCTTTCCAATTTCGCCATTCATTTTGTCTCCTAGATCCATTTGAATAAGTAATCGGGTGCATTCTTTCACTGCTGTGACTTCAGATTAAAATATTTCCGTCTTTGTCCACAAGAAACCGCGTACTGCACGTGCAGTATTAGAGAAGAAATTGAATTCTATTTCTGGAAGCTGAGGATTTTGAGGAATCTGTTCAGACTTCTGGCATTCTAATGGATGTTAGAACTAGAAATAGAACTAGCAGCACACCAAATTATTTAAAAGGATGAACGCAAAATTTTGAAGGTAGACAGGAGCTATGAAATTACATGAAACAGCAGGAGAGAAAAAAGTGTTTGTTAAAAAAGCATGCTGGGATGTATAAGCAGGATCAAATCTGCATGAGATACAAAGTAATCCTTCTGCTTCACTCAGTATTGGTATTGATTTAACACAGAAACTCCAGAAAACAATGAAAGTATTTATAAAATTCTAAAAAATATGACTAGTGAGACAAATCAAATTGCTGTTATTCGGATGGACAGAAATAGATTGAGAACATGTTGCAAACTGACAATTAGTTGTCCTTCTATAAGCATAATTATGATAATTAGATTACAAGGGCTACAGTATTTGCTGAATATTCCTACAATTGATGAATATTCTCAGCCATAAATAAGCTGACAAGGCACATGGGCTGGTTTTTGGCTTTTTTTTGGAGGCAGGTGCCAGCTAAAGAAATATATGCTACATTTTCTTCAATACGCAATAATCCTGATTTCAAAGTAACAGACAATATCTCTGGCTGAAACAAAACATATCTTAGTAAGAAATGCTGGGAAATCCACGAAGTACCAATAGGAATATATGAAGTCTGCACTTTAAGATATGTTTTGTTTCAGCCAGAGATATTGTCTGTTACTTTGAAATCAGGATTATTGCGTATTGAAGAAAATGTAGCATATATTTCTTTAGCTGGCACCTGCCTCCAAAAAAAAGCCAAAAACCAGCCCATGTGCCTTGTCAGCTTATTTATGGCTGAGAATATTCATCAATTGTAGGAATATTCAGCAAATACTGTAGCCCTTGTAATCTAATTATCATAATTATGCTTATAGAAGGACAACTAATTGTCAGTTTGCAACATGTTCTCAATCTATTTCTGTCCATCCGAATAACAGCAATTTGATTTGTCTCACTAGTCATATTTTTTAGAATTTTATAAATACTTTCATTGTTTTCTGGAGTTTCTGTGTTAAATCAATACCAATACTGAGTGAAGCAGAAGGATTACTTTGTATCTCATGCAGATTTGATCCTGCTTATACATCCCAGCATGCTTTTTTAACAAACACTTTTTTCTCTCCTGCTGTTTCATGTAATTTCATAGCTCCTGTCTACCTTCAAAATTTTGCGTTCATCCTTTTAAATAATTTGGTGTGCTGCTAGTTCTATTTCTAGTTCTAACATCCATTAGAATGCCAGAAGTCTGAACAGATTCCTCAAAATCCTCAGCTTCCAGAAATAGAATTCAATTTCTTCTCTAATACTGCACGTGCAGTACGCGGTTTCTTGTGGACAAAGACGGAAATATTTTAATCTGAAGTCACAGCAGTGAAAGAATGCACCCGATTACTTATTCAAATGGATCTAGGAGACAAAATGAATGGCGAAATTGGAAAGGTAGGTAAATGCAGAAACTTTATCTACTGAAGTCACTTGCCCATTTCCTCACAGCAGAGCCTTGGAGCTCTGCAAATCTTTATTCATGAATCAGCAGTCGCCTGAGTGCTTTCACTAACCATGAATTGCAATGATTTGGCTTTAAATGTGGAACTCGTTAGGGCAGGAGATCAGATATTTTCTTTGAATTTTCTATCTTCATCCACCTTTTTGGAGCTACTCCTCCCTTTCAGCACAAGAACGTAGCGTTTCTTATGGCTTTCTATTTTGTCTGCCTGTGCTGTTTCCATCTTCGATACTCCATGGTAGCATTATTTATCTAGAAACAGAGAGCCTGTCATGTATTGTTAGTAGGTAAAAGAGCAATCACCTTGCTGAGGAGCTAACATCCACGGTTGTTAGATCTGGAGTTGCTAAGTCTGGTCATCCTCTGAATGGAGATACATGAAGCTCACAGTGTTTTCAGTGGCTCAACGTTATCTCCAGGCTTTGTGCAAAGAAGATATGTTTATGGCATAGTGCACTACACTGCAGGAAAAGAGTGAACTGTGCAACAGGCCCTATGGATCACCTGTGGCCAGAACATGGTGTCACAAGTCCTTTACAGTCACTCTAGTCATTGTACTATGCTTCCTTTAATTCTCAAGCTTGGCTTGATTGCTTGCTGAAGCCGAGAAGGATAACACTGGTGTACACATAAGGGGATATACTTTTGCTGCTTGAACTCTCAGTTAAAACCTCATAATTTAGCATTTCTTTCTTAGCTTGGGCTTTCAAATTTATGCAGATCGGGGAGTACACTGTAGTAACACGCTGCATGGGATTTACTGCAGCAGCAACAAATGAATAGGTGCGTCCAAGAACTGAGCTTGCCATTTGTAACACAAATGCATCTACATATATTTTTGGTACGGTGATGACATCATGTCAAGTGGGTCATCTTTTTTCAAGAACAAATTTAGTGTTGCGTTTAACTTGTGCTTGCAACATTTTAAAAGCAGTTTTTCTGTAGGGCTGTGTTGATAGTGTTATGAAAAAACTGTATAACAATCTTTCCACATGAGCAAGCTCATTTGCTTTCTTTTCATTTCTATCATGAAATGAACGAGGACATTTGTTCAACTTAGAAAATGGCAGTACAGTAAGATGATACTTGTGAAAGAGAAAGGCAGACAAAATATTAGGGGCATCCTCAGTGGCATTCATAGAACTCACACAAATGCATTGTCCGCGGGAGGCTAGGTAAGCATAAAATCCTAAACAGCCAATATGGAATTCCTCACTGTAGTCAAAAGCAAATCTAGAAATAGAAGAGCAGCAGAATAATCCTTAACAAGAGAAAAAGAAATTCCCTCCTTCGACTTGCTTTGATTGCTAATGAGGAGGAAGGGTAGGAGAAGAAAGAAAGAAACAAAGAAAACTGGCTGTTGATTTCGTGTTTGCCAGGTTACAGTTGACGATTCTTGCCAGTTTATTTAGGTGTAAATTTTTTTTCCTGGCGCTGAACAAAGCTAAAATAATTGAAAACTTTTTTAGAAGATGTCTTATTTGTGGAACTCTGAGAAACTGAGATGACATGACAGTGAGAAATAGGATGACATTTTCCTTCCAAACCATGTCTTTCATTGTGATTAATGCAAGCAACCTGTGGGATATATCAAGCAGAAAAGTGCCTCTGAAAGAGGAATTTCATTGTAGAAGGGTTTGGTGCAATCGGGTACTTCCTGTAGTTGCAACATTGAATGTCATCAATAAATAATTTTTCTTACTGTCTGTGAAATGGCAGTGAGGGGCTGGAACTCCATGATCCTTTCCAAACTTAAATATTCTATGATTCCATGACTTTATCTATGATTCCATGACACTTTGCTATCTTTTGGTCCCGCTCTCTCTGGTAACAGTTACGTAGCTTGTTGTCAAAAATTGGTATCTAGCATGAATTACATCACAGCTGTCAATGCTTGTAAAGGACTGACAATAGCTAGACGAGAGCGCTCACAGTGTAGTTTGTCATTTTGGCAGCTCACTGTAAAGAATCATCATGCAAAAAAAAGCAGACATGCAAGCTTTATTATGAGGGGCACTTTTCCACAGTTGAACACCTGCTTCTGATGGTCGATAATGTTCCTATGTAGGCAGCAAAATTCTGTATCCAGAATGCAGCAGAAGTGACGTAGTAGTCTTGTCGGCGAACATGCGTGCAAAACAAAAGGGCATTCACCGATCTCTACTCACAATGTTCTTCGATCAAACTGTTGGTTTTTACTGTTTGGCTTTGTTATTTTTGCTATTTTTATTTCTACACTTACTCATCTGCCCTCTGATAAACCCTGGTAAACCAGGGTGAGCAACGTTGTTATTTGCAAACTGTCTCAACACTTCACATGGTTTACAAGTGCAAAATGTTACCTAGATGTTAACTTCTTAAAGAAAGCTAAAACTCCAAGAATATTAGAACGGGTGATGACAATATCTAAGAAGTCCTAGAGCTTAGTGCTGTGTTGGACTCAAGTAAGGCCTGCACTTAGGTTACGGTGTATGCTCGTTACTTCAGCTATACGGGTTTTGGAAGAAAAGACTTCCAGCAGAGAACTGTGCTTAGCAAGAGGATATAATTGCATCATTATTATTAGCTCTAGGCTTCTCATCACTGAACTAGAAGCTTACTTTGGAGAGGGAGAGCGTGTAGCAGTTAGAGAAGGATAGGTTTTACCTCCTCATTTCAACAAAACCTGCAGCATCTTGTCTGCAGTTTTGGGACTGTGTTTTCTGTAAAAAATGGCAATTTTTTTGTCATTAAAAAAAAAAATAACTGCAATTTTCTTGCCTATGGGACTTGGGGCTCCGTCATGGAGCACAATTAGTCAGTGGTGCACTGAATAGCTACTCCTCAGATGTGTCCTTCTGGACAACCTTCATTGTGTGGAAACCATGAGGTCATTTCAGGCACGTTCATGGACCATACAATTCCCCGACCTGACTTCACATCATTTGTCATAATTTCTGCTGCAGCCGAAGTTCTGCATGGAGTTACTGCTTTTGTTCTGATTACCAAATATGAAACATTAAATAAAACAAAAAATTATTTTGAGAAAGCGGTTTCCATACCCTCATGTGTGTGAAAAGCTCTAATAAATGTATGCATTAATCTGCTTAATTTTGTGCACCATTTTATTTTTGTGGCAAAATAAGCTGTATATTGTAAGTGAAAATATAGGGACTAACAGAGAAGCTGAAGGCTTGGGGCAATTGATTTGTTGTGCACCTGGCTACCTCACAAGTTTGTAAGTAACAATATGAAGACCAATAAACAGAAGAGTGTGCAACGTAGAAAAGTGTGTGTATGACAGATGTCGTGGTATAACAAGGCATTGTAGCGTGAATAGGCATATTTTTCCAGTCTTGCTTGATCACATTCTTGCTGAGTCCCATTCAGTTTTGAAGACAACAGAGAGGACATAGTAATTTTTTCTCCTTTATGTTCACAGATAATGCAAACAGAGATTTCAGTTTAATCCAAGCCATTAGAAACAGTGTTTGGGAGCAATGATCCCTGACTTTATTCCCAATAATGAGCCTAAGGCCAGAGAAGAACAGACGTTAGGTATGAAGTTCTGCATAGTTAATTTTTTTTGTCCTACATACTCAAGCGGGAGATATGGTATATAAACAAGCGTCCTTGTGCCCCTTTTTCCCGGACAGATAATGGAGTGCAGTTAACAGAGAAATGTTAGCGTTTTGGGCAGAAGTCTGAGCATCTCAAACGTGATTTGATTAACTGCTAAATTAATGTGCTGTTTGGGCAATTCAGACACACTGATCCAGTTCTGGATTCCCATTTTCAAAGTGCATGGTTGAACTTAACTACAGATAAATGCTTTTTTTAGTTTCTTCCCTTCATATTGTTAATCTACAAGACACCCTCTTCACAAGGCTCTTTTCCCTAAAATGACTTATATAGCGATCATTCGAAAATAGCAATACATCCAGAAGTCAGCATACACTTCCAAATATCGACTCAAGGACAAGGAAGCTATTAATAGAGAAATGTGACAGGACTTGTCACTTTTTTCAATTCGCTGTTTAGTGTGAGATACATAACGCACTGTATTATGAAATACCCTGCAATACTTATTTGTATCCTCAGACTAGTCACAAACGTGGCAGTATTCCTACTACAATGACAAATTTTGCTTAAAACCTCATTTGCCTTTACTTCGTTCGGTAAGGTACAGCCTCAGCTGTACGATGAAAACAGTCCACTTGAACGTAAGAATTTAGTGGAATATTTGTAATAGTTCTTCATAATATAAGAGGCTGTATTAGGTTTTGCGCAGAAGTAGAAATCATGACATCAGGCAAACCAACAAAAAAAGTGTCTAAATTAAGCACAGTATTGCAGCAAGTAACGGGTGCTGGAAAGAACACCCCAAATGAATTAGGGAACGAGCTTTGTCTAGAACCCCTTTCTTACAGTAAATGTGCTAAAGGAATTTGGAACATAGCCCACATAGAGAGCTTTTGTGCAGCATATTCAGTATCTGCAAATTCTGAAAATACAGCAGTCACAACTCTTCCACTTATTGAATAATCTGTCAAGTCTGAACGAGTGGCAGAAACTTGGTGCTTGTACATATACGATATTAGTTTGAACTCGATAGAAACTATGTGAACCGGAAAACAGAAGGCATGAAATTCAATTTTTTGTTCTTCATGAAATTAACCGGCTATGCTGTCTTCTGTGTTTCCGAATTAAAACCTCACTCTCTTGATCCGCTCACATTTTTACAGGGGAAGAAAGACAAACCATCTGGATAGTATTCCTGTACTGATCACGAATCTGTAGTCTAGGTGTTTCTTGTATGCATGTGGAAGAACCATTTTGATGTGTAGGCCTCTGTAATGCTAAAAGCATGTTTCATGTCTCTTCAAGTCATTGGATAGTTTGAGTATGAAATCTGGTGATTCATTTGCTGTAGGAATTAGAAATGCAGTTTGCAATCAGTGGAAGTTTAGAAAGTGTGGTTAGCAGTGACAGTTAAGAAAATGCATTTCTATTTGCGCATTGTCTCTTGTCAAAGGCAAGACACTGGAGCAGTTGCCTGTTCACCTGAAGAGGCACTATCCCAGATTACAGGGATTTTACTTTGGGTTACTTAGTCTTTGACAAACGTGCAGAGTACAGGGATAATCTTGGTTATCAGAGTGAGAGCCTATATGAAATCTTGGAAACCTCAGAAAGTTTTCACAGTGGATGTTTTTCGGCGCTAGTGATAGGCACATAACCTTTCCAGTGCCAAAACAGGAGGCCTGTCTTCAGAAGGAGTAGCAGTCTGTAGAGCTTGTAGAGCAGCAAGACCTTCCTCTACTTTGCTGCCTACTCACAGCCAGGGCTGCACAAAGGAGGCTTTTAGGAGATTCATACTTCACCATGGGAAGCGTCTGCCTGTATGTAGCACTGCAAATGCTTCATAGCAGCCAGGTGGAAAAGGTAGTGATGCTTGTGACTGTGGGAGAATTACATCCTGAATGGCACTGAAAAGAACAGAAATTTCCTCTCAGTAAAAGCAAAACAGTCAGACTTTAGGAACCTATTTACTATACAGTTGGCTTTTCTGTACTTTCTCATTCACGCGGCATTTAAATAATGATTTCTCTGTCCATGAACCACTGGACTGATGGTAGCAGCTCAAAGAAGTCTCATTAGAAATGAGTTGTTTGTATGACTGATAATGGGATGTTCGTCCGGTTCTTTGGCGAAAACAATCTCTTTTAATAGCCTTTGCCATGCATCTGCAAACATTAAAATGGAATTGAACTTAATGCTGAAGGCCTATGGCCTGCCCTCTGTCGGGTGTATTTCCTCCTTCAGTATGTTTGCCTACCTCTTTGCTTTGATGCTGCATGTGCTGTATTTTCCTCAGTAATTTCCAGGGATGAAATATTAAGCAGCAGTGGTGGGAACTGGTGATAGCATGAAAAAACTCTACCACTGAGGTTAATGGAAAGACTTAATGAAGTATAAGGACTTGAAATCAGGACTTGAAATCAGGAATTGAACTGGGGGTGGAATAAGTGGATTTGTAGAGGACCTGTAGTGTTTTAGACCAATTGATCTCTGTAGTCGCAGTGTGGTAAGAAGCTAATATAACTGTTACAGGCAAAGGCCTCAGAGAAGTGCTTTTTATGTGCCCTGTATTTCTCATCTGGACAGCATAATTGTGTATTTGGCTCACCATTGCACTTTTTCAACTCTCTGGCAGATATGGCAAAGTCGATGCTTCCTCTATCGCACAGTCGGTGAGGTGGCAGCTTCAGCAGCACAGCGAGTTCCTGAGCTCAGGGGCACCTAAGCAGCAGCTGAATTACGAGTAAGCTGGGAAAGGGATAGGCCATAAATCCATAGGTCCTGATGGGATGCATGGGTGTGTCCTGATGGGATGCATGGGTACATTCTGATGGGAGGCACCCAAGAGTGCTCTGGGAGCTGGCTCAGTCACCTTTGAAAACTGTGGAGTCTCCTTCACTGGAGATGTTCAAAACCCACCTGTGTAGCCTGCTCTTGGAAGGGGGGGTTTGGAGTAGATGCTACGCGGAGGCCCCTTCCAATCCCAATGATTCCGTGATTCTTTGAAATAGGATTCTTGATCACATTACACAGTCCTGCCATGAATTTGCAAAGGCTGAGCTTAGAAGCTGTTAGATTTGCTGCTTTGATGGGAAAGCTGGGCATAGCACCACACTTCTTCCCACATTAGTTCTGGCAGCTCTGTTTCCACGAACTATCTGTGTTTAAAAATACGAGCAGCAGAAGTTAACAAGAAAGAAATCAGGGTAAGAAAGGAGATGCAATAGAAGTGCTCTATTAAGACAGTTTCTGAATGGAACAACATTTGTTTTGCCATAGCCATCAGTGAAAAGAAAGTCAAATCAAAGTTATGATAGCCAGCTTTATTCTTAAATTCTCAAAGATGACATTAATTCAACTTAATATCTTTTTACATATTGCTTGCAGGAGTACTATCCTTTCACAGTGAATTGGATGCAGACCAGTGACTCAGTTTTGTATATTTAAGAAGCATTGCTAATAACAATTATGTAGCCAACGTTAACTACTCTCAAGCAAAAAAAGAATCTGTACATCCTCTAAGTTACCAAAAAAATGTTAAGAAGTCACCGAAGTCCAACAAGCGTGCATCACTGGTAAGGCCCATCAGAGATATGCTTGAAGAGACTGCATAACACTTGATCCTAAGACTGCAAATACATGCACTCCGCTAAGCATTATTCCCCCCGGCCCCCCCTCCCCCAAAGTAGTGTTTGGAAATTGCAGAGGTTGTCCAGCAGCATGCTGCATAGTAGTTTCATTTTAACACTAAGATAATTAGCACAGCCTTATCCTGAGATCACACTGTATTTGTCAAATAATACAAAGTACTGACCTTATTCACTAAAACTGAATCGTATAGAATCATAGAATCATAGAATAGTTAGGGTTGGAAAGGACCTCAAGATCATCGAGTTCCAACCCCCCTGCCATGGGCAGGGACACCTCCCACTAAACCATGCCATCCAAGGCTATGTGTATAGTTATGTTCTAGTTCATTTAGTGCAGTGAATTAGTATTTTTGGCTTCTCTTGCCCTTTAAATTTAAAGTTAGATTTCTGAAATTCGTTATTATAAATCTATTCTAAAATAATTAAAAGGAACCTGAACTGCTTGATCCATAAAAATCTGATTCACCAGCTTTATGACTTTGAGATTAGCTTCCAGCATTATTTTGTTTGCCTTCATAATTTTTATAGCTTTTCTTGTGTATCTCTAATTCTCACACGTCCAAAGTAAAGATGTCTACTCCCCTTCTAAGTACTACAGGAGATGATTCAAGGCAGAATTCCTGTAAAAGGGAATTTTTTTTCCCTTTCTAATTTTCTGTTTTAATTTTTTTCCCTTTCTAATTTTCTGTCTTAATTTTATTCCCTTTTAAAAACCCTAGAAGTCTCAAAGTATCTGTTATTTTCACAGTTCTGCAAGTTACAGAATCCATAAAATACTTTGTTCACCCATTTTCCAAACAGGGCCACTGTAGCAAACGCAAACATTGAGCCTGTCTGTGACTA